>CM037152.1:39959986-40559986 GCA_020921065.1 Vaccinium darrowii | reverse complement strand
TTTAGTTTTGCAAAAAAACTAACTTATTCCACTAACTAGTTTTTTGGTTTTTAGTTTTGCAAAAAAACTAACTTGTTCTACTAACTTGTTCCATTAAACCAGTTTTTGCAAAAAAAACTAATTTGTTCCACTAACTAGTTTTTTGACTTTTTTGGTTTTTAGTTTTGCAAAAAACTAAGTGATTTTTTGTTAGTGGAATGAGATAGTTTTTTAGTTAAAACAAAACTATTTTTTTAAGCGGAACGGGGCCTTAGGCACTTTCATAGGCTATCGGGGTATTTTTGAAATGTGAGTGATTTGTCCCCTTAACATTTAGAAATTATTTTATGTACTCCCTCCGTCCGGATTTGTTGGTCCGTTTTGGGGATTTCAACTTTTTTTCCATTACATTTTGAGTTCATTAATTTCCTATTTTATCCTCAATCCCTCTATTTAATACTTCCTCTATTCCAATTTGATAGCCCACTACGTACAATTTTCAAACTAAAAAATAATGTAATTGCAAAATTATTTTTTATCAATATGAATTTTGTTTGATAGATCTCATTGAGAACTTTAATACGGTGCAAAAAAAATTCAAAAATGTAAACACATTATTTAAAAAAAATAGTTTTGTGTTGTTTTAAGTTTTAGAAAAGCGGCAAAAATGTAAATTTTCATACTTTACGCTTTGAATTTTGAAAATGGACAAATATTTTAGGACTTGAAAAAAAAAATGTTTATAGAGTAACAAATCCGGACGGAGCGAGTATTATTTTTATGATCGACCCATATGCAATGTCGTTGTCGAAAAAAGATCCTGTGTTACTAGTAAAGTCAGTTGTAGAACCCTCGAATTCGATCAAACTACTGAGAGCCAGGGAGACGGAGTAGCAGAGATTGGAGTGAAAATGGAAGGGGAGACACAAGAAGCAAGAGATAATAGCGAGAAGATCTGTGCGCAGAATATCCCCGACGAACTCGTATTCGACATCCTTACCAGACTGCCCGTCAAATCCGTGCTCCGTTTCAAATGCATCTGCAAATCATGGCTATCCATGATTTCCCATCCCAAATTCATCAAAACCCACCTCCATCTATCTACCGAAAGACTACTACTCAGAACGAAGCGATTCCCTCTCTCCTACGCTTCCATCGATTTCGAATCCCCCAATCAAGATTCGAAATCGCTGCATCGCCCGTGGGAGAACTCATCGAATTCCTATTTCCGGGCATTGTGCTCTTGCGATGGTCTAATACTCTTGGATGTTCATGAAGGAGTCGTGGATGGAACTAAGCCTGGTAAGTCCTTCGTTCTTTGGAACCCATCGAACAGGTCGCACAGGAGAATATCATGCCCTTATGTGCTTCCTTGCTACCTACTTTATGCCCATGGACTTTGTTACGATTCCACTGCTGATGATTATAGGGTTTTTATTGTTTTCCGAGATAAAAAGGATACCGCGGTGGTCGTTTACAGTCTGAGAAACAATTTTTGGAACATATTTATCGACACTAATTATTTTCTTCACTTGTCGGAGCATCAGGCCGTTGTGAATGGAGCTGTTCACTGGGTAATGTATTCGATGAAGTCGAGTTCATGGGTCATTGTTTATTTTGATTTGGCGGAGGTGAAGTTCAAGGAGGTGCCGCGGCCAAGCTCTTGGAGTGAAGATGATGAGATGAATTTGGTGGTATTGGGGGGGTTTCTTTGTGTGTATTGTGATGGTCATGTAAAGCAGATTGAGGTCTATGTAATGAAAGAGTATGGGAAGAAAGAATCATGGGCTAGATTGTTTGTCATGCCTTGTGCGATGATAAGAGGAACGTTTAGTTCTATACATGTGAAGCTGTTGTGTCTTACGAAGAAAGGTCAAGTTCTGATATTAGTAGAGGAAAGGGGAATAGGCATTTACGATCTGAAAGACGGTACATATTTACCGTGCGACTCTGTTGGTGATCCGAAAGATGGTACGTATTTACTGTGGGACTCTTTCCGTGGTCAGCAGCCAATTCCATATGTGGAGAGTCTAGTTTCACTCAATGGGGAGTGTGAAGTTTGGAGGCAAAACTATGCATATCCAAAGTGAAGAAACATGAGGAGCAGGTACCTCACATACTTATCTTTCTTTTCTTTTCTGGTTGATGACAACTGAATTTTGCTGGTGTTAATGCTTACTATATTGCTTTCCATCATTGACTAATGGATATTGGTACCACTATACTAAAGTGCACAATTACCGATTTATTCACTTGTAGTTCGAAAATAATCCAAAATTGGTCTAAAGTTTTCTAATTACAATCCTGTTTCCGAAGAAATATAAGCTATTAGTTTACAAAGAACTGAAAACTCGGATTGCTTTGGCTTTGGTGTCATTTTCTTTCTCTGCATACGGGTATTCTTGGAACATGGAAAGAGAAAAAGGTGTTTATGGTTAAAATATACGTAAGATTAATTGGTATACAAGTTTGTAAAATTTACTTGAGAAAAAGGGTTGGCTCCCCTTCCACTCTCAAATTTTTGAGCGATGCAAAGTCAAGGGGAGTTGATGTCATTTCCCTGCACTTAGTGGTGTCCCACCGGTGCACGACTGAGGTCGTCACCTGTAATCGTTCGTTGCTGGTCTCACCCAGCAATTTCACGAATTACTGAAAACCTGCCTGTTCTATTAATTTTCGCAAGCATGCCAGGAGATGTCTCTGCCATTCCAGCTCTAGGTAAAACCACCAAAGCCCCTCATAGTCACCTTCCCCTATTCAAAGTCAGACGGAAGGAGAATTAGAAAGCCAAAGACATGCAAGCAATGCTCAAGTGGTGCGACATGAGTAATATGGCATGCATAAACACTTGGCAGAGTTACAAATTTTTTGTATCTCGTGGTTTTCCCTGAAAGAATATAAGTTGTTCCATCTGTATACAAGGGTTGCAGTCTATATAGCATAGACACGGACACAAATACGGCAATTCTACAAAAAGGGACATGGACCCGGCGGGGGACACGGCAATATATATATCCCAAAATTAAAAATTACAATTTGACCGCTGAAAATTTAAAAATTACAGATTGACCCCCAAATTTTTTTTTAGAAAAAGTACAGTTTGACCCCTGCTGTGTCCCCCCACCGTGTCCCCTACAAATAATTCAAAAAAATTTGGGGACACGCCGTGTCTGACACTCCGATATGGCAACCTCTAGAAGTGTCAGTGCTTCATAGGTTGCAGCCTATTAGCAAAAATTTAATAACACGTTTACTGGGTACATAGCAGCAAGTAATGGCCCTGTAATCTTTGAATGTAGCAGGGGAGTTAGTCTTAGGAACCTGTGGATATAGAGGTTGAATTCCAGTCGTTAGAATCACCCATGAGGAGATGAAATATTGAGCACCCTCCACCAATTTGCCTACAATTCCCAGTTCTTTTGGTAGAACGCAGAATTTTGACCATCTCTTCCTGGTGTCTTATCCCTCTAAATAGATTTAATAGCAGCTAATACTTCCTCTTCAGTCCCAAAACGGACCAAGCTTGCCTTCTGTTCAGAACTTTTTTGAAATTTGCTCGAGTTAACTAAGGAAAAGCTGACCCTGAAAGACCAGTATAGTATTGAAGGATTTCCCTCTTTACTGCCCCTTCCTCAGCCAGTGTAATGCCCTCTGAATATGTAATCTCAGGATCTTACTTTTCATTCTGTGAGAACTCATTTTCCCGCGAAAGAGTTCAGTGTTTTGGTTCATCAATGTCAATTGTCAAGTGTCAACTGCATAACCCTTGATTTCTCTTTCTTAAAAAATTCATCTCCGAGTTACTGAGCTCCACAAACAAATTGCACAATTCTTGTTTCTTGCCTCAGTTGCCTGTTCAGAGAGGGTTATTGAAGTATTTTCTTGAATCTTCATCAACTCAGTTGTAGTGTTCTGTACTGTCAAGCTAATATTTGAGTTGTATTTGGCATTCACATGAATCGCATCTCTGAGCACAGGCTAGCCTCATAAGTTCATTAATTCACTGTAGGGTAACGAGTACTGGGCCATGTGTCATGATCTCTGCACCATGGCTTTAAAGTCCTTATGAAGCATCCAAAAATTAAGTAACTTGGATGGTTTCTTCCGTGATGCGTCTGGTAAAACTGTGACCAATATAGCACAATGGTCTAAAATGCATGAGCCAAGAACAGTGCTTCACTATTAGGGAAGGTATCCATCCGGGCGGCGTTAACAAGAGCGGTATCAATCTTGCATTTGTTATCCCCCATGTCACCCCTCTTATTAGACCAAGTGAACCAAAACCTTCTAGAAAGCATGTCGTCCATTTCAATTTTGTCCACGCTAGAGTTAAACTCTGAGGCAGCATTCTGATCAAAGCACTCCAACCTGTCCCCAATCCTTGTTATTCCCTAACTAAATCCAGGGTTAACAAGCAATAACGGACTTCACAAATTCAGCAATCTGTTTTCAGGCATACAGAATAGAGACATAGAACAGTTTTGGTTAGGTAAACTAACAACCCTTGCTAGGATCATTTGAGGGAAAGGGAGCATGATAGAAATATTCAGCTGTTGTGGGGAACAATCCTGGCCTCCTCCATCCCTCTCTCGATGTTGTACTTCTGAATAACCGGTCAATCCACAGGAAAACAAGCAGCTGGAGTTCTCACCATTTTTTCGCTACTCTTTTAGACAGTGTTGTATAAGGAATATTGTGAGATGAATTCAATGAAATTGAACAAACACAAGAGTATCTTCTGTTTGATCACTATTTGGCCAGGTTATGTAAAGATTGTGACAGGAAAAACTAATATTGATTAGCTGCAAATTTATTTTCCTCTACATAGTTAAAATTAATCATTCTGAATTTGTTGGTTTTGAGTTAATTTGTACGTTTCATAGCTTCTCAACACGGATAAAAATCTTTTCTTGTATATTTCTTCAATCAATAATTGAGATTTCAAATTGTTTGGAATATAGAGCTAAAGTTTGGACACATCCAACTAGAAATTTGGCTGTTGTAGCTTCCTGCTTAATCTTTTTATACTGATTGATACTGAGTTGTCTGATTGGTTTGCGTCCCTGTAGGTAATATCTTCTCGGTATTCGTACGATTCACATTGTAAGGGCTGTTTGAGAGTCCTATTTATATGGTCACATATCAATTCTCTTTTGTGAGACGAGCAGACTTGGCTACAACCTAGTTTTCTTATTGTAGTTGTGTGACATGTTACATGAATGATACTTTTGTGTATTGAAGTTAGTTTTGGAGGTTATGTAATGTCAATGACTCTATGAGGAGCATCTAGAGCATAAGTAAATTTTCATGATGCCTAAGTAATGTTGTGAAATTGGGAAATATATTTGTTCCTTTTGTCGTCTAGTCTGTGGAATTGTGCCCTGTGGGCTTGACAGGTTCTGGTTAGGGATGGCAATTACCTCCGCTCTGTCCCCGCCCTGATCCATGCGGGTAATCCCCGATCCGATAAGCAAATGGGGCTGGGATGGTATTTGCTTCCCCCGATCCGACTCCGATGATAGTTATTACTAATTTTTATGTGTATATCTATATATATTTCATTATTTTGGTGCTATAAGAGCAAAATACTAGATAATAAATCACTATTTTGTGTCTTTGTTTACTTTGTGATATTTTTTTTAACTATCATTACTTATCAATATCTTGTTTTCTTGTCAAAACATTCTAAAGAACAAAGTTATCAAAATTTATATGGTAAATGGGGACCCGATTTATCCTCAAACCCGACACATCTTTGATTTCCCCCCGCTCCGAGTCCACCTCCAAAAGGAACGGAGCGGGGACAGGGGAGGGAAAATCTGACTCCGATCCGACCCGTTGCCATCCCTAGTTCTGGTTAAATGTTAGTGTAAATTTCACTTTGGACCTCAGGGTTACCCAATTTTCGCTTGACGATTAATGGGTACATTTGATTAATAAGAAAGAATAGTGGATGATAAAAGTAAAACAAATGAACGCAAAAGCAAAGATTGATATTTTATTGCTCGAAAAAGTTGCATTTTGTTGAATAGTTTGGATAACATAAAAATTAAAATAACAAAGATTTATGTGCCGAATTTGGCATGGCATATCTTCTATAAGAAAACATTCCAGTAAATGGAAACCTACTTAAATTTGTTACTGGCATAGTTCCACAAAACAAAATAAATAAGGCCCAATAAGTTGTTCAAAATATAAAAACTTTATGTTATATTTTTAATCACCACAATTTTCTATGCAATTTTGTCAATGATTAACTTACATTTCGGAGCAGCCTCTGATGGGAAGCTTCGATTTTTAACACACATAATTTGACTATTTTGTAGTAGTGTTCATACTTGATCATTCGAGCGAAAGACAAAGTAAATGAAAATTGAATTTTCATTTGTGAGTAAGTAGGCAATACAATAAACAAAAACAAAATAAATCAAGCGCAATAAATTTTTAATCAAAATAAAACATCTTTACTTTATGGAGGGTTCGAATACTTTTGTCACCTCTTAACTAAAATTCTGGAGCCATCCCTAGGACTGGAGAAGATCTCCAGCTCATACGCTGCATCTTCCAACTCATACTCTTAAACTGATGATGACCTTTGGTCTTTCAAATAGGAAGTATGAGGGGGAAAATAGAGGATCTTTTCAAAACATAGAAGATGAAATTTTATCTATCTACTACTTCAACTTTTTAATTTTTACAATTATAGTTTACAAAATTGGTACTTTTGTACTTAGAATACCTTGGAAAAGTGGCCAATACTGACTATTTTCTAATAAACATTTTAAAAAAGTATTTAATTTTATTTTGGAGGGAAAATGTATTTTTTTTTTTGAAATTTTACGTAGAAATGAAGATTTTGAAGTGTAAAAATTACCTAGCACAGGCTGAGTTTCTACTAATTTTTTTGTCTTTACCCAACACCCCAAGACAACTCATTTCCTCTAAAAGTATCATTTAGTCCATTTAGTTAGGAGGAATAACTTGTTTTCGATAGTGAAATAACAAATGCAAAATATTGAAAATACCAAAAATACCATTTAGTCAATAGCGGAAACTCAACCTTGCTTCCCCCGAAATAAATTGTTGCATACAAAATAAAGGGCCCTGATGGGCCCGATCATAAGTTAGAGCCCACAGACCAGACAACACCTTATAGACGAAGCTGGGCCTTTCTTATCCATAGCTATTGTGTCTTGTGGATTCACATTTTTGTGAGTTTGGGTTTGGTGTTGTGGTCCAAACTTAGATAAATTGCAACCCTAACATTATCCGTAACCATTTCAATTTTCGGGGCTCGACGATTAGATTATTTTCGTGCAAATATCACGATGATTTTAGACATCCATTGCAATTACCGGCTTTTTTTATTAGTTATACTCCCTCCAAGCACCAAAATATGAATGACCCGACTCATGTAGTTGGACCTCGAATGAGCTCCCATTAAACAAACAGCTCAGTGTGTTTCCCTTTGAGGCACAACACCAACCCAAACCCTATGGTTCGAGTGCGATAGTTGTTTTACGACGAGACAATGTTCTTTTATTTACAAGTGCGAAGCTTCCTTAGAATCAAAGGACAATAATGTCTTTTGCTTTTGGATAAGGGAGCACTTGGAATCCCTTGTGAAAGACTCAAAAGACAATATAGTGCCATGTTTGGGACCGTTACAACCGTTGCTTTTGCAACCATGATATGGACAGCAATCAAAATCTCCACGGTTAATCAAATTCTAATTTTTGGGGGTCTTATAATGGGTAGGGTACACATCAGTGATCCAAGCCGTTTTTACTTTTTGCTGATAACACGTGAAAAAAATGACCCAACTCAATTCGTCGTCAATAAATACATAAACAAATTGAGAAAATGGCCAATCCATGCTTAAAATTCTGTGAATTGTCCCGGTTTATACAAATCGGTCATGTATTTGCTAGACGACCGATCAAATTAATTTTTTTACAAAAATAGTGCTCTTAGCAAGGAGTACGAAATAAATGGTTTGTATCATTGTTGTGGGCCCATAATGGGGCCCAAGAAGCAGAATTAATTTGGAGGGTTTAGTTTAGGTGTGAATAAGGTCCGAAGGTGAGCCGATTCCTCTTAATCCACGTGCAGTACGCATGGTACTGCATGTATTTTAGTACATGTGCTGTAGTACACATCTGCATATACGTATTCGAATCAAGTACGCACACCTTACAAAGTAATACGTATACTTGGCCCAATTCAACACTTGGCCTCTTGCCATTATTCATCCTCTCACGGACAGTACTGTGGTATACATCGGTGTCAAAAAGGCGGATCAGGACATAGATATATACTACATGTGAAATCATCCGATGCATGTGGACCTCACACTATACAATAGGTGAGGCATAATTTAGTGCCGAATGCGTGTTTCTGAGTTGAACATGGGCCGTAACACATGCATTTCTATATTGAAAATGAAAAGTATATTTCAAAAATATATAGTGCTTCTTGCAAGATCAGAGGAAAATACAAGATTGTGTGTGCATGTGCATAGCCTCCATTTAATTTTGTACGCACAACCTAAAAGGATTGATAACTTCAAATTTTATGAATTTTTTTTTCCACACACATATATTAATTAATATAAGGAATTCCTTTTCACCCAAGCTACTCACATGGACCGATCTCATGGAAATTTTCTCTAATATATGTGAAAATATTTGAAGGTGTGCAGGGGTTCACCACTGCACGCATCGAATGACTGCGAGTACATTTGTGTCTGGATCTGTGTTCGGATGTCTGTGTCCAAATCATTTCAGCAAGTATTATGTTACGTTTGTATGTTTATATTCTTGTGTCCACCGTTACACGTGTTGAACGACTAGGAATACATTTATGTCTGAATCTGTATTCGGCTATCTGTGTCCTGATTTGTATGTTTATACGTATACATCGCCCACAGGTAATGTATTGCGAATAACAGACCCGTTGAAGCCGTGGGCGGAAAAGCATGCATGAACCATGCAGCAGAGCACGACAACGCACAAACCCATGTGGCTTTCTCACCGCCCACCGGAATAACTTAACAAACTCCTCTCCGACATCGTATAATAAAAAGTAGCCCAGGAATCCGAATCATGTGACTCATTCTATTTTCATATTCTCCCAAATCCGATAATTATGCACTGCACTTTCCCAGAAACCATATGCACGTTTGCTGCTTTGTTTTTTCCTCTCAGAAAATTCCAAAACCCCACTCATTGGGCTATCGTTAAGTTAAAAAAAATACATAAGAATACGTGAAAATTGTATAAAAAGTTTGTAAAAATATATTGAAAAGTATTAAAAAAATTGTATCGAAATATATTTGTTCTTTGTCATTTCTTGAATTTATTGATAGCACAGTGGCCTGTTAATAGTAACAAAAAAAAGAAACATTTTAGTAATATATAGTCACGGTTAAGATTATGTGCATGTGTATCTGCTTAACTGCCGTTTAATTATGCACTACGCTACTTTACAGAAACCATGCGCGTTTGCTGTTTTGTTTTTCCCCCTCAGAAAATTCGAAAAACAGCCCACTGGGCTATTGTTAAGGGAAAAAAAACATATCGAAATACATGAAAAATTGTATAGAAGTTTGTAAAAATGTATTGACACATATAAAAAAAATGTATCAAAATGTATTTGTTTTTAATTTTGTCATTTTATTGAATTTATTGACAGCTCAATGGACTGTTAATGACAATAAAAAAAATTACACATTTTAATAGTAGTATATACTCATGGTTAAGTTAAGGACGAATCTTTCCCTTTACGTGGCCCAAAAACTACATATTGACCTTTCTTTTTGTCGTTTAGGGGCGGTGGTCAATGGTCAAGCAAAACCCTAAGCCAACTCATGATCATTTGACCAATTACATCGGACGGTTCATACAAAATCAACTTTGTTCTATGAAGATCTATCTTAGCCATTCCAAGAATCTTTCTTCAAAAATGATTAGAATTTCGGTTGCCCGTCCATTTGCTACATTTAGGTTCCATACCCATGTATTACGCGAGATTCATATGTATGGGAGGAATTATGTTCGGCATTGTGTCCTAATATTTGTGTTCCTACGTCCTAGCATCTCTTGCCATGTAATACTGGTGCAATTTTTCAATACCGAGAGATTACCACGTGGTACCTCCTCGGCGCATCTAAACCATCCAGTTCGACTTTGAGCGGTCTAGATTTGAAGAGAAAAAAAGAAAAACGGTCTGGATGTAACGTTTGGGTATCATATAGACTCATAGTTTAGGTGGGGTTGCGAATTAGGAAAAGGGACAAAATAGATAAGAACACGTGGCAGGATAATACTGACACGTTGAATTAAAAAAATGGGGAGGGATGGTCCACGAGTCGCCTTCACGTGCAGTCTCTGCTTCTACTGTATGATACCGTGTGCGGGGAGAGAGAGAGAGAGAGAGAGAGAGAGAGAGAATTTGGGAAGTGGAGAGAGAGTGACAGATAGAGGTGAGAAATGAATCCGGGAAGTTCTCTTAGGTACTTATTACTGGGGGACCAGGAGGGGGTTTTAGCTTAATAATTAATTCATATTAAAAACAAAAATAATCTCAAAAGTTTGTCTGTTTTCGATAATTTAATTCTTTAAGATTTTGACAATGATTATTTACTTTTTAGATTCCACTCTTCAAAATGAATTAATAATCCAAACAAAAGACTCAAAATTATCAACTACAAAAAAATATGAATAAAAAATCCTACAGGATTATTGTACCAAAACGGGCCTAAGTTAAATACTTGGGAGACAGATATATATTCAGATACAATTCCATTAAGAACATATTTACCAATCAGATGAATTTAATGAATTCCACGCATATTATTTAGTTCAACTGTATCAAACGTAATTAACCAACATATATATCTGTCTCCAATATATATATATATATATATTGGAGCATTGCTCAAAAAAAATTCTTGCCTGATATAATGGTCATCGTGTGACATGAGTTACATGATTTTTTTTGAGCAAAAAGATACCTCAACACGTATCATGCAGACTATTTTCTACCTCCAACAATCTAACAAAAGTGTGTGTTAATATATCACCAACTAAATTTATCCTTTAAGTACTTTACTGAGTATACCTTAATGCTAATGATCTTCCTAAGGGTTCCTGATTGGGGGACCAAAAAATCTATAGTGACCGATTTCCACGTCTTCTAAGCCCCAATCCAAAGGCTACATGATCCTACTCCCCTTAATACCAGTTTAAAAACATGCAATTTATAAAAAAAAAAGAGGATTGGATGGAAATGACATTTTGACCCCTACAGTACAATTTCCACTTGGTCTATAAGATTTTTTTTCCCCTCTAGACACTAGGATGTTAGTATGTTAGTATTAGTTAGATTGATACGAGAGCCAACGTCTTGTCCATAGAAATAAGACCCGCTTCCCGCTCCAAACAAGGATGGAGCCAGAGGAAGACAAGTGGTGGGGGCTACCACCACAAAGTTTTCAAAAAATGCAATTATTATGTAAAAAATAAAAAATTATTCCTGAATTATATAAATTCGCCACCACTAAATTTTTTAAGCGCTATTATTTTTGCCACCACAAAGTAAAATCTTGGCTCTATCCTTGACTCCGAAGGAGTGCTACAAAAGTATTGGACCAAATGTACTGGTCTAAAATGGTCCTTAAGGTTAAACTCTTCGTTTCATGGATTTCAAGACAAGTCATTTCATTCACACACATCAACTAAAATACCATTTAGGCCGATAAAAATAAAATAAAATCATTTAGCGGAACATTATTGGCATTAGGCTGAAAATAAAAAAATATAGTATGAACTCACCCCTAATCGACGTGCATGTGCATATAAACTGGCTCCCAACACTTGATTATATCGACAGTGGGTTCCAAGGAGAATATGGGCACTTGGATGCCCTGCAAACTGGAAAGTGTTTTGCACCATATCCCTTGGGTGTCTAAATCCATTATCTATTTTTGGATCATGTTAATGTTACAACGCACCAGCCCTGAGATAATAGAAAAAAGAAAACCACTGGACCCCCAGCTTTTGCTTTTTTTCTGCTTTAGCATCAATGATCGAGCATTAGATAATATTTTCTTTTCTTGTAATCAGGTGTTCGGCACACTTATTTCCACCTTAGTTAATTTTGAAAAATCAATAACACCATTCCTTCGCGAAAGGCCATTTAAAGCCAAAACGAAGTTCTGTATAAAGTTACCCTAAAGAAATTAATTAACGCCTAAGAGGTTACGATGCTAATTAATATTTTAGGAGGGAGCAAACACAAGCATGCACAGAATTGAAGTATTTATTCAGTCTTACCCGATAAAGAATTCAGTGCTAGGGTCTTCATCATGTGATGGGGGAATTTTTCTGCTCAACAAAGAAATGATTACATGCAAATCTACCAATTTTTTACCTAACCCTACTTCAACTTATAAAATACTTGTTAATTTACTCTTAACGAAATACAAAAGAAGTACTCCAAGAAACAAGAGTACTTTTATACCCTTTGTCTTTCTTTTGAGAACAGTTAAACTTTAACAACATCTTCACAAAGTTGCTGCTTTTAAAAACTAATTTTTTACTAACTGAAATAGCGGCACTCCTGTACCTCCAAAATTTGAGGAACTCAAAGTGATATTTTTTGTAAGCGATAGAACTATGCCCTTTGATTAAAGCCAAAAAAACATCAAAGAAGGCATATAAAAAGACCCGATTAAATTTTTATGCTCATTTTCTTACTTCTTTCATTTAAAACCCAGAGCATCACTAATGCACAATAGGGCCCTTAATTAACTTCAAGATCAATAAACAGCCCTCAGCATGTCATATAAAAAAGCCTCTTTTTGTTGTCCCTTAATTTATCATGCAATTAAAGTGGAATGACTGAAGGTATGTGACATAAGGATCTAGATCTTCTCCAGTTCATGCTTTGGACTGGATAACAGTCAATGTCTGGCCCGTCTATTTGGTAGATTCAATGGTTTGGATTTTCTCATAAACTCTTATCGATAAGAGTTAACTTTACCAGTGGTAGGGAGTTGACGGAGGTCTCGGTAGTGGCAGTGGTCGCCAGAGGTGTGTGTCGCAGTAGCGGAGTGTTCCCTCTCTCTCTCTTCTATCGATTGAATGGGATGGGGGAGAAGGGAGAGAACCCCGATTGCCTTTCTTTCTTTATCCTTCCTTTTTTTTTTTGTGCCTCTAGCATTTCCGAATTTTTTACTAACTGAAATAGCGGCACTTCTATACCTCCAAAATTTGAGGGACTCAAAGTGATATATTTTGCATAATTGATAGAATTGTGCCATTTGATTAAAGCTGAAAAACATCAGAGGACATACCGAAAGACCTGATTTAATTTTTGTGCTCATTTTCTTGCTTCTTTTATTTAAAAGCCAGAGCATCACTAATACATAATAGGACCCTTAATTAACTTCAAGATCAATAAACAGCCCTCCACATGTCACCTAAAAATGCCCCTTTTTGTTGTCCCCTTAATTTATCATGCAATTAAAGTAGAATGAGTGAAGGTATGCGACATAAGGATCTAGATCTTCTCCCGTTCATGCTTTGGACCGGATGACAGTCAATATTTTGATTGTCCACTTGATAGATTCAATGGTTCAGATTTTCTCTCAAATTCTTATCGATAAGAGTAAACTCTTACCTTGCGAGTAAGGGTTTAAAAATACATCCAAACTATTGATTCCAACAAATCAACCGTGTAGATCGATCAGGTCTGTCTCTTCTTATCCAAAACATGGATTGGAAAGGATCCGTTTTCCACGACATAAAATGTGAAAGGGGAAAGAAAAACCAAGAACCACCCTAAATGGTTCACTAACCCACATACTACTAAGCATGATCGAGCTTATTTTGTAGAGTTTATCACTATAATGCCTTCGTAAAAAATGAAGGCGATTATTAGATTTTTGGTTTTTACTCTTTACAAGACATGTCATTCTCCTCACATACATCAACTAAAAAATCTCAAAAAATCAACTTAATAGAATAGACGCCTAAGTTGACCAGACATTAACAAGCAAATTTGAATCAAATTTAACTTGAAAATGTATTTCCAAGATCATAAACACTAGTCATTTTTCAAGACATTAATTTTATTTAGAAACTGAGTTACTAATATCTGTTCAATTTAATTTTGGGAAAAGATGGTCTATTTGAAGTCAAGATTACATTTTCAAACTCGAAATGGAGTACAACAGGCTCTAGGGATGGCAATTTCCCCAAACCCGATGGATACCCGCCCCACCCCCGGATATTTGGATGCGGATATTATTTGATTTTTCATCCAATAGGAGCGGATATGGTAGAACTTAAAGAATCCCCGATTGAAAATGGAGCGGGTATGATTTTGTGATACCCGTCTCCGAATACCCGTACCCGCCCCGTTTCAAATTGCATACATATGTTTATGAATGTATGTATATATGCGGGCATATAGTAGTTTATGTATGTGTGTATATATAAGTATGCATATTAGTATAATTTATGTATATTGTTCCAAATTAAAACTATATATGGTTAAGTGTTAAAAAAAGTTTAATGATGGTAGTTTTTCAAATTGTATATAATCTTGGTAGACTATTATTTCTTTACAACTTTCTATTCTATTTTTGTTTTAAATGGTTGTTTTTGTTAGTATAGAACACATAAATTAGATCTTATCCTCTCTTTTTTTTCCAACTAGTTTGGATATGGATTTACCCGAATATACCCGATCCCCAATGGGAGGCGGGTATGGTGGATTGTCCACTGTCCCTTTTGGGTATGGAGGTGGGGATAGGGAAGAACTTCCCAATAGGAGATCGGGGATAGAATAGGGTCCCCCGATTCATACCCTACCCGTTGCCATCGCTCTATGACTTTTGAGATACAACGACTACCCAGTTTCCTAAATATAACAAGTGCCCCTATTATTTCATTAGGAAGTGAAGTAAATGGGTAATATGTCACATCTAGTGTTATTCAAATTCCACGTCTGCATTTGTAAAGCTACATGTGCATTTTTATATATATGGTATGGTGCATCTCAATTATGGACTAAGAGCATCCCCATCAGGGGTATCAAATCCCCTCAAAGTCAAATTTGATGAGTGAAATACAATAAAATCCTCCAAAATCAGACTTAACAAATCTTTTGTACATTTGTTAAACTTGTAACTTTGCTACAGTACCGCACCAAATTTGGTGCGGCACTGTTCACTCACCAGAGAACTATTTATGCACTGTTCATGTACTATTTACGCACTGTTCACCTTTTTTTTTTTTTATATTACTTTTGAGGAGTAAGAGTAGAAAGAAAGAATAGTTTAATATAATAAAGTTAGAATAGAGAGTCTGATTTTGTGAGTTTTTGAAAAGTGACTTGCCAAATTTATAAAAAATGTTTTTGAAGTTAAATTTGGTGTAAAATTTGATGCTCCTGATAAGGAATTAAGGATGCCCTAAGCTAAAGTATTGCACTTTAGGGTCCCTCTTGCTCTCTGAATTATTTTTGCCTTAATAGAGACCCAAAATTACCAAGTGGAAAAAAAATACTCCCTCCGTCCCCTTTTAAATGTGTTACTTCGTAAATCCAATTTATAAAAGAAACATCATCATTACATTTTTCACATCAATTTTTTTCTTCACTTTACACTTTCACATCAACTTTTACCTCCACTTTCCTAAATTATCCTCCCAAAATCTATAGTGACCGATTTCCACGTCTTCTAAGCCCCCATCCAAAGGCTACATAATCCTACTCCCCTTAATACCAGTTTAAAAACATGCAATTTATTTTTAAAAAAGGATTGGATAGAAATGACATTTTGACCCCTACAGGCTACAGTACAATTTCCACTTGGTCTTTAAGATTTTTTGTCCCTCTCTAGACGATACGATAGGATGTTAGTATTAGTTAGATTGGTACGAGACTAACAAGAGCCAACGTCTTGTCCATAGAAATAAGACCCGCTTCACGCTCCAAACAAGGATGGAGCCAGAGGAAGACAAGTGGTGGAGGCTACCACCACAAGGTTTTCAAAAATGCAATTATTATGTAAAAAATAAAAAATTATTCCTGAATTATATAGATTTGCCACCACTAAATATTTTAAGTGCATATATTTCCGCCACCACAAAGTAAAATCTTGGCTCTATCCTTGACTCCAAAGAAGTGCTACAAAAGTATTGAACCAAATGTACTGGTCTAAAATGGTCTTTAAGGTTAAACTCTTAGTTTCATGAATTTCAAGACAAGTCATTTCATTCATACACATCAAGTAAAATACCATTTAGGCCGATAAAAGAAAAAAAAATCATTTAGCGGAACATTATTGGCATTAGGATGAAAATAAAAAAATATAGTATGAACTCACCCTTAATCAACGTGCATATAAACTGGCCCCGAACACTTGATTATATCGACAGTGGGTTCCAAAGAGAATATGGGCACTTGGATGCCCTGCAAACTGGAAAGTGTTTTGCACCATATCCCTTGGGTGTCTAAATCCATTATCTATTTTTGGATCATGTTAATGTTACAACGCACCAGCCCTGAGATAATAGAAAAAAGAAAACCACTGGACCCCCAGCTTTTGCTTTTTTCTGCTTTAGCATCAATGATCGAGCATTAGATATTTTCTTTTCTTATAATCAAGTGTCCGGACACACTTATTTGCACCTCAGTTAATTTCGAAAAATCAATAACACTGTTCCCTCACGGAAGGCCATTTAAAGCCAAAACAAAGTTCCGTATAAAATTACCCTAAAGAAATTAATTAACACCTAAGAGGTTACGATCCTAGGAGGGAGCAAACACTAAGGCCTAATTTGGCCTAAAAGTGGTTTTTGGATTATTGGTTTTTTCATTTCGTTTTTGTTCAATTTTTTTTGCATTTGTTCGTTTTGCATCAAGATTTTGTGGTTTCTGGATTCCTCTCGACGAGACGAATCTAACAAGTATAATATTGTGGGGTAAATTCAAAATTTTTTGAATAAAGCCAAAATAGGTGGATTATTGGTGAATAATCCACCTATTTTGGCTTTATTCAAAAAATTTTGAATTTACCCAACAATATTATACTCGTTAGATTCGTCTCGTCGAGAGGAATCCAGAAATCACAAAATCTTGACGCGAAACGAACAAATGCAAAAAAAATTGAACAAAAACGAAATGAAAAAACCAATAATCCAAAAACCACTTTTAGGCCAAATTAGGCCTAAGAAGCATGCATAGAATTGAAGTATTTATTCAGTCTTACTCGATAAACAATTCAGTGGTGGGGTCGTCATCATGTGATGGGGAAATTTTTCTGCTCAACTAAGAAATGATTACGTGCAAATTTACCAATTTTTTACCTAACCCTACTTCAACTAATAAAATACTACTTGTTAATTTACTCTTACCGAAAATACAAAAGAAGTACTCCAAGAAACAAGAGTACTTTTATACCCTTTGTCTTTCTTTTGAGAACAGGTAAACCTTTAACATCATCTGTACAAAGTTGCTACTTTTAGAAAGCAAATTTTTTACCAACCGAAATAGCGGCACTCCTGTACCTCCAAAATTTGAGGAACTCAAAGTGATATTTTGTGTAAGCGATAAAACTATGCCCTTTGATTAAAAGCCGAAAAAATTAGAGAGGACATACCAAAAGACCCGATTCAATTTTTGTGCTCATTTTCTTACTTCTTTCATTTAAAATCCGGAGCATTACTAATGCACAATAGGGCCCTTAACTTCAAGATCAATAAACAGCCCTCAGCATGTCATATAAAAAAGCCTCTTTTTGTTGTCCCTTAATTTATCATGCAATTGAAGTGGAATGAGTGAAAGCATGCGACATAAGGTTCTAGATCTTCTCCAGATCATGCTTTGGACCGGATGATAGTCAAGATCTAGACCGTCTATTTGGTAGATTCAATGGTTCGGATTTTTTCATAAACTCTTATCGATAAGAGTTAACTCTTTCCTTCTCGGTAAGGGTTTAAAAATACATCCAAACTATTGATTCCAACAAATCAATCGTGTAGATCGGGACTGTCTCCTCTTGTCCAAAATATGGATAGGAGAGGATCTGTTTTCCGCGACATAAAATGTGAAAGGGGAAAGAAAAACCAAGAACCACCCTAAATGATTTACTAACCTGCGTACTAATACGTGTGAGCTTATTTTATAAGAGTTTATCACTATAACACCCTCATAAAAAAATGAAGTTCCCGTTCCACTAAGTGAATTATTGATTTTTTTGGTTTTTCACTCTTACAAGACGTGTTATTCTCCTCACATGCATTAACTAAAAACTCTCAAAAAATAAAAAAGCCAACTTAGTAGAATAGGCCCCTAAGTTGACCAGACGTTGGCAAGCAAATTTGAATCAAATTTAACTTGAAAATGCATTTCCAAGATCATACACTCTAAGTCATTTTTCAAGACATTAATTCGATTTCGAAACTGAGTTACTATTAGGCCATGTTCCACTAACTTGTTTTTTGGTTTTTTTTTTTTTTTTTTTAATCTTTAGTTTTACAAAAAACCAACTAGTTCCACTAACTAGTTTTTTAGCTTTTTGGTTTTTTAAGTTGTGTTACCAAATTACCAAGCTACCCTTGTACCCAAAGGATAAAGAGTTTGAAGGGGGGCAGATTCGTAATTTTACATGATTAAAGTGGTTTGGTTTTTTTTAGGTTAGTGGAATTAAATGTTTTTTTTTGTTGATTTTTTGTTGGTTTTTTTTAGTGGAATGGGGTAGTTTTTTAGTTAAAAAAAAATTATTTTTTTTAGTGGAACATGGCCTAATATCTGTTCAATTTAATTTTGCGAAGTCAAAGGTCACATTTTCAAACTCGAAATGGAGCACAACAGGCTCTACGACTTTTGAGACACACGAACTATGTCAACTACCCAGTTTCCTAAACATAACAAGTGCCAGTATTATTTCATTAGGAAGTGAAGTAAATGATACATTATCAAGTATGTCACATCTAGTGTTATTCAAAGTCCACGTCTGCATAATTGTAAAGTTACATGTGCATTTTTATATACTCCTATATGGTATGGTGCGTCTCAATTATGGACTAAGGGCTTGTTTGATAACACAGATTCAGCACTTAAAACTGAATCAATTAAGTAATAAGTCATTAAGTAGGTTTGATAACCACATTTTATGTTACTTAACAGATTAAGTGCTACTTAATATGTAGGCTAAAAATTTGATAAAAATTAAGTAGCTTTGAGCTACTTAATTCTGGCTGAATTCCTATGTGCTAACAATTAACTATCACACCGCCACCGCCGCTGTCGCCACTGCCACCACTACCACCATTCCACCACCACCACTATTGCTATGCCACCGCCATCACTCCACCACCACCACTCCTCCTCCACCACCACCACCACCACCACTAGCATTCCACCCAGCCCACCACCATCACCACGCCATAACCATCATACTACCACCACTACACCACCACCATTGCACTACTATTACTCTACTGCCACCACAACTCACCATCACTCCACCACCACCATTACTCCACCGCCTCCGCCACCCCGCCACCACTCTCACCACCTCCCAATCACCACTCCACCACTACCACAAAATACATGATGACCATTAGCAAAATTAAGAGACAATTAGAACCAAAAAAAATCATTTTTTTTAATTCAGTGCTTAATATGCTTTATCAAACAGCTTTTCAGCTTAAAAAATTCAGCATTCAGTTTTCAGTACTTAATTTTTAGCTTTCAGTTTTCAGTTTTATCAAACAGCCCCTAAGCTAAAGTATTGCACTTTAGGGTCCCTCTTGCTCTCTGAATTATTTTTGCCTTAATAGAGACTTTTTCCAAATGATGCACCAAAATAAGTAATGTAGTACTAGTGTCGAATTCTTCTCTTCTTTTTTTTTTTTTTGAAAGAGAAATTCTTCTCTTCTTACTTGAGAGGAGGGGGAGGGAGATAGACCTCTATAGAGATACTTGCTTCTCCCCAGGGGCGGCTCCAGGATTTTTATTCAACACTGACAAAAATAGATAGCGTGTCTAGCTAAGATAAAAAGCTGTATAAAAAAATTTAAAAAATTTTGACTAGGCAAAAGAGATACTCCATCTGTCCCATTTTGAATGTCCCCTATAGGAATACGTGCCATTTGAAACACCTAAAAACTATTTCTCTATGTAATTTTATAATTTGTTTTATACCAAATTAAAGTGCTCATTGAGTACTTTAATTCAGAGAAAAAAAAATTTAAAAACGTTCTACGGAACTACATTTTTTTACATCCACAGAAATACACGTTTTCCAAAGGGGACATTTAAAATGGGACGGAGGGAGTATGTACAGGTACATTACATCGTTTGACAAAAATAAATTTTTACACGAAGAGAAATGAATTTTTAAGTAGGCTAACTAAACACCCTTAATCAATTGCCCAAGTCTATTTTCTTCTTCTTTTTTTTTTTTTTTGAGTTTTTTTTTTTTGCCGACATAGAAAAAGAAAAGAAAAGAAGCCGTACACTATCCTTATTATATATTAGGCTCTCATGGACCGGGCTTGTTTTATTTTGTTAGGGTTATAACTATTTGGTTCAAAAAAAAATTTTGAAGAGCAAAAATTTTATTGACCTTTGAAAATGAATTACAAAGATTAAAGGGATCCTAGCAACAGACATCAAGATGGGGAAGGGCAGACCTCCCCATACACCAATAGACACCTAACACTAGAAACCAAAAGGGAAAACACAACCTGATGCTGGCAAGAAGCCAACCAAAACCTCCCAACAAGAAAAACAACTCCCCAAACAAAACCTAACCAAAAAGCCCAAAAAAGACACTGCTTATTTGGTTCAAATTTAGTAGGAAACACTTATTTTAACCTCATACGAGTAACTCAGAGCTGACAATAGTAAAGAAAATTTAAATTATATCTAAATTTTAGTTTTTTAGTGCATTGTTTGAACCCAGCGAGGTCGTCGCCCCTACTTCTCCCAATCATAAATATTTTTCCATTTTATCGACTAATCAAAAAGGAGTTAATATCCACTTCGTAAACTTATAAGTCGAATTCACGCCTGAAATGCAAAGAATGTAAGCGAAAAAAAGAGAGTAAATTATTCGTATTGATCTTTTTCTATTATCATTTAATTGGTTGCTCAATTATGTCTGCAATTTGATGAAAAAGAGCACTTTGGTGCTACATTCACAAATCCTGCTTAGAATTAGGTCAAGATTTGAAACCTAAGGCCGCTATAATTGCTCAAGTGAGAGGATTCAGAGCTCATACATTAGATTTTGTAGGTTGGACTCCCACCGTCATTTAAAACCTCATACACTAGATTTCGTAGGTTGGACTCCCACCGTCATTTAAAACCTCTTGATGATTGAAAATTTGTCCATTCGCCTATTTTCAGTCTCTAAAGTTAGGGTGAGTTTCCCCTATTATTTGTAAATAAAAAATGACATGTACATGGAATCACACAGAAAAGGCCTTGCAGGGCTTAATATGGATCCTGAACGGCTGATTTGAGCCACTCAAAAATTTTAAAACCACATTTTTGAGCCGCTCACCCTTAGTCAATGTGTATATAAACTAACTCCGAAAATTCGATTATGTCGAAAGGAGGTTCAAAGGGTTTCATGGGCACTTTTGGATACACTGGAAAGTATTTTGCCCCATATCGCTTGGGTTTCTAAATCCATATCTCTTTTTGGATCATGCTACCACGTAACCACAGAATCCCAAGCTTTACTTTCTGCTTTAGCATCAATGGTCAAGCTTCAGATTTTTATTTTTTTATTTTTGCAATTAGGTGTTCGGACTAACTTTTTTTTTTGTTGGGTAAATGTCCAGACCTCAACTAATTTTGGAAACCAAAATTGTCGTTCACTTGTGGAGAGCCATTTAAAGCCGAAACAAAGTTCCATATAAACTATTACCTTATAAAAATTGACGACACCTAAAAGTTTCGATCCTGAAACTTTAGACGGGAGCAACTGTTAAATCGCAAGCCTTGATTTTTAAGCTTTAGAAGTGAAGTAGTTATCTTACTCGATAAACAATTCTCAGTGCTGGGGTCCTCATCACGCGATGGGGAAATTTTTCTGCTCAACTTGTAAGAAATGATTACGTGCCCATCTACCAATTTTTTTAACAAATTTTTACCTAACCCTACTTCAACAAATAAGATAGTTTTACTCGAACCGAAAATACTAATATAAGTAGGAAAAACAAAACTACTCGATTTTTTTTTTAAATATATAATTAGTTCTCCTACTTTTATACCCTTTGTCTTTCTTTTGATAATCCTAACATTTAACGACATATGCAAAATGTTGCTCTTTTAAGAAAGTTAATGTTTTACCACTGATATAGCGGCGCTCCTATGTCTCCAAATTTTGAGGAACTCAAAGTGATATATTTGGTGTAAGCGATAGAACTGTGCTATTTAATTAAAGCCGAATAGCATCAAAGAAGACATACCTAAAGACCCGAATCAATTTTTGTACTAATTTTCTTGCTTCTTTCATTTAAAACCCAAAGCATCATTAACGCACAATAGGACCCTTAATAACTTCAAGATCAATAAAACAGTCCTTAACATGTCATGATGAAAAAAGCCCCCTTTTGTTGCTCCTTAATTTATCATGTAACTAAAGTGGGATAAGTGAAAATGCGTAACATAAAGATCTATATATCCTCTCAAGTCTATGTTTTGAATTGGACAAGACAGTGAAGATCTGGACCGTCCATTTGGTAGATTCAATGTGGTTTGAATTTTCTCATAAACTCTTACCGGTAAGGGTTTAAAAAAATACATCCAAACCATTGATTCCAGCAAATCTAGGGTGTAGATCAGAACCTTGGACTGGAAGATATTCCGTTTTCATCAACATAAAATGTAAAAGGGGAAAGAAAAACCAAGAACCACCCTAAATGGTTTACTAACCTGCATAATAATAAATGGAAGCTTAGTTTATAGAGTTTAGAACTGTAACACCTTCGTAAAAATTAAGGCCCCATTCCAATAAGTGGATCATTGGTTTTTTGGCTTTTCATGCTTTACAAGACATGTCATTCTTCTCACATCATCAATTAAAAAAAACAAAAAAACCCAAAAGCCAACTTTAAGAGCATCCCCAGCAACTTGTGTAAAATGGCTGATATGCCATTTTGGCTAACCAAAAGTCCAAATTAGGCCTCCAACAGCTTAGCCAAATGCTTGGCTATTTTACCTTTTTCCTAATTTTGCTACAATACTTAGCCAAAAACGCCAAAGTATTGTTCCCCATCCAGAAATTGTTTATTATTTCTCTCTCTCTCTCTCTCTCTCTCTCTCTCCCCACACCAGAAGACGGAGACGCCGACTCGAAAGCAGCCATCGATTCCGTTGCCGTCACCACCACTATTAACGACCGTGCTTCCACCGACTGTGTTGCGTCGACCTCAAATGGTTCATCAACGAAATCACTCGGCCGTGTGACACAACAAGATGAAGACATCGAAGTAGACAACCGTAATCCTCAAAACGACGACGATGGTGGCTTTCTATTCCGGATCGACGGCGATGACGGAGACTTTAGAACAATAGAAAGGGGGATCTGGTTTTTTAGGTCTGTATTGTGTAATGTGTGTGTAGCGAGGAGGTAGCGACGGCGATGATAGCGATGGCGGAGGAGGCAAGCGGCGGAGGAGGAGGTAAACCACAGTTTTGGCGCCGGTGACGGAAGAGGGGTCTGGTTTTAGATCTGTACTGTGTGTATATGTATATGTATATGTATTGTGTGTATATATTTTGTTATTTTAGAAAAGGAAAAATAATATTTTAATAACAAGATAGGTAAAATGGGTAGTATTGTTGGAGTTTTGAGAGTAATAGGCTAACCATATACACTGTGCATCAAGTTTTTTGGCAATTTTTTTACCCAGGTTGTTGCTTTTGCTCTAAGCATTGAGAAGCAAACTTGAATAGAATTTATCTTGAAAATGCATTTCCAAGATCAAACATACTAGTCACTTTTAGAGACATTAATTTTATTTCGAAACTGAGTGTTACTTTACTAATATCTGTTCAATTTAATATTGTGAAAAGATGGTCTCCTTGACGTCAAGGTTGCATTTTCAAACTCGAAATGGAGCACAAGAAGCCCTATGACTTTTGAGACACTGACAACTACCCAGTTTCCTAAATAATCAAGTAAATGTAATGTGCATTTTTATATATGGTACGGTGCTTCTCAATTATGGACGAAGCTGAACTACTACACTTTAGGATCCCTCTTGCTCTGAATAATTTTTGCCTTGATAGAGACTTTTTCCAAATGATGCAACCAAATTCTTCTCTCCTTACTAGAGTGGAGGGGGAAGGAGACAGAGATACTTGCCTCTCCCAATCATAAATATTTTTCCATTTTATCAATTAAAATTTTTATTAATCGATAAAATGGAAAAATATTTATGATTGGGAGAGGCAAGTATTAATCAATAAGGAATTAATATCCACTTCGTAAACTTATACTAAAACTCGAATTCACCCTTGAAATGCGAATAACTCAAACACGACTCAGGCATCCCCTATACATGATATCTCTCTCAAAGAATGTAAGAATTTTATTATATTTTTTTTGGAGGGATAAAATTGTCCCTTTGCCATTTCAGAAGGTCAAGTTGGCCGTCTGGCCACCATCAATGATCTATGAAAATCTTTTTTATAGTATATTATTTCGTTTTTAATTGCACTATACCATTTATGGATCTACTGTTTGACAACGAGTTTCTCAGCAAAAAAATCTTTTGCAAACTGTATGCATATATATTAGTACTATTATGTTAGTTGCAGTAGATTATGACTTAATGGAGTACGTAGCTGGTTAATTAATTCATAAACAGATAAGCTTTGGTGAGTTTAATACTGAAGTGTCTTATTGTTTGACCTTATATTCAACTTAAACCCCACTAGTTGCAAGTAAATAAAGAAACCCTTGTAACCATGGACCTATGACCTGCAAAAGACTACAGTGCAGCAAATGCGCTGCACAGTGCAGGACAGAGTTCTAGCCGTTTAAAGGTGTTTTTAATAACGGTCCAGATTTGATTAAAACTCTTTAACAGAAGCATCTTCTCTTCCATGGAAGAATTTTATTTATATCTAGACCATTGAAAATACTTTTAGACGGTTCAGATCTGCGCTGCACGGTGCAGCGCGTTTGGTACGCTGCACCATCCCCGCTTCCTAGTAGCATGTGACAATAGATGATAAACAATAAGAAAATTATGTGACAATGTCTTATTAGGGCGGATGGATAATGTGCACTGATATCCAAAAAATATATATCGATATCGGCAGTGGCGGAGCCAAGATTTTAGATCAAGGGGGCCAACTTAAAAACACTATTTTGAACAAAAAATGTACTTAGCGCATCGTTTATATTGTGTAGTACATTTGTACTATATAATATATTGTTTAGTTTTTTGATCGACAATTACAACACCCTTGTATAATTAATTGTGTCTATGGAAGAAATTGAGAAATTTTTACATGACAGTGTAGAGTTACTTTAATTCTTAACTATATCAAATCAGAACTATTTAGATTTTTAGAGATTTATTATACTAATTATCGAAATAATAATTATACTATATACTATTAGTAATTTTTGAAAATATTGAGCGTGCCCCTACATACCTCCTCCCCTGGATATCAGTAAACCTGTATTAATATTCTTGAAATGTGAATTCAAATTTGTTTGACATGCATTATAACTTTATAAGCATATTATCCAATGGCTGATTGGTGATGGTTTATGGTTAGCAACCCCTTAGAGACATGCATTGAATTTTATTCTAGTGGACACAAGTTCCTTGTTCATTTATTTAAAAACTCCCAAAAAATAAATTGTCTTAGATCGCTTGATGATAGTTTTGTGACAATGTCCTTCGTTTGTTCACAATGTTATGAAAATTTTCCATGAGCCCTTGTGAGGTTAATATTTTTTCTTCCTCCGCCTTAAAATGTTAGATCCTTGAAATCCCTTCGCTTCTTTCTTTCTTTCTTCCCATTTTTTAACCCAAGTACAAATATGAAAATGCGTTGGCGTCCATGTGCATTGCATCCGTCACGGCTAATAAATTCATATGAGACCAGACTAATTATCCCCATTTTCACAAAAATAGAATAGATTTTGATGACAACAAAGTTCTAGCTGTCTAGACTCTAGTGTCAACCCTCCTATCATCTCACTACCATCACAGTCAACCCACCAATGCCTTCTCATTGCAAATTACAGTATATTACGGGATCTTTACGTAATGGGTCATTCAATTGTTAGCTCAGTCAATTTGATGACAACAGGGTTTTAATTGTCTAGAATCTAGTGTCAACCCTCCTATCATCTCATTACCATCGCAGTCATCCAACCAATGCCGACTCATTGCAAATTATGTTTATGGGATCTCCATTAATATAACATAACGGGTCATTCTATAGTCAGTCTATTGTGTTATATAACAATAAAGTAAGAAGGAGATTAAAACACACACGCACTTCAGTGTACTTTTTCATTTTCTTATGCACTTTAACACATTTTTATACATTTTTTACATATTTTAATAAACTTTTTAAATATTAACGACATTAGTTGATTTTAGAAATTTCCTCACATAATTTCAAAACGTATTAATGTTGAAAAAATAAAGTGATAGACTGGATCGAAACACAGCATGTAAATGTGTTACACATTAAACAATTCCTAAATTATTTAGTTTGATAACCAACCTATTATTATGTTCCAAAAAAAAAAATCTATTATCAACAGATTGTAATTAATTTATGGCAATCTCTGATCCGTCTCAAACTTTTTATTCATTTTTATTATTTTGGACACTCCAAAAAGTTGCTGATATTTTCAAATGTACAAGTTTTCAAATATGCAATATCGATCTTATTTGATTGATCTTAATTAAATTTATTAAACAAAGTTTTCAAAATCCTAAAAAACATTATAGATTGAAAGATATAATATGTTATTTAAAAATGGCACGCATGCCAAAAAAATGGATAAAAAATTTGGACGGAGTGAGCAGTTTTTTGTTTTTTAAAAACCTAAAATTTGTGTAAAAACATTGAAGGCCCGTCATTACTTGTGCTCAGTGGCTCCGTCCTAATTATATAGCTCAATAGGAAAAGAGTTGTATCATGTTGTAGGCATTGAGTGAGAGAAGAAATAGGTGCAAATAGGGATTAGGGTGAGTAGGGCAGGAATGCCCCCAAAGAGTGTTATGCACAATTTGGACCCTTCGATGTGTTTTGAACAGTTCAAATTTCATACATTATCTTATACGTAGGATGCTTATTTTATATGGAAGATAAACTTCATACATTATCTTATTTGTAGGATGCTTATTTTACTTTGGAAGATAAATTGGACCGTTGAAAACCCATCCGACGGTCCAAATGGTGCACAATATCCCTGTAGGGCACTCCCCCTCTACATGACCCCCAGGTCCTACAAATAATACCTTCCGCAAATAGTTACTACGTTGTATTATGGTAGCTTAGATACTGTTTAAAAATATCGGACAACTATCATCACTTGTCCTCACTAGTTCCATCATTATCTAGCACGACAAGAAAAGAGTTGTATGTTAATGTAGTTGTCAAGTGAGAGAAAAATGGGTTGTAAATAGCTACTCCCGCACAGGGCCGGCCCCGATATTTGGGAGGCTTAAAACGAATTTTAAAGATAGGGCCCTTGATTTAACTTGGTAATTTAACAAACATAAACTTTTAAATTTTTTATACTGTTAGAGAATTTTTTTTTTCAAAGTACCGCTCATCGAATGTATTTTTCTAATGATATTAGCTATGGTTGTAAAAATACTAATTTTAACAATAGAAATTACTTAGGTTTAAGCATTTTCTATTGAAGTTTGTTGATTAAAAAAAAAATGTTTTAGTTTATTTGTCATTGTCAAAAGTGATATAATGTGAATTTGATGGTAAAAATTAAACATAAAATTAAAATAAATGAAACAAAATATTAAAAAAAAAACTTATCAAATATGGTGTGTAAAATATTTGAATATTGGACTTGAGTAACATCTACCACTCAAAAAGTTTTATTAATTTATACTAACGTAAGTGGTGGGAGAGCTACGTGAGGTAGAACACTTAGGGAAAAAAATATATTACCTAGCATACGCTTAGCCAAGTTTTGAACCTGGGACACTATGGATTATGGATAGCGTGTGAGCGCATATACCAATTTGATAGTCTCCCCGATTGTGTTACAAGTATGAGTACTTTATATATATATATTATAAAAACAACTTCTATGAAACATGGGCCCCTCTTTTTTGCTTAAATTACAAGTCTAAAGCCGTCGCACCTCCGGCTTGACCTTAGGGCCGGTCCTGCTCCCGCAAATAGTTACAGCGTGGTATTATAGGAGCTTAGATATTTTTCGTTAAAAAATATTCTAACGACTTACGACTGTTACTAGTTGGGCTCCATCCTCATCGTTTGTGAACTAAGCTTAGTTTGGCTTGAAAAGAGCTCATTCGAACCTAGCTCGTTAAGTTTTTATTGAGGTTCGGTTCAAAGCTCGGGTTCTTTAAAAACCTTAACAAGCAAACCTGAAATGGTAAGGCTCGGCTCGGCTCAATAATGCTCGTTTACTTTTTAGAGAAATAAAATAATATAACTTCTTGTTCCAATTTGATATCTTAATACACTATCTTTTCAAAAACTTATTAAATTCTACTATTATTCTGAAATTGAGACTATTTTCCTGTAGAATATATAAATATAAAATATATATACAAACACAAGTAAAACTTTCTTTGTTTTCTTAAGCTTATATATACATTGAGCTTCCTATCCAAACCCTTAAGTTACGAACCCCGTCCGGAGCTCATAGTTTCAGACTAAATCTCGACGATTCGAACCGCTCAATGTGTACATATATAGTTTTTATGAAAAATTGTTCGGCTCAAGCCCTTCCCGATATTTTTTTGGGTTGATTTCTCGCGGGGACCCTTAAAAACATGTTTTAAACACATTGAACGGTTCGGATCATGAAAATTTGATAGGGAGCTATGAGGTATGGATGAAGTCCGTAACTTAAGATTTTGGTTTGGAATATATATATATATATATATATATATATATATATATATATATATATATATATATATATATATATATATATATATAGGGGCCGGTTCCCCTCACACATAAAAAAACACAACACTCTTCCAGGCCCCCTTGTGATGTTCTGAACTCTTGATCTTGTTTAAAAGAGTAAAATAAAAGGTCCTGCAAAATTTCAGCTCAATCGGATATCGGTAAGTGCTTGATCCAAATGATTTTAAAAACACTAGTTCCTGTCACAGTTTTTGCAAAATTATTTGGATCAAGCACTTACCAATATCCAATTAAGCTGAATTTTTGCAGTACTCCCTATTTTACTCATTTAAACAAGATCAACGGTTCAGAATGTCACAGTGGGGCCCGGAACAAAACCGTGTGTTTTTTTATGTGTTTTTTTAAGTGTAAGGGGAACCGGCCCCATATATATATATATACAATCATGATCTGCCAAGGACTCCCTTACGGAGAAGACCATCCCTTTTTTGATTTTTCGAATCAAATTTCAACGATCCACACCGCTCAATGTATTTAAAACATGTTTTCCAAGGCCAACGCGAGGAATCACAAAAAAAAAAAAAAAACCCGAAGGGGCTCCATTCGAGCAGTTTTTTTTATAATAACCGTACATATATAATTTATCGAAAAATGCTCGAATGAAGCCCTTCCGGGTATTTTTTTTTGTGAGTCCTCGCGATGGCCTTTAAAAACACGTTTTAAACACATTGAGCGGTTCGGATCGTTGAAATTCGACCCCGATCTATGAGGTCCTCATGGAATTTTAATGAGGGAGTTCTCATTAGCTCATCCTCATATATATATATATATATATATATATATATATATATATATATATATATATATATATATATATATATATATATATATTTTGTTGGCTCGTTAAGGCTTGTTAACAAGCTCGGGCTTGTGTTAAGTTTAGGCTAGCTCGGCTCGAGCTCGAACTCAGTGAAGCTCAATTCGTTAAGTTTTCACTGAGTTCGAGCTCGTTAAAAACTTAATAAAAAACTTGAAAATAATATAAAATTCGGCTTGCTAAAAAAATATATATAAAATTCTGCCTGACTCGACTCGTTTGCTGCCCTAACTGTTTGTAACCTTGTCGGAGTCATGTGAGAGAAACAATAGGTGCAAATAGCACCTTCCACAAATAATAAAGTAATATTACGCTAGATGTTGATCCTAAAGATCTGAATCCTCCCCGAGTCTTTCCGCTACACGTGTTCAACTTTGACCCTAGCCACGTCACTACCCAATCCCTTACTTCCACGTCGCTCCCATCCAACGGCTCAGATCCTTTGAAAAACGAGATCCATCCGCTGCTATTCGCCGTTCTAGACCCTTCCAATGTCGAAGTATAATTACACCAATAGAAATTCTCAGGAGAGAAAAAAGAGTGAAGAAAAATTACAGAGTGTAATTTGAACTATTTTCTTGTTTAGATTCTTCTCAAAAAATTTATAATTGATAATTCATCTCCACAAGAGTAATAATAAAGAAGTAAAAAATTTGAACTGATGTAAGAAAAAAATCCATATAAGACTACTCTCTAAAGACAATTTAAGATACCAAAAAAATATTATTTGAACTATTTTCTTCTTTAGTCAATTTTTTGGGAATTATGTCATAATATTTGTACGGATTAGTTTTTAAATCTTATTTCTCGAGATTAAGATAGCACCTAGTAAAAATTCTCAAGACAGAAAAAAATGCGAGTGTGTGAAGAAAAACCAATCTCTTAACACAAATGTGAAGAAAAATTAATTTCTTAAAACAAATGATTCATTGTTTAGTTTTTCTCAACATTTTAGAATTAATTATTTATCTCCATAAGAGTAATAATAAAAAAGTATAAAATATAGACTGATTAATAAAAAACAAAAGACCAGATAAGATCACTTTAAAGACACTAAATATTATAAAAAAATATTTTTGAACTATCTTCTTCTTTAGTCAAGTTTTCGGGAATTTATGTCAAAATATTTATTTTTATTCTATTTTTCAAGATAAGTTGTTAAAATAAAAATTTTGTCACGAATATGATAGTAACATTTAACAAAATGATAAAACCACTGTGACAATTACATTGAATAATTTTTTCTAAATAGTATTCACTCAGTCCCATTTTATAGTCCCTAATTTCCTTTGGGGACGTCCTAAAATAGATGTATACTTTCCAAAAATATCAATAGAAACGTGATAAAATATCATTAGTGCCCTTGTGTTTAATTAGAACTAGTACTATTTCCATCTATCAAATTTCAAAGGCAAATTCGAAAGCCAGTCCATGTATAGAAAAGTGTATATGGATGTGTGTATTTTGTCTTCATGTGTACTTGACAATAGAAAAATCCAATTTTAAAAGGGAGAATATATTTGAAAAATAAAATATACTATTTTGAAGCCATATTTAGGGGATGTTCCACTAACAATAAACTGTTTTTTCAAATACCGAGACAGATCATTCTCTCACAATACATCACATAAAAAATCGTGAAAAACTAGTTTTTTAAAAAAACTAATTTAGTGGAACACCCCCTTACCCCCCTTAAAAAAGCCGAAATCCTAAAATGGGATCATGAAAATGAGAGAGATATGGAGTGGTTACAGCAGTACCCTGAAAAGAAAGGAGACAGAGAAGGGGCATGCGAGTCATTTCGCTCTTAACCAGGGTTAGTTATCCTTAACAAGTCATCAACCCTTTACACATTCTTTCTCTCACTCCGCATCCAAACCAGAGTTAACGGAAGGTTCGCTGAAGAGCGAGAGAGACAGTATATACATACATATCCTTCTCTATCAATATAGAGAGAGAGAAGCTGGGAAAAACACAGAGCGAGGAAGGAAGGTGGATAGGACAAAAGTGAGAAAGAGATATAGAGGGTTTTCGCGCTTGTTTCAAACTCTCTTATCTAACCCTAGCCGTGCGAACCTTGTTGATTTCCCCTTTGGAATCTTCGGATTGAACCCCCTTTTGGATCGTATTCGTCTCGTCTCTGTGTTGTGTGTGATTCTCTCAGATCTGGTGAGTTTTCTTCCACTTCTGATTGTCACTCTTTAATCTGTCAATGTGCGATGTTGTATTTTTTAGGATCTTAATTAGGTTTGTTTCTTTGTTGATTGTTGGACATCTTGATGTCCAGAAATGATAAGGAGACAGATTTCCGTGCGTAGATGTGTGTGAAATCGAGAGATAGTGAGGTAGATACATCTGTGTACGTGTATCAGTGTGTGTATATGTGCATGTTCAGATTATGGAGATCGATTAGATTAGGTACGGATTTAAATGCAAATGTTGAAGTTTATTGCTGTTATGCGTAGTTTTGGAGAGAGAATCTTGTTTATTTTCTTGGGAATTTGAGGCGAAGTTATTTGCTTTTGTTCAGATTATCGAGATCGATTCGATTAGGTTCAGATTCAACTGCAGTTCTTTTTCTTTTGGAAATCTTTTACATTTTCTCGGATTTTTAATTCCAAAGAGATTTTCTGCTGATTTTACTTGATCAATCCTCCGCATAGAGGTTCTATTATATTCGAATTAGTTGCAGATGTTGAGGTTTATTGCTGATTAAGAGATTCTTGTTCTTTTTATCTTCGAAATTTCACTTTCTTTCTCTGACTTCTGAGGCCAACTTCATGGGTTTTATTGAGGAGATTTTTTTGATAACTTTCCTTGTTGGATCTACCACGTGTAGGATTCTGCATCCATGTAGTGAGTTGTAGAAATACCTTTGGCTTAAATGTTATCAAATGTTATCGATGTGTGATTGGCTGGAATGCTAGGGTTTCATCAGCGTGTCTTTGTTAAGAACTCGAAGTTCACCTTGATTTGACAATTGCTTCCCATTTGATCTATAGTTCTGTTCTCTGTGGAAATTTCTGGTGAACAAATGTCTTTGGTGTCATCCCTTGTCATTGTAATTTACCTAGTGTACTCCATTTTTCTGCTGAGAAAGTTGTCATCGGATTTTTTCAGTTTAGATGTGTGGGCTTTATTGGGTGCTATTTGATCTTGTACCTGTGTCTATGATTTTGCCGGTGATATAGTTTCTTTTGACCTTCATAATTGCAGATCTTGTCAAACTCTAAACCAGACTAAACCGACAAATTAATGAAATGAGTTTCTTTTCGTTCAGTTTTTTTTGTTGATTTCTCTTCATTAATCAGTTTTCCAAGCAGGAGCATCCCTCGAGTTTGATGTCGTAGATATCTTAGGTTAACACATCAGTTGTTTCTTGGCTTTTGCCAAATTTGATCCGGTATTGTTTCTTTTACAGATATTCCTCTCTTGCATCCTCCAAGTCATCTGATGGGTTGTCCGTTAATGTTGTGACCAGGCTGCAGGGGCTACCTCTGTTTCTCATTCTTCTCTAGTGCTACATACGGGTTTTCATTTTCCCTGAGACAGATGGGGGTAGTTGGGTTCCAAGTTTCTGCTTAATGATTGTACGGGTATCATATTTTTTTCTCGGTTGGCTCGAATCGGCTTGTGAGTTTGGCACCTTCTTGAGAGAGAGGAAGAAGCTCACTTCCCCTGCCATCTCTGTCGTTGGCTGTGGTTGACATCGGTCTTCCTCTTCCTTTCATGTCTCCCAACTTGGACAGCCCTGTTCAGACACAGATGGCCGTGGCAATGTTTAACAGCCCGCTTCACGGGGAGTATCGCAATGGGGAGTTTCATGGAAACAGGAGGATGGAAGGAAAGGCTGCTGGGAGGAGACGCGTTTTTGTGCAAACTGAAACAGGTTGTGTCTTGGGGATGGAGTTAGACCGGAGTGACAATGCACATACGGTGAAGAGGAGGCTGCAGCTTGCTCTTAATGTTTCAACCGAAGAAAGCTCATTGACATTTGGCGATATGGTGTTGAATAACGACCTTAGTGCCGTTCGAAATGATTCCCCTCTTCTTCTGACGCGGAACTTATTGCATAGAAGCTCATCAACTCCTTGTCTTTCGCCTACTGGGAGGGATATCCAGCAAAGAGATTGGAGTGGTCCTATTGAGATATTAGGGCACTCGAATTGCTTTGATAGAACAAAGCAACTTGTCAAGGACATTGTGAAGGCAATGAAGATTGGTGTTGAGCCAATCCCTGTTCACAGTGGGCTTGGTGGTGCATACTATTTTAGAAACAACAGAGGTGAGAGCGTTGCCATTGTGAAGCCAACGGATGAAGAACCTTTTGCACCAAACAATCCTAAAGGCTTCGTGGGAAAAGCTCTTGGCCAGCCGGGTCTGAAACGTTCTGTTCGGGTAGGGGAAACAGGATTCCGTGAAGTTGCTGCTTATCTTCTTGACTATGGTCATTTTGCTAGTGTGCCCCCGACTGTGTTAGTGAAGATTACTCATTCTATCTTCAATGTCAACGATGGAGTAGGTGGCAATAAGCCTCAAAATAAGAAGCTCGTAAGCAAGATAGCGTCATTCCAGCAATTCATCCCGCATGACTTTGATGCCAGTGACCACGGGACATCTAGCTTCCCAGTTACTTCTGTTCATCGAATCGGGATATTGGACATTAGGATTTTTAACACAGATAGGCATGCAGGGAATCTTCTTGTAAGGAAGTTGGACAGTGATGGGAGGTTTGGTCAAGTCGAACTTATTCCAATTGATCATGGTCTCTGCCTTCCTGAAACTTTGGAGGATCCATACTTTGAGTGGATCCATTGGCCTCAGGCTTCAATTCCATTTTCAGAGGACGAGCTTGAGTACATAAGAAACCTAGATCCTGTTAAGGACTCTAATATGCTTCGTAGAGAGCTCCCGATGATTCGAGAGGCTTGCCTCAGGGTTTTGGTTCTGTGTACAATTTTCCTCAAGGAAGCTGCTGATTTTGGGCTCTGTCTTGCAGAGATTGGCGAGATGATGAGTAGGGAGTTTCGTAGTGGTGAGGAGGAACCCAGTGAGCTTGAGGTTGTATGCATTGAGGCACAGAAGCTGATAGAAGGGAGGGAAGTGTTCTCTCCCAAGACCGTAACAGGAGATGATGAGTTCCTATTTGATATCGAGTGTGAAGGACCGGAATTTGAAGTGACTTCAAAAGTAGTAGCAGATGACTACTTGACCAAAACTCCATTCCATTTTGGATATGGAGGAGGCAGTGGCCATTTTCCGCTTTCCAAACTTGAGGAAAGCATGGAAGAAGAGGAGGACGACTATGAAGGCGAAGGAGGGGAAAAGGGGTTTGTTTTTGGCCTTCCGCAGTGTGAGAAGATTCCTAGTGTTTCAAAGCTCTCCATGTCTCTCAAGACTACTATGTTAGGTGAGAAGAACCAGAAATACCCAAAATTTCCAGGGTCAAAAATAGAAAATAGCTATCTGGGAAATTCTTCATCTGGGCACAGGAGTGCAAATGAGCAGCTCCCTGCGAGCATGACTTTTGTTAAACTAGCCGACATGGACGAGGAGGAATGGGCGCAGTTTTTAGAGAAGTTCCGAGACCTGTTAATCCCTGCTTTTGAGCAGCGCAAGTCTGTGACCTTGGGGCAGAAGCAGCGACAGAGGCTTGGAACTTCTTGCCAGTTTTGAGTTTGAGCTATTACTATATATGTTGTTGGTAGAAGAGGTGACTGGAGATGAGGAATAAACTGCGGGTTTGTGACTGTGTAAGGATTGTTAGGGTAGCTTTCGGTTTTTAGGGTTTTTTTTTTTTTTTTTTTTTTTTTCCTCTCCCCAGAAGTTGTTTAGTGGGGAGCCAAAAATAGGTTGAAGTGTTGTACATATTCTTTAACGCAGCCGAGAAAGGGGCGAGTAGAATTTGGCTGTGTTTTTTCGTGTTTTTCTTTTTCCCATTTGTTTCTTTCACTCCTTGTGGACTTGTTTGATAAATAACTCTGTAGGAGAAAATCCGAACTTGAAAAGCTGTCTGTGTGAATATTGAGCTGTGGTTTTTTATGTTTGCTCTATGATACTGCTTTTTCTTGGACATATCGGGTACCGAGTAGGGTTGCAAATAAACCAAATTGTTCGTGAGCTCGGCTCGAAAAGAGCTCGTTCAAATATATGGAGTAATTTCTTATTCCAATTTGATATCATAATGCACTATTTTTTCAAAAAATTATATTAAATTTCAGTATTACTTTCAACTTGAGACTATTTTCCGTAGAGTATATATGTAAACATATATACATACAAGAGGATAATTTTCGTTGTTTTCTTAAGCATTTATGTACTATATTTTTTCATTGGCTCGTTAAGGCTCGAGAACAAGTTTGAGCTCGGTTCGTTAAGTTTTCACTGAGCTCGAGCTTGCTAAAAACCTAATAAACAAGCTTGAACACAGTAAAACTCGGCTCGACTGGTTTGCTGCCCTACTCCAAAGCATGAAAATACATGTATTAGTGGGAGGTTGGGATTCTGGTGCCCTGTGCCAACGGACCCTGTTGCATGGTTGAATATAGGACAAGACTGCCCATGCCAAATACTGAGGACAAATTTCTGTAATAGATATGATGATAATGTGAATAAATGCAGATATGGGATAACATTTCTTGTCTGTTTTTATCATTCAATCTGCCTCAGGACTGCTTACACTCTCTCGTCAAGTCATCTTTTATCGTAGAATCAATTTGCATTGTCCAGTGACATTGTTACGGTGAGAATTGCACTGTAAGTGACTCCGGCCGGGCAGTTTCGGGACATTTTTCGCATGGTGTGACGTAGTTTTCTGTTCCAAATCACCTGGTTGTCATCCACACCAATCTGTTACCTAATAATTTCTGTTCTCTGATTGTCCACTTCACATCTTATCTGATCCTTTTTTTTAATTTCATTTTGTAAAGACATTATGTTCTTATGTCACGTTTGTTCAAAATCATTTTCATGGCAGGACTCCAATTACAATTCGTCATGCCGACATCCCATGCAAAAAAACAAGTTCCAGCAAGCAACAAAGGTCCATGACCGTCCCATGATTTGGGTCCCACTCGTTCAAATTTAAAATTGGCCCTCTTCATCTCTTCTGCGGGTTCATTTTGTAAGTCACTTCTTGTCTGTTGTTGAGCTGCTTTCTTTTATTTATCAGCAAAACTGTTGCACTGTTTCTATTACTGAATCCAGTGAATGTGAAAGTACAGTAACGCTCTGTTTGTTTCGGGCTGAAAACGTTTTCTCCTGACGTTTGTCAAATTGTCATATTAGTGGTTTTTCGCGTCAACCAAATTACCAAACAATGAGAAATGTTTTCCAGAAAACATTCTTGTCACAATCAAACATTGGAAAACAAGTCTTTTTTCTGAAAATGTTTTTCACAGAAAATGTATTCCAAAAAATGTCTTCCGCCCTAATCAATGGAGCGTTCGTAGAACTCAAGTAAGTGCAGGGTTGTATTCTTTGTGCAGTGTCTTGAATTTTTGCTTAGAAAGGGAGCATATAATACAGAACCAAGACTGCGAAATTTTTGGTTCCCACGTCCCAATGCACTCGCATCCTTTTCATCGTGCTTCGAGATTCATGTATTCCAAAATTGCACAACGTTGTGCTGTTCAAGAGTGCATTCGGACAAGAGGCAAGGATTTCAAGGACGGATGATCCGTGCTGGGTACCCCAGCTATGTTTGTTAATTGCAGATTTTGGAAAATGACACTTTACAGGTATATTGATCAAGTTTTTTCATGAAAACAGTCAAACAGATAAGTATTCATATTTGGTAGAAGTCTTTATCAGCTGTACATTGCTAGCAGGCTAGGTTTCTCCACCTATGCCATATTGGCAAATCCTCTGGGCTGCATAATTATGACTGGAACTGGAAGTCTGGAACTAAAACATAGATTTATTACAAGTTGTAGAAGATAATAATTGCCTGGATAGACATATAAGTGGCAGTCTAATCTCTGATTGGCTTTGTCCCCCAGGTGGGGGCCATATGGGTAGTTTCTTTTTGCATGCTTGGAATTTAAGTCAGGATTATGAGCAAGGACAAAGGTGGGGTTTAAACTTTTTCTAATAGGTCATAATCATCATGTAAAAATGTAGCTAGAGTTCTAGATTTCTCCTTGTTCTAACAAGTTCATTGATCAAATAATGAAATCTTTTGTTCGTTTAGTTGTTTTTGATAACCTAGGCGTCTGGGCTAGTTTATGCGCCAGTGGTGGGATGATAAGTGATAACTCGATATCTGACTAAGAGGACCGACTAACTTGGGGGAACAATTAAAGTTGGAATAAAGCCCCGTATGGACGCTAAACACAGGAATTGGTCAGTACGCGGGTGGGAACAAACCCTAGATCAAAGGTTTCTTGATGCAATATGAATGGTCTTTTGTTTTCTATGGTCTTTAGTTGTCAGGTGACTACCACACGCGGGGTTAAAAATGTACACTCTTAGTCACTAAACAACTTGTTTTTCAGTTCCAAGGCTGTTTTGACCAAATACATTATCATTGAAGCTGGATTTGAATCTGTGTTTAACTAAGAATTATTATTATTTTTTTCACCTCGTTATCTTTGCATCTTTTATCAGTTTTCTTTCTCTTGGTATATCACTCCACAAATCCTTGATCCAAACACGGCCTAAGGTGCACCTACCATTCCTGAGATAATAATGAAGAAACAGTCAGAAGAAAGATAATTCTTGGGGAAGTAGATGATGGTATATGGGGTTTCTGAAGGTTGCACTTGCCCTGTACTAAACCTGGCAGATTTCATTTTCTCCCCCAGTACCTGCAGCATGAACCACTGGACAAGATGATTCAAGTTTTGGTTGGCGGGACTTGTGCAGAGCGTCCTTTGTCCACTAGTACGTAGTGGTGTTGTGGTGACGGACTCACCTTTTCGGGTAGTAGGTATGGCTCAAACGGTTATTCTACAGCAGGTTGGGAACTTGTATTGTCATGCCCAAGGGGTTGCTACGCTGGTCACCCCATCCCATCCTTTTGCCGTTCAAAGAAAAAAAAGAAGATGATTGAAGTTTCCTGCTATGTTTTTTGTGCAGAAATTTGGGTGATCGGAAATGATAGAAATTTGAAAATAAAAAGAAAATCAAGTTCAATGCTCCTAATTTTCTTGATTCTGGTTTGAGAATAAATGTTAGAATCAGCAGAAACTAAACCAGAAAATGGACTAGGTTTCAACTGTGCCACTTAGAATTTGCTTTCTTAGGTTCAAAGAAGGAAATGAAAGCTTATGCAGAAGGCAAATTGTTTCTTTCTCATATTTCCTTGCTACAACGCTGCCGGGGACAACGATTTAAGGGTTGGTTGAATAGTTGAAACTGAATTCTGTTTCTGTTAGAATACAAACAAAATCAAACAATTTAAGTGGATAGAAGCAATGGTGATGAAGAAAACATGATCATCTGGGTTATCTTCTTCTTAGTATTTAATTTTATGATCGGGGATTCAACGGATGGTGCAAGCACGCGGGTGGGAACAAACCCTAGACCAAAAGTTTCTTCATATTAATTATTGTTCATGCATGTAGATGAGAGATCAAATGGAATGAAAAGCAAAGTTTGAGCTTATGAAAATATTGTGCAAGTGCGTCTTGCTTGCTTGGAGTGAGTGATTCCTCCTACAATCAAGGGAGTGGCTTGACAGCGTCGAGTGGCATCTGCTACCTTCACAGATCTCAGCATGCATCAAATATGACTCATACATGATTCAGAGTTCTCCGAGGAATAACACTTGTCATCGAGTCAGGTAACGATCTTTACTTGAAAGTTGAGCAGTAATGTTATTGATGTGCGGGTTTATTTTCAGCGTTTCCACTGTTGTGCTCTGCCTCATGTACAATGAAACTAGACAGACTTGAATGTTAGGTAGAGGTCTTAATTTTGGAGCAGGCAAGGTTTCTCCATCTATGAAAAATCAGCAGGCATCCAAACAGCACAATTTTCTACTCAAAATAACGTAAAGAAATCAATAATGAGCAAGATAATTGAAATTTGGATGGTGATGTACGTAGCATCCTCATCTCTGATGGGACTAGTTTTTGGATTACACAGCCACTTGTCAGGAAAATATCCATGCTTGGAGTATAAGTTAGGCTTAGGTAAAAAGTTATCAAACTTTGTGGTTGTAGAGTCATCAAAATTATCTAATGGCTCGTGATTGCGATTTAGGTTATATTTGGATGCGCATAATCTTGGGTTGTTATGGAACTTGATTATCGGGATTCAACTATCTTGGGATGGTTTTGGATAGTACCGGAAATTTGATAACCTGGAATCAAGTACCGAGTATTTCAATACCTGAGGTAATTTCATTTCGATGTTTGGGTAGTTCCAATAATCTTATCAAGGAAACATTTATTCAGGAAATTTAACCGATCCAACAAGTTCATTTTTATAGATTGAGTCAAGAAATTAGGATAACCATGGGAGAGGGAAGGCTGTGTTTGGCTCTTGATTCACGAGTGCATAGCAGCATATATCATCAAGAATCACATTGTTATTCCAGTACGATATGAACATTGAAATAATGGGGAGGAGTGGCTCACATTTACATTCTCCCTCGAGATTCGTGTCATACAAACTTGGGCTTGTTTGGCTGACTCCTTTTCTCATTTTTACGTCTTGAGAGTTTGGCTGTTCAAACCCAAAATACATTGAGCCAAAACTCATTTTCAAAATTTGACATTAGAGAGGAGAAGCCAAAAGTAGGCTGGAAGGAGCTTTTGAACTTATCATTTTCCACTTTTTTCCATTTTGATTAACAAAAAAACCTACAAAATGTATTCTGTACATATCTCTCAAACACTAATCCTGTTACAAAATGCATTTTATACATTTCTCCAAAACAATCCTACTACATTCAAAATACATTCTGACCATAGTTCAAAAAGCCAAAAAGTTGAAAATGAGGCTCCCAAACAACCACTCCTAAGCCTTTGCTTTGTCTAGAGATCTTGAATCCTCCTTTAAAATTCCTGTTTCTGAGATAATAAAGAGAAAAGCTGTAATAGAGTGTGGATGCACTTGAACCTCATCATGAAAGTGAGTGGAAAAAAGGAAAAGATAATACTGGGAGAATATATGGGACAGATTTCTGCTCCCCACCAACTTCTGGCAAACTTATTTTCTGATTCCAGGTTCCTTCCTAGTTTATATTTTTTGTATGTTTTGGGGTGCTGGGAAATGATTAAAGAGAGAAGAAAAGGAACAATAATAAATTCTCAAAGGCATGTTTGGAATTTGAAAAACCAAAAAGAGTCATCTCAACTACAGGAGTAAAATTTTCCCTTATTTGGTCCCAAATTCAGGATAAAAGTGAGTGAGAAAGTTGTTCGCATTTCGTTAGCAACCAAGATGATTACTTGATATGGAACACACTGATTCATATCAAGCTGCTGTGAACTATAATTTCAAGGTTGTTTAAAACTTGCACTGAAATGGAGGCCTTAAATACGTACCGAGCACAGTTCAATCCAATGCTGAATGCTGCAATGCTCATATCTGGTCAAACAAACGGGCCTCTAATACCTAAAACTCAAGTGCACATAAACCGAAGACCTTTGATCCTACTACACATTCAGAGATTAAGAATGTATATCAAATATGAACATTGCTACTGGAAATCCAGGTGAATGTAAGGAAGCGAGGAAAAAGAAATAAGGAGAGGTAAGGATGTTGTTCTTGGGGTAGAATAACGAGTGGAGGCAAGTGTTTCTTCTCCAATCTGTAGTTATTTTGCAGTTATAGCCTCATATCAATCGAAAAAGAGGAGGAAACACTGCCTAGATATGTTGCTACTGGAAATCCAACTGAATGGATATCAAATTTGTAGTGTCGAATGATGTACAAATGCACTTACAAAAGCCACACAACCTGCTCTTAGTTTGGGAGTTTCATAAAAGTTTCCGGTTTTTTTTTTTTTTTCGCTGAGCATTTTACCTGTTTATTCATCCCTTATTGCTTTACCTGTACAAATGACCTTGTATGTTTCTTGCTGAAATGGGCACTCTTTCTGTACTATCTTCACTTGTAGCAATGTACTTGGAAAGAATAGGAAACATGGTTTCACTATCTCAGCATCATAACACAGTAATCAGGGGTGGATGGAAGGAGGTGCCAGGAGGGGCTCGGGCCCCTGCATAACTCCAAATATTCTCTTACATTCTACTAGTTGTTTCAGGTTAACTCAGAAGAGTTCTATACTTCTATAAGATTGACCCCTGCAAGTCTCTTGGGTGAAAATATTTCTTAAAATCAATTTATGTCCGCAATAAAATCCCTATAAGTATCAATAAATTTTTGGTCGCATGTGTAAAATACAATGATGGCTACATACATATACACAGAGAGATCTACCGAGTATCAATGTATAACTATATAACCTATAATTTTTTATCATCACAATATAGATACACTGGTTCGGGCCCCTGCTATGTACAAATCCTGATAGTAATTACAATTCACAATTGCCGTAAACAAATTGTCAATCTATCATGTCATCAAAAACCAACTGTGAACAATCCAATGTTTTCTTTTGAACTCTGCAAACCAAACCGTGTAATTTATAAACAAATAACTTTAGAAATGGAAAGTCAGATAAGTTTAACAATAACTTTAGAAAGCTTTTTGTAAAATGATTTGTAGAGCTCATCTCAGACATGTCTCCATGGTCTTTCAGCAATGCCCACACATTCACTAAACCTAAAGCAATCAACAAGATGGTCAATTGACATTCCTGCAGCTTGCATGAATGAATACACAATAACTGGGCCCACGAACCGGAACCCGCGCTTCAATAAGTCCCTGCTTAGGGCTTCTGCTTTTGGAGTTCTCAATGGAACATTTCTTGGGTATCTGTATCGATTGATCACCGGTTTAAAATCCACATAAGCCCAGATATAGCTACTGAATGATCCAAATTCCTTCACAATCTACATGTTGTCCAAAATCAACAGATGATTGTTAGCTATGAAGCACAAACACTCTAACAAAGGCCACGTATCCGTGCTGATACAGATATACACCACGTATTCTATACGTTTGAAGATTCAACCAAACCTAAACTAACTAAGCCTTTGATTAAAAAATTTGTTTTCACCACTCCGCCCTGTCACAAGCACTATATTCTGTTAAAGTAGTACATTCTCCTGTCTATATAGTCCTCTCCTTCCCCAAGCAATAAGGTGCCTTTCAAGAGTATCCAAAGGAAAACATCTTTTGTCTTTTCAATTTCGGGTTCGTATCTGTATCCTACACTTGACATGTGTTCCATCGTCGCATCTATGTGTTTGCTTCCTAGTCTTTCAGGTAAATGCTTAATGGAACCTTGGGCTGTTCGGAATTATAACTTCATGGATAGAGAAGGAAAAGGCAAAAGAAGTGATAAGAAAATATATAAGCTGAAATTAAATTTATAGTTTGCCTCTCATTTTCTGTTTTTGTAGGTAAATTCCTCGACAAATCCATGATGCAAACAAAACTTGCCTGCATTATGCATTTGGCATTGTCTACTATGCACCTCACTCTGCTCTCTGCTAACATTATTGCTTTGTTGGAGGCTATTTCAATGATCTCCTTCTCCCCCATTTTTGCAACAGTGTTGGGATCAAATCCAGCAAATGTTTCCCTGTGTTAATCACCCCAAAGACAAGCTTCAAACTACATACTCATTAATATTAAAAAAAGAAAAACCTATTAGGCGAAAATGAAATTCACAGAAAAGAAAAGGAAAAAAGGAAAATATGAGGTTTCACTGGCATTGGAAGTGTGAATAACAGATAAATTTACCTAAACAATTCCTTTCTTTTGAGAATCTCTGTCCAGTTATAATCCATCAACATACCGGACAATGCAAGCAGCTCAAACAATTGACTGTTTCATGAAATTTCAGGAATACTATGAGCAATACTCCAAATGATACATGAGCTTAAATTTAACATTTGAGAGGAAAAAAGAAGAAAAAGAAGGAATGACTGACTTGTCATCGTAAACTGGAACTCCCCAGCAATCATCATGAAATTGTACATAAGTTTTATCTGTGGAAAACAAGAAGTCGGTCAGTATTTTTAATACTCCTACTAGTTTAAAAATCTTCCAGCAGGCTATTATCCATTATGTTGCTACATACAAGAAAGCAGATGTCTGGCATGTTGCACAAAGTAGTTAACCTAATGTTTGACGAAGTTTTTTGTGCTTTTATTTTCCCGCTAGAACTGCTGTTAGTTTTGCGTTAAGTTTTTAGGATGTTCTTGTCTTGACTAGAGGACCTAAAAATAAAAAAGTACGACCAAAGCTAAATATAATTCATCAAAAGTGGCTGTGTTTGGTTCACATTTCCAAAAATTTTTCCAAAAAGATTCCTTCCCCCTCTCTCATCTCTCCAATCATTAATCACTTTTCTCTCTCCACTCATATTCTTCCATCCAATCATTATTTTCATTTTTCTCTCTATCTCTCTCCAATCATTACACATTTCTCTAATTATTACTTTTTCCAAAAACTCATCCAAACACTATCTCAAAAAATTTCTCAAAAAATTTCTTCTCAAAACTCTAAACCAAACACAATGAGAATTTTTTTGGTCTTTTTCTACTTCCTCTCTTCTAGACGAATTCAAAAAGTCAATTTGTTTGGAAAAAAGAGCTAAGACAGTCATTGACCGTGAGAGCAAGTATTCATTATCTAACAAATTTCTTGATGACTGTAATTTTAGATTGATATAACAAAAATTTTACAGACACTGATGGATGTACATAGATCTGGACACAGACCTACATGCATCGAATGGTTCCTGACACATCACATATGCTCTGAATTAATGCACTCAAGTAACTCAACACTGGGATAGTAGTGCCATTGTTATTGATAATGCTGAAGCAGAAGAGCAGTTGTAACAAATCAGTATAAAAGCCAAGACCAAAAAAAAAAAGGCTTGAAGCTTAGCATTAGTCAATTTTCTTGGGCAAGTAGTAGAAGAATCTTCATGGGTCTCAACACTTTCTTAATGAAGTTAATTATCATTCTGCTTTTCTCCTCCATTATGAGAAAGTAGATAATGCGTTTCACTCTATTCTTGGTGTAGCTGAGGTACTATGAATTTTCCTATATGAAATCTCTCTCATTTCTACTTCTGACTTTTGCAAACTACAGACAAAAAACTATTTAGCTCATTGTTTCTTGGAACTGTTTCCATGCAATTATTTATGTAAGCAAATTAAGGTTCAGGAAAAAATTATGACGAAGATGCTACGATATGACAGCAATGGGGATTTTAAAACTTTTCATTGTTTTTTAGATTTGGAAAACAGAAAACATATTAAAACAAAGGAAATGAGAAGACAATGGTACAAACCAGCAGTTTGGCTGCATTGTCTTAACTTCTTGAGAATATGGTCATCAACATTGTTTTTCTTCGGTATGCATATTAACAACATTCAGTGAGAACTACATGAAGCACCTTACACTATCCAAAGAGTTCAAAATACAATTATCTATGTGAATGTGGACATTGCTTCACATACAATGCCTTGACATGTTGAATACTTTGATTCATTTCAACTTCATACAAAAACAGATACAACATCTTTGGACTTTGATTGAGAGTAACTTACCGCTATTCTTTGTGATCCAGTTACACCTCTTCAAGCCTTCACCATCGGAGTCTGGACTATGTTGATGAACGTTTTTAGCTCCCACCATAAAATCTCGTCTTTCAGTGGGCACAATCCTTCTCAATGCAAACGAGATTTGCCTATCCAGTGGAATGCTGGAATCCGTGAGGGAGGAATCATTTGAGTTCTGCGACAAAGACAAAGATAGAGAAGAAAGGGAGAGAGGAGAGCAGCTTTTCCTCAGGCTACTTGGGTAAACTTTTTTCAGGTGTTTGGACAAGAACCCCTGGTTTGGCTTCTCTTTTTCTCTAGGATTTCTGTTTTTCTCCATAGCATGTCTTTTCACATTTTCTTTGGACATGTTTGTGAATAAAAGTAAATTCAAGTGTTCCTGTTCCTTATTTCAGTAGATGTAAAGATGGATGGAATTTATAAAGGTTTGGTCTATCAAAGGAGAGGATGTCAAAGGGAACATCACAAAGAAATTGGTTGGTGAAAGGTGAATTTCATTGCATATTTGCTCCTTATTTTTAAAGCAAAGCACACGAATTGGGAAAGGATTTTAATACAGCTTGTGTGTTGCCTTTCAACTCATCTATACGATTTCAAAGAGCACCTTTTGCTAAAATTCAAGCAGTATTTTTGAAATCTCACTTATGTGATGCATCAGTATATGACTCAAACGACTAAGTGATTCCTAAGAGCATATTCATCCTTTTAACTCAACCCATCCGTATTCAGTCCGGCCATTTGATTCTGAATATTTTTTTAGGGAGAATTTATGACTATTAGGTAAGAGCTCAAGATTTGTATGTGATGAAAATGAATTTGACTTAAAGTTTTATTTATGAATTAAGGTGGCATGGCATTAGTTAATGGTCATGTAGTAGTTGAGCTTAGCATGGTGATTTAGATAGTTAGGTACTAGATGAAACGACTGGAAACAAAAATCTTGTACAGGAATTTAGGTAGGGAACAAATCAACTTGACTACTTATCATATTGTTTCTCCTAAAATGCAAATTATTTCAAATGATTAGTAAGGTGGTCTTATCATCTAGACAGTTGAATTTTTTCAATTATCTCTAATCATACTAAATATAGGAAACCGGATTGAAGGCTAATTATTATTCGCAAAACAAAATTCTCCTCCTATCAGCTTAAATTTCTCAAAAGTCAGAGAAATCACTAGTTTGGTCAGTAATTCAAATCCTTAATACTACTTATTAGGTTTACGATGTGAGGAACTCAATAGAGGACTGAGCTTGATAGTACTGTATACCAAGTCATGTTTTTTCAAGTTGAGTTATACAAAGCGTAGCTTTGACATTTTTCATAGACTTGTAACCCTACATATATATATTGTATCTTTAGGATACCTCCATTGTTGTTTTATCATCGTTCTTCATGAAAGTGAAGCAAATGCAACAACTGTTTGAGCGTGAACCTCATGAATATATGATGTTCTTCTTATTATTTTTTCTTTAATAATTTACACTTTTGTATCACTGAGATCTTGTGCTCGCTTTTGTGATTCTCATTACCATGTCAATTTACCCACTACATCTCTCAAGTTGACTATCATGTACCAAAGAGTCTTGTGTATGTATGTAACTAATTTACTTGGCAAAACCTTTCCTTTTGGCTTGTAGACCAAAATCACTTTGTAAACAAACACCAAATAAGTTTGAACAGAGAAATCAACCTTTTGCTTGTCTTGTGAAGAACAGTTCGTGGATTACATGAAAACTGTGAAAATAATTCAAACTTTCTGAAGGTGTGGTGTTTATCTCAGTGAAAGTGCAATGGGTCCTATGGTTAAACTTAGCTCCTACTCATGTACCCTGAGGCCTTGAGGCAAACCCATTGTCTGCAGAGATAGAGATACCTCATCCATACTTATTTTCCTCTGATGAGGAAAATAAAATCCATTATTGTACTCCTAGTCTTTTCTTCTTTTTCAATGTTGGTGCTTTGTCTTGCAGAAGGAGAATCATAAGAAGCAAAAGTAATGCCATTTAAGGTGCATCAATAGGTAAATGATGTGCCTGTGCTACCTTAAAGTGAACCCAACCCACCTGTTTTTGTTTAGCACAAGTTGTGCCTCAACCGTGAGCACTCTGAAAAGGACTTGGGTGCATGTTGTCCCCAGCATGTTGTCCGATTTGGGCCGTCCGTGCTCGGTCATGGACGGCTCGGATCACATCTTGTCCATACACATTCGAACCGTCCGCTACTAAACAAATCTGAACTATCCATTGCCGAACATAGACGGCCTAGATTGGGGACAACATGGATGCTGTGCCTTTAGGGACAGCACCATCCCCAATTCCAAAATAGGCCAGAGTTGCAAATGGACTATCATATAGATGGCCCATGTGATGTTTTCCATGTGGCCCTCTATTCAAGGACCTTTAGAAGTCCTCAAAGGCCCACCACTTGATGTTTGCCTTCAAAAGGTCATTTGAGATCCAGACAACAGAGGCCAGATTTGTGTTCATAGCACCAAAATAAAAAGAAAGAGAGAGGCTAGGCCGAAAATCATGATAGTGACAGAAAAATAAAATAGAAACTAGAGAAGCTTGTTTTTACTTGTCATGCTAAAGAATTGGTTTCAGATCATATTGAGTGCAGTGAAACAACAAAATCTGGGGACAACATGCCAATATGAACCGTTGATTGCCAATATGAACGGTTAAGACGGATTGGTAGGGCCTGTCGTCGCTAATGGACAGTAGAGCCCCGGGTTCGCAACAATAAGTTAAATTTTTTAAAAGCTAAGTTGCGATTGGAGTCGTGTAATAGCTAATTTTAATACTTGTGATGATGTGTTGCTTTGTTTTGAGTATGTGGATTTTTGTTTGGAAGTGGCGCCATTTTTTCACCACACACTGTGCCATATCACCTTAAAAACTGTGGAAAATTTTCAAAGTACCTTTCAAATTTTGACCTCAATGTCTAATAGAGTCACAAATTTTTAAAAACTTCAATTTTACTCTTATTCAGATAATCAAGTCGACTCTTATCGTCTCAATCTATCATTATTAATGGGATTTGTCGTGTTGGACGTTAAGATTTGTTAAATATGTTAAATATGTTAAATATGCTAATGTAATCCCACTTAAAATGTGACACATGTGCCCCCTATTGATATCCGATCAAAATAATGTTTTTTTAATAAATGTTATTTTTTAAAAAGCTCTATGATATCAGATGATTAGATAAAAAAGATACCGAGCACATAATTGTCTAATTTTTCTTAAAAATTCTTTCAGATTACAGGGCATGTGCCTAAAATTCTGAATAAAAACTGAACGAATTAGATCAATCGCGTACAAATGTCCAATTAGCCTAAAACTACACAAAATCACTCAAAAAATTAATTTAAAATTATTAGACGGTTCAGACCATTTGTGTGGGACTTAGAGATGGGCCCCACACAACAATGTAAAAGAGCCTCCCTGGCTTATTCCCCAAACGACGTATTTTTGGGGAAGATAAGACAAGTAGGAGTAATCAATTTTTGGACATAGACGATGTATGCCTAATTGAAAAAAAATTGTAAAGTTTCAAGGTTTAATCAGCATGCGACATTACGGTCATAGTTTGGACGCTTTTTTGAAATTTCCCCAAACATAAATATTTTTCTTTAATTTCGCTTCTGTTTTTCTAGAAAGCAAATTTTTCCCCAAATTCCAAACATAGCCTAAAATGTCGTAGAAACATAATCCTTCTCCACTAAAACCCTAAACCCTCTCTCTCTCTCTCTCTCTCTCTCTCTCCAGTCTCAAACTAATGGTTCCGCCAAACCCCTCCCACCTCCAAGCCCCAATAAATCCCGGCCAGACATCGCCACTCTGTCAAAAACTCTAAAAGATCCCACCATCCCATGCTCAATCACATTCACCAATGGAGAAGACCACTCCAATTCCCGCTAAAAACCCTATCGGTAACCCCTCTCTCCTCCCTCATCTTCACTAAACCCTCCGTCTCGACTGCAACTTCCTCGGCCGCCGACATGGAACCCACCACCCTCGACGACCCAGCCGCGGTTCATAAAAGCAAAGACCTTTATAGTAGCCTTTGTTTTAAAATCCTTGTTGAGAGGCTGAATTCGGTTCAGGTTGAACGGATTATTGGTGATTTGGGAGTTGAGTATCCTGAGTTTTCTACTGAGTTGTTTTATTTGCTTAAGAATGAGTATGGGTTTCGGCACTCTAGGGTTTGTTACTTTGTTATCGCGTATGTTTTGGCGGGGGAAAGGCGGCTCAAGGAGTTGCGTTCATTTTTGCAGGAAATGGTGGAGGAAGAAGGTACGACTTTTTATTTGTGAATTGTACATGTCGATTGGTTTTTAAGTACGTATGGTTCACATTGTTTGATGGTTTTGTGTTTAATACAAAGAGTGATTTCCAGTCGAAGTAAATTCATTCTGGCCAAGTATGTCTGAATCTTCTGGCCTGGCTCTTGTGATAGTCAATTGAAGTAAGGAATTGCTAGTTAATAGATGAAACTCATGAAAGACTGAAACTTTATGGTATTTCATCATTTAGGCATACAAGAAACACATTACTTGTTTGGGAAGATAAAAAAGAACTTGTGATACAATGGTATAGGGATGTAGTATATCTATAACCATTCATTGCTTGCCCTTTTGACTGTTACTTTTGGGAACGCTATGTTAGATGATGATTGATGTATGCCACTAATAAATGGATTGTTGGATCAATTTGCACCAACATGAGGTGCATTTTATTTTTCTAGTTTTGGTGGAACTCAGTAACTATTTTGATGATATGCTGGTCCTCTAATCTGTGAAAGATGTGGGGTATCTTAATGTCAAGTGGTCTTATGTTGCATTTGTCGAATAAAGAGTTATCATAAGTGTGGTATAAATATACAATCAGTTTACATATTTATCTTGTCCTCGGCTCCAATGTTATTGTAAAATAGTGTTGTCGCATGTCTGTATCATGTTGCATATCCATATCATCAATCCATGGTCCGTGTAATATGCCTGTCTTGAAAATATTGAAAGTTCATTATTTATAGTTCTAGTTTTCATGGTGAATTTATGATATTGCTAATTCCAGGGAAGAAGGGTTCTTCATTGGTTTTTGTTAGATTTTCAAAATGCGATGATTAACTGATAGTTCATATTCTTTATGGTTAATGGATCGTGGATTTTATGTTCTGATTTGTTGCTTATAGATCTCTTGTGATTTCGGTTAGGCTCTGGGTCCGCACCATCACTGTCTGAGCTGCTGGGAAATAGATTTCGGGTTTGGGAGTCAAATGGTTTCGTATGGGACATGTTGGCTTTTGTTTATTCTAGGTCTGGGATGGTGGATGATGCTCTCTTTGTTCTTGCCAAGATGAAAGATTTGGGTATCCGAGCTTCGATCATGACGTACAACAGCTTGTTAGTCAACTTGAGGCACACTAATATCATGTGGGACGTATATGAAGAAATCAAAGCTAGCGGAACCCCTCAGAGTGAATACACCAATTCCATTCTGATAGATGGTCTGTGCAGACAGTCCTTGTTTCAAGAAGCAGTAGTCTTCCTTCGAGAAAGTGAAAGGACGGAGTCCATGCCCACTATTGCTTCATTTAATTCCCTCATTTCAAGATTCTGTAAAGTGGGTTACATAGATGTTGCAAAATCTTTCTTTTGTATGATGTTTAAGTATGGGCTACTTCCTGATGCATACAGTTACAATATTCTTATTCATGGGTTATGCATTGCGGGTTCCATGGAAGAAGCATTAGAGTTCACAGATGACATGGAGAAGCATGGTGTAGAGCCTGATGTAGTAACCTACAACATTCTTGCCAAAGGCTTTCGTCTACTTGGTATAATGGGCGGGGTTTTGGAAATAATTCGCCAAATGAAGCTTAAAGGGTTGGATCCAAATATTGTCACATATACAATACTCATGTGTGGGCATTGCCAAACAGGAAATATTGAAAAAGTCTTTGAGTTGCGGGAAGAGATGTTTTCTCATGGTTTTCAATTGAATGATATCGCCTACAGTGTTCTGCTTAGCAGTTTGTGTAAGAAGGGGCGGGCTGGTGAAGCACTTAGTTTACTTCATGAGATGGAATCTGTTGGTTTAAAACCAGATCTTGTCACGTATTCTATCCTCATTCATGGTCTCTGTAAGCAGGGAGAAATACAAAAGGCTATTCAACTGTATAACGAAATGCTTTCCAATGCAATCTTCCCAAATTCTTTCGTACATAGTGCTATTTTATTGGGCCTCTCTGAGAAGGGAACACTATCGGAGGCATGGACATTTTTTGATGCTTTGAAAAAGAGTGACCTGATGGAGGATATAGTTTTGTATAATATCATGATATATAGGTATGCGAAACTTGGTAAAATTGGAGAAGCTGCACAGTTATACAAAGAAATAATTGAAGAGGGGATTACTCCAAGTATAGTCACTTTCAACTCTCTTATTTATGGATACTGCAAAAGCAGAAAGTTAGCTGAGGCTAAAACATGGTTGGATACCATAAACGCGAATGGATTGGTGCCAACAGCTGTAACATACACCACTCTTATGAACGCATTATGTGAAGAGGGCGACATACATGGCATGTTTGAAGTGCTCAGTGAGATGGAAGCTAAAGCTGTTGAACCGACCAATGTTACATACACAGTAGTTATAAAAGGACTCTGTAAACGACAGAGGCTGCAAGAGTCTCTCCAATTACTTGACAGTATGCATGCTAAGGGTATCTCCCCTGATGAAATCACATACAATACTATAATCCACTGTTTCTGCAAAAATCAAGACATGAGAAAGGCCTTTCAGTTGCACAATGAGATGTTACATCATAATCTTCAGCCTAGTTCTGTCACATATAATATTCTCATCAATGGCCTTTGTGTAAATAGAGACCTAAAGGAGGCTGATAGATTTTTCTCTTTTCTCCTGGACCAAAATATTCGATTGACAAAAACTGCTTACCTTACATTGATCAAAGCGCATTGCGCAAAGGGTGATGCCTGTAAGGCAGATGCTCTCTTCCGCCAAATGGTAGAGAAGGGGTTTGAAATCTCCATAAGAGATTACAGTGCTGTGATTAATAGATTGAGCAAAAAAAATCTTACAACCAACATGAAAGGTTTCCTCCGTATGATGTTATTTGATGGAATCTCTCTCGATCAAGAGATTTGTTTAGTGGTTCTTAATGCTTTCCGTCGAGTTGGGGATTTGAATTCGGAGTTTGAGCTGCTTGCTGTGACGATAAAACATGGGCTACTTCCTGATTAGATCCACGAGAAATGATTCATGTGGTTCTCAAGATGGGAAAGTTCAGTCTGTTGGTTGATCTGGAGTCCTTTCGAGTCCAGCATGCAAGGTACCACGTTACATTTTATCAGGATTTGAAAATGAGTTGCAAAGCCTATAGTAAATTTGTGATGGCCTAGTATTCTATTGGCAACCTTGGGCTTATGGTGGAGAACATTAGTTATTGTAGTATTTGCCCTAGTCGGAGGTGAAAATTAAAAGGTCCTACAACTGCACAAGACTCTCTCTTACAGCAACATAAAGCCCTAAAATACAGTGCTTAATAAGTGTCCATCTCATATGCCCGCACACATAATTAAGTTGAGACAAATGGAAGGATACAATAAGGTGATGTTGGTAATGATACTATTCTGAAAGTTGACACCACATAGGTTATGTATTGTTTTAATTTTTATTTTTTCCTCTGTGGAAGTGGGATCTTATTGACAGGAAACTGATATAAAGTTCACTGTACAATTATCATTAAGAAAACCTTCCTCATTTGACTCTGATAAATTATGTTGAAGGCTTGAAGCATTCTATTCCCCTTAAAATGTTTGGAAGTGATGGCTTGTATCATAGTTTGGAACATGCTTATTCTTTAGCTGATCTTTGAATCCATTTGAAAAGATCTCGTTTTCAAATAACCTTCTTGTATATTTGAATCTGTACTCATCTCAAGTCCCTAGTGCCATTGCTTTTTGGATGATAATGAGATTGTAATAAGGGTATATGGTGTTTTGTTTTTCTTATCTATGTGAATCTCTTACGTTCTCCTTCAATTTTTTGTTCCTACAGGGCTTGGAATTTAACAGGATATGTATGTGGCAATGAGAATCAGTCTTGGGAATAAGTCGTTGAATTGAATTTCATCTGATGTACTAAACTCCGTTCCATATTCCAGGTAACAATGGAGTTGTGGACAATTGGACCCCAGAGACCAAGGTCGAGACCAACGGGGTACTAGACCTGCAAGGATTGTACTTTACATGAATATGTCAAAGGTAAGTGCACCATCACCTATATCGATATTACTTGTTTTATGCATTTGCCAATGAGGTGATCTGGATTTGAAGTAACAGACTCTGCAATTGCATGCATTATATGGTGATGCTTGGAACGAGTCAGGCTAATTTACTACCATTTTGAAGCATACAACTGGTGATAAGATGTGGCTAGCCCATTGAGTGCAAGGACATGACAAAAGTTGATATGCAATAGAAAACCAAAATAATCTCTTAAGAGACAAGGAAGACTAGATTTCTCTGTCTTCGAACTATTTGTATAACATTTGACGAACATAAGAGCCCAATGTGGATGCTGAGTCTTATTAGTTGGATACACTTCATTAGACTTGATTGACTATTTTGTTTCTATCAGTTCAACAAGTTGCCATATGAACTGGTGAAAAATATCCAACTTTGCGTTGGTGGTCATAATTTTAGGAATACAAATATTCCATCTACGTATTCATGCTTAGTTTCTTCATTTCAGAACCATTTCCGCGACATTTTTAAAATAATAGTAGAGTGGTGGACTGATTAAGTTAGTAACCCAGTGCAAACTGTTAAATACAGATTTTTTTGAACCTTATCCAATTGGAAAGGAACATGATGTGATTTATGCTTTCTAATTTGACTGGGGTGGCATGAATTTTTTTTTTGAACTGGAAGGGTGGCATGAATTCACTATTGCATAGGTGAGAGAATAGTAAGAGTATGGTGGAGTGGAAGAAAGTGCGAGATAACATTACTTCCAATGGTGCAACTGCATCAATAATAGTTTCCTATTGACAACACAATTAGGTTTGCTTAATGTATGAGATGAATAAGTTAAAAAGTTTATAGTATTTGGTGCCTCTTGCAGTTAAATATATGGTATTGTCCATGCATGAAGTATGTTTTGAGTTACTATGTTATGTGCATGAGCCACATGCTCTGACTCCCAAATATCTAAATGACTCGCCTCTTGTTATCATGTGCAGAGGAAGAAGAGTAAGGGGAACCAAACCAGAGAAGAGAATATGGAAGACCTTTGTGTGCTTCTGTTAAGGTACCTTGCTAGGACATAATCTATATATGTGCTTTTGTTTTTTCTTCTAATGACTATTTTCGACATTTAAATTTAGTTCCATTTTTCTTGTCTTGAAAAAAATCAACCCTTCTGCAGCCTCCGTTGATTATCTTCATACCCTTGGATGACTCCCAACAACAATCTCTGGTGTGAATTGACACCAGACACTCTATGCAAGAGCTACCAAAGCAACTGTTGGAATGCATTTAGGACACTCTATCAAAAACTCTAAAAGATCCCACCATCCCATGCTCAATCACATTCACCAATGGAGAAGACCACTCCAATTCCCGCTAAAAACCCTATCGGTAACCCCTCTCTCCTCCCTCATCTTCACTAAACCCTCCGTCTCGACTGCAACTTCCTCGGCCGCCGACATGGAACCCACCACCCTCGACGACCCAGCCGCGGTTCACAAAAGCAAAGACCTTTATAGTAGCCTTTGTTTTAAAATCCTTGTTGAGAGGCTGAATTCGGTTCAGGTTGAACGGATTATTGGTGATTTGGGAGTTGAGTATCCTGAGTTTTCTACTGAGTTGTTTTATTTGCTTAAGAATGAGTATGGGTTTCGGCACTCTAGGGTTTGTTACTTTGTTATCGCGCATGTTTTGGCGGGGGAAAGGCGGCTCAAGGAGTTGCGTTCATTTTTGCAGGAAATGGTGGAGGAAGAAGGTACGACTTTTTATTTGTGAATTGTACATGTCGATTGGTTTCTAAACCTTCTTATATAAGAACGGAGGATGCCATGCCATTTTTGACCATTTCGGACGAAAATGCCATTAGTTTTATGTTGTTTTGTGTTTTGGTATCAGGGTTATTTTTGTCTTTTTGAATTTATATTTGGTTTTGTAATTTTGGGTTCTCTGATCCCTGAAAACCGGGAAAAAGGCTGAGCTGTTTTTCCATCTTGCAGACGCTACCTTCTTTTTCTCCTCTTTTCCGGTTTTCCCGCGTCCGGCCCTGCAGCAGCTGCGGTTGCTACAGCGATCGACTGTCCTTGAAGAACTGTTGTTACAGCAGTGTATATAAGGCTTTTGACAGGGGATAGAAACAAATCGATCACACATTTTGGGTATTTTCGATTGCTTTTTGTTTTCTCTGGTTCGTTTTCTCTCTTAGGCCAAAAGAGTACACAGAACAAAGCTGGCACCTCTTGATTCAGATGGCTGGAGTATCAATGAAGAAAGATGTATGAGAACGAGGATTATGACGTTGATATTGCCGATCGGGCCATACAAACTCTCCAAGATTCGAAGTTCGAAATCTTTCGATTCAAACGTCGGAGTGGTGTTGTGCAGAGATGCGAAGGAGATGGAACAAAGGGTTCGTTTTCTTTTGCTGTAATTCGATTCTGTGTTTTTTTCTTTTTCAAATATTTACAGAAATTTTGGATGGTTTGATGTTGTGTTGGGTCTGGCTCGACACCGGAGTCGATTGCCTATTTGGAGAAGGTAAGCAGAATTGTCAGATTGCATATTTCTGTTTGAATCCCGAGAAACTTAAGCGACCATCTCTTAGAATTTGGATTTCACATATCTAACTGCATTTTTTTTTGTTTGTCATCAGATTTCACATATGATCAGGAAACAATTTAGACGGTGATTCCCCCAAGTTTTCTGATCTGCAGTTTCAAGCTGTTTCAGTTGTGTCTTCTTCTGCTTTTTGGACTATTTTTATTGCATATTTTGCACTTGTTGGTTCAATATTTTGCTTATAAAACACAAAAGAAAAGGGAGTAAAATGCACATGGTATAGTAGTTTACGGAAACAATGGGTCATCTCAGGCAGTGAACAAAATGCAGATGGGTCATGTTTTCTACAAATACCAGTCTACTCTTATTTGGTTCCTTCCTATGGTTCTCTTTGGCTCGAAGATTCATGTCGTAAGAAACGCTTTGAAAGAAAATATGGAATAAAAACACTAAAATTATTCATTTGGTTAATTTTGTATTAATAATTTTGACATAATTTTGTTTACATTAACTATGATAGTATCATTAAGTGTTTTGTTGTTTGTGTTTTCATGATATCTTTTATGAGTATTTTATGTTCTCACTCCTCTGAGCTGATCCCTAAAACTGTCTCAAAAAAAGGTTAGAAGGCCAAGATCGAAAGAAAAAAAAGTTGAAATTTCCTTAATATAAAGTCTAAACCTTATATCTAAACCTTCTTATATAAGAACGGAGGATGGCATGCCATTTTTGTCACTTTCGGACCAAAATACCCTTTTTCTTTTGCCATGGCAGGGTTTAAATGGTTGGGTATTTTTGGTATTTCAATTTTATATCTAAACCTTTATTTATTATATTTGCTTTGAGAAGTCGGTCTGTGAAGCAAATTACGTCTTGATGTGGCTCTTCTCTGTCGCCAGACCTCGCCGTTGCAACAGTATGCCAAGGGCACTTCATCACTGTTGCAACAGTAGCTGAAGGACATCGCTTTACCGGAAAATAAGGAAAAGAAGAGGAAAGATCTGCCCATATGGGGTGATCATACGGAAATCGCCTCCTTGCTTGCCGACAAAGAAGCGGTAAATACGGTTTATCGGTACTGAAAGAGTACGAATTCCTCGTGTCGTCGCTGTGCTAGCGGCTATGGGTGTGTACTTCCATAAGAACAGCGTATTACTATTCAACCCACGGAGTATAAAAGCGAACAGATGTGGAGATTTTGCTGTTGTTGCGGTACCTCTCAATGGTTGATCTCATCAGGTCTCTCTCTCTCTCTCCCCCCTGATTTCTGTTTTATAAATCTTTTGTTATCATTTCTTCTCCGATTATTCATGTTCATTGTTCGGTGTTCATTTGGTTTAGAAGTTAGGGTTTCGTGTAAGTGTGTTGGATATTGGGTAAATAGGGCTTGATGCTGCGATGTATAGATGATGGAATTAAGGTTTGATATATTTCTTCTCAGGTTTTCTCTCTAGCTGTAATCTTCGACGAATACATCCACTGGTGTAAGCGAGGTTTTTATGTTTCGGCTGCTGATTGACAATTCAGAGTTGTCTTCTGGTATCGCCAAGCATCAAGGGTCAAATTGACACCCCCATTGTGAAGTTAGACTGCTTATGAGGTAAAAATCAAACCCCTAACTTGATGATACAGGCTTTATTATTGTAATTAGTTCTTGTCATTGGTTCATCCCACTGTAAGAGGCCAATCAAAACATCTTTAGAATTATATCTAAATGTAAAGTTCTGCATCCATATGTGAAATGGAAAGTATTAGTATCGTAATAAATTAATGTTTTATATTGACATAATTTTTTATGTCCTTTTTGTTTTGACTGAGAAGGTTATTCCATTCAAGAGTCATGACATTCAATTCATCATGACTAAAGTAAGTTGGGATGAAATGTCGTAAGTAGCTTAGAGCAATAGCAAGCTTGTAATATACGGGCATGGCACATTTCTTTGGTTTCTCAATGAGATTTGGAGGCAGTAATTGTGGGAAATCAAGTAGTAGCATTGTATTTGAAAATTAGGAAATTTCATACTGTTTCTGCACTCCTCAACTGATTTGTTTCTGCGCTCCTTGACTAATTGTTTATATAGTTTTTTTTATTTTATTTTAAATATTACTTATATGCTCATTCATTTGACTTGATAGGCTAAATAAAGAAGATTATTCAATATTAAAAAAAGAAGTAAACTAAGATTATTTGATAAACATGATGGTCTCCATGCGTTGAAGAGGACGAGGGTAATTTGTTCACCCTCATCTTGGATGAGAGTAACTTTCCCCCAATTCAATAAGGTATGTTGCTGATTATAATTTGGTAATCAGAACCATTTGTTGTTTATAAAATGATTTGGTAAGAGATAACACAAAAATTCAATAAGGTATAGTTTATGTCGATAGACCATTAAATGTTCCCATAAGCTACTGTAGTTTTGTAGCAAAAAACTCTCATGAATTCTTCTAGGACATTAAGGTCATATATCCATTTGTGTTGTATTTAACCCCTTTTTCAGTTCGTTTTTATGTTTTTTTTTTGTCTAATAGATGCAAATGCTCTGCAGGCAAAATGGTTGGTCTTTCTTTCGAGTAAAGTGTTTTGTAGTCATGTTTCTGTTTGATTGTGGAATTCCGTTTGTTTTAGAGTTTTTGTGGAATCTGACTGTCACATTTTTTACTTGTATTTGTTTGTGGTGATTGGCACTGCACGAGCAGTAGCAATTGCATAGATGAATTCAGATCTGGATCAATTTCTCTCTCTTTTGCATTTTCCCTTTTCTGCTCATAGCCTCATACTTCTCCGGTCACAACCACAGAGCAAAACCTTTCCATTATTACTATTAATGGAGTTTTGGGGGTAATTTTCGTCCATCCTTTTGTCTTTGTTTTAATTAGGATTTCAGTTCCGATTGAGTTTTTAACCTAAACGGAACGTGCAAAATCATAATAACTTTGATAGAAATGAAGGTGTCGTAGTATCCGTTCATGCTTGTAAATAAAAAAAAAATGCAGCATATCAATATGATAAAAAGAGGCAGAACATCTTGTTTAGTCCATTTAGAAAAACTTTGACAGTAAAGAAACCAAAGAAAATTACTGGTAATCTAATTGATGCCTGACTTGTTGTAGAGTTTGACAGAACAATTTTACCTTTATGAAGAAATGGTTATGAATACTTGATCTTTCAAACAATGGCCATATCTTTTTGCATTTTATAAGTATCTTTTTCTTTCTGCATAGCCATCTCGGCAACACTTTCAGCTGAGAAGAGGTTCATTGATTGCAGGCCATGCCGATGAAAAAGTTAAGAGAATAGCTTTTGCTCCAACAAACCTGTGATACCAAAACTATTTTGAAGCATCAATCGTGGTGTTTCCGGCCACATTTTCTATCACAGCCGCTACTGTGGGCCTAACCCACTAACCAGGTGAGAAAACAGAGACTATGCTAGCTACAACAGTGGGCTAAACTCTTTGTATGGGTTTAAAGCTCAAAATAGAGTGACTTCTCTTGTGCTTCTTGTTTGCGCACAAGAGTCCTTTGTAAAGATTATTAGCTCTCGGAAATGATCAGCCACGGGAAAATGCACCTGTGAGTTCTTGTTTTGAAATTTACATCCTCACTTACATGCAAAGTTCATTTCTCTTCCTGAAGTATTAACAAACATTTTATGTGCTTGAATAGAATCAATAGATTTTTATCAAACTGATAATTCTTTATAGACAAGAAAGCTTCTATTCTTCATTCAACTTCTTATAACAATCTTTTCTTAGGTTATCCATAATAACGAAAAATAACTATCCCTACAATAATAGAAATGTCAAAAATAATGAGCACGCAGCTATGTGCAATGCATGTCACCTAATACTATTTCAACAAATATCCATTGTACTTAGCTTGACTAGCTTCTCTCCCCCTCCGCAAACTAACTAGGGGACCTGATCCAATACCATTTCAATGAGACAATTTCAAACAATCTCAGGCGTGTATTCTCACAAATAGTTCTATTTGGAAAAAAAATTGGGAGAGTCTGAAATTATTTTGCTTATGTGCTAATTAGTTGGTCATCTGTTTTTGCTCTTTGTTTGTCCAACCCTATTCGAGGAATTTTCATTTCTTTTGCATTAGCTACAATAGAACACTTTTATTTGATGATTTATACAGAAAAGAAACCACCACCACTACCACTGTGAGCCACTGCCCCGCCCACGATTCATGGCTCCTCATTTCTTGATGTGGTGTATTTCTTGGGGAGAATATTTTGCTCATTTTTTTGGAAGACTCAATCAGCCACTTGGGAAGCAAGTTTTGGGTTTCATTTAAAGCCTTTGCCTTGTGGATCGGAATCTAAGAGAATATTTTGAGTTTTCCCTGTGGGTTGTAAGTTGTAACCCCTAGGCATGTTGAGTAATAAAAAATTCTTGTCAAGTTTGTGTGTTAGAGATAGCTCTCATATTTATGTGCTGATGCAAATCAGGAGTTTCTGTTTAAGTTATTTGAGGTATCTACTCAAATAATCTACTGTGGTGTTACTGCAGCATAAGGCAAACACTTTGAAGATACAACAAGTGTCAGGATACTTCAAATTTTGCTTTAGCAGAGAATTCTTTGGAGGCCGCTTTAGTAGAGAACAAACCAGAGGTATTACGCTTACATCTTTTCTCTTCTTGTAAATGGTTTATCTTCTCTTAAATCTGTTCATATATATAGAGCTGTGCACTTTCTGCATTTCATTTTTATGTTACTAAAAGCTTTAGCAAAAAGCCTCAACTTCGTTTTGTTTATTTGAACTTCTGCGGAAGATCTAAATTGCACTCCACTTGATAGTTCTTTGTAAGACTAAGCTTTTTCTCATTTGGTAGTCCTGTTTTATTACGAATATTTAGAGATCAACAATGTGGTGTGATCTCAAGCAAAGCTGACAGCTGCTCTTACCATTTAAATTACTACATGATACCAGCGTTTTCTTTGTATCATTTCAGCATCAACGAGCTATGCTGGAGAATGGGACTTTAAGCAGACAGGCAATTGACAATCTCTCCTCATGAATAAGTCAAAACTCTTTACGGTATTTATTTTTCGAATGGGAATTCACATCTGACATTTTTCTTTTCTCTTAATATGATATTCCAAGTTCATTAGCTTCAGGGTTTCCTTCCATAGAGCGAAGATTCAGCCCGGACACATTACCTTGAGCTCTATCCTGAGGGAAGAAGTACCTCCCTTTCAAATATGGTTCTGGGAGCTTGGATATTGTCGACACTTGTGCAGTTGATCTGCAATTGGGTACTTTTTCTTCTCTGTAGTCTTTTTCCTAAACTGCAAATCCACTTCCATTAGTTCTCTCTTTTGCTAGATGATGATTGGAAAAAGTGAATTGTGAATTGAATTTGAAGTTCAAAACTGAAACATGCCTTTGGCAGTATCTACACGCATATAGACACATTATCTACTTTCTGGTATCTACTTTCTTTGGCTTTGGTGCATTTCAAAAATTAGAGACACTTTATGTTTGCTTACTTCATAAGTAATCTCCCAATTTTGATGATATTTCATATGCTTTCCTAGGAGAATGATGGAAACATACAATTAGCTATGAATAGAGGATTATAGACGAAAATCCTGATGTTTGTGCGGTTAATTCCTTTGTGGAGTTTTTGGGCTGATTTGGTACTCTTTTTTAATATAGTTAATGCCTGTTGGTTGTGAAGGTATTTTTCGAGGTTTTAATAGCAGAGTTTGGGGGGTGTTGAAAAACGGGGTGAAAATTTGGCAGGTTGAAATTGCTATAAAAGTTTTGTGAATTACACAAGGCATAAGACTTTTGTGAAAGTTCCCTTCGATTCATGTGTATAGAGAAATATAAGTTCAGTTCAAACTAGATTATGCAACTAGAATCTTCCTCACTTCTCTTGATCATTGATGCACATGTGCAGGATGCAAGCTTGAATTGCTATGAGGTGATAAAGGAGAGTTGACAAGAACCAGAAGGTCTTCTAGCTATAAAAGAAGGGTTGGCTGAACTAACCAGAAACTTCAAACTTGCAAGTAAGTTCCATGATACAAATGAAGAACGATCCAATAAACTAAAGACTTCAGCTAATAAAGAATGTTGTATGGTAAGATAAGATTGTGTTTACACAGCTATGGTGAATTAGCAAACAGAAGACAATTTCATGATGCCATTACCTGCTTATCATGTGTGCGAGGTATGTTTCTACTGCAAGTTCATTGCATTAGCCCAAAAAAAATTGTATTTCAGATGAAGATGTGTGAGATTATTGAGGGATTTCTATGTGGTGCTGCCAATCTTAGCAAAGTTTTGGCTGCTGCAAGCTCATATTATAACTATTCGGAGTGAGAAAAATGTTTCAACTTAGAAAATGGGTCCGATCCCCTGGCCTCCATGGTTGGGATTGGCAGGTAAACGACTAAATTTTTTTGTTTGGTAAGTAAATTTGATTTCACCAAAAAGAGCAGAGAAGCTACAAATACATCGGGGCATACCCCTGAACAACACTATACAACGAGAAAAATAGAAAACCTCAATGAAACAAACAACACAACAAATCAAAATCTAGGAGTTAACTTGAAAAAATCTAGAATCAAGGAGCCAATCATCACAGATTCTCCTGTTAAGGGTAGTAAACTTAACAGCCAACCAAGTACTCAGCTTGGCTTTGATGGCCTCCAAAATAGCAGAGGACCTATTAACCTCAAACCTGGCTTTCCCCTGGAAAATGCCCATATTCCATTTCCCCCATATGAAGTAGATGGAAGCTGCCAAAGACAATTTATAAATAAAATTCCCCAACCCTTTACCCTCATATGAAGGACTGCCCAATCCAATTCCTGCTCTAGAGGAATTACAGCTCTGGAGATACCATTCTTGGCCAGTACCCCTTCCAAACAACAGTTGAGAATGAACAATCAAAGAAAAGATGAGAGTTCAAATGCCCATACTGAAAAATTCCCCAGTCTAATGCTGATTACGTCAAGCAACATAGATCTGCCTTTGCATTAGGCTTCCAGAAGTTAAATGTCCATCATCTAACATGAATCTTGGAGCATTAGGTTCTAAAGCTAAACACTGTTTAAAACCAAACCCAACGAAAATCTATATTATGTGAACTTTGACCGTTTGAATGGATTATAGTTACTATAATTTTATGTTATCGCTTTTTCTCTTGGTTGTGGTTAGAGCAGTAGTCTATGTAGTACGGACATTGACATGGACACAAACACGTGAATTCTACAAAAATGGACACGGACACAGACACGACAAAAATAAATAATTATATAACAAAAATATATCATAGATGTATGCACTAATAGTTTGTGTGTGTGTAGATTCTTACTTGTGCTGAAGTCCAAGAATACAAATAAGTTGGCTTATGCGCGAAGTCAAGGCAAATATTTTTAATGAAGATTACTTTAGGCTCCTAATTTACCTGGACACCCCCTGAACTATACCTCTTTTTGTAGGACACCCCCTAAACTAATTTCACCTACACCGAGACCCCTCTAAACTTTCAAAAGGCGGAAAGGGACTAAATTAACTGACGCTAAATCCCTTCACCTGTAAATTTCCCCCGAACCCAAACCCCCTCTATTTTCTTCCTTTGTTGTTCCATACCCAAAATAAAAAAACACAGGAAAAATGTTGGTACTGAGTTTCTGGCCGAGTTCAGCGTCATGTGCCCGGCGTATCTTCAGTACACTCCCACAAACCATTTCCCAATTGAATAACCTCAGGTTCTTCGACAGCAGCGTTGCAGTTTGATCCAGGTCGTATGAAATTGGATACAAAGATGAGTGAAGATTGGAGGGGTGAAAGCTTGAATTGATCCCAACTGGGTATTGAAAAAAAAAAAACCTACTAGATTAGAGATCTCAACCAACACAAGTTTTCATAAAGCATTCCTTTTTTTTAGACCTCATATGAAATTGGGAGCAAAGATTTGAGAGAGAGAGAGAGAGAAAGAGAGAGAGAAAGAGATGGTCAGTTGTTGTTTACCCATAAGACCATTAATGATTTGATTTAAAAACAGGCATCACTTGGCAAGATATCAATCTAATGATTGGAATTCAGCGATCTGGAGTCAGTCGGCAGCGAAGAGATGGACGGTTGATGGGTTTTATTGTTGAGTTGGATACGAAGATGAGTGAAGATCGGAGGGGTGGAGATGAGAAAGCGGAGAGAGAGAGAGGGGTTGGGTGTGGTGTAGGAGGTCAATGTTGGGGGAAAGAAAAAAAGAACATTTGGCACAGTTTCTGTTAGATTATTGACTGAATGCTAACGGAACGTGTGTACGAGAAAGATTTAGAAAGATGAGGGGGTCTTGGTGTAGTAGGCAAAATTAGTTTAGGGAGTGTCCCACGAAAGAGGTATGGTTCAAGGGGTGTCCAGGTAAATTACTCTTACTTAAAGGCTTGCTGTTACAGTCAACCCAAGTCATTTGTATCATGGAGGAGTCATTTGAATGGAAAAGTGGTTCACTATTCTATGTTAGATGATTAGCACCTAAAATGCTAAATTATTTGCAGTGAATTTTTGTCTAGAAAGATCTGCAAAATAGCCCTTAATTTTAAGAAGCTCCAAGGAGCCCTCTGCCAATTTATTTTCTGATTGATGTTTAGGCTCCTCTTTCTTTTGGTTGCTAAGGCATTTTAAGATCCATTACATCAAAACCATCAAATTTGAGTACCATGTTAGGAATTACCCCTGATAGTGTATTTGGTTGTGATGCACTATTGTGGACAGTTTAGGTATTTCAGTTTTATTCCTAAAAGTGGGCAAAAGCAAGGAGCTCTTCACCTGGGCAACTCTTCCACCGACTCACTCTTTGTACGGTATGGTCTCTTTTTTGCTTGATTTGTGGCTTTTAGAAAGGAAATGGCCGATGTTTTCAACATTGGTACACATCTTTGACACAAATAGGACACCACCTCACCTTCTCTCTTCTTTCGGCTCACCGACTTCATCAAATTTGAAAGTTCGTCCATTCTAATGTATGTCTTATGTAAAAAGATTCAGGGCTTTTTCCATGCTAATGTTCTTGATAGTCAATTTCCTCTTCCTGCCAATCATGTATTTTGGGGTTACCATATCAGCTAAGAAATAGAGTCTTGATGTTATTTCTAGGCTAGGTTGTTTAGTATTTTTCCAGTTTATGCATTTGTTTCTTCTTCTTAAGTTGACAAAGAAACTACTTCAAGGATGCATGTCTATATCAAATGAAAAGTTCTTAAAGAGGCATGTCTATCATTTTTCCTCCCACCTAAGTACCAATAGCCATAGATATCGAATTCTCTCCAAAAAAATAAAAATTGAGAGCATTCATTATATTTTTTCAATATTCGTGAATTCATACATTTTGCTAATTTTGGTGTCTTTTATTAATAGTCATATTATTGTGATTCCATTGTTTTTGGTCTGGTCTCTCCCTAAGTTGGTTGTATGTTGAATATAGTAGCTACGGGGATCTTGCTCAAAGAATAGGTGGGGAGTAACTTAAGGTGTGTCACAGCGACGTCGTCCCTCAGACAGTGGAAACATGGGCAGCCATATGGTTTCAATCACGTACAGAAGTCTATGTCTAAAGAGGATTATTTTGGAGCTGTATTTTTGCTTCTTTATGGTCAGTTTGCCCCATGAGGACTTACAAAAATAACAAATTTGCCCCCCGAGAAATTCTGATATGTTTGAATCTGGCTTCTTTATGCAGTTAGAGTAATCTGTAGTACTTGATCACAGTGATCTTATGGCTCTGTAGTGAGCCAATTGTTGTTGTTTTCTTTTGCTTTGACTTCCATAGAATGTAGTGAGCCAATTTCTGTTTTATTCTTTTGCTTTGGCTTCCATACAGAGATCTCTTATCCACCTATGAAAATGGATCAATGTGAGTCTTTTGTCAAAAAGACAGCCACTAAATGAGTTTTTTGCCGGCAAATCCCCTTTGTCACGTCCTATTTACCAACGTCACTATGAGCCTCCAGTTGTGAATGTCAGTTCTGTAAGACGCTGAGGCAACCTCATCATTTTCCTTGTGTAGCACCAAACTTCGTTGCCCAATTGAAGTTATTAGGACACAATGATAGAGAAATGGTCAAGGAGGACTTGTCGGTTCTTAGCTTTTAGATCATCAATTTGGCAAGACTTTGAGGCAAGCTCATGGTTTTGTGCGTGTATGCGTGTTTGATGTGTGCGGCATCACACTTCGTCAGCCTATTCAAGTTATTAAGACACAATGATGGAATAATGATGAAGAAGGAAGTGTTGTCAGGGGTCTACAAAACTCAGAACAAAAATCCATTTCAACTAAAGAGTGACCTCGGAAGTCTTCTTTCCACCAAAGGATACAATGCTCGTACACATAGGTAATTAGTATAAAAATAAAAATTTTCCATCACTAAACACTCTTTCACCTACACGATGACGTGCGTGGCACGTCGGCTACCTTTGTTTCTTGGATTCCAGGTTGTTGCACTAAAAAAGTTTTACTTAAAAAAAACGAGATAGAAAAATGCGTCGTTCTAACAACGGGCATGGTACTCGTGCTTCGCACAAGCCTTACCACATAGATCCTCACCGCAATAGAATTCTGCTAACTTTGGCAATAACAAAAACAAATTGACAATTGTCATTGGTCAACCTAGATCTTCACCATCCATAAGTACCCAAGGGATAATGCACGATGGGCAAAAAGTTGACGTGCAAAGCACGTCGGTTTTTCACTAGTATACATATAGGAACTAAGTTTCGCTCCACCATTTTTCTCAATTGTGGACTCAAATGCCATTGTTTTTTGGTTGGATAGTGTTTAGGCCTTGAGGTAGGTTGGTCATTTCAAAATTCTAATTAGTTTTGCAATTTCTACTTCAGCAACACCGAAAGTCCACCTCTACTCTAACCCTACGGCTATACCTTCAGCCGTGTACTACCGCCGTTTGAGAATTTTCCTCCCAACTTCCTCTTTTCCCTTGATTCCAAGGAAAAGTGAGAAAACAGAGAAGTCGGAGAGTAAAAAGAGGGAAAGAGAGAAGTGAGGAAGTCTGGAGAAACGGTAATGCCAAAGTACTGATGAGATATTGTACCATTGTCGTTGCAATAGTAACTGAAGGACATTCGAAGGAGGAAGAAAATCAGAAGAGCTGTGTTCGTTGGGATGTAGTATTTGCTGCTTCCATTACTATTGTAGCATCCTTCAATTACTATTGTATTGGCTATCGATTTATAAAACCTTTTAGAAACCTTCAGTTTCTCCACTTTTCTGGTTTAGGTTTTTGCATTTCTCTGGTTTCAGTTCAGTTTTCACTGAAAAAACTTCTCTTCATGGTACTTTCACCCAAATTTTAAGGTATTTATGTTTACGAGTTGTTAATGTGAGTTCAGTGAGTTCCGACGATTAGAATTGGTAGTACATGTAGCCAAATGAACACATCGGTTTAACAAATCCTAAGTTCTGCTCAAATAATCTGTATGAATTTTTCGAGCTAAAATCAAATGGCATCCCTGAAAAGAAGACTCATGAAAGTCCAATTTGAGTAAGTTTGTTTTTATGTTTATGGTTTTCGTTTTTATGTTTATCAATTATGGTGTGTGAGATGCAGCGGTTTGTAATCGGGGGATGATACTGTTATTCCATAAATGAGTTTGTTTGAGTATGCTATGATTCCTATGAATGCTGAATTTAGATTATAATTTATAGAGAATTCAGTACGACTCAAAATGATCTTGTGTTGTATTGATGTAGTTTTGGGTTGAGTCAGCGTCGTCAATTGCTAATCTAACTTTTGAAAGAAGGAAAATCGGGCATGCTTGTGGTGAACTAAGATAAATAGTGAAGAAACATGATTGAGGTTTTTTAATGAATACTCCAGTTGGAAGCTTTGTGATACCATCAATTTGTTTATATAGTTGCAAAACCAACTAAGGGATTTTTTTTGAGAAGATGTTGCAACTTCTACTCCATTGACATCTATGTATAACTGCACGCACTGTTTTGACAAACACAGCATCATTGTGGATCCCTGTACATGTTTGTTTTTTAAAGTTTGGCTAATGAGATAATGAATTTGGTTATTCACTTTGAGGAATCTGCTATTAGTTTGTGGTTTCTAAATACAAAAAGAAGCTTTGGTGGTTCAAAGAATCAAATAATCATAAATTGGAAGTTGAGATCTACGGTTTTATCGGCCAATATACTGTCTTCTGGTATCTTCTGTACCAATGGGTTGAAGTGAAGTTTATCGTACATTATGCGTTAAAATTGATATTATGAAGAACACAACTGAAAAAATATATTGCTTTTAGTGGGTTCTAGAGAAGGAATGGGACCTCACTTTTGGCTATCCATTTAGATTGGTTTCTGAAGGGGATTTTGATTGAACATGGTCATATGATTGATTTATGGAACGTCATTGTGATAACATTGCTTTTACCCAAGAAGAAAAGCTAACTTCATTAATTTATTCGTTTATATGTCTATTGCCTTACTGTACTGGCTATTAATTGCAGGCCATTGCTGCTGCATTTGCTTATGATCAGGAGGATTATTGTGTGGTTCTAATTACTCATTCTGCCCACCAGGTTTGCTAGAAATCCTTTTGAATTTGATCTCTATTCTTCGCTGCTGGATTTAGTGGTGTAACATATAGTAATTGATTAAGAGAACCATATACGAGACACTTTAGGGCTTTTGGGCAGTTGGATGAAAAGGTTGCTGCATAGAGTTCGTCTTTGAGGTGCTGGGATGGTGGAGGTTCCATTGAGGATGTAACCTCACTTCTTAGGCAGTAGTTTCAATAATCTTTTGTTGTTTATTGTTTGCATTTTCTTTCTAACCTATCATCGTCATTTTTGGGCTTTTTCATCTTTTTTCATTTTGTTTTTTAGAAGGTGGAGACAATTGATCAAATCTATGAGGCTCTGTTTAGTTCCTGTTTTCCATATCTTTTTGTGGGATTCATTTATTGATAGCACAGAAAACTTATTTGTTTTATGGTTTCAAAATTTTTCTGACAATTTTCTGGGAAAAAAAATCTGTTTTTAAGAAATCGTTTGGAAGAGATATTTTCGCAATCTCAAATTCTATTCTTCTCAAAAAGAGTTCCATGAATAGGAAACCAACCATCTTTTTGGCTCAAGCAAAAATAGTGAAGAAGATCTGATGGCACAACACTTGATTGATTACAACAATATTGTTACCCCTTTTGGAAGTCTCAAGTGAAGCCAAAAGGGACCAACATGTTCGAGGAAGACCATTTGGTCCAAGAAATGTGCTTGGTAGTTGGTCACTATTTTGATGTATCAGGTTATTTTCAATGTTTCCATTTGATTTCATGACGGTTGTCAGTTTATAGATTTGTGTCCCCTGTATTGTTGCTGCTCCTTACGTTGTCCCTTACAGGCAATCCGTTATCGAGGGCTTCCAATTTGCCTAACGTGCTAAAACTTTTTCTATTCTGTACTCATCTGCATTGTTCCTTTGTGATTGGCAATTGCTTCAGTTTGGTGCATAAACAGAAATAAATTTTTTCAGAGTTATTTTTTTTTTTTTTTTTTGGGCGGTGGGAGACATTGCTCGAGCTCATGTCATGTCTTTTTTTTTTTTTAGATGCACAGGTTACATAATAAGTAGACTGGGTGTTGTATTGAAACTTCATTTCTGGTTGAGAGCTGGCTTGAGTTTTAATTGGTGGTAGTTATGTTTTCTTACAGCTCTCATCCTGCATTGCACATAGCCATATAATACTAGCTCGTCCTTCATTGTTATTTCTCTCTGTTCTACTCTTTATGCGTGCTGTTTCTTGTCCAACCAAGAAGAAGCATTCATTATTGGAGTTTATGATGTTATTCTCTTGTGAATTCAATTTCAAAACCCACTTAGGCATGAGTAATGTCATAAGCCTCTAAGATAGCTTGATATATGCAGTTGAACCCGTTGTTTGAGAGAAGAAAAAGTGTTTAGGGTGTTAAGATGACCATAATACAAATACTGTTGATTTATATATAGTGCGAGTACAGGATACATAAAGACTCAAATTCTCTCACTTACTAATACTTTATCAAATAACTCCTAACACTCCGCCTCAAGTTGGAGAATAAATGTCAATAAGTCCAAGCTTGTTACATTATATTTTTAACTGTGGCTTCAACAAAGGTTTGTTACATTATATTTTTTAACTGTGGCTTCAACAAAGGTTTAGTAAACATATCAGCTAACTGAGTGACTGCCTATAGACACAATGGGAGTAGGAATCACACCACCAGTCAAAAGAGAACCTTAGTCTAGGGTGAAGACTCAGTCTATCTATCCTCCAGGTACTGTAACTTTGTGGTCACGAAAAAGGGGTTTGCTCAGTGATTTTTTCTGCAACACATCACAAAGTTATAATCTCAAGGATCAAGACAAATACTAGGAATCTTTCCTTTCTGTCATATTCTAATCACCTATATTCACGTGAACACCAATAGCACTTTTAGAGATGAGAAGTGGTTCAATCCCTCCCTTCATAAGTTCATTCTGCTTTTCTTTCCCAAAGGTTCTTGTAGAGCTTCGCTAGGGTGTTTCTATTTCATATTGGTCTTCTTCATCTGATTAATTGTTTATCAAATTCTTTGTAGTGTCACTTCATCATTTGAGCGCTATTTTAGAAAAGAGTTTTCACTTTTATATGAATACCTTCAAGAAGCTCTTTTTAACAAGGTGAGTTATGGAGTACTTAAATTCAAATTCTGTTCGAAGTTTCCCATGATATTAGTTCGCTCGTATCTTTTATGCAGTGTAACAAGTTTCCTTCACGTTTCAGAATTATTTTGCGTATATAATTTGAATATATAAAATTGTCCCTTTTATTCATGTAATGGAGTTACAGTGGAAGGGTTGATAAGAATCTGTTTAAGCAACAACTTATAGTTTGTATGCAATTAAGTTGAATGGAAATTTGTGTACAATTAGGTTGGATGGAAAAATGCTACCCACTGGATGTGGCCACTTTTTACTGAAGATTGGGGATCATGGAGAAGTGTTCAGTTGAAGCTAAGCCCTGTTCTTTTACAGTAAGAAGTGCGGGCACTAAAAATCTCCCCTTTTATTCTCTGTGTGATGTAGTTAACACTTTACTGTTTCATGATTTACAAATAAACTACATATCAGCTTTGATTCTGTGTTTGTTGAGATTGATCAATTTGTTTTTGTCAATGGCCAAGATCCAGTTACAAGCCTTCCAACGGGGCATGATAGATCTCCATCTTCCCTGCTATTGTGAGATTTATTGTCCACCGCATAAAGGTTATGCATTCATAACAGCTAACCAGATTAGCTTCATGGTGGATGTTGGTCAATGATAGATTGGTGCTTAAAATTGTCAAGATTTCCCAACCTCTGTTTATCCATCAAGTTTGTGATATTTCTGTTGATGTTTGGAACGCTAGACATGAGTTTGAGTGGATTGACTCATGTCCTACGGCACCAAAATTGTTGTAAATTAAGTCTTGACATTCGCAAGCTTTAGCTTGTTTAATTATAAGAGTTGGAAATGAATGTCATGTGATGCATTATCTTTGGCGTCATATTATGTTGCCTTTGCCATAAGTTTCTGATTTTGCAGTTCTTTGGCATGATAGGTATGGATTTAGCAAAGTAGTTGAATGCCCTGGTGTGTTTATGTTATTTCCACATTCAGCGTTTGTTATATGTCCAGGTTTTTTTTGGTTTTGAATCAATTCTAGCACCTTGTTTTAATACAATGAAGAATTTCTTGTTAGTTAACTTTTGATAAAAAAAAACATAGTTCACTTGGATCCTGATAACTCTGAACTCGTAGGATGCCAAGAGATAGTTTGTCATTTCGTTTGTTGTTTTCCAGGCATCTCTTTGCCTAGGCTGGGCAGGACCCAGTTCAGGGGTTATTTGCACACATGGCTGCTCTCTGGCTTGAATGCATGTTCTAACGCTTGGCTATCCAAGCATCTAGCATTGCGCAAAGCAATGACTGTTTGTGTAGAATCATTATTCTTACCAAGCCAAAACACGTTTGTTCGTACAGGGGACAAACAGTATACTTCAGAGAATCAAAATTAGTGAAGCATTTTTCTGTTTTTCAAAAGCTAATACCTACTGTCAACAAGAAACTACTCTTTAGTCATCTACATCAGCAATTGGACCTATCTTCTAATGCACAACCAATAAAACATCAGCAACAATGTTCCGATCGTTCTTCACTGTTGAAGGCCATATCTCATTGAATTGCACCGACCTATGAAACAAACGCCCCAAGTAATTGACAATGCATAAAGACCAAGAATACAATATTCCAAAAGAGACATTATTTATACGCGACTTTGTTATCCAGTAATGGGTTATCCTGTGCTTCAGCATCTATATATGGAAAGATTAAAGCGCTTCAGCATCTGTATATGGCAAGAAATGAAGGTTTTTCATCAACACACTGGTGATGACCAATTGATGCGTATCTTGCCTTACTTCTGTCATAGCCAACCCGAAAGCCAATCAAGAACAATGCTGCAATTATCAGTCCAACGCCCGACGACTCTTTTATGATAGTGGCACCAGTGTAACCATTTAATTTGCAAAGCACATTACTATAAAGAGAACTCTACAAACTTTGGCATTAATAAAACATTTTTGCCATTATCATTGGCCAAACCTAGATCCTCACCATCCATAAATACTCAAAAGATAATCTACAATGGGCAAAAAGTGACGTGCAAAGCACGTCGGTTTTCACTAGTTTAAGTACGTATGGTTCACATTGTTTGATGGTTTTGTGTTTAATACAAAGAGTGATTTCCAGTCAAAGTAAATTCATTCTGGCCAAGTATGTCTGAATCTTCTGGCCTGGCTCTTGTGATAGTCAATTGAAGTAAGGAATTGCTAGTTAATAGATGAAACTCATGAAAGACTGAAACTTTATGGTATTTCATCATTTAGGCATATAAGAAACACATTACTTGTTTGGGAAGATAAAAAAGAACTTGTGATACAATGGTATAGGGATGTAGTATATCTATAACCATTCATTGCTTGCCCTTTTGACTGTTACTTTTGGGAACGCTATGTTAGATGATGATTGATGTATGCCACTAATAAATGGATTGTTGGATCAATTTGCACCAACATGAGGTGCATTTTATTTTTCTAGTTTTGGTGGAACTCAGTAACTATTTTGATGATATGTTGGTCCTCTAATCTGTGAAAGATGTGGGGTATCTTAATGTCAAGTGGTCTTATGTTGCATTTGTCGAATAAAGAGTTATCATAAGTGTGGTATAAATATACAATCAGTTTACATATTTATCTTGTCCTCGGCTCCAATGTTATTGTAAAATAGTGTTGTCGCATGTCTGTATCATGTTGCATATCCATATCATCAATCCATGGTCCATGTAATATGCCTGTCTTGAAAATATTGAAAGTTCATTATTTATAGTTCTAGTTTTCATGGTGAATTTATGATATTGCTAATTCCAGGGAAGAAGGGTTCTTCATTGGTTTTTGTTAGATTTTCAAAATGCGATGATTAACTGATAGTTCATATTCTTTATGGTTAATGGATCATGGATTTTATGTTCTGATTTGTTGCTTATAGATCTCTTGTGATTTCGGTTAGGCTCTGGGTCCGCACCATCACTGTCTGAGCTGCTGGGAAATAGATTTCGGGTTTGGGAGTCAAATGGTTTCGTATGGGACATGTTGGCTTTTGTTTATTCTAGGTCTGGGATGGTGGATGATGCTCTCTTTGTTCTTGCCAAGATGAAAGATTTGGGTATCCGAGCTTCGATCATGACGTACAACAACTTGTTTGTCAACTTGAGGCACACTAATATCATGTGGGACGTATATGAAGAAATCAAAGCTAGCGGAACCCCTCAGAGTGAATACACCAATTGCATTCTGATAGATGGTCTGTGCAGACAGTCCTTGTTTCAAGAAGCAGTAGTCTTCCTTCGAGAAAGTGAAAGGACGGAGTCCATGCCCACTGTTGCTTCATTTAATTCACTCATTTCAAGATTCTGTAAAGTGGGTTACATAGATGTTGCAAAATCTTTCTTTTGTATGATGTTTAAGTATGGGCTACTTCCTGATGCATACAGTTACAATATTCTTATTCATGGGTTATGCATTGCGGGTTCCATGGAAGAAGCATTAGAGTTCACAGATGACATGGAGAAGCATGGTGTAGAGCCTGATGTAGTAACCTACAACATTCTTGCCAAAGGCTTTCGTCTACTTGGTATAATGGGCGGGGTTTCGGAAATAATTCGCCAAATGAAGCTTAAAGGGTTGGATCCAAATATTGTCACATATACAATACTCATGTGTGGGCATTGCCAAACAGGAAATATTGAAAAAGTCTTTGAGTTGCGGGAAGAGATGTTTTCTCATGGTTTTCAATTGAATGATATCGCCTATAGTGTTCTGCTTAGCAGTTTGTGTAAGAAGGGGCGGGCTGGTGAAGCACTTAGTTTACTTCATGAGATGGAATCTGTTGGTTTAAAACCAGATCTTGTCACGTATTCTATCCTCATTCATGGTCTCTGTAAGCAGGGAGAAATACAAAAGGCTATTCAACTGTATAACGAAATGCTTTCCAATGCAATCTTCCCAAATTCTTTCGTACATAGTGCTATTTTATTAGGCCTCTCTGAGAAGGGAACACTATCGGAGGCACGGACATTTTTTGATGCTTTGAAAAAGAGTGACCTGATGGAGGATATAGTTTTGTATAATATCATGATATATAGGTATGCGAAACTTGGTAAAATTGGAGAAGCTGCACAGTTATACAAAGAAATAATTGAAGAGGGGATTACTCCAAGTATAGTCACTTTCAACTCTCTTATTTATGGATACTGCAAAAGCAGAAAGTTAGCTGAGGCTAAAACATGGTTGGATACCATAAACGCGAATGGATTGGTGCCAACAGCTGTAACATACACCACTCTTATGAACGCATTATGTGAAGAGGGCGACATACATGGCATGTTTGAAGTGCTCAGTGAGATGGAAGCTAAAGCTGTTGAACCGACCAATGTTACATACACAGTAGTTATAAAAGGACTCTGTAAACGACAGAGGCTGCAAGAGTCTCTCCAATTACTTGACAGTATGCATGCTAAGGGTATCTCCCCTGATGAAATCACATACAATACTATAATCCACTGTTTCTGCAAAAATCAAGACATGAGAAAGGCCTTTCAGTTGCACAATGAGATGTTACATCATAATCTTCAGCCTAGTTCTGTCACATATAATATTCTCATCAATGGCCTTTGTGTAAATAGAGACCTAAAGGAGGCTGATAGATTTTTCTCTTTTCTCCTAGACCAAAATATTCGATTGACAAAAACTGCTTACCTTACATTGATCAAAGCGCATTGCGCAAAGGGTGATGCCTGTAAGGCAGATGCTCTCTTCCGCCAAATGGTAGAGAAGGGGTTTGAAATCTCCATAAGAGATTACAGTGCTGTGATTAATAGATTGAGCAAAAAAAATCTTACAACCAACATGAAAGGTTTCCTCCGTATGATGTTATTTGATGGAATCTCTCTCGATCAAGAGATTTGTTTAGTGGTTCTTAATGCTTTCCGTCGAGTTGGGGATTTGAATTCGGAGTTTGAGCTGCTTGCTGTGACGATAAAACATGGGCTACTTCCTGATTAGATCCACGAGAAATGATTCATGTGGTTCTCAAGATGGGAAAGTTCAGTCTGTTGGTTGATCTGGAGTCCTTTCGAGTCCAGCATGCAAGGTACCACGTTACATTTTATCAGGATTTGAAAATGAGTTGCAAAGCCTATAGTAAATTTGTGATGGCCTAGTATTCTATTGGCAACCTTGGGCTTATGGTGGAGAACATTAGTTATTGTAGTATTTGCCCTAGTCGGAGGTGAAAATTAAAAGGTCCTACAACTGCACAAGACTCTCTCTTACAGCAACATAAAGCCCTAAAATACAGTGCTTAATAAGTGTCCATCTCATATGCCTGCACACATAATTAAGTTGAGACAAATGGAAGGATACAATAAGGTGATGTTGGTAATGATACTATTCTGAAAGTTGACACCACATAGGTTATGTATTGTTTTAATTTTTATTTTTTCCTCTGTGGAAGTGGGATCTTATTGACAGGAAACTGATATAATAGTAAGAGTATGGTGGAGTGGAAGAAAGTGCGAGATAACATTACTTCCAATGGTGCAACTGCATCAATAATAGTTTCCTATTGACAGCACAATTAGGTTTGCTTAATGTATGAGATGAATAAGTTAAAAAGTTTATAGTATTTGGTGCCTCTTGCAGTTAAATATATGGTATTGTCCATGCATGAAGTATGTTTTGAGTTACTATGTTATGTGCATGAGCCACATGCTCTGACTCCTAAATATCTAAATGACTCGCCTCTTGTTATCATGTGCAGAGGAAGAAGAGTAAGGGGAACCAAACCAGAGAAGAGAATATGGAAGACCTTTGTGTGCTTCTGTTGAGGTACCTTGCCAGGACATAATCTATATATGTGCTTTTGTTTTTTGTTCTAATGACTATTTTCGACATTTAAATTTAGTTCCATTTTTCTTGTCTTGAAAAAAATCAACCCTTCTGCAGCCTCCGTTGATTATCTTCATACCCTTGGATGACTCCCAACAACAATCTCTGGTGTGAATTGACACCAGACACTCTATGCAAGAGCTACCAAAGCAACTGTTGGAATGCATTTAGGTAAAGCATGCAATGCTTCTGATGTTCAAGTCCCGTAAGAAATTTCTCTACTGGGTTCATATTTTGCAACTATTACTCTCAAGATGGCTTATTTGTTAGCATCGTGTGCTCCAAAGTTAGCTCAGTGTCCTCTTCTCTACTAGCATGCTGCATTATTTTCTACAAGCAGTTTCAGATTACACTTATGACCTCATTTCTCACACCTTGGCACAAGCATATACCCACGTGGGTTTTTGCTCTTGGGACCTCATTAACTCACGTCTTTAGTATGAGAAAATAGTCTCGAAAATAGGATTTTGAGTATTTATTTTTTTGATTGGCAGACGCTTCACATACTAGGGCTGGGAAAATCCTCGATCAACCTCTGGCCATGGGTGCATTCCACAAAATGCTAATGCATTAGAACCTGTATCAGGTCGTGCCACACAACAATAAACCAAAATGTGCTTCAGTAGATCAGCAATCTTCCTTGTATTTTTTATAGCTCAAATGTAATCTTTCTATTGCAGTCTTCTCACTCTCCAACATCTTTGGATCCGTCCCAGACGTGTAGGAAACAACAAAAGAAATACGCCAAGACTATCTCATAGCCATGAGTCAGTTGGATGGGAATGATGTTATGAACAATGCATCTACGGGATGCAGAAGGTTGACATTATTAGAGATGACAGTTATAATGGTGAGGTTTAGATAATCAGATGGACCACTGTGTATGAGTATCATTGGATGTTGAGGCCATTTTTCCCTTTGTTTCATAGTCTTATTATGTTCTTGACAATGTTATTTGTTGCACAAAGCTTTTGTGAGAGCATGTACATCAATACTATACAAAATTGCTACTTGAAACTGTATCTATTGAAGTAGCCGTTGTTTTGGCTTGCATTCGTACAATGAATCCTTATCTTCATCTATTTTTGTGAATTTGAATATTGAGGAGACTTTATGTGCTTGGCTTGTTAATAATGAGTAGATACATTTGTTGAGTTACAGTTGCCTATGTAAAAGAGCTTGTAGTATTTTGTTGGGGCTGATAGGGAATATTATATTTATGTTTTGACTTGTCAATATGTATAACTAAAATTAGGTATTACTATGTGGAATAAAGAACAAATTCCAAATTGTGATTTATATCTGTCAAAGTTTCCATCGTTCAAATATTTTACCACTACTACATTCGTGTAGAAATACTATAAGCAATGGAGTATGTTATTTAACAAAATCCTACTCCACTTGCAGCAAAACGTACAAACATTGGAGACTTTCGGACGTCCGTCATTGCACTCCAGTATGGGACTTAATTTGTAGGCTCAATTTGAATGGCAGCAATTTTGAGAGTGAATGCGAATGTAATAGTATATTCTTTTCATGACTTCAACTTTTGGAAGAGACATGATTGAAAATGTGAGGTCATGCTTCTATGATTCCGACTTTTAGAAGAGACATGAATATAAATGTAATTCTCAATAACATATTCAACCACGAATTACGTTTCCAAACTAAGTGGGAATATAATTCCTCCCCTACACTATGAGAATCTTACATTCCTGGCTGATTTATAAAGAAACTTTAATAAATAAATTTACCGAATTGATACAAACACTGAAATGATATCCAATTAATAAGAATTCAATTCTCAATAATCATATTTCTATTTCGGTCATCCAAACACAAACCGTGTTTATTACGCCGACCTTAGTCGTGAACAAAGAACCATGTTTACCAAATGGTCCCTATTTAATAGGGGTGTACAAGAAAACCGAAAAAACCGTGAAATCGGACCGACCAGACGAAACCGGTCTATTTGGATTGGTTCTATGGTTTAATGGATTGGTTCTGGTTCTAAAAAAATGAGAACCGAATATTTTGATTTGGTCTCCGGTTTCATAATTAGGAACCGTGGTTTGAACCAAACCGGTCCATTATATAATATAATACATACACTCCTATATACCCACACACACTTGATAATTTTGTTAGTTTTAATTAAGTTTTAATGTTGCATTTGCCATCTATATCAATAATGATATTTTAATAGTCATTTTAGCTATTGATGGATTTCTTAATTTATTTGTGGGTTGGTATAATAGTAGCAGCTTTATGATGGAGCTGCAACAATTTTGTGGACAATTTTTTTTGGCAATTTATTAATGCTAATATGGTTTAGAATGGCAAACCGAACCAAACCGGACTGGTCTAATAGTTTGGTTCTATATGTGTAATGGTTTGGTTATGGTTCTCAATTCTTTGGGACCATTAAATATGGTTCAGTTCCCGAATTTCTACAAAACTAGTCCAAACCGGACCATGTGCACCCCTACCATTTAACATGTGGGATACTAATATTCTCACCATTGTTGTAGCATGTTTTGAAGTGTAATGCCTCCTGAAGGCCATTTCGGAAAACATTGAAGTGGACTACAATGGGGCTTTATTTATTTGTCCTTTTGGCAACGTCAGATGTTTCCCTCATGCTCAAAATGAAGCAACTTTTCAGCAAACCAATCTTCACCGGAAAACGCAGGTAATCCCTCGTCTAAAACTGTTAATTCTGATCTCGATGTTGTCATGAGCTCTTTCCGACGAATAGCAAAGCACCCAACAATTTGTCTCGCAGAATCCTGCATAAACTTCCGACAAATCAAGCAAGTCCAAACCCAACTGCTCATTACCGGCCTTCTTGATGACCCTCGCCTCCACGGCCAATTCGTCGCCTCTATTGCCCTTAAACACCCGAACCTTCTCGATTATTCCACTCAAGTCCTAGACCAAAACACCAACGCAACTGTCTTTGCCTTCAACTCCTTGATCAGAGCTCACTCCAAATGCCCCAACCCTAAAAAAAGCTTCCAGTTTTACAACAAAATGTTAAAATCAAACAATCCGTACCCAGATAACTACACATTTACTTTCTTGGTTCGCACCTGTGCACAATTGTTGGATTGTGGAACAAGTTCGGCAGTCCATGCATCGGTTTTGAAACATGGATTTGAAACCGACCCACATGTCCAAAGCTGTTTGATTTACATGTATGCGGAACTGGGTTTGTTAAATTGTGCGCGTAAGGTGTTTGATGAAATTCCCCAGCCTGATTTTGTTATTATGACTGCAATGGTGACTGCTTGTGCTAAATCAAGTGAAGTTGGATTCGCACGATTACTGTTTGATAGTATGCCTCAGAAGGACCCAATTGCGTGGAATGCAATGATTTCTGGATATGCACAGTGTGGGCAATCGAGGGAGGCATTGAATCTATTTAACCTAATGCAAATGGAAAGGGTGAAGATTAACCAGGTGTCATTGGTTTCGGTTTTGTCTGCGTGCTCTCACTTGGGTGCTTTGGATCAAGGGAGATGGGTACATGCTTACATAGGGAGAAACAATATCGCTGTTACTGTCTCCCTTGGGACTGCACTCATTGACATGTACGCGAAATGTGGGGATATGAACAAGGCAATGGACATCTTTTGGGGAATGAAAGAAAAGAATGTGTATACATGGAGTAGTGCCATGGGAGGGCTAGCAATGAATGGATTCGGCCGCAAGTGTCTCGAGCTTTTTGCCCTTATGAAACAAGGAGGAGTTTTGCCAAATGAGGTCACGTTTGTGTCGATTTTAAGGGGTTGTAGTGTTGCAGGACTAGTTGAGGAAGGTCAGATGCATTTCAACTCGATGAGAGAAGAATTCGGTCTTGAGCCTCTTTTTGAACATTATGGTTGTATGGTTGATTTATATGGCCGAGTTGGGCGTTTAAATGAAGCCTGGGACTTCATAAACCAAATGCCTGTGAAGCCTCATGCCGGAGCTTGGGGAGCTTTGCTCAATGCTTGTAAAATCCATAAGAACAAGGAACTAGGTGAACTTGCATCAAGAAAGCTAGTAGAGCTAGAATCCAAGAATCATGGAGCTTATGTGCTTTTGTCAAACATTTATGCCGATTCAAAGAACTGGGATAGTGTTAGTAACGTGAGGCAAACAATGAAGGCCAAAGGTGTCAGAAAGCTCCCTGGTTGCAGTGTTATAGAAGTGAACGGAGAAGTTCATGAGTTCTTAGTTGGAGACAAGTCCCATCCTAGGTATTGTGAAATTGAGGCAAAGTTGGATGAGATATCTAAGAGGCTTAAATTATCTGGATACATGGCTAACACTTCCCCTGTTCTGTTTGACATAGAGGAGGAAGAGAAAGAGGATGCTTTGTGCCAACATAGTGAGAAAATTGCCATTGCTTTTGGACTGATCTGTCTTAAGGAAGGTGTACCGATAAGGATTGTGAAGAACCTCCGTGTTTGTTGGGATTGTCATGCTGCAACATTAATTATATCTGAAATTTATGACACAGAGATTATAGTTAGGGACCGGAATAGATTTCACCATTTCAAAGATGGGGCTTGTTCTTGTAATGGTTATTGGTGAACCGAATACATGTTCAATAGCTATATAAGGATTATGAAACTAATCTTGTTTAACTGCTTCATTTCATCGACAATGTTCGAAAAGCTGTATACAGAATGGTGCATGAGCAAAGGATCCATTTCAGTCCTCAGAACTCAGAAGGTTACTGTTTCCACCAGTGGACTCGTCCCCCTGCTAAAGCATTTCCTTCATGGGTCGTATTATTGTGATTTACAGCAGTTGACTTGCATGCACCTGCTGATGAGGTACTTTCTTGTTTAACCTTATTTGATAGCCATGTAGGTGTCGTTCCAATTTTATTGTTCCTGTTTTAGCTTAATGTGTTTTGGGTTTGGGCATCCAAACACCCAAAACTCAAAAATGAGAATATGAAAATGCGACTACTATTTCAGTCCTCACAACTTCACAAGGTTACTACTATTTCCACCAGTGGACTCATACCCCAGCTAAAACGTTTCCTTCACAGGTCTTATTGTGATTAGCAGTTAGCTTGCATGCAACCATTGTTGAAAAAATAAATGCAGGTTAGACGCCAGACAGTACCAAATCAACCGGAAATATACTTCGTTCTAAACATAATATTAGGCTTGTCATGTTCAGACACTAGATGATGCCATTTTTTTATTTTTTACGCAACATTATTATTCATTTCTAAGATGTGGTGAGATATGATTTCATGGGCAGTATCATGATTAGTCATGGGTTCAAGATGATAATATTGTGAATGCCTTATCAAGGTGCACTACGATTTGCAGCGCATTAGTCATTTGTTGGTCTTTTACTTCAGTTTATATAAAGGCAATCATATCAAAAATCACATTAATTAGTCGGTGATTAGTACAATCAGGGACAGTGGCGACTCAGAGAATTTTTGTACCATTCCATCTTACAAAATCTGCAAAATCTTTTTTCTTATTTTGTAAAATCTATTTTCTTGATTAGTAAAAGAACAAAGTCAATCTCTACCAAGGGCAATAACTATGGATACAAATTTCATATTCAAACTTTAAATAATACTAGATTTTATATTTTAGCATATGTAAATACTTGCGTTCCTCTATGAGGAATCTGAACAAATACATAGTTGTATGCACGCAACAAGCATTAAAATCACAGTACAATGTTGGCCGCAAGTTGGGTCAATCGCTGGGCTCAATTATCAGATGCCATTGAACATTATTGTGTAGTACAAGCCCGGCTATAGACATGCTCACCCCTACATTGGACCACTATAGTATCGCCTAATTGGGTACTGTTGGTTTTGTTACGGGACAATTTCTGAGGTTCACATTGATCTATAATAGGCCGATCTATGAAGAATTGATTCAACCTCATCGCAAAAAAATATTCGTATTAGGTTACATATCCCTTGCCTGTAAATGTTCATCTACCAAGTTGGGCCAATTCTGTCACTAGACCTTCTAACGCCTTCCAAGAGCTCCCACCTATCTTAACTGCTTGTATTGCCCTCTCTCTCAACTCCTTTGCTTTCACCTTTTGGTCAGTATTCCCACTCATTGACTCAGCAACGATCCGAGCCAACTCGACCGAGTCAGGCACCGAATCCCCACCCTCACAAACCCGGACCGCCGCTCCCAAGTCCTCCACTAAGAGTCTAGCATCCACAAATTGGTCCGCCTCCATGGGCCAAGCCAGTATCATAACCCCCACCACTACCCCCTCCAACAACGAGTTCCACCCGCAGTGACTCAGAAACCCGCCCACTGCTCGGTGGCTTAGTATCGGAATTTGTGGGGCCCACCCCTTCATCACTATACCCCTACCGGATACCCGATCCTCAAACCCGTCTGGAATGAGCCCGTACCCATCTGCCATTTGTTGGGCGGATACTGACTTGACAACCCAAACAAACCGGATCCCGCTCCGTTCAAGCCCCAAAGCCAAGGCCTCCATTTGGTCCCTATTCAACAGCTTCTGACTCCCAAAGCACACATACACAACAGACCCATCAGGACACCCGTCAAGCCATGACAACACACCACCGCCCGGACTCTCATCCGGGTTGACCCGACCCATCGTTTCATCCCCGCCCGGCAAACTAAGCGGACCGACTCCCCAAACCCGCCCGTGACCCATTTCCTTCCTCAAGTGATCCAAATACTCTCCCTCCAATTCATCAAATGAATTGAAAACAGCCCCCCAACTCTCAATATTTGCAAGAAACCCATCCCTGAGAAACTCCAAATCGGGCACGGATTCCCTGTACACCCGATAAACAGAGGGAAGATGGTCCGCGTTAAAACCCGGCGACCGCGGTAAATCGGGGAAATTTACCACGGGTAAAGAACGGACAGTTTTAACATTTCGCCATAGAAAATTAAGCACAGAGGCTAAAAATGCCCCAGAGGAGTAAAAAGCAAGTCTAGGGATACCGAGTTGGTTGGCTAGGTGTAGGGTCCACCCAAGGAAGAAATCAGAGATGAGGGCAACAGGGGGATTAGGGTGGGACTTGAACCACTGGATTATTGGGTCGTGGAGCTTGCCCAGAGCATTGATGATCGGAACGTTGCCGGAGTTTCCTAATTCCCGGACGTTTTCAACGCCGGGGGGGAGAGATGGGTGGTGGGGTAAAGGTAAGACTAGGGTTTGGATAGAGGGGTGTGCTGAGAGAAGTGGGTTTAGGGCAGGAAGGTTTTTGGGTGTGATGAGAATTGTTAGGGTGAGGCCACGGAGGGATAGCTGGTGAGACAGGTCTAGGATTGGGAGCATGTGGCCTTGAGCTGGGTATGGAAAAATTAAGATGTGAGCAGCTTTGGTGGAGGTAGGCATGGTGAATTTGGTGATGGTTCTTTTTCTAGAGAGAGAGAGAGAGGAAATGGGGAAAGGGAGAAGACACTGAAGATGTGATGAGGATTTTAGTTGGGGAGTAATAATTTATACGAAATGGATTCCCTCCTGTTTATATCAATGGTTTGGATTTGTACTGAAAAAGATTATGCGCAAATTCAAACCATTAAATATTACGGTGTAGATGGAGACTATTTGTTTCCCAAAACATAAAACGGTAGGATTTGGATCGTAATCTATACTTCTTCCTTTTCAAATTGTTGGTACTGTTGAATTTTAATATAATGTTTTAACTGATTATATCTTCAAATCTATAATGTACTATTTTATGTGCAATATGAATGTTATTTGATAAATATGAAGTTTTTAAAAATATTATATATTAAAAGATATAAATACTTGAAAATTACTATATATTGGAATTCAAATATGACGAATAATTTGGGATGGTAGGATTTAGTAGGAATACTACAAAAGATGGGTCAAAAATGGTGAGGTCATTAATTACGTTGGTAGTTATTGTCATGTTATGACATCGATTAGAGGAAAAAGAAAAACACATGTTTGCGTTGACGACTTGACGTGGGTCGCTATGTGCACCAAAGTGCACTCCAAAGTTTGGAATTTTTTTTTTGAGAGAATCTTTTTTGCTGAGGGTCCTAAAGGCTAAAAGGGACCCTTTACGGAAGCCCCTTTTTGGGCCTCACTGACACCTCATCGCAATAATTTAAACCGGTCACCTTGTAGGGCACGCAGAGTAGTGTATATATACAAAAAATCAGTTTGACTTGGCATCGATAGGTATGTTAAAAATTGAATTTTGGTGCAAAAAGACGACGGCCTGGATCATTTTAGAACTTCAAACTGATTTTTTTTGCATATACACACTACTCTGCGTGCCCTACAAAATGACCGGTTCAGATTATTGCGATGAGTTGTCAGTGGGCCCCTTTTGGGGCTTCCGTAAAGGGTCCTTTTCAGGACCTTCGTAAAAAAGATTTTCTCTTTTTTTTTTTGCCAATCGATATGAAGTTTGGAAGTTTGTGCAGTAAAAAAAAGATCTGGGAGGCCGAGCTTTTCGTTTTTAACACCAATTATTAAAACTTAATTTTTAATAAAAATGTTAAAAGCTAATTTGTTTCATATTAGTTGGTAAAAGTCAATTTTCTTTTACATACTTATTTTTTAAAAAATAAAATTTTAAAATCACCTTGGTTGCTATTGGCAAACGGGAAACTCATTTCCCTGGTGGAGATTCTTGTTAGTTGGTAAAAGCCAAATTGTTTACCCTAATTAAGTATCATTAAAAATCAAAACTAGTAGTAGTATCTTCATAATCTTGGCAACCAACCAAATAGTACGAGATCTGAATTTAAAATTTAAACCATTTATCTCTCTCTTTGACAAGTGAATTGCTGCTCCCCCCGCTCTCTCTTCCACATTGCTCATAGAGATTACCTTTTAGGAATTGGGGATTCTGTACTACGGTGCTACGCTACAGGGTTGTAGTGCAGCATCCGAGCCGTTGATTGCACAATCAACGACTCGTATTTCATGTCGGCACTTAGCATGATCCGAGTCATCCATTGTCGAGAGGAAATCTCTACAATTCAACAGTTTATTTGCCGCACTACAAGATCCCCAAATCCTACTTTTTATGACTAAATCCAATGAGGCGTAATGTTACCTGAGCTTGCTAGTATTTATTTTCTTTCCCCTCCAATTTTTTATTTTTTTAAAAAGATTGACTTTCCTCTCTCAATTTTAGTAGCAAGTGTTAGAATATTGAGATCAAGAGTTTATGGTTTTTGTGTATGGTTATTGACTCATTTCCTCTCTCTTCTCTCTCTAAAATTCGGACCGTCTAAAATATTTTTAGACGGTCAAAATGCGAGTTAGATACTAACGTGTGGTACCCGGCCGACACCAAAAATTTTCTCCCTAGAGCGGCGCTCTCCTGGAGCCTTCCTTGCCATGAGTAGGAAAAGCTGCTGAAACACTATTAACTCCTCCGATTGGTGGGGTAGGAATAACTTTAATTATACTCCCTCCGTCCCAATTTTATAGTCCCTCGTTCTATCCTAACCGGATAAAAAAACGATTATACTCCCTCCGTCCCCAAATTTTGGTCCCTCACTCTATTCTAACCGGATAAAAAATTAGTTATAACTTTAAATCGGTAATAAATTTTATATTAAATATGGATCTTGTTTGATAGATCTCGATTAAATCTATAAGACAATGTTTTTAAAATCACGTAAAACAATGTAAATTATGAGATATAATCAATTGAAAAGTGGCACGAACTTCCAAAAGGGACAAATAAATGGGGACGGAGGGAGTATCTTTCAATTGGTAATACATTGTATATGCAATATGGATCTTGTTTGATAGATCTTGATTTAATCTAACAAACAAAGTGTTCAAAATCACCTAAAACATTGTAGATATTAAGATACTAGCATCAAACCCGTGCTATGCACGGGGTGAATCCAAGTGCACATGCTTAATCAAAATTCAAACTAAACAAACTTCGACATATTTTAAATTGTCGCAATTCGTAAAAAATTCATGGCATCTACTCATAATCCAATAGAAGTAAACTAAACAAATATCTCTGAAACTTAACCCAATATCTAAAACTATCATAATGATTCCCAATGCCTTTCTAAATTCATGACATCTACCCGCTTCCTTAGGTTGTTTTTCGATAGTTTCAAGTAGTGCTCTTTTTTTATGAGACCGTTGTTTGACATTCGGATCTTTGTTCTCACGATCCATCCTGTGTCTTATGTCCAAATATAATGAAAGGATTTTAAGGATAAAATTAACTAATTTATATATCTGTTAAAAAAATTAATAAAGCAGTGAAGAAAAGAAAAGTATCGAAGACAGAGATTATAGGACCCATGCTATGATAATGGGTTGCGTTGAGGTTCTTATCAAGATGAATTTTGCGTCAAACAGCGGATGAAGAATAAAAAAAACTATAGTAAAGCAAAAGATTTATCTTTCAAACTACGGATTAGGAATGGAAGCGGCTACCGTACTATCTCTGATCTTCCCCTGGAGATGGTCTATGACCCAAACGCTTGGCTATTACTCTTCTCTAATTTTTAACCACGTGATTATAAAAATCAACTTATTCCGCCAAATGATATGCGAAAAATTTCGGTTATTGAAATTGGAAAAGAATCGTTACTTTCCTTAAAAATTTCGGGAATATGTATTATACTACTGCATATCTATTATAGTCGTTACTTTCCTTCATTATATAAACATGAATTTTTTTATGGTAACCTAAGATAAGAATTCTTAATCTTTCCTTGGGGGTGTGAAATTGAAAGTTTCCATTGGATGTTTGACTTGTCAATGTTTTCTTTAGTTATATATACGTGTATTTTTCATGGAAAGTTTATATAAGAAATTTTTATTCTTTCCTTAGGTGTGTCAAAATGAAAACTTCCATGGATAGTGACTTCTTAATATCTGGTTGAATATTGTACTTAAATAATAAATATAGTTGTCAATCTTTTTTGAAAATAATCGTTACTTTCCTTAAAAATTTCGGAAATATGTATTATAATATTGCATATCTATTATAATTGTTACTTTCCTTAGGTGTGCATGCATACCTATTATACTTGCATATCTATTAAAATTTCCGTGTATGCATACCTAAACGGAAATTTTTATTCTTTCCTTAGGTGTGTCAAAATGAAAATTTCCATGGATAGTGACTTCTTAATCTCTATTTTTTTTTTTAAGGTATGCATACACGTGCTTTTTATGGAACGTTCATATAAGAAATTTTTAATCTTTCCTTATGCATCTGAAAATGAAAATGATAGATTGCTCCTCAAGATAATTTTTCTGTCATTATTTATTGCTAAATAGTAATTAGTCAATAATTATTTATATAATAATAATTGATTAAAAAAAAATCTGATGTTTTATGTGAACAAAATCATTCCTTTTCCTTTTCTTTTTACCCAAAAAAAACACACCATTCCTTTTCTCGTTAAGAAATATAGTAGTTGAATATTGTACTTAAATAATAAATATAATTTTCAATCTTTTCGGAAAATAATCATTACTTTCCTTAAAAATTTCAGAAATATGTATTATAATATTGCATATCTATTATAATTGTTACTTTCCTTAGGTGTGCATGCATACCTATTATAATTGCATATCTATTAAAATTTTCGTGTATGCATACCTAAACGGAAATTTTTATTCTTTCCTTAGGTGTGTCAAAATGAAAATTTCCATGGATAGTGACTTCTTAATCTCTAATTATTTTTTTTTAGGTATGCATACACGTGCTTTTTATAGAACGTTCATATAAGAAATTCATAATCTTTCCTTATGCGTGTGAAAATGAAAATGATAGATTGCTCCTCAAGATAATTTTTGTCATTATTTATTGCTAAATAATAATTAGTCAATAATTATTTATATAATAATGATTGATTCATTAAAAAAAATCTGATGTTTTTTGTGAACAAAATCATTCCTTTTCCTTTTCTTGTTACCCAAAAAAAACACACCATTCCTTTTCTCGTTAAGAAATCTAGTGGTTGAATATTGTACTTAAATAGTAAATATAATTGTCAATCTTTTCAGATTAAAATCGTTACTTTCCTTAAAAATTTCGGAAATATGTATTATAATATTGCATATCTATTATAATTGTTATTTTCCTTCATTACTCGTCATTACTTTCGTTAATTTCAAATTGGAAAAATTTCGGTTCTTGTAATTGGAAAAGTTTATATAAGAAATTTTTATTCTATCATTAGGTGTGTCAAAATGAAAATTTCCATGGATAGCGACTTCTTAATCTCTTTTTTTTTTTTTTAGGTATGCATACACGTGCTTTTTATGGAACGTTCATATAAGAAATTCATAATCTTTCCTTATGGGTGTGAAAATGAAAATGATAGATTGCTCCTCAAGATAATTTTTCTGTCAGTATTTATTGCTAAATAGTAATTAGTCAATAATTATTTATATAATAATGATTGATTCATAAAAAAAAATATGTTGTTTTATGTGAACAAAATCATTCCTTTTCCTTTTCTTTTTACCAAAAAAAAAAAAAACACACCATTCCTTTTGTCGTTAAAAAATATTATACTTAAGTAATAAATCTTGGGAAAATTTCGGTTATTGTAATTGGAAAAGAATCATTACGGCAGCACAAATTAGCTTGGAAAAGAATAACTACTTTCCTTTATTGAAATTGATCACCACAAAATCTTAACAAAGCTTGACTCGGTAAAGAATTAAATACTACCATTTAGGACTTTGATAATTGCTAAATAAGTGCACAGAATTGGGGGACACGTGGCAAGCTCAGGAAGCTCTATTCACCGAAAGTCATCCTGCAATACTAATATAGATAACACTTTGAAAAGTGGCACGAACTCCCAAAAGGGACTATAAAATTGGGATGGAGGGAGTACTCAGCTGATATTTCATTCACTATTGGAAACATGACTGTACTCCACTATTTGTGTGCGGAACCGGGAGCCTGTAGTAAGCAACTCACTAAAGGCATGTAATGAGAATCTTGGCCGTTCATTCTTATTTTGGACGGTTTGGATCTTAAATAAATTGTTCATGCAAACAGTTTAATTAAGATTTGAAATGTCCAAAACACTTAGGACGACTGAGATTACTCACTACATGTTGTAGTGACTACAGGGGCTGATGTAGCGGAAGCTAATGAAGAACAAAATTAATTTAACGTGTTTGAAATTCGTTGATTCGTATTGAATATCCGGAGTTCAAAATCCTTCTCTAAACCTATTTAGTCTAAGAATACCCAGGAATAAAGGCGTCAAACACTTTGTTGATTCCAACGAATGCCAAAGAATTTGGAAAATAAGAGATTAAAACTCTTAAGCAATTCATTAATCAACCACCAGTTCAACATTATAGAGCGTTGCTTATATAGAAACTAGGTACACGGCTTCGTGCTTCGCACGAGGTTATGCCCGTTGCTCACAGATGACTAAATTTTTCGACGTGCATGCCCGTATGCCTTTTGTTGGAAAACATAATTGAAGCAATAGTATTGCATCGCGCAGACATAAATTTATGTATGATCCATGCTACATATTCAACAATCAAGGCACCCAGTTGGAAAAATTGAGCCAAAATAGCTAACCATCCATTCCTTCTTTACCTGCTAGGTACAGGCGACGTGCGTTGCACGTCTTACATGCCCGTTGTTGGTGGATTTTTTTGTCTAGGTTGTTGTTTATTTGGTTAAATAGTAGTGCAAAATGTGTGATGAAGTTAATGTGTGTAATTGATGGCATTCAAATGATTAGTCTAGTGGGTTGGAAAATAATTTGGATAGAAAGGAGATGGGAAGGCAGGAGTATTGAAAATGAAAGGTATAGGATGTTAGTAAAGTTGAATGAATGTGTTACGAAGTAAGAGATACATTATTTTGGAATGTCAGCATTTTAAACAAATTCTTCCGTGAAATAGTTTGTTTAAAATCCGGACCGTGTGTACCATCACATGGTACAGGCCTGCACCTAAGTTTTTCTCAAGATTTTGGGTGCATATAGGGTATGGGTGGTGTGGTATCCATACAGCACATCTAGGCTTTCCAAAAATGCAACCAATGGTCCGGATTGAAACACACTTTTTCATTTTTTTTAAAGATCTGCTCAGAAACACATTTTTTCTTTTCTTTCTTTTTTTTTTTTTAAAAAAAATCTGCTTCTTTTTTGTTTTTTTTTTTATTAAAGATTCGCCCAGCATTTTAATCCGGACTGTTGGTTGCATTTTTTAACGGTCCGAATGTACCGCACGTGTACCACGTGGTACTCTCCCCGTATTCAAAATATTATTGGCTTTTAGCTGCACCAAAAGGGTATGGATTATGGATGAAGAAAAAGAATGGCGAAGATATACTGATCATCTTCTATGTTTTGATGACGGTTCAAATTTTGTGAGTTTACTTTACGTTAATTAATAATATTATTATTATTATTATTATTATTATTATTATTATTATTATTATTATTATTATTATTATTATTATTATTATTATTATTTTGGAAATATGATTTGGGTATATATACTTCTAAATGATGGTCCGATATGAACATTCATAGTATTTTCTGAATAAAAAAACCACGTTCTTGATGTACGATAATTTAATTCCGTGAACAATTTTTTATTACCATATGGATAAGCCTTTTTTTAATTGTGTATTTACAAATTTCCGATGATTATAATTTTTTACATCTATATAATGTGCTCAACATTCTCAGGAAAATGAACAGTTCCAATCCTAATTAAATATTTCAGATGATCCACAATTGAGGTCACAATAGAGATGTAGTGACTTTGATCATTAAGACAACTCCAAGTCCAAGTGGGAGTGAACATTTTAATTTTGCAGACAACAAGATGAAGAAAACAAAAGATGGAAATTCGGGTGGGTTTTCAGTCGGTATAAATTGTAAATGATGAAAGTGGCATTGTTGTAATTGTTGTTTCTATACTGTCTAATAATAAACTACTCTAAATGTGGGACCCATGTTAACACAGTGAACTGCATTTTAAACAGGATGGGTTTGATTTTGGTACGTGAGGTGTCCAAAGTTTATTGGCTGGCCTGGATCAGCAGTGGTCTTCCTCCCTGGCGCTGGCGCAGAGAAAGTCATAGGGTGTAGCGGCCGGGTCCATAGGGGTCACAAGAGGCACTCACCCCTCGACTGCAAAGAAGCCAGAAAGATCAACTATCTCAGAATCAGCAAAATTGAATGCAGTCCAATCCGTCTCTGTAGCGCCGAGGGGATGGTTCCTTCGGCGGAGAACGAGGATGGGTAGTCCTGAACGAATATGAATTTGAGTGATGCATGCCGAGCGAGAATGGCCGAGGATGTGCCTTTCTCTGCCTGGCTCTCTTAATGCCCTCGGCAACCTCAGCCGAGCGACTGCCGAGTACCCTGGTTGTTCGACTGCTCACTCGCCGAGTCGGTTGGCCTTGTCATGCGAAGGGGTTCGGACCTTACTTCGTTCGGATAAGGCGTATCAGGTACGCTTCACATTCCACGATGGAGCATTAAATGCGGCAGTCACCTACTCTGCCACCGCCGCCTGCAGAAGCACGTGGGCGACGGGGAATGTCTCGAGGTGATTTGACCACTCGAACCCACGTGCCTGACGTCGGCCGGGATATGGCGTCTGTGGCAGAGATTATGGTCACATCACCTGTCATTCCGAGAACGAATGACAGGCGCGTGAGGGGCACCGAACGCGTGGGACGCACGTCCCTCAGCCTATAGATACCACACTGCATTTACTGCAAAGGGGTTGGCTCTCTCACTCTCTCCTCATTTACTACTCTCATAACTCCATTCTTCTCTCCAGTTCTCCGGCATACTCTTCTCCTCCGGTGACTGACTTAACCATCGGAGTGCCTTCCCGGACCACCACCGTCCGGGCAAGGCACTAATGTGGTTGCCTACTTGTGCAGGTTACTCTATCCGGCGGGAAGCACAAGGCTCAAGCAAGGATCACCCTTTTCACCACCCACCTCATCTCTGAAGGTTCAAAGAGTCTATTCCGGCGAGAAGCACTCCCACATAGGGCGACTCGTAATTTGGGCAAAATTGGAGGGCAATTGTCTGGACAGCTCCAATTTGAAACCCTCGCTTATATAAGTCCCTCCGGGTCTGGAAATAAATAAACGTTCCTAATATCCTAGAATTAAGAAAGGGAAATTCAAAGCAAAATAAGCAACAAAAAGGAAAGAAATAAACAAAACTGGAAACAAACTCAAAGGCTTGAATGAAACCTTCGGTAAGATAATGTAGGAAATATTGCTAAAAAGACAAATATTTAAATATGCCTAAATTAGGGAAATCTTCTCTAGGCGAGCCTTTCGCTGGGATTGGGTTTCCATGTACGCATCAGCAATCTGATCCGCATAAGGGGCCCACTCCCATTTGCTTTGCATCGTTTTTCTAATTTTTCTCTAGAGATTTTGGGGAGATGAATATAGTTATTTGTCTGGTTGGTTGATGGAATTTTGATTATGTATTGACAGTTTGGATGAATTACTTTAGGAGTGTTCCACCAATGGTGTTTTTAAAATAAATTGATTTTCCACGGTTTTTGATATGATGTATTATGAGAGAATGATTTGTCTTGATTTTTGAAAAAAACTATTTTTTGTTAGCAGAACACACCCTTAAGCGACTTTGTGTTATGTCATGTTTTGCCGTATCCTATGTCCGTGCTTCTTACTTTAAGTCTGATGCTACCCATGTGTCCCTGCATTCGTGTCGTGTCTTGCGCATATTATGTGTCTATGTTAAGAGCATCAGCATCAACTTGGGTAAAAGGGAATCTAAGCCATTTTAGCCAACCAAAACATGAAAAAACTGACTGCAACAGATTGGCTAAACCCTTTGGTATTCTCCTGTGAGCTACAGTTCTTCGGTACTTAGAGCAAAAACAACAGCTACTCTAAAATTTGAGCAAAAAAAATGGTGCACAGTACATATAGCTACCCTGTCACCCTCAACACTCTAACAATACTACCCATTTTACCTATTTTTTTTTATTAAAATATTGTATTTTCTTTTTTAAAAATAACACAATATATGACTGTGAGCCCCCCCTCTCTCTCTCAACCGGTGACCCATCTCACGAATCCATCTCCCCCGAGCCATCCTCTCTGTCTATTGGCTACGCATCTCTCGAATCCCAGTTCCGATGAGCCACCATCTCCTTCTCACTGTCTCACGCACAAAAATTAGGATTTTTTTTATCCAACTCAACAAAGAAATCAACAAAATCAACTACGAAGCCCTGTTCATATATCGCGTAGATCTTTGTTCGAGATCCTCCATCGCGCGTCAATCTGGATTAGAATGCCACCATTGCCGTTGATGGTTGCCGTAGAACTATTCATCATCGCCGTCGATTGAGAGGAAACCAGAGAAAGAATAAACCAGAGAGCACGCGCGAGATGTTATGGGAGGAGGGAACCCCGTGCTTTCTTCTCTCCTAAATCCGGTTTTCAATCTGGGTGTCCATTTTCTATGAATCTGGGTGTCTGTTGAGCCTGGATTTCTAGCAGGGGGGAGGGAAAGAGAGAGAAACAAATAAAAAATGGTATAAATGGTGAACAGTGCATAGGGAAATATACCTAAGCACTGTAGCAAAATAGGCGGAGAACAGTATTTTAGAAAGGCTGTTGGAGCACTATGTTTTATGATTTTTTGAGGTAAAATAGTTCAATGGTTATTTTACCCAATCTGCAGTTGTTGCTCTTATACCTAAGGACTATTCTATGACTCTGGGTGTCCGTTGAGCCTGGGTTTCTGGCAGGGGGGAGGGGAAGAGAGAGAAACAAATAAAAAATGGTATAGATGGTGAACAGTGTATAGGTAGATATACCTATGCACTATAGCAAAATAGGCGGAGAACAGTATTTTAAAGAAGCTGCTGGAGCACTGTGTTTTATGATTTTTTAAGATAAAATAGCTCAATGGTTATTTTACCCAATCTGCTGTTGTTGCTCTTATACCTAAGCACTATTCACAAGCAATTGATTACTTTATTGTTATTTATTCCGACAAATGTCTTTCTCTCTCCTCTTTTATCCATTACAGCAAAAACTTCGGCCATTTTCTCCGACTCCGGGCCATCTTCTTCTATGATGCCAACGCCGACGCTTCGCCGGCGAGTTTATACTCCAATGGTGGAGGCAAATTTCGAGTTAAACAGCGGCCTCGGCGTAGCGGGTAATGGTTTTGGACTAGATCCAGAGTGTTGGGTTTCCAATCGGCGGTTATGGAGTTCTAGGGATTCAGGGAGAGCATATATATGTTTACATCGGATATATACATGTATGCATATAATGTATATATTTTAACATTTTTAAAAGAGAAAAATAATATTTTAATAGAGTATAGGTAAAATAGATTGTATTGTTGGAGACTTGGAGTATTGAAAGACATGTGAGGTAAATGTACATTGTACACCAGCAATTTTGGCAAAATTTTTGCCTAAGCTGATGTTGATGCTCTAACATGTTAGTTCTCCTCCCAAAGTGCAGCATAAGCTTCTAATGCCTCATCTCTTTTGTTTTTTTTTTTACCTTTCCAAAATGTATATTTGAAATGGTTACTTTAGATGTCGGTAAATTCCCAGATGGTTAATTGCTTGTTCTTGGTTACTTACGAATGTGTCATGCTTTCCATTAGTATTATCAAATAGGGAGAATTGCCATAAAATGACAGTAGCAAAAATATTTGTCGTTCAATGGACCATTTTTAGGAAGGGTCTTCTTTTGACAAGGACATGATACAGAAGTCAATCATGGAACTAAGACACAAATTAATTCTTTAATACAAAGAGGACAAATCACGAGTGCAATTTTGTCCACCCTCCTTAAAAGAGGGTGAACAAAACTCTCTTTCCTATTGGTTGAATTGGTGTGAGTCCCACCACAAAATGATGTCATGCTTACTTCTGCAATACACTTTTGGTAAGCATGACATCACTTTGATATAAGCATAACATCACTTTGTGGTGGGACTCACATGTTTTAACCAATAAGAGAGAGGGTTTTGTTCACCCTCTTTTAAGGAGGGTGAACAAAATTGCACTCGACAAGTCACCAACGCATTCATGAAAGTGTCTAAATCTCCCAAACCTTATGAAAATGTCTAAACCCCCAAACCTAATCAAAGTGCCTAAAACCTTAGAGTACCCTATGAAAGTGCCTAAACCACTAAAACCCTATAATTGGAAAGTGTACCCTAAACCTAAACCCTAGGGTATCTTATGAAAGTGCCTAAACCTAAACCCTAGGGTATGTTATAAAAGTGCCTAAAACCTTAGGGTACCCTATGAAAGTGCCTAAAACCCAAGGGTACCCTATGAAAGTGTTTAAACCACTAAAACCCTATTATTGAAAAGTGCATCCTAAGTGTCTAAACTCACTATTCCCTATCCCAAAAGACCTAAATCCTCTTAATTGAATCAAATAATTGAACTCACCTCTAAAATTGAAGAGAGAGAAATCAATTTGTCCCACTTAACAATTATTACACGTAGGAAAGAGAGGAGAGAGAGAATTGAAAGTAATGTGCCATCAATTAATGAGTGTGTTTGTGTGTGTGTGTGTGTGTGTGTGAGAGAGAGAGAGAGAGAGAGAGAGAGAGAGAGAGTTAATGAAAGCGACGGGATGAGTGGGGTGGCTGGGGGAATGTAAACTGTCGGACTCTTTTTTTTTTTTTTTTTCAGCATTGCATAAAGGAGGCACCCAAACGGTTAGTATAAAGGGATTTTTTTGTCCAGTGTTATCCTTGAACCCTCAAAAATTTCTTATTAATGTATTGGCAGCCTTAAAATAAGTTAAGTTGGACTAAACACCTTTTAAAGCTCCAAATTTATCCTTTTGGACAATTTTTTGTTTTACGAATTGCTCCCAACATGACACGCCCAATTTTAATTACACATATATAATACCCATAATAATGTTGAGCGAAATATCCCGTTCTTAAATTTGGACCAACATAGGTGCAATGAATTTGTTTAGTAGTGCAACCATTGTCTATGTAGAATGCAACAAAAGTGGATAAATGGTGCAATGGTTAGAAAATCTTCCTAGAAACTAGAAAGTGTCTGGATCTGGCATTCTTGGCTAAGTAATCATTGATTCAAAAACCGGAATCAAGGCATGATAAAGAACATAGATATTATTTTTTTTACATAACAAAAGTACCGGTGTTTTTTACTTAACCACACACGACAATCACATTTGAACCACTGTGGGTGCAATGACCATCAGCATCAATACCCGTTGAATTGGTATAACCCTATGTAGAGTGGAACATAGATATTCTTCTTTCTTTCTTTTCTTTCTTTTTTTTTTTTTTTGAATAATTCGGAATATTAAATCCTTATATTCTTCGAGAAATATTGGCCACTCTAGTACTAGGTTTGATTGCCAAGTTGGGCCAATTCTCTCCCTAGATCCTCCAACGCCTTCCAAGAGCTCCCACCTATCTTAACCGCTTTTATGGCCCCGTCTCTCAACTCCTTCGCTTTTAACTTTTGGGCAGTATTCCCACTCATTGACTCGGCAATGGTCCGAGCCAACTCGACCGAGTCAGGCACCGAATCCCCACCCTCACAAACCCGGACCGCCGCTCCCATGTCCTCCACCAAGAGTCTAGCATCCACAAATTGGTCTGCCCCCATGGGCCAAGCCAGCATCATAACCCCCGCCACTATCCCCTCCAACGAGTTCCACCCGCAGTGACTCAGAAACCCGCCCACTGCAAAAATAGCAGCTACTCTAAAATTTGAGCAAAAAAAGATGGTGCACAGTACATATAGCTACCCTGTCACCCTCAATACTCCAACAATACTACCCATTTTATTTATTTTTTATTAAAATATTATTTTTTCCTTTTTTAAAATAACACAATATATGACCGGTGACCCATCTCACGAATCCATCTCTGGCAAGCCATCCTCTCTGTCTACCAGCTACCCATCTCCCGAATCCCAGTTCTAACGAGCCACCGTCTCCCTCTCACTGTCTCACGCACAAAAATTAGGATTTCTTGATCCAACTCGACAAAGAAATCAACAAAATCAACTATGAAGCCCTGTTCATATATCGCCGTAGATCTTTGTTCAAAATCCTCCATCGCCGTCGATCTGGATTAGAAAGCCACCATTGCCGTCGATGGTCGCCGTAAAACTATTCGTCATCACCGTCGCCGGCAATTGAGAGGAAGCCAGAGAAAGAATAAACCAGAGAGCGCGCGCGAGATGCTATGGGAGGAGGGAACCCCGTGCTTTCTTCTCTCCTAAATCCGATTTCAATTTGGGTGTCCGTTTTCTATGAATCTGGGTGTCAGTTGAGCTTGGGGGTTTCTGGCAGGGGGGAGGGGAAGAGAGTGAAACGAATAAAAAATGGTATAGATAGTGAGCAGTGCATAGGTAAATATACCTAAGCACTGTAGCAAAATAGGCAGAGAACAGTATTTTAGAGAGGCTGCTGGAGCACTATGTTTTATGATTTTTTTGAGGTAAAATAGCTCAATGGTTATTTTACCCAATCTGTTGTTGTTGCTCTTATACCTAAGCACTATTCACAAGCAATTGATTACTTAATTGTTATTTATTCCCACAAATGCCTTTCTCTCTCTTCTCTTTTATCCATTACAGCAAAAACTCCGGCCATTCCGGGTAATCTGCATCGACTCCGGCCATCTTCTCCGACTCCGGGCCATCTTCTCCTATGATGCCAACGCCGACGCGTCGCCGGCGAGTCCATACTCCTATGGTGAAGGCGAATTTCGAGTTAAACGGCGGCTTCGGCGTGGCGGGTAATGGTTTTGGACTAGATCCGGGGTGTTGGGTTTCCAATCGGCGGTTGTATAGTTCTAGGGATTCGGCGAGAGCATATATATGTTTACATCGGATATATACATGTATGTATATAATGTATATATTTTAACATTTTTAAAAGATAAAAATAATATTTTAATAGAGTATAGGTAAAATAGATTGTATTGTTGGACACTTGGAGTATTGAAAGACATGTGAGTTAAATGTACACTGTACGCCAACAATTTTGGCAAAAATTTAGCCCAAGCTGATGTTGATGCTCTAACATGTTAGTTCTCCTCCCAAAGTGCAGCATAAGCTTCTAATGCCTCATCTCTTTTGTTTTTTTTACCTTTCCAAAATGTATATTTGAAATGGTTACTTTAGATGTTGGTAAATTCCCACATGGTTAATTGTTTGTTCTTGGTTACTTACGAATGTGTCATGCTTTCCATTAGTATTATCAAATAGGGAGAATTGGCATAAAATGACGGTAGCAAAAATATTTGTCATTCAATGGACCATTTTTAGAAAGGGTCTTCCTTTGACAAAGACATGATATAGAAGTCAATCATGGAAATAAGACACAAACTAATTCTTAATGCAAATAGAAAAAATCACCAACGCATTCATGAAAGTGTCTAAATCTCCCAAACCTTATGAAAGTGCCTAAACAATCAAACCTAATCAAAGTGCCTAAAACCTTAGGGTACCCTATGAAAGTGTCTAAACCACTAAAACCCTATAATTGAAAAGTGTACCCTAAACCTAAATCCTAGGGTATCTTATGAAAGTGCCTAAACCTAAACCCTAAGATACCTTATAAATGTGCCTAAAACCTTAGGGTACCCTATGAAAGTGCCTAAAACCCTAGGGTACCCTATGAAAGTGCCTAAACCCACTATACCTTACCCCAAAAGACCTAAATCCTCTAAATTGAACTCACCTCTAAAATTGAAAAGAGAGAAATCAATTTGTCCCACTCAACAATTATTACACGCAGGAAAGAGAGGAGAGAGAATTGAAAGTGATGTGCCATCAACTAATGAGTGTGTGTGTGTGAGAGAGAGAGAGAGAGAGAGTTAATGAAAACGACGGGATGGGTGGGGTGGCTGGGGGAATGTAAATTGTCGGGCTCTTTTTTTTTTTAGCAGTGCATAAAGGATGCGCCCAAAGGGTTAGTATTAAGGGTATTTTTGTCTAGTGTTATCCTTGAACCCTCGAAAATTTCCTATCAATGTATTGGAAGCCTTAAAATAAGTTAAGTTGGACTAACACCTTTTAAAGCTCCAAATTTGTCCTTTTGGACAATTGTCTATTTTACGAATTGCTCCCAACATGACACCCACAATTTTAATTACACATATATAGTACCCATAATAATGTTGACCGAAATATCCCGTTCTTAAATTTGGACCAACGTGGGTGCAATGAATTTGTTGAGGAGTGCAACCGTTGTCCATGTAGAGTGCAACAAAAGTGGATAAATGGTGCAATGGTCAGAAAATCTTCCCAGAAAGTGTGTGGATCTGGCATTCCTGGCTAAGTACTCACTGATTCAAAAACCGGAATCAAGGTATGATAAAGAACATAGATATTTTTTTTTTACATAACAAAAGTACCGGTGTTTTTTACTTGACCACACACGGAAATCACATTTGGACCAATGTGGGTGCAATGACCATCCACATCAATACCCGTTGAATTGGTATATCCCTATGTAGAGTGGAACAAAAAGTGGACGAAGAGTACAATGGTCAGAAAATCTTCTGAGAAAGTGTGACTTGACCACACACTGCAATCACGTTTGGACCAATGTGGGTGTAATGACCATCCGCATCAATACCCGTTGAATTGGTATAACCCTATGTAGAGTGGAACAAAAAGTGGACGAAGGGTACAATGGTTAGAAAATCTTCCGAGAAGGTGTGACTTGACCATGCACTGCAATCACATTTGGACCAATGTGGGTGCAATGACCATCCGCATCAATGCCCGTTGAATTGGTATAACCTATGTAGAGTGCAACAAAAGTCGACGAAGAGTACAATGGTCAAAAAATCTTTATAGAAATTGTGACTTGACCACACGCAACCACATTTGTTGAGGAGTATGGCTGCAATGAATTTGTTGATGAGTGCAATCATTTTCCATGTAGGGTGCAACAGAAAATCTTTCGAGGTAGTTGTGTCCAACAGTATTTCTTAAGCTATGTTATGGCAATTATTATAGCTCTTCCTATCGATCTATGATTCCAAAAAAGTGCACCGTTAAAACGCAAAAAGTTGCCCTTACCACCATTTTCCAGCAATTTTCCCTATCAAATATTAACAGTCAGGAGAAAAAACATGACCGTTGGAAGAGGAAGAACATGGCTGTTGTTCTCATTAAAAATATAGCTAACAGAGAAAAGGTTACCTTTGGATCAACAGACACGGTCATTTGGGAACAACAATAGATCTTTTGTAACAAGAAGTGACGTTTTCTTTTTCAGCATGGCAATTCAATTTTAAATGACTAACCAAAGTAAAAAATGACATTTTACGTAAACAAAATGCCTAAAAGTGTTGGAGATGTTCTACCGAGACGAAGAGTAGCATTGAACTCTTGGATCGTGCCACCAATTTATTTGGTTGCAAATCCTTAGATTCTTCCTTCTTTCTTTCTTTTTTTTTTTTTGAATAATTCGGAATATTAAATTGGCCACTGCCAATACTAGGTTTGATTGCTTTTTTTTTTTTTTTTTTGAAACGTCAAGGCAATTCCATTCATTAAAGTCCGAAGGCAATACAAATTTCATCATAAGATACGGGATTGAACCAAAAACTATCCAAATCTAGACGCGAGCACATACTAGGCTCAGTGGCACCCCTGCCACAGGCAGACCAACAACTCGTTGCTGGGCTAAGAACCAGTCATCAATCCAGTAGTAGAGATCCCGAGGGAAAACAGTTCAAACCCTAACACTAAGCACAAGATGAAACCATGCGGGGAGGTACAATCTGATAGTCAATCGTCGGCCGACTGCTGAAGCAAACCAGAAAACTAGCTAGCCTACACAGCCAAAGGATGCTTACTCCGAGGCGAGTCCCCGCTGACACTCAGGACTCTGTACGCGAGTAGCGGTGTCGACTGAGTCGACATCCCGCACAACCACAGCGATTAAGGAAAGCACCACCACAAAGACACCCAAAACTAAACTATACTCCCTCCGTCCCTTTTTAAATGTGTACAATGGGAAACGTGTATTTTTGCGGACATTAAAAAATGTACTTTCATATAATATTTTTAAATTTTTTTTGCACCAAATTAAAGTACTCAATGAGCACTTTAATTTGGTATAAAGAGAATTAAAAAATTATATAGGGAAATATGTTTTTAGGAGTTTGAAATTACACGTATTCTCAGGGTACGCACTTAAAAAGGGACGGAGGGAGTACAATATAACAAATCAGAAAAATATCAAGAAAAAACTACGAACTAAGATGGGCCAATTCTCTCCCTAGATCCTCTAACGCCCGCCAAGAGCTCCCACCTATTTTAACCGCTTTTATGGCCCTGTCCCTCAACTCCTTTGCTTTTAACTTTTGGGCAGTATTCCCACTCATTGACTCGGCAATGGTCCGGGCCAACTCGACCGAGTCAAGCACCGAATCCCCACCCTCACAAACCCGGACCGCCGCTCCCATGTCCTCCACCAAGAGTCTAGCATCCACAAATTGGTCTGCCCCCATGGGCCAAGCCAGTATCATAACTCCCGCCACTATCCCCTCCAACAACGAGTTCCACCCGCAGTGACTCAGAAACCCGCCCACTGCTCGGTGACTCAGTATCGGAATTTGTGGGGCCCATCCCTTTATCACCATACCCCTGCCGGATACCCGATCCTCAAACCCGTCTGGAATGAGCCCGTACCCGTCTGCCATTTGTTGGGCTGATACCGACTTGACAACCCAAACAAACCGGAGCCCGCTCCGTTCAAGCCCCAAAGCCAATGCCTCCATTTGGTCCCTATTCAACAGCTTCTGACTCCCAAAGCACACATACACAACAGACCCATCAGGACACCCGTCAAGCCATGACAACACACCACCACCCGAACTCTCATCCGGGTTAACCCGGCCCATTGTTTCATCCCCGCCCGGCAAACTAAGGACCGACACCCCAAACCCGCCCATGACCCATTTCCTTCCTCAAGTGATCCAAATACTCTCCCTCCAAACCATCAAATGAATTGAAAACACACACCCAACTCCTAATATTTGCAAGAAACCCATCCTTAAAAAACTCCAAATCGGGGTCCGATTCCCTGTAAATCCGAAAAGAAGTCGGAAGATGCTCCGCGGCAAAACCCCGCGACCGCGGTAAATCCGGAAAATTTACGACGGGTAAAGAACGGACAGTTTTCAAATTTTGCCATAGGAAATTAATCAGAGAGGCGAAAAATGCCCCAGAAGAGTAAAAAACAAGTCTAGGGATACCGAGTTGGTTGGCTAGGTGTAGGGTCCACCCAAGGAAGAAATCAGAGATGAGGGCAACAGGGGGATTAGGGTGGGACTTAAACCACTGGATTATTGGGTCGTGAAGCTTACCCAGAGCATTGATGATCGGAACGTTGCCGGAACTTCCTAATTCCCGGACGTTTTCAACGCCGGGGGGGAGAGATGGGTGGTGGGGTAAAGGTAGGAGTAGGGTTTGGATTGATGGGTGTGCTGAGAGAAGTGGGTTTAGGGTGGGGAGGTTTTTGGGTGTGATGAGAATTGTCAGGGTGAGGCCACGGAGGGATAATTGGTGGGATAGGTCTAGGATTGGGAGCATGTGGCCTTGTGCTGGGTATGGGAAAATGAGGATGTGGGCAGATTGGGTGAAGATAGGCATGGCTATGGTGTTCTTTTAGAGAGAGAGAGAGAGAGAGGAAATGGGGAAAAAGAGAGGATAGTGAAGATGTTTATGAGGAATATTAGTAGTGGAGTAATTTATTACATTTGCAAACAAAGATGAGTGCAAATTTGGTGAGGACGAACAAAATTCACTCTGAAAAAGATGTGAGGTTCATAAAATCACATTATTTTTTTTTATAAAGGGTTTTGTTAGTTACCACCCCAATAATGATACGTTCACACCCGACCATCCACACCCAGCCACTCCCTGCCACTGTTCACGTGCACTGTTCACGTGGGCCCACCCACTTTGCTCCCGGGGGGAAAAAAAAAAAACAAAACAAAATCCGAAATTTTCAAAATGCCCAATTCCTGGGTTTCACGCTCATTTTCGCGGCGTTGGAGAGACAGAGAACTAGAGAAGAGAGGAAGAAGATCGGAGAGAGGAAGAAGAAGATTGTGACCCACGACCACTGCCCTTCACCGGCGACTGAATCGGCTCAAGCCCACGCGCATTTTCGCGGCATTGGAGAGACAGAGAACTAGAGAAGAGAGGAAGAAGATCGGAGAGAAGAAGATTGTGACCCACGGCCACCCACCGACGCTCGGCTGACCTTCACCACTGCCCTTCACCGGCGACTGAACTACTCCGACTCAAGCTCAACCCGACTCAAGCCCAAACTTGTCCACCACCGCCAGTAGACGCCAAGGGCTCTCTCTCTCTCTCTCTCTCTCTCTCTCTCTCAGTTTGTAAATCATTTGGTTTCAGTACTAGGTTAACTCAGGGTTATGTCACCTACGAAAGGAATTTTCTCAGTTTCCTCGGCCCAAATAGCTATTAGCTGAGAAGCCTCAAGAATCAGTTAGTTGTGCTACCACTACTTCAACTAACAATACCACTTCCACGTCAGCAGTTAGTTAGCATATGGTTGTAACTGAATGCATAGTATTTCTGTGTAACTGAATCTATGAAACTGATTGTATAGCGTTTTGTGTGTAAGTCTTGTTCTCTCAGCTATATAATGCTGAACTCTCTCCCATTTGTAACTAACGAGAATAAATCCCAGATAGCAGTATGCTGCTGCATAATAGCATCGTCCAATTTTTAAATACTTTGTTAGGCCACCACCAGATTGTTTTGTTCCTTGCTATAGTACAAATATTCATGGGATATTTAGTATTTTGTTACCTGCTATGGTACGCATATTATACTCACTTGTTGTTGTTTATTATTTAATCTGCAGGCGATGTTTCAGATACCATCGCTACCATCGGTGATGTGTCCTATATCTTCCCAAATCGAAAGGGATGAAGAAGTGGAAGAGGTAGGGAGTGGAGACAACGTAGAAGAAGAACAGGTTACCAATGGTTCTCCAGTAAATGAGGGTGGTGATGGTAAAGCGGCAATTGAGATTTTTGAACATACAGTCGAGGAACCGAAGATGGGAATGGAATTCGATAGCCCAAGCGATGCTTATTTGTATTACTCAAAATTTGCGAAAGAAAAGGGATAGCCCAAGCGATGCTTATTGTATCGTGTCCTGTTTGTATCGTGTATGTATTGTATCCGTATCCGTTTGTCAATGGAATGTATTCTACTTTCTTTTTATTGTGTCGTGTCTTGTTTGTATCCGTATCCGTATCCGTATCTATGAATGAAGTTTCTATCGGTTTCGTTTGATAAATGGATAAGTTATTTGGTGGCAACTGTTTATCTATGGAATGTATATGTATCACTATTTAAATGCAAATTTTGGAAAAATTTGGGCAGCATTTCCGCTATTTTCTTGCATACCCGACGTCTAAGCGTCTCATCACAATGAACTAATAAGGCACAACATAAAAGTAGGCCATAGAATAACCGACAATAGACTTGAAATTTTGCAGAGTTCTTTAATGGTGGAATAACTAGTGGTTATGTAAGAAACGATGACCTGAGTTTGGATATGCCTCTAGACAGTGATGTGTTTAGGGTACCTCTTGGGTATAATGCTACTAGTAGTGATACTGATATATCAAATGGGTTAACTGATTCAATTGGGGATATCATGTATGGGAAGCTTAATGATGCTGGTTTTGTATTTGGTGCAACTGGGAGTGATAATGCTCGTAAAGAATCGAGTTTCAATTCCAATCAAGTCGTGTCTTGTATGTATCGTGTCGTTACCTTTTCTTTTTTGTATACGTATCAGTGTTTAAATGCAATTTCTGGAAAATTTTGGGCAGCATTTCCGCTATTTTCTTGCATACCCGACGTCTACGCCTCTCATCAGACAATCAACTAATAATCAACAACATAAAACTAGGCCATAAAAGAACCCGAAATGGACTTGAAATTAACCTTGTCATTCATTACATAACCTTGTCATACATTACATAACTATTGTCCGAAACGGACTTGAAGTTAACTGTTTTACAGTACCTCACCATATTACATAACAGATTACCTATACAAAAGGTGGATAACTAGTAATATACAAATTACAATCCCAATAACGCAAAGGACAAAAAAAAAAAAAAAAAACGGACTGCATTCCGTATGGCTAAGACGAGTTCCCTTAAGTTGTCGTTGAGGTCGACGTTGTTTTGAGTTCATGGTCCAGTGAAGTCGCGTTTGATATCAGCCTTGGTGGGAATGCACGAACCAGCTCCGCAAGCACAAACTTTCGTAGGCCATCCAGATGTGGCGTTGGAAGATGCGGAAGCCATGTCAGCTGTACAAAAAAAAAAAAAAACATAAATAAAACAAAATCACAATGAGAAATATAGCTTAAGATGTGAGTTATTGCACTTGACTTGAGGCGTGTCTGTGTCGTGTCGCGTATCCGTGTCCATAATCTTAATACTTGCAGAAAATATAAATGCTCAGTGTGGTTCTTGTAATGGTCTTGCTATAGGGTGGTTCTTGTAAGATCTCCAAGGTTATATGAAAACTATAGCACCAATCTTAGAAAGTTGAATTGCACAGCAATCTAGAGTCGTTATGAAAGGATAATATCATTGAGTATGCTGTCAAGGAAAGATTATAAATCCACTCTATTTTATGAGAGAGCAAATTCATGCTTTAGTTTTCACAACAAACCGAGAAGAAATCATCAGCAAAATTACCAAATTCAATATCTCAAGGTCTTGTAGGTATCAGACCTTGGACAGTTAGTTAATGGCAATACACATTACAAAATTTGAACCAAGCTTAACACCAACAAAATCTCCAGTATTTGGTACCTCTGGATGGCCAAAACAGAGCTTCAGGAACACTGTGAAGCAAATCACTCTGGATGGCCAAATTCATCCAAATGAAAGAATCACTTGGTTACTAGAACCTGAAGCTAGGCATGATGCTTTCCCACCATGACACTCAAAAGAATAGCATCCAGAAAACAAATAGTAAGATATCTAAAGGAGAAAGAAGGAATCACAAGAAGAAATTTGTTTGCTTTCCCACCATGGGCTAGGGATGATTAACTGAGCTTACTTGGGTGAACATCAGCAAATTGATTTCGTTTCATTTTCGAAAAAGAGTTCAATGAGGCAGTACCACAGTGGAAAATTTGAATGAAAGTTTTGGATGTTCTCTTTTTGAAAGAATGAGGCAGTACCACAGTGGCTCTGAAATACATGATAATTTTTTTAGCCTTCATTAGATTTTTTGAGATACTGTGTGTGCTGGTTGCTGCTAAAGGTTCGGAACAAAAGATGAAGTAATGCATAAGGAGAAAGTGATAATTGTGCATTGATGTTCACATGAATCCACCTTTTTATCTTTGTATTGCAGTCTTTTGTTTCTAAGATCTAGTTGTGAATTGCAGGTGATTGTAAAGATGAAGAGCAGGCATGTTGGTGGGGCCATTACAAAAAAGAAAAAGAGTAAGTTCATTTACAGATTGGATATACCATGTAAATTTTACCAAGTTTCCATCCGAAGCAACATGGGAATGAGGCATCATCAAATTGAGTTTACACGTGTTTGGGTCCATTTGATCCAATTGTAAACTGAGGCAACATAGAGCATAATGCCAGACAAAATCGAGGCACCTTCATTTTTTTTGTTTTACATATTCTCTAGCCCAAACTTCACAATGTAAATAGTTTTTCTTCTCTTTTATTACTTTGAAACACAGCCAATGGTTCTAATAGGGATTCCGGGAAGGAGCGTAACCTTCACCGTAGGCTCAAGAACAATTAACATCAGTCCAAGTATAGTAGGCTTTAATTTCTGACTTCTAAATTAGTAATTTGGCACATATTATCAGCATTGTGGAAGAATAATTCAAGGGCTGTAGTCTCAGTAAGTTCACTAGTTATGGAACATATGAAGATGGTTGGAAATAGGTACGGTAAAATGGAAGATTCAGCTTATTAGAAGATAAGACCACCATGAACACATCAGTACTACAACCAACAAAATTACAATATTCAAACAAAAATAGAACGATGGACAACAGAAAGCATTAGTATAATTGATCAGAAAACACAGACGGACTGCATTTAGGGTTTTCGAATTAGGGTAATTGATTTCTGAATCAAGATCGAGAGAAAATTAGGGTAATCGATTTCTGAATCAAGATCGAGAGAGAGAGAGAGAGACCTTGGTTGAGTTCGCCGATTTCTGGGCGTCGTCGACTGGCGGTGGACGGGTTGGGCTTGAGTCGGGTTGGGCTTGAGCCGATTCAGTCGCCGGTGAAGGGAAGTCGCCGGTGAAGGGCAGTGGTGAAGGGCAGTGGTCGTGGGTCACGATCTTCTTCTTCCTCTCTCCGATCTTCTTCCTCTCTTCTCTAGTTCTCTGTCTCTCCGATCTTCTTTGTTTTTTTTTTTTTTTTTCCTGGGAGCAAAGTGGGTGGGCCCCACGTGAACAGTGCGCGTGAACAGTGACAGGGAGTGGCTGGGTGTGGATGGTGGGGTGTGAACGTATCATTATTGTTACCACCCTTAGGGTGTTCCAATGAGAATAAAAAATACTTTCTATCACCTCTGAGCCACCCTTCCGTACTGTTTCAACTTTTCAGAATTCTTAATTGCTTTTTGCCCATTTCTGGCACTGCACTGCAACCAATTTCTTTTTTTTTTTTTAGGATAAATTCCAATTTCTTTTTTAACAATGGGTCACAAGTAACTAGACTAGTCATGTGACTCATGTGGGACCAAGTAAAACCCAACCTAGCCAACAACATTCTGTGGGAAAAAAATTACTACGTGGCAACAAAGGATTGTTTTAGCGAACACACAGTACGAGGCATTCTAGAGTTCTACCGCATGAGCTAGCCACCACTTGCCTACTTATATTTTAAAGTACACATAAAAGTGTGCTTAAAAGTACAAGTGAGGCTCACAAGTGTACTTTTTTTTACCGTTAACGAGTGTAATGTTACATCCGTTCGTATTCCCCAAAATTGTACGACGTAAAAAAAAAAAAAAAGGAAATCTAAAGACGAGATGATCTGGTTGAGATGATCTATTCATATAAAAAAAAATTCCCTATTGGTTTGGTTTTCCCGAGCAATATAACTCCCTCCGTTTCTAAAATACCTGATTTGGCTAATTTGAAAAAATTAGTTTTTTGGTTTATTTCGTTTTGTCCTTATTTTAAAAAAAAAATTTATTTGGGGTGCACAAATGGTGTACCCTTATCATTTTTCAGTATATTGACATCCATATTGGGCTACATGGTATCAGAGCGACTTGTGTACACAACCCTGTGGGTTATGGCACCAAACAACGGACCAGGAGAAGGCCATGGTGACTCGGGAAAGCAATGATTGTGTTTGGTTAGATAATTTAGTTTAGTTTTGATGATGTCAGCATGTTTAATAAGTGGAGAGAGACAGAGAGAGAAATAAGAAAAATGATGATGTCATCAAAACTAAAACTAAAATTAAACAGAAAAACGAACAAGACCAATATAACTCGCTGTGTGAATAAATGTAACAATAATGATACGTACACAACAGAAAAGCCACAACGAAAAGGCCACAACAGCCAGAACGACGTCGTTTTGGCCAACTCCATGAAAACGACGTCGTTTTGAACCTTCCCCAAGAAAAAAAAAAAAAAAACCAGATTCCTATCGTTTCTCCAGTCGAGAGATCGAGAGAGAGGGTGAGGGCGATTCGAACCGCCCCGATTCCCCACCTCCACCAGCAACCACCACGCCTCCCCCGATGCCCACCTCCACCGGCGATTACCGCACCGACAACGGACTGCGAACCACAGAGACAGGATCGATGAGTTCGAACGCAAAGCAAAGACGCAGATTTGAACCAGTGGACGAGCTCAAACAACTCTGATTGACGAGCTTCGACCAGGTATCCATCTCTCTCACGCTGCTCTCGCTCTCTCTCCCTCTCTCTACACTTGTTTCAATTCCACGATTTTTTTTTTTTTTTTTGGGGGGGGGGGGGGGGGGGGGGGGGTTTGGGGTTTGCAATAGTTAGGGTTCCAATTTCAGGAATTTGAGGGCAGCTGTAATGGCTACTAAGAAACTCTGTGGTGTATGTATCTACTATCTATCTATGAATTTTGGTTGTTGATGCAAGGAATAATGTGCCAAAATGCAGGCTTTTCTTTCCATGGGTGTATTATAGATGTAACTACGGTTATGGAACTTGAAATCAATCTGATGAACTCCTTTTGCGTTTCTTGAAATTTCTGAGTTCGTTTGGTCATTTTTTGATCAATTTAGTGAAGGATAATTACAACCCTACTTCTAATTCAAGAAATATGTTTTGATAAATTTTGATTTTGGTGCTATATATCTGCCTTAACATGTCTCAATTGGTTTTTTCCAACTTCTCACTGCCTTGAGATATGTTTTGATGTCTCAAAAGATATGCTTTATGTGATCTTATGCTTTGACCCGTGCATTTGATCATATGTGCCTCTATGAAAGGCAGTTGCTAATCAGTTTGCTGAAATCTATAAGAAGCCAGAAAATTGATTTATGTTCATAATTGTCTGGATGCTAATTTCCTTGCATTCAAACCCCTAGCATCTGTATTTTAACTTCAAACCTATTTGGGTGGTGAGGAGCTATGCTGTGTATATGTTCCCATGAACCATCTTTATATTGATTGGGTATGTCTTCTGTACTTGGAACCTAATATAAAATTGCATGTGGCTGTGGTAACCTGTTACTTGTTCATGAATGTTATTGAAGTTCCCAACATTTTCATTATGATTGTTCATGAGAATTCTATGTTGTTCTCTCTACTCGAACTAGCTTTTGTCTGAACTCCAATGAGTATAATTGTCTACTTGAAGCTTGCTGAAGATGCTATGAAGACTGCTATCAAGACTAACTCGCTTATAATTCCCTTTGTTCATATGTGAGGAATCTGCAGAATTTATGCTCAAATTTCGATTGCCTGTCAAAATACAAATGAAGGATAGTATATGTCACCTATATGAATTTTCTCGTCACCATTGTGGTTTATGTTTTCCTGCTTTCTTTATTGCAGGTGACTGGCGTTGTTTTCTTGGATAATGGTAAAAACTTGTCAGTTCAATAACTTTGGAAATTTGTCAAGTTGCTGGGAAAACAATAGAGAAATTCCGGGTATCGGATGAGGTTGAGTCCAAGCATAAAGCCAAAAGGAGAATTAACAGGAAAAAGGAGAAGAAATCTACAGAAGGACGAGTTGATGTAGTGGAAGCTCATGGTGGCTCAGTCCAAACCATGATGTCAAGTTCTGGGGATACCAAACCATGCAGTTGGTCCTATCATGCAAGCTCGGAGAAGAGGCAACAAACCCTTGGAGCGGCCAGCCAATAATGGCAAAAAGAGATGCATGATATAACTTAGGATTTTGTTTTTTCTTTTCATTTTGGTTGTATATTGAGCTTAAGGTAGATGATGATGATTATGTATTTTTTATTCTACTTGTTTTGGTTTTTAAAACTTTCGTTTTAATTGCAATGTGCGACTCGGCGTGAGTTTGAATTATTATTGAACAATTGTTTGCTTTGTTGTGACTGCTAACTAAGGCGCTTTGACGTCGGGCTAGACCGAAAACAAAGGAAACTCTGTCGAATTTTCTTTAAAATAGGATACATTTTTCAAGGACACATATCACCATTCCAAATGCGATACAGGATTCAAAAGAGAACTCTATAAGTACAAAAAAATAGGGGAGATGCTGCAAAAAACTTCCCAAACACGGGATACGGATAGGATACGGATAGAACAGGTTCTTTGGTAGTGAAACTTTGCTTAAAAAATAGGTTGCTCTGGAAAAATTTGGACAGCATCTCCCCTATTTTCGTACCTAGCCCGACGTCTTAGCGTCTCATCAGTCAACAACAAGAGCAAACATAGAAGATATAATATGGACTCACGTCGAGTCATGCTCATCCTACTAACAATACATATCCAAATCCCACATTGGGGTCATGGTCATCTCATAATTGAAACAAAAGTCTTTCATTTATGAGAAATTCATCCAATATAGATATTCAAATGTCCTAATTCAAACGAAAGTTGGTCTTCATTTATAAAATTCATCCAATATAGACATTTATCGTCTACCTTAAGCTCCATGTACAAGCAAAATGAAAAAAGAAAAAAAAAAATCTCGGTGAGTTGGTCTCTTTCTTCATCCTACTCTCTCATTGCTCCGACCTTGTCTCTTGCTTCATCTCTTTCTTGGTAGGAACTCTTTAGCACCTACAGAAGTTGTTTCATGCACTCTTTGTTTCACACAGACATTCGCACGAAACCGTATTCAGGGCTTCACCCATTGCCTTATCTTCCTCGTTGATCTCCGTCATAACCAGCTGTTTCACCACCCCATCATCACCACTGTTCCTGGTGACATAAGTAGTGTAATACATCCCATTAGGTAAGGACAGTGGAAGGAATATCTTTACTTTAGACATACATGGGAATAGAATTAAAAGGGTTGTTGAAAAGATACAATCAAAAGCGGAGAAGCAAAGTTCAAAACAATGGATTATGCAACATAATTCAAGAAGACCCAATTCAGTTTCAAGCCTTTTGATACATCTCACAGGATGGAAGTATAACACAGGAAGTTAAAGTCCAAGTAAAATTCCATCATCTGTAAGGTTATAGGGCTGCTGATCCCATCAGATTGGAAAGGAAAAAAATGAAGTTAAGTAGATACATATAATGCTTACAAGTTTTGGCTGGGAATTGTTATGCGAACCATCAGTGCAATAGCATCTAAATATAGTATTTTGGAGTCTCTCTAACCTTTTTCATTACCAAAGTCTAGTCTTTTTACATATCAATTCACTGAATATAAAAGTGAAAGAACTCAGAACGAAGTATAAACACTTACATGTACATTTGTTATGTATGCAATCAGTTTATGTGTATTAGCACAAAATTGTACTCTCGCTAAGAAACGAATTGCCTAAGATCCACGAAATACTTGACAATTAATAAAAATTTACGCTTAAGCCTAAATTAACATCCGTGCTACTGAGATCAACCTAGGGCTGGGATAAACATGGGGCTTTTCGTAACCCATCAACCCAATTTGGGGTTCCTCAAATTTGAACCCTAATTTTTGTGCAAAACCCCCAAATTCCTAGAATTGAAACAAGTTTAGATAGAGAGTGCAGCGAGAGAGAGAGAGAGAGCAGCAGCAGCAGCAGCGCGAGAGAGAGATACCTAATTCCCCAAACCTGGTGAAATCCGACGATAGTGGTGCTGTTCAACGGCGGTGGCGTACGGAAGAGATGCAGTGGTGGTGGCGGTCGCTGGAGAAGGAGAAGATTACGGTGCTGCGGTGGTCGCCCCTCCCTGTCTCTCTTGAGTCTGTATCGAACCATTGGGGAAGGAGGTTTCAGCGTAAATTTTGTTTTTTTTTTTTTTTTTTTTTGGGTGGACACCAAAACGACGTCGTTTTGGTGTTGTGGCCTTTTTGTTGTGGCTTTTCCGTTGTGTACGTATCATTATTCTAAATGTAAAGGAGAGTGTGCACTCATGTGGGTCCATTACTGAATTTGATAGGAAAGTAAAAAAAAGAAAAAAGAAATATGACGTCAGATTAGGAGAAAAGCTGTAGAAGCCTAGATCTAGGTCAGTTTTGTTCCGAAAACTTTAATCATTTCTGTACGAATTGACAGTGCATTATTACTCGCCCCGTGAAGAAATGTCAAGGTGATGCGCGTGCGGTGCAATGCTGACCACCCTTAGGGTGGTTTCTAGCTTTTGCCTTCTATAAATATGACGTTATTTTGTGGTGGATCTTATCACTTTTTGATAAGAATCACATCACTTTATGGTAAATCTTATATATTTTTCTTAATCAGAGTGAGAGTTTAGTTCACTTTCGGTGAAGGTGAACAAATTTGCACTCAACAAAGTTGGGTCCAAAAAGCAAGTGATGGCTAGCTCATGCGGTAGAGCTCTTGGATGCCCCACACTATATTCTGGGATTAGTCTCATTCCCCCATCCCCTATAATAGATTAAGAATGACGAATGATAACAACAAAAAAAAAAAAATTGGGTCGAAAAAATCGGGGCCAATAGTTACGTGAATAAATGTGAATTGACTGTTGTCATGTTGTGATGTACGGAGATCGACCCGAGGAAAAGGCAAACACGCCTTCCTCTTCTGGACCAAATGACGCCAAGTTTGCAACAATCGAGTGGTAGTTGAAGACTTGAAGTTCCCAAATTTTGTACTCTCCCTCCTAAAAAGGATAAAGGATGAATAAAAAATATTATTCGCAGCTCTAATAAAATTGTATGTATTTTTATTTATTTATAATTATTATATATAAAATATTGATCTTATTTATAGGTATTACTTTATTTTATTAAACAAAAGTTTTTAAAATATAAGCAATATAAATTAGCAAATAGAGAAATCTTTTTGAGATGTGTGAATAGTATTTTTGGACAGCCTTTTTGGGACGGAGGGAGTATTCATTTACGTGAATGCATATTATTTTTAAGTTGTTTATTTTTGCAATCATTAATGTTTTTTTACAATTTTAAAAATTTTGGTTAATCGAAATAATTAAGATCTATCAAATAACATTTGTATTTGATATATAATAGTATACATTTAAAATATAAACATTTTTCTGATGTGTCATTTCATTGGTTTCAAACACCTGCATTTTTAGTTTGGCCACCACCAATATGTAGTGCATCGAATCCCAACTTGGTGGTTTCCAATTTCTTTAGCACGGTTGAGGCAGCCGTGCCGGGTTTTTCCAACATCACTTCCACGAGGGAAGATGGTTTCCAACAGATTATTTTTCAACAACTTTCATTTTTTGCTTCGTTGTGTTTATTCAGATCTTTGGTTCTTTTTTTTTTTTTTTATATATATTCTTTTGTTGTTGACTTCTTGCTGTATGCTGTTAGTTCTATTACTGAAGTTTTTACTCTTTCTAAAAAAATAAAAATTGTGATAAAGCTTCTTGTATGATCTTGTTAGTTTTAATTAATAAAGTTCTTACTCTCTCTAAGAAGAAATTAAAACTGTGATAAAGCAACGTGTAGTCTGTACTCATATCTTATTTTTATATCTTTATAAATAATTGAGAGATTTGTTGAAAATATTAGAAAGTTGAATAGATTGCTTTCATTGATATGTACTACATAAACCTAGCATGTCTTTATGTAGGCTGCAAGACAACAAATTAGGAAAACATCCCTAACAAAAAAAACCTAGAATATTTAGAAAACATAAATAATATCCTAGCATAAACAGGAAACATAACATTCAAACCCAGAGTACATGGTACCGTAATATTTCTAAGGCCTCGTTTGTTTGGCCGGAGATAAATGGATGAAATATGAAATCCCATGGGATATGGATGAGACATAAAATCCTTGGGATATTATTCAGGATATCAACGGATGGGAAAAATTCATATCCGGTGTTTGTGTTCGACGGGATATAGCCAGTGGAAAGCATTTTTTGGTACTAAAATGGGGAAATCTATATACCGTACGGATGGGGAGAAAAACTTGGTAGGAATTTCATATCCCATACCAAAAAAAAAGAGAACAAACATTGGAAAATGGGGCCTACTACACCCTACCCCCCTCAAAACTCAAGTAGTTTTATCAACTTGAGTTTGAAAAAGAATCCACGAGCCAAGAGAGAGAACTAAGAAAAACCAGGAGCCAGGAGAAAAACTAGGAGAAGATAGGAGAAAACTAGGAGAAGGAATGGAGGGGGAAAAAAAGGAGCCAGAGAACTAAGAACAATAAAGATCGAGTGCGAAAGCCAAAAGAGTAAGCCAATTACATGATGTGAGTGCCCGGCGAAAGGAATTGATGCTTGGCCGCTCGCCGGGGAACGAGTTTCCTGTTTCCCACAGGACCTAAACCTTATAGCTCCATATTAGAAAATTGAATAAACAACTTTTATTCACGTGTACGTATTAGACATTAATCTAGCATGCATGTCTATACTTTTTTCTTTGGTCTTGTCTAATGATATCAATCGATAAAAAAATTTCCGACCCTCATACGTGGACCTTGGGGGTGCTATGCATGGGATGCACAACACCGTGTTGTGCAGTCATGGCGCGACTGCGCCGGCCTCGTTCCGAAGATCGGCGAAGTTCACTGCGTAGAGTTTGCTGAGTACTATAAGTGTGCCAAAAATCAACTCGATCGGATATCTTTAAGTGTCTCATCGGAACACAAATAACTTAAAAATAAATGGAACACAAATGGACACAAACACCGGATCAAAACCACTTTTTAAGTTATTTGTGTTCCGATGAGGCACTTAAAGATATTCGATCGAGTCGATTTTTGGCACTCTTGTAGTACTCTACTAGCTCTACGCGGTGAACGTCTTCGATCGTCAAAAAGATGCTGGCGCGGCCACGCCATTAGATTGCACAACACGGTGTTGTACACAGAACCCCCAGGTCACCTCATATGTATGCTGCGTTGAAAAGTCATCTTTGCTCATTGCAAGCATTGTAACGGCGTGTTTGGATACCGGAGATGGCGCCCGGATTTGCAAGCGCCCGGATTTGTACTCCTGGCCCCACACAAATCCGGTGTTTGGAATGCAAAATGAGAGGCCGGATTTGGACTCTGGTCCCACACAACTGGAGTTGTAATCCACCCACAGGTGGATTTGCCAACGCTGGCCTTACCTCTGTCGTTGGCAAATCCAGGTGTTTTGGGACTATTTTACCCCTCCAAATCCACCTCCTTTTCTACTGGAGAGAGAGAGAGAGAGAGAGAGAAACCAGAGGTCGGAGGAGATGAACCAGAGGTTGAAAATTTTGAGTTGGATCTAGGTTGTGGTGGTTGTCGGCGGTGGGTTTTCCGTTGTTGGTGGTGGATCCGGATGGGGTCGTTGATTTCGGATAGGGGTCAGTCGGTGGGTGGGTGTATTGGTCGGTAGTGAAAGATGAAGAAGAAGATGAAGTGTGAAAGAAAAAATTATGTTGGTAAAGAAAAAAGTGGATGGTTGGGAAATTAAAAAATAAAATAAGAAAAACAAATGGATAGCTGGGAAATAAAAAAATATGTCGGCGGGTGGGTGTGCTGGTATAGTACATTTATTTGTTACAAATTGGGTACTTTATTTGTTTTCTAATTTTTTAAAACAACAAAAAAAATTCACATAATGTAATAACTCACGTAATATAGATTTTAATTTATTTTCCAAAAAAAAAATAATTAATGATAAAAAAAATAGGGTGTCAACATTGTAATTTTTAAATTATCCAATTTTTTCATACATTAATAAATTGGGGGCAATTAAGTCATTTGACAAGTCATCCTATTATATCCACCTTCCAAATCCCCCTTCTCAAAATACCATCCAAACACCGGATTACAAATCCACCCTTCTTAGGAGGTGGATCCACCCTCATTATAAATCCACCCTCATTACAAATTCACCCTCAAATCTGCCCACATTACAAATCCACCCAAATCAAATCCGTCATCCAAACGGGCCGTAAATTTCTCCTATAAATGATACGGAGTATGTACCAGAAAATGTGTGTGGTAGCAATGATACAAGATAAAACATAAACATATGGAAAGCAATATTGAGTAATTTTTATAAACAACGTATCCGAATCAGCTTACATGTATTTCTACTAAGGGAGTGTTCCGCTAAGGATGTTTTTAGAATAAATTAGTTTTTAATGATTTTTTATGTAATGCATGTCTTGGTTTTTTATAACAACTGTTTTTTTGTTGGTTGAATACACCCAAACTATGCTAATAATTGGTAGTATGTTCATTGAAACCATTAGTAACCAGACAAAAAGAAAGTTCATGGGATAAAAAGCTCTTCTGGTTTAAGTAATTTGTCTTTGTGAGGGGACATTCTAATTACAGCCGTGTTTCTATTACACCCACATCGAAGTCATAGCAAAAGAGACACAAGACGAGCAAAATCGGGAATTACGTCTCCATGCGCGTCGAATGAAGGCATCTGTACTACCTAAAAAATGTTTGTTAAAGTATAGCACCTGCGGGGTCCTATTTTATGTGTTAAAAACTTTAGCAAGCTAAGAAGGAATGCATTTTAATTAGTTACCTATATATGTTTATTATCTTTTAGTCTCCCCCCTCCCTCTCCTCTTTCTCTATACTCTCTCTCTCTCTCTCTCTCTCTCTCTCTCTCCTTAAGTCTTTCCCCAAATTTACGTAGTGACTTAGGACACTTTAGGAAGTAAGGGGTTTCATCTAGGATTTTAGGGAGTCAATTTTTGTGCACCATAGAACATTTTTTGAGTTTTTCTTACTTAGCTAGGGAGGACAATTTGGGGGTACTCTTTTAGGTAGTGCACTAGAGATGCCTAGAATGTATTTTAATGAGCTACCTATGTAGGTTCATTATCTTTTAGTTTTTCCTCTCTCTCTCTCTCTCTCTCTCCTCCATCCCTTCTCTCACTCTCTCCCTCCTCCCCCCTTAAGTCTTTCTCCAAATTTAGGTAGTGACTTGGGACACTTTAGAGAGTGAGGGGTGCAACCTAGGATTTTAGGGGGTCAATTTTTGTGCACTAGAGAGCATTTTTTGAGTTTTTATTAGTTAGCTAGGTAGGACACTTTGAAATAATCATTTTAGGTAGTGCTGATAGGTGCAAAGCACCCATTTAATCCCTCCAATTCGCTTTTTGTTAGGTCGATTACGTTGTAATTTGATTAGGTTTAGTTAGTTATTGGTGTTTTAGGCTTCGAACGCTCAAAGACTTGGAAATATGCATTTTGGAGTGATTTAGAAGCAACATAGATGTGAATAGGAGCCAAAAAATCAAGTTGCAGTTTCTCTGGTCTGGACTACCCCATTTATGGTCCGGACCATCACTCAACACATCAAAACCATGCTCTCAGCATGTCTGGTCCGAACCACCACTTTTCTAGTTCGGACCAGTGACCCCAGAATATTTGTTCAGCTCTTAAGATGTTTGGTCTAGACCACTATTGTCCTAGTTCGGACAAGTGGGCACAAAAATTAATGTTTTATGTTGGGCTTTTTGTATAAGTAGGGGTTCCAAACATTAGTTTAGTTTTTCCCAATCCTTTTGAGAGGCAGCTTTTGAGAGAGAAAAAGGTGTACGTTCTTCATGTTCTTCGCGTGTTCTTCAATCCAAAGCATGTGGATCAACTCCATGGCCGGCTAAACACCTTCTCGGGGGAAGATAAAGCTCCGATCCAAGTAGTTATTACACAAGCTCTTTCTGGGTTGCTATGGAAACCCCTGTATGTGAATAGAAATCCAATCTTGTTATAACTAAACTCCTTCTACCTATCCCTCTCTTTCCTACCTTAGGATCGAATCCTGTACAAAATCATTTAAATTCCAGGTTTTCCAAATGGACCATGGTATTTATTTATTTATTTTTTGGTGCAAAGTAAAGGATTAGGGTTAGGGTTCAAATTGGGGAAGAAGAAAGATGGTCAAAAAGTCTGTTTTGTCCCTAAAAAATGCCCCAATTTTATTTTTTCATATATTTTTACAACTGCCATTATCGATTGGACTCAAATCTTCCAAAATCGAAACTACAGGGTTCGTTAGAGTGAAATTGAAAATAGAGGGACCAAATCGAGATAGGGGTGAAACTAGAGGGACCATTTCGATAAATTTCCCATTAATCAATGGTTTTCAATGCTTGCGCTTGGGTGACTGAGATGGTTTATGCTCGTAAGACGGATTGTGTCACTAGACAGCCCGTGAAAAAGATGGGTGATAACACATGCCTGTTGGCAACACAATTATCTTCTAGATGAACATCGATAGGGTTTGCAAGCCCTAGAGATATTCCTTCATAATCCGAAATAATAATAACTCTATCCCATACATAGCTTAGTTACGTGATTGGGGTGGATTCAAAATCTTAGGCAGCGGATCCCCTGTCCCAGAATTGCTGTCCCACCCTCCTGTCCCACCCCCCAAATGCTGCCACCTAGCACAAAAACCCTCCCTCTTTCAACCTCTAACTCTGTTATAACTCCTCAATTAACTCTGTTAACTCACAGCCCCTTTTTCCTCCACAAAACCTTCCACTTTTTTTTGTTTCTAGCGCCAAAATTGGAGCAAACCAAAAGTCCCTTTTTGTTCTAAAAAAACAGAGAGCTGCCATATTACCTTTCATGATTTGGTTGCCCAACATCTAGTATTCCAATTTGTGACTGGTGGCCACTGGAAGTTTGTGCATGGCAACACAATTACAAGAGGAGAATTTATTATTTCATTCTTCTATCAGTTTTCTTTACCTGGGAAATTACGTTCACAAATTTACGATCCACCATTTGGAGATACGATTTGGTGACTTCGTAGTTGAATATAAATCATCCAATATCCATGATCCAATACATAGGTACAGCTACAAACAAAGATCTGGTGCCATATTACTCAAAAAACAGAACCACTTCTCTCAAAAATCCAAAAATTCCAAAAAGCAAGTAGGAAATGACTTCCACTTAGCATACTCAAAATACTAATACTTTTCTGGTCTTAAGCATACATGAAATTCGAAAATCACTTCTACTAATCTTGATGCCTCTCAGTTGAAGAAAGTACCCCCATGTTGTACTTCAATTTGATTACTCCTTAGGTTGACCTCCATACTCAAAGGTATAGAACCAAAGGTCGTCATCTATTGGTTGCGATAACGGAGCCTGCACAAGGGATGGAACTATACTTAGAATTGATCATATAGTATTTATAATAAACATTCATCATGCTAGCAAATTACCAAATTACCTGCAGTAATTCAGTCATGGTAGGCACCGTCTTAGTTGATTGGGTAAATTGCAAAGGATGGCTAGACAATCGGTGAATAGGAGGATCACCCATGCCAGATTCAAATGTGCAAGAGTCATGTTGCTAAGTTTTTAAGCATATTAGAACATGATGAAGTTAGACTAAAAAAAGATAAGTATCCAGAATGTTGATTTAAAAAAAAAAAAAAAACTAGTTGAAGAATGACGATACCTGTGAGAGTTGTGAAGATTGACTCCATAAATTTCTCTCATAGGGGGAATCTACAAGGGCACTAAAAGTGGTGCCTGTGAAACCCTTCGAAGCTTCCTGTTGCATTGTTTTGGGGTATTGGTATACATAGTCAATTCAAATAGCAGACAATATGATTAAATTATATTAACATAGAAACTCTTTAAAACTAAATTATACCTGAGTGAAAGGTGAAGAATCTTGTGTTTCATGTTCAACGGGATTTTTCACTGGAGCTCTTTTCGATTTAATGGCCCTTTCAAGAGCATTTCTTAGCCTTTTGTTGGACCTTGTAGTTCTCTTTTTAACCTTCAACCCTTTAGCTCTTTTCTCGCTTCCTTCACCATAGGTGGTTTCAGTTATCTCTTGAGATGCAATGATTATGGCATTTGAGGTTTCATGAAGAGTTTCCCCCATTAAACTCACATCCACTTCTTCCGCAATCTTTTTAAGAGCATTTAAAGCAATTTTGTGCGCTTCCTCTGTCTCTACAGCTCTTGTTGCCAATTGCGTACACAAGCGACACGACTCTTTGTATCGTATTCCCATCATTGCCTTTGGATCATCTACAAATGTACTAGTACAAGTAGATTCAATACTCCCTGATTTTGCATTCTTTGTCCACCTCTTCAATATGTAATGATCCGGAATCTTCATAATGTCGTTCGAAGAAAGAACTTTAAGTGCATGTGAACATAGAATCCCTCCAAACTCAAATTTCTTACAGCTACACAAGACCAAATCTTTTGATGAGTCATATGTAACAACATGGTGATGTTGCTTGCGAAAGGGAGTGATCTCATATTCAGTTACTGTTCCATTCTCACCACATTGTTTCAATTTGCAATCATGAGCCTTGCGTAGTTCCCTCTGAAACAATACAAACACATCTGGGGTATAAACACTAGCTGCATGTTTCAAGATTTGTACAAGAAATGACAAAGATGGGGTACTTTGATTTGCTCTGAAATCAGCTTTGAGTTCTTCATAGCGGCGATTATCAACTAACCTCAGCCAAAACTTCAAGTATAATTTCGTTTTTTTTTTAAGAACCAATGAACAGATTCAATATTATAGACTTACCTCAGCCAAATATAAATTCGGTTTTTTTTTTTAAGAACCAATGAACAACGTTTATGAGGTACACCTACAGATTCAATATTATAGACTTACCTCACATGAGATTGGAGAAAAAGATCTATTGATTTCAATATCCATGCTTTGTTTTTCCATGCTCTCTCTCTCTCTCTCTCTCTCTCTCTCTCTCTCTATTTGTGAAATATAAAAGTGTCAAAGGTGGGCACACAAACCCTACAGAAAGAGAAAGAGAACAAAAAGGGACTTTTGGTCTGCTCCAATTTTGGCGCCAGAAACAAAAAAACGTGGAAGGTTTTGTGGAGGAAAAAGGGGCTGAGTTAATAGAGTTAATTAAGGAGTTATAACAGAGTTAGGGGTTGAAAGGGGGAGGGTTTTTGAGCTAGGTGGCAGCATTTGGGGGGTGGGACAGGAGGGTGGGACAGCAATTCTGGGACAGGGGATCCGCTGCCAAAATCTTAAATCTTTCTCTCACTAGCTCTCACCAATTTTATTACTCGTTTCCTTAATTCATTTAGTTTTCTAAAATTGATCACTCAAACCAAATCTCTTTTTCCGGAAACCAATCGGAATTAATGCAACTCAGTCAATCTATCTCCGTGGATCGACATTCTTAACAACTATTCTCTGGAATTAATATATACTAATTACTTTTTGTAGGGTTGGCCCAAGAGTTTGGAGTGCCCTAGGCCTGGCCTAAAAAATATGCCCTAAGAGTATAACCTTAAAAAAAAATTTCCAATGACAATTACAATACGACAAAGCTAAGACATTATAAAATTATACTAATCATTATATAGTAACAAAAAAGTCAAACAACAAAGTCTTCAAATACATATATAACGCATGATTATCACTTAAATATTACTCGTGTTGCGTTTTTAGAAGCAAAAGTATCAATTACACTTCTGTAATCTACCTCTTCTACCAAGTCATTTTATCATGGCATCGAAAAATAAATTCATCGGCAAAGAAAATTCCATTATTTTGGCATCAAAAAATGAAGCTATTACACTAAAAAAAATGAAATCCATTAAGACAAGTTCAAAGAGTATAAAACTCTTCGACATATCACAAATTCATAAGTCAAATTAGTAAGAAACAGTAAACCCACAACTATGAAGATGAATTTTTTTCCTCTTTCCTGATTTTGAGAGAAATTGAAGCATTCTAATATTCCTTTAATTAATCAATCACATAATCATCCTTCAAGTAACTAATCATTTTTCAATTTAAAAAAAAAAAAAACTTTTGCCAGGATACAATACAGATTTTGATTTCGGGACACATTCAACATGGATTTTGCAAACAAAATCCATGTTGGGCCTTTTTTTTTTAACTTATCTTTGGGCCTTTTTTTTTTATCTTGGGCCACAATGGTTTGGGCTATTTTCTGACTAATAATGATTTTTTTTTTATTTGGGTCAAAAAAGACACTTAGTCTAGCCTATTTATAAAAAATATTGGAGTGTCCAAAAAATCAACTGTTTTTGAAGTACTCCAGGCCCAAACCTTGTGGGGCTTGGGCCAGCCCTGACTTTTTAATACGGTACGACACAATCATAACTCTAAAGAGGACTTCTAACCTGATAATTTTGATATTTTTTTTTTTGGTCTTTATCCAATTTGTGTTCGCCTTTGTGATTTTCGCATCAGTTTTATACGAATAGTGTTTGTCTGAAAGAGAATAGGTAATCTAGAAAGTAAGGAGCAAATCGGAGGAATGCACAAGGAGAACCGTTCCTGGCCAAACAAGAAGAAAGAACCAAACTAGAGGGTGTTTCACTAACAAAAACTATTTTTTCCAAAAATCGAGACAGGTCATTCTCTCACAATACATCACATAAAAAACAGTGAAAAACTAGTTTTTCCAAAAAACCACCTTAGTGGAACACCACATAATATTACTCCATTTAGTGCTCTGGAACTGCTTTCATAATTCATATTTCATAGCCTTCTTGGCCATTATTTTAGTGTCAGTCCATGAAAAATACAGTCTGAAAATATAGTTATATATCGATGTCTAATTAAGCAAACAAGGAGTTGATTTTAGCACAACTTCTTCTCGTTTGTATCAAATGTTAGATTTTATAAAAAACTAAGCCTTAGCTAGTCTTGATTTCGATCTACGTGGTATACATATTCAACAACAAAAATACTATAGATACACCAAAAATGCACCCTAAATGCACACCAAGTAGGTTGTGTGGTGGAGAGAAGCCCAACGTTGGACCCATCAAAAAATATAAGTGGCTCCCCATTCGCCACATCACCTAGTGTGCATTTGGGGTGCATTTTTGGAGTACCCATAGCATTATGTGGGCACCACATCAGTACACAGTACGTGTATTGTGCACCCCGCACACAACACACATCCCAGTCCCGCGCGCGTCGGTCCCATCACAATTCACATTTTCGTTAACAATTGTAGTCAACTGACAGTGAAAAAACCGAAAGATCCCTCCTAACTGCTTGGACTCGATCTCTCTTGAAGAACGAGTTAAAGTGTTTGTTTGACTAATGAAGTGCTCGAAGTACGTAAAGTTTCACAAGCCCAAGCAGTGGGGGAGAGCATGTGTATATTTGATTAAATTATAGTCCCTCCGTTCAATTTGTTTGTTCATTTCTATATTCATGACAAATTTTTAATTGCACATATATATATATATATATATATATATATTGTATTATTTTGAAAACTTTGTTTAACACAACTAATCGAGAACTGTTAAGTAAGATGTATGTTTTTCTTTTTTTTGATAAACGGATGTTCGGGTCAGTTTGTGCGCATCTCAACTAATCTTGGGAGCTATAAAGAAAACCACCGGGTATAACCCCCAGTGACCTCAAGGTTTGGGATAGTTAGCCTCCGTAGGTAGGATTCAGACATGCAACCTTAGGGTCAAGTACTTATTGTTTTCTCATGTGCTTTTGACAACCCCTTGGGGTTATAAGTAAGATTCATATTGCATATACGTTTTAGAAATTTTATATTGAAAGATTTGAGTAATGAAAATTGATACGGACATGAGACATGGAAAAATAAATTGGGATAGAGTGAGTAATTAAGGATAGTTTCACAAATTAAAAAACTATTAAGAAAGTTAATAACAAAAATTTTGTCTCAAAAATGGATATGACAACAGAATGACTTGTCTTTGACTACACTAGGAAAAAAAAATAGTTGAGTTGCACGTAAGTTGGCTCGAACACCTAATCGTGCTGGAAGAAAAAAAAAAAAGAGTTTGACCAACTTGGGTTATAAATCACTCAACTCTAATCACCATAATTAAATATCTTCACTATCATCTCTCTTTCGCCGCCCTTGCGCCTCTCTCTCTCTCTCTCTCTCTCTCTCTCTCAAAAAACACCATCACCATGCCTGCCTCAACCAAAGCTTCTCACATCCTCATTTTTCCATACCCAGCACAAGGCCACATGCTCCCAACCCTAGACCTATCCCACCAACTATCCCTCCGTGGTCTCACCCTAACAATTCTCATCACACCCAAAAACCTCCCCACCCTAAACCCACTTCTCTCAGCACACCCATCAATCCAAACCCTAGTCCTACCCTTACCCCACCACCCATCTCTCCCCGCCGGCGTAGAAAACGTCCGGGAATTAGGAAACTCCGGCAACGTTCCGATCATCAATGCTCTGGGTAAGCTTCACGACCCAATAATCCAGTGGTTTAAGTCCCACCCTAATCCCCCTGTTGCCCTCATCTCTGATTTCTTCCTTGGGTGGACCCAACACCTAGCCAACCAACTTGGTATCCCCAGACTTGTTTTTTATACCTCTGGGGCTTTTTTAACCTGTGTGTGTAATTTTTTATGGCAAAATGTCAAAACTGTCCATTCTTTACCCGTGGTGAAGTTCTCCGATTTACCGCGGTCGCCGGTTTTTGCCGCGGAGCATCTCCCGTCTTCTTTTCGGGCGTACAGGGAATCGGACCCCGATATGGAGTTTTTAAAGGATGGGGCCCTTGCAAATATTAGGAGTTGGGGGTGTGTTTTCAATTCATTTGATGAATTGGAGGGAGAGTATTTAGATCACTTGAGGAAGGAAATGGGTCATGGGCGGGTTTGGGGTGTCGGGCCCATTAGTTTGGCGGGCGGGGATGAAAAGATTGGTCGGGTCAACCCGGATAAGAATTCGGGTGGTGGTGTGTTGTCATGGCTTGATGGGTGCCCTGATGGGTCCGTTGTGTATGTGTGCTTCGGAAGCCAGAAATTGTTGAAAAAGGAACAAATGGAGGCCTTGGCTTTCGGGCTTGAACAGAGTGGGATCCGATTCGTTTGGGTGGTCAAGTCGGTATCAACCGAAAAAATGGCAGATGGGTACGGTGTCCTTCCGGACGGGTTCGAGGATCGAGTTTCGGGGAGGGGTATGGTGATAAAGGGGTGGGCCTCACAAGTTTCGATACTGAGTCACCCAGCTGTGGGCGGATTTTTGAGTCATTGTGGGTGGAACTCATTGTTGGAGGGGATAGTGGCGGGGGTTATGATACTGGCTTGGCCCATGGAGGCGGACCAATTTGTGAATGCTAGGCTCTTGGTGGAAGACATGGGAGCTGCGGTCCGCGTTGGTGAAGGTGGGGATTCGGTGCCTGACTCGTTCGAGTTGGCTCGGATCGTTGCCGAGTCAATGAGCGGGAATACTGCCCAGAAGGTTAAAGCAAAAGAGTTGAGAGACAAGGCATTTCAAGCTGTAAGGAAAGGTGGGAGCTCTTGTAAGGGATTTGAGGGTCTAGTGACAGAACTGGCACAACTTGGTAGATGAACATCTTGCAAATTGAGAGCCTAAATTGAGCACTAGGGAATCAACCCTTAAACTAGCAATGCCCAATATTTCTCCAAGAATATTAGGATTTGTAACCAATTAAATTGGTGATACTAAAGTGTTTCAACGGGTTCCAATCTTAGGCTGAAATTTTCGTTTTCTCATTTGCTAAAAACATGGCTGATTTTAGCAACTGGGTTGCTAAAATCAAACGGAAAACTTAGCCTAAGTCACATAATCTTTCAGTAGAACCCTTCACTCCCACTCTCAATTTCTGTTCTCATGAATAATCAATAGTTTGAAATGTTTTCAGGAGTCGATTTCCTGCTCACGCACACAGATTATATGATTAAGCATGTAGTTGCCGGTATTAGGACGTCAATTTGTTGAACCAATTTTTCAATTCAACTCTGCTCCGCTCGTTATTGACGTTGTCCAATCTTGCATGTTCATCCAATTCAGTTCATGTACCTATTTATGTTTCGATTAATCTAATGTTTTACACGGACATTTACTTACTCACCGAGCTCTAGAAAATTAATGGTTCTAATCATTACTATGTGTCTAGGATGGGTCGATAAAAGTCCAAATTGAATCGGACTGGCACCAAATTAAACTGAACGAGAGATATGTCCTAGCTAGCAAAAAGGAAGCAAACACATCTTCTTCCGTCAGCAGTGATTGCGGAACGCAGTTGTCTTTGAAAAAGATTTAAGTAAAGCTATGAGATTAATTTATGAATACCACGGCTGCGAACTTGAACATGGTAGCAGGTAGTGAGGTAGGTGACAAGGACTTTAGTAAGGGACACTCCCTCGTGGGAGGACTTCACGGGGGTTTTTTTTTTTGAATTTGTCTTGAATTCCCATGTGCCTAACTACATCCACAAAATAAATCTACTCAGAGTAACGCAAATCCCAACCTTTTTTTTGTGCTGCCACGAGTCAAAGTACTACATAAGAGCATCTTTATCTGAAGCACCAAATTTTACACCAAATTTAACTTCAAAAACATCTTTTACAATTTAGCAAGCCACTTTAACAAAAATTCATAGAATCAGGCTCTCTATTTTAACTTTACTGCATTAAATTATTCTTTCTTTCTACTCCTCCTCCCCAAAAGTAATATTAAAAAAATAAACAGTGTGTGAATAGTGCATGAACAATGTGTGAATAGTGCTCTGGTGAGTGAACAGTGCCGCACCAAATTTGGTGCGGTACTGTAGCAAAGTTAGAAACTTAACTAATTTGATCAACCATTTGGCGAGCCTGATTTTGACTTATTTTGGGGGTTTGGCTCTCTACTTTAACTTTTGAGTTAAAATAGACAGCCAAATGAGGATGCTCTAGGGCATCCTCATCAGGCTTGCTAAATTAACTTTTTGGTTAAAATAGAGAACCAAACCCCCTAAAATCCCAAAAAATCAGGCTCTCTATTCTACCTCATCAAATTATTTTTGCTGTAGTACCGCACCAAATTTGGTGCGGCACTGTTCACGCACCTAATGTATTTTTTAATCCATTTCCGTCTAATGACTGTGCCGCATTCATGGGAAACGTAAGAGAGAGAGAGAGAGAGAGAGAGAGAGAGGTGTGGGCCAAGGGGGCAGAGTACTTTAAGCTAAAAGGTTCTAGTTTATTATTTTTAGTGCACGGACAACTCCTCATCGCCTGGGGAGATTACTTTTTTAGGAGAATATTAGATTTGAGGGGAATAGTTTAATATAGTAAAGTTTAGATAGAGAGTCTGATTTTTTGAGTTTTTGATAAAGTGGCTTGCTAAATTGTAAAATGTGTTTTTGTGATTAAATTTGGTATTTTTTTTGATGAGGCTGATAAGGATGCTCTAAGTGATGGATGAGCATTCATCCAAACTCGTGAAATAAGGAATATCTCGGTGATCAACCAGGGCCGGCCCAGGCCCAAGGCCCACAAGGCCTGGGCCTAGGGCACTCCAAAAAGGGCTCATTTTTGGGGCACTCCAACATTTTTTTAAAATGGGCTAGACTAGGACTCTTTTTTTACCCAAATAAAGGGGAAAAAAATCCATTATTAATTACAAACTAGCCCAATCTAAAAAAAAAGGCTCAAAGATAAGTTTAAAAAAAAAAGGCCCAACATGCAATTATATGCAGTCTCATGTCTTTCTGATATTTATGGATTTCAAACAACCCATAGCAATAACACATTCCTAACTAAAAATCCCGTGGGTACTATCGACATAGGCAATACAATTAAGTAGTAAGGCAACTTCTATAGATTTGGCCTATCAAAAAAAACCTTCTACAGATGTGTGTGTAATAAGTTGAGAAAGCAAATGCATAAATTTTGGCCAAATGACGAAAATATACTACTAGATGCTTGGGTATAATACAAATCTTTGCTTGGACAAACAAATTTAACTAAAATCAAGCACATCAATAATAGCAAGGAGACAAAAAGAACTGTGTTGAAGACTTTGTAGTGATATGTGTGTAAAAAAAAAACCTATAAAAAAAAAAACCTTCTATAGATATGTGTGTAATAAGATGAGAAGGCCCAACATGTATTTTGTTTGTAAAATCCGTGTTGAATGTATCCCGAAATCAAAATCTGTGTCGTATCTTGGCAAAGGTTTTTTTTTTTTTAATTGGAAAATGATTAGTTGATTAAAGGATGATTATGTGATTGATTAATTAAAGAAAAATTAGAATGCTTCAATTTCTCTCAAATCTTTACTTTCAACAATTGTTCTTCGTAGTATTATTTTAGGGAAAATGCTAAAATAAGCCTAGTGGGTTTAAGGTTTAAAACATGTGTTGAAATGTGTATAAAAGTATGTATAATCGTATTGCGATTGTTGCTGAAAAATTTATTTAAGTGTCATACTCTTAACTCTTAAGGGCACAATTTTTACGTTAGGCCTTGGGCACTTTCAACCCTTGGGCCGGCCCTGTGATCAACAAATCTGGAAAGTGAAGTCGGACAGCCTCAAAAGCATCTTATCAAACCAGTGGGTATTACAATCTCGACGAACTCTAAAATATGAATAGCAAGACTAGACAGTCAGATCAGAGAGGAGTTACCTCCGAGTACAATGAATAAACACCTCAGATGGCTGAGGAGGACTCTTCAACTTTGTGCTTTGCTGATATTTTTCATTCAATGGTGGAGTTAAAATGGAAACACAACTTTACACCACTAGTTGTATTTTGCATCCAACTGAGTTCAACGTCTGATAACTTTCCATTCCATAATGGACCTGGTCATAGTTGTTCATAGGAGAGGGAAATTTTATCAGTGCCGAGCTGCCTGTCGGCTCATCCGGACCGTCCATCTGGTTTTGAACAGTCCAAATTTGTTGCTGATATTTTAATTCCTGAGTATTCCATTTTGGGATGTCTCTTAATAAATACATATTTTGAAAAGTTAATAAATGAAAGTTTGTACAATTATTGTTTTTCCTTTTTAAAAAGTTAACAAAAATAAAGTTAATGGATAAAAGTAAAAATAATTTTGAAAAGTTGAGGAAAAAATTGATGTGAAATGTGTAAAGTGGAGGAAAAAGTTGATGTGCAATGAGTAATGCTGATTCTTCTTTAATAAGTTGGATTTACAAATCAACACACTTAAAAATGACGGAAGGAGTACTTATATAACGGATAGGTGAAGAAGTCTATTTCGTTTTTAATTTTTTTATCAACAAGAACATGGGGTAGTCTATCTCCAGAGAGGTTTGAAAGGGTTCAGAAAAACTGTACATAAAACGATTCAGGAAAAGTTTCCTCTATCTTTAGTCATATAAAAGTAATTAGCAAGTGAGGGCCAGCCCAAGTGGTAAGGCATTCAATCTCCATACAACCAGTGAGGATTCAATCCCCATCATATAACACTAACATACTAAGATCACCTCTAGTCCTAACTCAGAACCATAACCAAATTCAAAATCTGAGTGAATCCTCCTCAAATCTCACTGATTCTTTGAACGAAACGCATACCAATTTGAGTTTTACTCAAATCCTTACCCAAATCAAGGGAGACTCAACCATTTACTCAAATTTCCAACGGAAACTAGGTGGTGGTGCTCGTCGCCAGAACTCCTCCTTCTGCCGCCGCCATCAACTCCAACAAGGGTAGTGGAACATAGATCATGAGGCTACGAACTTCGTCGGTAACGGGTGTTGTTTGTGGTGGTAGCAAAACACAGATTGTGAGGGTCAGATGGCGGCGAGCGGCGGACGATGGTGGTCTGGAGTCGTGGAAGAGAGAAAGGGGTGGTTGATTGTGGCGGCGAGCGTCAGCAGACCACAAACGGCACAAGCCTCTCAAAATCTAAGTCAAGGGCAGTAGTGGTTCATACCAAATTAAGCTTTTACTCAAAATTTTGATCAAATTTGATAAAAAAAAGAAAGAGTCCAGGTTGAAAATGAAAATGCTCTAACTAGTACTAACTCTTCTTGCTTTTACTATATAAAAAAAAAAGTAATTAGATATTTTTAAACATCTAATGCGGATGCTGTCTTTGGTATTTGGCATCTCTAGTAAATTATGGAGTTTGCAGAACCGGGAGTCTTTATTTCATTGCTACTAGGGGTAATTTCCCAATGCCTTTTGGCATTACCCGTCACATTCGAAGGAGTGCTCTCCAGCACCCCCTTCCCGCAAAGTATATGCAATGCATATACTATTAAAATGCATGATTTCTTGGACAGAAGCAGGCAAGTTGGGCCAACTTAAAAAACGGCTTTTTCGAAAGGTCTTTGCGATTATTTTATCTTAATTTTTTTTATAAAAAAATTGGGGTGCAATTTTAACATTTCATGTTTGGCTTGATGGGATGGGATGAATCGAAAAATAATAAAATATAGATTGAAGTTGAAAATTGTCTTAAATAAGATGACGAAAAAAACCCAAAAAGTTAGGACTGAATGTTTGGGCCTTTTTCGTTGTCTTATATGAATTTTTTCCAACTTGGTTTGTCTTTTGTTACTTATCTAATTCTTATCAAAAAGAAAAATATGAGTTAAAAACTTGATCTGAATCTGACAAAGTTTATGAGAAAATAACTAAAAAGGCAATGCAGATAAGTCAAAAAAAAAAAAAAAGGTAAAATATATGATGCCTAGCTTTTGGTATTATTGGTGAAAGATTATGGTTTTGTCACTAGGCTAAAAATCGTTTTTTGGTTCTGTCCTTATTTAATTTTTTTTTACTTTTGTTAGTTTTGCATCAAATTTTTTGTGATTATTGGTTTGTTTGATGAGATGAAAAATAAAAAATTATGACTTTTACCAAGTGTTTTTTTTTTTTGGGAAGGACCAATTTTTAGCACTAAAAGTTGGTCCTATGCACAAAATTTTTCTGGTAAAAGTCGTCATTTTTTTTACTTTTTCGATTCCATTTGTTGAAACGAACCAATAATCATCAAAAGTTTGATGCAAAAGTAATAAACGCAAAAAAATTGATTAAAAATAAAATTAAAAAATGACTTTTAGCCAAGTGACTAAAATTTGGGAAACTCAATCACCTCTGCAAAAGCTCCAACCCGTGACATAGAGTCCTAGACAAAGTTGTATATCAGTTGCGCCCACCAAACTTCCCCTCCAAACTCCCGCACCCTGTTAAGTTCCGGACCTCCCCCTTCCCAATTTTTTTTTGAAAATCCGAACCGTTAGATGTGTTTAAAATGTGTTTTCAAGGTCCAACGCGTAGATTTGGCCAAAAAAAATACCCGGAGGGGCTTGATCGGGGCTGTTTTTCACAAAAACGCTATACCTTGAAAACACATTTTAAACACATCTAACGGTTCGGATCGTCGAAATTTGGTCCGAAAAGTCAAAAATACCCCTAGGTCCGTAACTTAATAAGTTAAGGTAGTTTGGATAGGAAGGAGACTCCAGTTGCGCCTATGTTTCAAATGATTAAAGTGAAGGGGTAAAGTAAAAAATAGAAAGTGTGGAAAACTAGACACCCATAGCTAAGGGTGCATGTGGGCCACACGCGAACCTTTTTCATTGTGGCTAACCACACAAAGGTACTCTAACTTCCCGTGCTATCTCTCATGTGTTGATCAATGGTCTTAATGTGACGCAATTTGGATCATCACAGCCCTATTTCACGATTCAAAGTCCTAGTGTGGTAGGTCTTAAATGTTATCAACATCCATGCCGAAATCAATTTTATCGGAGAACGGTAAAAACTTTGTCTAATAATTTTATTTAACTAAAGAAAAAATAAACGGTCTCTGACTATCTATTCCTCTTGTCACAAATATGTTTCGTTAAAGTAGATACCGATGTCAACTTAATCTTTTGCATAGATGTTATACACATTGAAACTTACAAAATGAGCCGTTCGAATAGATAAATAGACTCGTGTGGATCTCGTTCTGCGTCGCATGAGGAATCACATAAGAAGATCTTCATTCTTAGTGGACATGTGAAAAATAATACTACTATATATATTAATCTGATAATAATAGCGACATAACTTCAACCACATATCTTACCCAAAATTTGGATGTCTTTCCTAGTAAGGAATTTAACCTGATCCTGGAAAATCATGAATATTGAAACTCAGGCAAGAACTGTAAACAGATTTCATTCAGGTTGGGAAACAGATTTCTCATAGACTCGTACGAAAGAGAAAAGAGCTCAGAAAATCAAGAAGGTTCACCAGAATCAATTTGGACGTTTAAAAGATACAAACTCATTGATAGAAGCACAACTAGGGCTGCAAATGGACTGAGCTGTTCGTGTGGCTTGGCTCGTTATGGCTTGACTCATCTCATTTAGTACTTGAGCGGAGCTTGAGCTCGAATTTTTGGCTTGTTTAGTAAACAAGCTCGCTAAAGCTCGGCTCGTTTAGGGAGGCTCGTTAAGTAAATTACCCTGGCGAACACTACAAAGCTCGGCTTGTTTGCACCCTAAAGCACAACTATGCAGAAGGGACAGATTTGAGAAATATATAGACAAAATTTTACATTAAAATGAACATACCAAGTTGGGTATTTTGTTCTACTTTCTGAACTCCTCAACCCACCAAAAAAATAGATGAGCTCTTAACAGATTTCACTTGGCAATGCGGTTTGATTCCGTATGCAGGTGTGGGACAGATCAAGCGTGAAGAGACGCGTTCTTGTTGAATAAGGCGGTAGCATCACTATAAATGGCCACCAAATTTGCAAAAACAGCCAGACAGATCATGAACACAGATAAGATCTTGTCCTTCTTAGTAGCTTCTCCACGAGGGTCCCTGAAATTTGTCAAACAGAGATGAGATTGAATAACCACCACCCCGCCACTCACCATGGCACCGCCGCTGACACTGCCACGAACTACCATGGATAGGGACAGAGCCAGGAATTTTACCATGCAGGGGCGAGCCTATAATTCATAGGAGAAATTTTCAAAATTTATTTTTTCCTATATAATACTCGAGGTTTTCTTTTTCTTCCTCACAGGGGCGACTGCCCCCCGGCTTCATCCCTGACCATGGAAAAGCACCATCATGTGTAGGGTTGCAACCAAATACAAGTACCCGTTATATGCCGAAACAAATGGAGCGTGGACAAAAGATATAGAACAGAACTGATGCCCTAAGTTTGTAACAGGGCAAAGTTAAATACCTTAGAGCAATTGCGGAAGGGAAAATGAAGCCAAGACAAACTGAAGCAGTTGCTCCAGTGAACTGGAAAGCATCCCAAATGCTGGGGATAAAATTCGCACCCAAGTAAGTAAGTGAAATGAGCCCAACAGTGATCAATGCAAAGCGGCGATTATCTGCCAGTAACGGTGTTGCAGAGTGAAAAAGGAGACCGTCCACATTAAGGCGCAGGGGATGAAAGAGTAGGGGGAAAACAGGCATGAGGTGGAGGGCATAAGTGATTCGAACAATGTCATTAAGCAGCGAGCTATAGGGGATGCCAAGGTCAGTGTCAAAGTTGGCCAGTACATCATCAAGTGTTGAGTCGCCGAAAAGAAGGAATCCAAATAAGCTTGTGAGTATGTAAACGGAGGAGCAAAGAGCTATTGAGGTCTGTACGACAGATTGTATCCGGGAAGAGTCTTCGAGTTCATTGCCAATAGTGTGTACTGCAAAAAGTTTGATAGTTTCATTTGAATCAGTCACATGCATAGAATTGACTCGATTTGAAACACAATGTACGAATTATGGACCATCTTTTCAACACTAAAAAATCCATACCATTCCATGAAGGAAGACAATAAGAGAGCTACCACGTAATAAAATTCTCAAAAGTAAAAAATGAAGACATGGAGAAGCGGAATTTTGACAAGTAACCACAACACAAGATCCTGTGTCATGTATGAATGATAGGTTGACTTCCATTAGGCAGGTATTCCTGCAACGCGTAAGTATATGCAACAGAGAGCAGCATAAAAAAGTGCAGTGATCACCAAAATATTCATCACCGGCACGAGAAAACAGCATGAAACAGATCGATTCTCTTTTCCAGATACTAGATTTCAATAGACTGACTGCTTTTCATTTTAACCACTTTCCTCATTGTCGTCGTAGTGCAAATTCATGTATAACAAAATTATTACAGCCTTCCAAGGATACTAATCGCATGAATATTTGACTGTGACTGGTTTCAAGGAGAGAATGAGAACACTATATCCACCAAATTTGATGAAATCCTCCATGCTATACAATAAACAAAGGAAGTGTTGATATGTTCATTGTCAATATAATAGACTTGCGTACCATTGAAGTGGCAGACATATGACATCACAAGCACAGGAACCACTGTAAAAAGTTTCCATACTGAACTCATATCAGTAAGATCAGGAAGCAATCTAGGCATCCCAATACTTCCATTTGCCAACTTGACAAGTGCAATTCCGGCAGTGATAAGTAGGAAAACAAATGCCAGTGCAAGACCTAAAGCAGATGAGAATCTCAATGCATCTGCAAAAATCAAAAGATTGCGGGTTATTTATAACAGACGTTTCTGTATCTATCAATCAAGAAAGATGTTCTGCAGTCATGATATTTTTTAGGATCTAAGAAGATAGGTCTCCTTAAATCCAAAGATGGTATAAAACATCAAAGCTTTCTATTAGTACAAAGGAAAATGAAGTTCACAGCTTCCAACCTAAGCTACTGAGAACCCAAAAAATATACAATGTCAAGATATGATTATTTCTTCCTCACTGCAGAGTATAGGCTGTTGGCCTAAACGAGACATTTTCCAATTAAGTCTTTCCTTTGGAAATAAACAAAGAGGTGAACAAACGCGCTTTCCAAGGAAATGTGCTGCAAAACAAAGATCAGAGCTCCACTATAAATTACTGAGAACACCAAAAGTCTAAAATACCAAGAAATTAAAGTAAAAGTCACTGCAAAATATAAGCTGTTAGCCTTAATGAGAAACCTTCAAATGAAGTACCATCACACAAAAAGAAGAAGAAGAAAAGAACAGAGATTTGACCCACCAATGCGCTTGAAAAATGCCAAGGGAGCCAACACAGCAAGAGTTGTGATCAGAAGAACAAAACTACGCTGAGTCCACCATTGTTCCCCAAACCAACCTTCCAAAACGCCAGCATGGTGAACCCCGCTGGAAGATGTCCCAGATAGCACATCACCTTCCCGGAAAACAAAAGAGTCACAAACCAATTAAGACAGTTTGATTAGCACACAACTTGCTTATTAATTCATTTTGTCATTTATGGATTGGATTCAATGTTAAGGGTGTAAGTGTAACAAAACTATGTCCTGGACATGTAAAAATAACATGCATCCACCAAGAAAAACAAGAAAATTATCTCATAAATAGCCAAGTTCAGTGAACTTATATAGAAAGATATATTTTTCAAAGCTAAAATAGTATATGATCTCGTGCACCTAGTTTCGATTGACATAAATATAGTGATATGCTTCTATTTTTGGGAGGTGAGTAATAAACTTTTCAAAAGTTATCGTGGTCGTGAAATTATATAGTTTGACAAGATTTGTAAGTTATCTCATGGCAAAAAAAGAGTTCCTCAAAACCTATATAAACAAACTACCAATGATAATCATATCAATAAGTCTAGGAACATAACAACCAACCACAACACCAACACCAACTGCAACCACTCACATACACGTGGGGCCTACACCCATAAAATGTGTGACCACGACACCAATTGCAACACTCATATACACGAGGGGCCTACTCCCATAAAATGTGTGTGGGACCCACATGCATGTGAGGTGTTGTGGTTGGTTTTTGTGTATAACACTGCTGTAATCATAGACAGATGATAGAGAACAAACTCACTAATGTTCCACTAACTAGTTTTTTCCAAAAACTAGTTTTTCTCAAAAACCAAGACAAGTCATCCTCTCACAATACATCACATAACACAAAAACCAAGGCAGTTTTAAAACAAAACTACCTTAGTGGAACACCCCCATCTAACACATTTATACAAACACTTCACACGCACAATCTAAAACATGGTGGCAGTGCAACGTTGTCACTCAGATACAGCAACAACAATACTCATGTAATTCCCAATCCACGGGTATGTATGGGTGGGGAGAACTAAAGACACCCCTAAGCTTTGGTAATATACGTAGAATGCACAACACACCAACATCAATGTTGCCACAACCATGATACTTATAGAAACATGCACAACACAACAAACTGAAACACTTCATTTTATATGGTCAATTTTTAAGGCATTACCCATAATAATCAAGTAGACAATCAGCACACCAGCATTATTGATGATCACACAAAATTGCAACAACTTCCTCCCAAGATTCCCAAAAGCATCACCCACAACGCCACCATAACAATCAGACCCACTAATCCTACTACACCTCAGCAACATCTCGATAGAAGCCTCTGTTAATATCGCCACAACCACGATAACGGCGATGCCGAGGCCGAGGCCGAGAACTTTCATGGCTGCGGGCATTGACATGATTCCGGCGCCTATAATGGTGGTGGACAAGTTGAGAATTGCGCCGGAAAACGAAGCCCCGTTGAAATCTTCTTCATGGGTCTTCTTGGGGGACAACAGAGGGACATTTTCATCTCCGAGAGAAGTGCGTTTGTTGTTCTTTTTTGGTGCGTTTTGGGTGGTGTAGTGTTGGTTTGGTGATTTGATCTTCATTTTCATGGATTGGGAAATGGGTTCTTCTGTTCCTCTTGAGTTTCTTGGTTGGATTTCAAATTCTAATTCGTAGAGCGTGTGAAAGGATGATTATCTGATGAGCGATCTAAGAATGTTTGGATGTAATATGTATGGGAGTGATTATTCATTCGTATATATGTAGGGACATTATGGATGAGGATTGAGGAATGTATATATTTATAGGTATTGGGAGTTAGATGATTTGTATGTCAGCATTCTTATCGGGATTGGAAGCTGAAGGAGAAACAGTAATCGGCTGTTGGATGAGAGGGCTCAATGGGAAATCTGGGTCTCTGTAGCACATCTCGCGTGCTGTACAGTGTAGCACCTCCATCTCAGCCGTCCACAATTGATGGAGTCGGACCTTTTTTTCCCCATCTTCTTCTAAAAAACTAATTGGTGTTGGGAAAGATTTCAATTAAGTCTTTTATGGCATTCAACATCGCACATGGAGTTCAAAAAAAAAAAAAACATCGCACATGCAATCCAAATCCGTGGGGTACTCCGGATCTAACAATCCCTCCCTCACGATGACGCTTCGGAGATTCAAACTCATGACCTCATGGCTCTCGTACTACTTGCTGGACCGCTTTTTCACCATCTCCTAAAACCAATTGGTGTGAGCTAGGGTGGTCCTTAGGGAGGGTTTCAATTAAGTCTTTTATGCATTCGACATCGCATCCGTAAGTTTGGTTTTAAAGCGGTTGCAAGGAGTGGTATAGTGTATCCAAATTCACAGGGGTACTCCATGCCCAACAGATGGCTCAGATTCATGAAGCTCTCTTATTGGTAAGAGTTAACAAACATAGATGAAGAACCATTGATTGTCGAGATAGAGATAGAAAGGCTGGGATGAGGCGTTATACCGTGTAACAAGACGAGCAAAGGGTCCCTATAGTGCAAAAAATGCACTACACGGTGTAGTGCGCATCATCCGGCCGTCTATTTCGACAATGGATGACTCGGATTTAATCCAAACAACGACGGTCGGATTTAATTCATTGTTTGGATTAAATCCGAGCCGTCCATTATCGAAATGAACGGTCGGATGATGCACTACATGGTGCAATGCATTTTGTGCGTTGCACCATCCCCCAATCCGTAACGTGTAAGGAGTGCTACACTGGGACCCCGGGTCCGGCCCAATGGGCAGCTACGAATTGCGTCGCGTCTTGCGTTTAGCTTATTGTATTTGGTTTGATTGCGCTTCAGTATTATCCAATTTTTGAACAAAATAGAGTAATGTATTGCGGCTAACTCTTGGCTGGGGAGAATGTTTAATCCGCTTTGGTGGGACTGGCGTGTGCAATATGTGGAGTGTGGAAAAATCATTTCATACCAAAGCCCGAAGGCATTACAACGATTAGAATTATGATTGAACCAAAATTACTGAAAAATCTAGAGAATAACATATATTGCAGAAGTAGGCCAACAACTATGTCGGTTGCAGAGCCTAATCGAAGATATGATATTAGAGCATTACAAATGGCATACTCAAATGTTGTCACATCACTTTTTGAGTATTCATTTAATGAGTTTCTAAAGTTAGCAATGTGAAACTCTACAATGGTTCATTTTTGTCCAAATGAGGGGAAAATGTTGGTAGTTTTGTATTAAGAAAAAGTTGGTAGCTTTGAGTATCCAAATACCAAAATTTGAGTGTATATAAAAAAATGTTGTTAACTTTGAGTATTTATCCAAATGAATTGTGAGTCTTTTTGGAGTATCTAAATATCAAAATTTGAGTATTTTTCTTTTTGAGTATGCCATTGGGATGCTCTTAGAGATAACCAGTTTTTTTTTTTTTTTATGTGAGCATGAGATTCCCATCTCAAACGGGAAGAGGCATAGATTTCTAGCTATCAACTCACAAAGGAGTGAGAATTCCAATGAAGGAGAAGAATGACAAGAAGGACATATATTACAATACCCGGAGCCTAAGTCCACACAGATGCCAACCGGTGAAAGACCTCCACAAAAGGAGGACAGATATATTAGAATACTTGCAGTTATTTCATTAAAATACCATTCCATTGATCAGTTTTTGGGTATGGAGATTAATCAAGATCCTTTCTCGTGACGCTTAAAATAAAATCAATTGATCTCGCTTCACGATCCAAGTGGTTTATTTTGCAAATCTAGATACGACCATCAACCAATGCGGAAAATATGACATTGATAAGGTTTTGATCAGAACGCATCGCAATTAGGAGAACTTACCTGACTTGATTGTCCATGTCTCTTGTGCAAGTCATGCTTCATTCAACTGAATATGGTTATTTGGTCTAATTTGTTACATAGACGATGAACACAACTAGACATGCGAAATGAATATTTTGGATTGTTAATTAGAACCGTGTGGATCGCATTTTGCATCACATAATGGTAACATGAGATGATCCACACTCATGGTGATGCAATAGGAGAAGATGTGGTAGAATTAATTGCATTATCATATAGGACTGATTAGTAATACACGATTTGTTTTGACATCCTATTTATAGGACTGTTGAAGAGGGGACTAATTAGTGATTATGCATGGGTGGGGAGGCCAAATTTTAACAGGGTGGGATGAGATATGTAGTCTGGGTCCCAAATGCCAAACCACCACTGAATTATGGTGAACTGGAGTATACCATCCGGAAAGATTGTACGTCCAGCAATTTAATCCGGCTAACAATCAGACTCTTTAACGTTAGGATTTTCTTACCCGGACCCCAAGAAAAGCACGTCATTTTGTGCTGATCTGAAATTATTCCCGGCCCTAGAAAGTTTTCGATTGCTAAGTTTGTCACGTACGCCAAAAAATTTACAATGCTCGGATATATATACGTATCAACAGGAACGAAAAAGTCTGTGCCCTAAATAGCCAAAAGCACGTTTCTCTTTATGTTTACTCTCAAAATCAAACTTTAAGGAAAAAAGCCATATACAAAACTTACTGGATTAGGGAAGCTCATGAAATGCACCTTACTGGATTAGGGAAGCTCAAGCATGGGCCTTACTGTGATACTGCGAGAATCTTGGACCCCCATGGAGTTATAGTGAATTGCTATTTATGGATTTGGAAGTTAAGGGTCCAGCCCTTGGTTACCAAAAAAACTCAGTTGGGCCCTTGTCTCCAATTCTCAAGCTCTGCGTTCGCACTCTCAATCTTCGTTCCGCAGATTCTAATATTTTTGAAAGAAGTTTTCCCACTCGCGCTAACACTTTTGTTCAAGCATGCGCACGCAGGGCCAACCCTGGGGTAAGCCCAGACAACCCACTCCAGCTAGGGAAAAAAAAAAAACCGTAATTTGTGTATAAATATAAAATGTTTCCAATTGGAAAACATAAGCTGTACATTTGTCTTGATGGTCACGAGTGTAGCCACATTCCTTTGTGGGCTGAGTTTGAAACTCAAGGCCACCTCTTTGGCTGATACTTTTTGTTTCTCTCTAGCCCCCACCCCCCGCCCCCCCTTTTTTTTTTCTTTTAGTTTTTATTTTAATATCAGCAGGACCCCTTCCCCTTTTCTTAGTCCCTTCTTTTTTTTTTTTCCCAACAAGTCTAGATTACACTCAAATATACAAACATTCTTATAAATGTATGTGATCACACAAACCGATGGTGTTATATGAGTGAGCCCCATAGATTATGCATGTGTTTGTGTAAATGTGGGTGCATTTGAGTGTAGTTCTAGACTTCTTATTTTTTCTTCTCAATCCACAATATTATGAAATCACATTACTCAACTACTTTGTCTGAAATTTAGCTTTTAACATACAAAATAATAATGTACAAGTAATATGTTCTATTATTTAATTTTAAAAAATTATCCCAATTGTGGAAAATTGAAAACAAATCGAGCAAGCTTAATTGTATACTTTTAGTTTGAAGTTTTGTACAATTATTAAAAGAACTCCTGACGATATAGGGGGTGCAATATTGGGAGTTTACTTTGGGCCCCTAAAATAACTTTTGAATTTTTGAAATTTTTTACTTGTATTTTTTTTTATAATTTAATGTTAAGCAGACAACCAAACTAGTGGTTGGGCTTGGACAACCCAAACGTTAAGGACGGCCCTGTATGCACGCGCATCATGAGAATTAGGTCCAATCTATACTCAGTGCAATAAATGTTCGATAGAAATACTGGATCGTCACTCGTGCTCCAGCAACAGTTGATTGCCATATGCCTTCAATTTGATTCTGTTAAGCTTTTCATTCCGATCGTATGAACCATGGTTTGCCCAATTGTTCAAATTACTATGAGAAAGAAGATGGATTACTAACACTACAAATTCTTCACACTTTCAATTGCCAAAATTTATAAAAACCATCACGACTATCTCATGTTCTTTAATAGTAGTTGAAAAGACGTCGTAACTGACATCAAGTCAATCTCATATATGCTTTTTAACATAATTCAGGTATTTAAGTTAGCTTAAATGCACCTTTATTAATCTTAGGATAAAAATTTCGCTGTCCACTAGCTTTGGGTGTAACTAAAGTCCGGACAAAGCCAACTTGGACCAAAGACTATTTCATATGTTCACGAAAAAGTTCTTGAAATTTGAGAAATCAAATATTGTGTGATTTTACTCTTCTTAAAATATAGTAGAACTCTAAAATTACAAGAAATTATTCCACATTCCATCGAGGGTGATACATACACAACTAGATTTTGTTGTTGACAATTCACAATGCATCTCTTGCCGTCCAAAAATACTATCATTATAGGAACACAAAATATAAAGTCTCCAAATACAAATCATCTCAAGAACGTATGAGTATTTCACTTGAATATTACTCGTGTTGCATTTCTAGAATAAAAAATATCAATTAGACTTGTATAGTCCCACCTCTTCCACCAAGTCATTTTCATATGCAAGGTTATCCCACTTTCGCCCTTAGCCAATGTAAAAAAAGGAGTATTACCGCAATAGTCGGTAATAGACTAATAGTGATTTTCAAAAAAAAAAGACTAATAGTGGGCAAATGAATAGTTCCCAAAGTTTTCAGCTTTATGTGAATCAATCTATCAATAAACAATGAGCCAAAAACATCTGTGAATAATCAATCATTTATAATTGAATAATGAATAAATCTGTAATACTTTGGGTTAGTGGGTATGAGATTTTTATTAAACAATACTTGTAAAAATAATGTACTCCATGTATTATGTATATACCAAGTAAAAATAATGTACTCCATGTATTATGTATATACCAAATATTGTTTACTCACATGTATAATCCATTAACGATCTACACAGACAGGAGAAAGAGGGGAAGAGAACAAAAAATGGTTACCCTTGGAAGGAGACGGAGTCATGGAGCTCCTTGCCGGAGATCATTGACGGACGAAGGTGTGGATGGCCAGACGTGACAGAGACAGGATGAACAGGGGTGCCCTATGCCCATGGCATCAACTCGTAGATGAGACGGTCGAAGCGTCGAAGCCTAAGTCTGGCTGGTCGACTGGGGTAAATCATGGTGAGTCCTACTCCTAAATTGAGTATTTTTATTTTAGTTGCCTTTTTATTTTATTGTGGGCCTTATATCGGTCTTTAGATTTAATGAATTAGTTGTAAAAGTTAATTTGTATGTGTTTAAACAAGGAATGTTAATCGTGTATGTGGCAGTCTAAGTTAGTTTAATTAGTAACTCAGTTGCCCTTTTATTTTATTGCTCTTGATTATATATATACAATCCACTTCTAATTAGGTCTACATGATGGGCTTCCCATCAGGGACTCTAATTTTCCGATCAAATTTTCATGATCCAAACCGTCCAATGTGTTTAATGGTGTTTTTAAGGGTCCACGCGAGAAATCAACGGAAAAAAAATACCGGGAAGGACTTGATTCGATCAGTTTTTGATAAAAACTATATATATATATATACATTTTTATCAAAAACTGATCGGATCAAGCCCTTCCCTATATTTTTTTCACTGATTTCTTGCGGAGACATTTAAAAACACCTTTTAAATACATTGGACGGTTTGGATCATGAAAATTTGATCGAAAAATTAGAGAATTGTTGGAGTCCCTGATGGGAATCTCATCAGGTATACCTGATTGGAAGTTTACTGTATAGTATATATATATAAATATATACTGGGAGATTAAGGACTAAAACGAATGATTTCATCCAAAATTAATTATGTTTCCATTCAAAAATTCTTTGCCTATAGGGTAAAGATTTTGGGGATGAAAACATAAATTATTTTTGCCACTGTTCTTTATATTTTCATCCAAAAATCCTTGATCCAGTAATCATGGTTAAATTTATTTAGGGTACAACATGCGTAGGCCAAATTCGTGAAGGGAAGCAATCATGGTTAAAATCAAACTAGCAATCATGTCAATGGTTTTTGACATTAATTTATTTATAATGATTCAAGATGTTAATTCAATAATTATTACCATGTTTATAGATACTAGGAGAGCGTACATACCCCTTATCTATATAGGCTCGCGCAACAGCTGTTTTGATCGTTTTACCATGATTTTTGATCGTTTTTTTTTATTTTTACCATGAAATGTCGATTACGTGGTTGATATGTTTTACCATGATTCAAATAATCATGGTAAAAATCAAATACAAAACATAAAATATGGTTAAGTTGAGTAATCATGGTAAAAATTAAAATGATTGAGATAATGAGCCAGTAATATGGTGAAATGTGATTCCAACAACAATTATGATAAGATATCATCCCTCTTTGAATTTCCACCATTTCGAATTCCTTGATTTTAGGAAGGAGAATAATTCTCCAATTCAAAAAATATCTTAATTTTAAGGTGTGTGGATCAATCAAAAGTAATTAACTTTTTACTTCCGTTTTATATATTTTCATCCTCTAATATATATATATATATATATATATATATATATATATATAAGACAATGGTAAATCACATTACAAGAGGATGAAAAATAATTCCATAAAGAATGGAGGATGAAAATCTAAGTGGTACCCAAAAACGGATGGATATTTAATTACCTCATAAAACAATTGAATTATTAAAGAAAAATTTATTTTCCAAAAATTAGGGTTATTATACAAGTGGTCGATCCAAACGCTTGAATAGGAATTTATCCATTTTTTCTTTACTAACATTCCCACATGAACCAATCACATGTTCACATTACTGGGACTGAGATTTTCATAAATAAGATATCATTCCTGGTCTTTGATTCCTGTCATCCAAACACAGCCTGTGAGAGAAGTTTGTAAATTAAGGAAAAATATGAAAAGCTGAAATTGCCAAATATTGGCCATGTCAAGATAAAACGTTGTTAAGTAACGGTCTAATCAATTAAGGAAAATAAAGCCGTGTAGAACTCTAATCAAGGGAATTACAGCCGTGCAGATTAAATTATGGTCTTCATTTGTTAGTTTGTTACCAAAAAGATTTTCCATTTAAATTCATATTTCCCAATGGGTTTTCGCCTATAAATGGAGAGATCTCAGGGGAGCATTTTTCAGCTGTGATATTCCAAATAACATAGCCAATTAATACCAGTGGTGTACAAGTACCTGCATGGAGAAAGCTAAATTCAGCTTCACTTTTGTGGTGCTGCTACTGACCATTGCCTCAGGTCTCTCTCTCTCTCTCTCTCTCTCTCTCTCTCTCTCTCTCTCTCTCTCTCTCTCTCTCTCTCACACACACACACACACACACTCGGTAATACGGCGGGAAAAATCTAGAGGCATTAACTAAGTTACTAATGTACTAAATGTATATGTGGCAGTCTTTTAATAAACGAGTCATAAGCCTACTGCCTACCCATCTATGTGGCAGCATTGCTCTTAAACGAAGAGGGAATGTTGTCTTGCTGGCAGGGGCGGCCCCAACTTCGTGGAGGCCTACGGCGAAATCTTTAAAAAAGGGTCCTTCGGCTATTTAAACACTTTTCAGATAATTTTGGTGCCTTTGATGGTCTTAATTTCAAGATTTTTTTCATTCGGAACTTCAAAATCTTGTGTTAAACAAAGAATGTTAATCGTGTACAGATTATTCAAACTTTGTTCTAGATGAGGAAATCATTTGTGTTACATTTTTTTTTGAAACAAAACACCATCCTTTATATATGTATTACCACCCCAAATTATCGTATGGCAAAAAAGCAGTCAAAAAATGGGGAGCCACAAAGTAATCAATAAACAAAAGTATTTTGCTCTTGTGCGGCCTTTCTATCCAAAACATGTGTTACCTTCTTCAACTGATTTTGCATCCAACCTAGGGAGCAATTGACGCACCGTCGTTAAAAAGGGATTTTAATTTGAAGGGTTTTTCATAAAAGCTTGGTTAAGTCTTGGACTAGCTAGGGTAATACGTACAACAGTGAACCTCGAAAAAATTCAAACTCGGATTTGAAGGCCCTGTTGTGCCCCTAAGCTAGACCTATAGAATCAGTACGAAAAGAATAGTTAGATTTGCTAGTATATGAGATTCGATCGTGAATACGTGGGATACAAACATCCGTGCGCATTCACAAAAGTTTATAAAACCACTTCTGCACTACGAATTAATGCACAGTCAAATTCCCATGTATCGAACGGTTCCTTTCTATCTTTTTTTTTGTGTCCGATATCAGCGTCCTAACACTTTCTCGTGTCTGTGTTTTTATTTTTTAAGGAGGTATGCTGTCAGGAGTCAAGGGAGGGAAACTACCACTGCCTCGTTGCAGGGTCAACAGCGACTGTTTTCCTATTTGCCAAAGTTGTGGGTTTTGTGCTTGCCTGAGCGGCATATGCTGCAGCGGGTGTGGTGGCGGGCCTGGTGGTGGAGCGGCGGGCCACCCACTTGATTCCATCTCTGCACCTAAAAAAGGAATGACAAATACAGTTCCGTCTCCTTAGTTGATTTCTTTTCATGACAAGAAATCAACGTCATGTGTATAGATACATATATACATATATATACACCTATTTGATATGTAATCGTATGCGCTATCGGGATCTGAGGTTGGGGAACCTGGAATTGATGAATTTTAGAATAAAAACCAAGTACATATTTGTTGTGTAACCAAGGAGATGGATCCTGGAATTTAGCTTGTTATGATTAATAAGATATGATGTTCTCTTGATGCCAAAGATAAAATTCTACTCTCTGTGCACGTTTGATGTGATTTATGTTGTGTTTTCTTTGTCTACAATGCTAGTAGCTTTTAGGCTGAAATACCGCAAAGTGCACGTTTATTTGTCTTTTCTATTTCCGCCAAAAACTCGCTTACATTCTAGTTTTTGGGAGCTTGTAATGAGCAAACTCACTACACCCGAGAAATCATGTCTGTCTGTTTAACAATTAACGGTCCAGATTAAATGAGATTATCCTACACATAAATTGGTCCGAATTAAACACATTTAATCTGAACCGTTGATTGCCGATCCGACAGCTGTGATAGCTCACTACAGGCCCACTGGTTCTGATTTTGTTTCCCCCACCCACCCAAATGAAGCACTTTGATTGCCGAAAAAGGTGTAATTTCCACCACAACCTAATCTCATTATTACCGAAAAGTGAACCTAATCTCATTATTACCGAAAAGTGTTAATGTGGTGGACTCTAGACTTTTTCCACCAGTTAGAGTGAGGATGAACAAAATTGTACTCTTGTTTTTGTAGCACCTTTGACTTATGACAGAATATTAACAGTTTTGGGAATTTATTTATTGAGTTAGGTTTAACAAAATATAAGGCTAGCAAGTATATTGATCCTTTGTTGGTTTATATCCCCTTTTTCCTCTGCTGTCTCAACCTCATGGAATTCACTTTGTTTTATGGATTGGTGGCTGTCCATCTCTCAAACTCCGCCAGTCCATGGTAACGCGGATGACATGAGTGCTCTGCTTGCATCACTTTGTTGGTTTATATGGAAAGCAAGGAACAGAGTGTTATTTGATGGCCGGGAGTGGAATTGTGCAAATGTATTGGATAAAGCTATTGCTTCATGCTCTGAGTTTAAGGAAGTCAATGCTACTAAACTTGTTCCTCCTACCACTCTACCCCCTGAACAGATTCTTGTGTGGTGCCCCCCTCCTCCAAATGTGATTAAGATTTATGTTGATGGCGCGACAAATAAGAAAGAAGGTGTTGTTGGTGTGGGACTTGTAACTCGTGACCACATGGGTCAGATCATGGGAGCGTCTTCCATCCCTTTCATTGGCTTCTTTTCTCCTCGTTCCGTTGAAGCTATGGGTTTTCGGGAAGCCTTAGTTATGGCGGCTAACAAAGGGCTATCAAATATTATTGTGGAAGGTGATTGTGCTGAAGTTGTCCAAGCTCTCACGCAAGCAGGGAATCTCTTTTCTGACCGTAATTCCGTACTCTCTGATTGTTTGGAGTTACTTCCTCTTTTTTCCTCTTGCAAGTTTATTCATGTTAAACGTTCTTGTAATAGGGTAGCCCATTCTTTGACTAAACGATCCCTATTGAGTGGGAAATTGGAATTTTGGGGGGGTCCTGTCCCCCAATAGCTTGCCAATTTTGCCATGGTTGATGTTAGGTCTTCGGACCGCACAGTTATTTAATGAATCTCTCTTTTTCCGAGAAAAAAAAAAGTATATTGATCCTTTAAAAGTCCATGCGAATCTGTCATAAAGGGACCATATGATACATAGGCCCTCATTTGCGATTTCTTATTCCTTTACAGTTTTTTTTTTTTAAGTTTATATGATAAATTCTTGTTTTTTAGTTTATATGATAAATTCTTGTTTCTGTAATTTCAAAATTCAAGCGATGGATTCTGGTTATAATTAAACCAGTTTATTGTCATTCTATACTCTTTTTCTACAGTTTGTGCATGGAAAATATGGACTTGTTCACAAAGGTATGGATGTCACATCAAGCTAAGCTAATTCTTTGCATATGACTTTATTGAGCTACGATGACGAAAACTCAAATCACAGTTAACGGAATGAAAACATCCTTTACAATTCCATAGGTGGAGAAAATCTTTGTCAGCCAAAGCTTGGTCTACCTTGACAAAGAGAGTGAAAATTTAGAAAATTTTGGGTATGGATAGGGCACGGACAAGTGGTGCCAGCACCCATCCGATCCGTCCAAATATGTTTTGGACGGCTCAGATGCAAGGGGGTAAATTTGTCCTCAAAATTTACAAAAAATGTCACCATTGTATTTGGACTGTCCAAAACATGTTTGGACGACTTGGATGAGGTGCCGAACACAACATGTCCATGCTTTTGTGAAAGTTGGATTGTCTATTGTGCTTAATTCCCTTCCTAGCTTGCCCATCTCCCTCCCATTGGGCTATGATGGAACATGGACTTAGGGGGGTGCTGTGCATGGGATGCACAACACCGTGCTGTGCAGCCCCACGGCGGGCCGCGCCGGTATTTTTTTTTATGATCGGAGACGTTCACCACGTAGACCTCGTCAAGTACTATAAGTGTAAAAAAAATCAATTCGATCGGATATCTTTAAGTACGTTATCGGAACACAAATACTTTGAAAACAAATGGAACACAAATGGAGACGCACTGGATCAAAACCACTTTTTCATGTTATTTGTGTGCCGATAAGGCACTTAAAGATATCTGATCGAGTTGATCTTTGTAGACTTGTAGTATTCGACGAGGTCTACACGGTGAACGTCTCCGATCGTCAAAAAAATGTCGGCGCGGCGGCGCTGTAGGGCTGCACAGCACGGTGCTGTGCATCCAATGCACAGCACCCCCCAGGTTCTGATGGAACATATACACACAAAACTATTAAAAATGCTAGTTTAAGAAAATGACAATAATAAAAAAATTGCACGATTAATTTATGAATAGAATTCAAAAAATTAGGGTCATTGCACATTAGTCCAAAATTGGACTAGGCCTGATAGATTTGAACTAGACTAGAGCTTCTCCCCCAGTAAGATCTGACTCAACAAATTAAACATGACATAGAAAGAGATATGTTGGGAATGAAGAATATTTCTCTCATATAGTTAGTGGGTGTTTGGGAGCTACTTCTTTTTAAAAATATGAATTATAGATTGTATATTATTAATTTTCGGATATAAATAAAATTTGAGAATGTATTTGCATGATATGTAAAGAATAAAGTTTGCAGCAAAGTAGAAGTGTAATAGGCAATAAATAATTTTTTTCCTTTTTGACCATTTGGCGTTAGCCAAGGGTTTAAAAATAATTTTTTTATTATCATTTGTAACTTACCATAAAAACGTAAGTTGAGTCTTTATTTTATATGAAACATCAATTAATTGTTTTTTTCCAAAACAATAGTTGACCACAAATTATCATATTTGCTTCGAAGTACCAGGCAATGTACACCACTATTTGAATATTGTTAGGAAACCAATGCAAAATTGCATACAAAAATTAGAATGAAATGTGCTATAGTCCGGAAGTAAATGAGACGTGGGTTTGTAAGTTAAAAAAAAAAAAAAAACAAATAAAGATGTGGGGGTATCTTAGTCCTTCTAAATCTTAAAACGATTGAAGAATGTAAAATGAGAATACACGTTTCTCTCCTCGTGTGCTTTTCTTATTGTGTTTTTTAGGCCTAGTTTTTCGAAAGATTTTATCAAAATTTGATAAAATTACCTTAATTTTATCAAATAAAAATAAAATCGTTTGAGAAACTCAGCTTAGAGTGTTTTCGAAATGCATATCTCAATGTAGTTTAGAAATAAGATAGAAAGAGACTTTTTAAAAATAGAGAGAGAGAGAGAGAGAGTGCAAAAATACTAATGCAAAGTACAAAAGATGGGCAACCACGGACTGTCATTAGTGGCTGCCTGACTACCTTGGATTTTATTGGATTTTCCTTTGTCTTTTTTCTCTTTCCTTTTGTTTAATTTTGGAGCTATTATTTTCATTTTACTTAGGACAAGATAACTCAAAAAAAAAAAAAAAAAACCTTTTAAAGCTTTATAAAAGTTTATGAAAAATAAAAATGAGAGAAGTTTAATTTTTTGGTTTATTTATTTATTTTGTAAAATAATTTCAAATTAGGTTTCTATCTTTATACTTTTTTCAAAATTTTCGCGATGAGACAGATTGTTGGAGAAAAAAAATAAATTTCATAATGAAAAAAAAATGATCCACTCAAACTTAAAGGACATTTTCTCTTGATGGTGATTGGATATTTCAAAGCATTTTCATTTTCTTCTTTCAATTGAGAAAACGAATAGGGAGGCGAGAAAAAATATAAGTTGCTGAAGTGAATTTTATAACATTGCTATTTTTATATAGAGAAAACATTCTTCTGTACACGTAGTTAGTATATAAAAATTTGCCATAGTGCAATGTACAAATATTCAATCTCTTATTTAAATCGACATTCGAATTGGTTAATATATAAGTAAAATTTAATTGAAACGTTTTTAAAATAAATCTAAAGCAATCGATACGGCTTGCATAATAGACACAACCAAGAAAATTACATGTCAATAAATATAGATATACATGTATAGATATATATTCCTTTATGTCTCTTTGGTTGATAATATATATTGTGGGTAGGCAAAACTTCCATTAAAAAGTAGAATTTAAAACGGTAGTGCCAGCCAATAAATAAATAAATAAAATCTTGGGTTTAGTTTATAGGTGCCACTATGTACCATTATTGGTTTTTTATTTTTACTTCTCCATTGATCGTCATTAGAAACAAAAATACTTGAATTCCTAATTTAGAAATCTCAAGAGTTTTGTTTTTTATCCTCAAATTGCCAATTGCCTGTAAATTCCGTTGGATCACATGAATCTTGTTTGTCTGCCAAACGTTCCCCATTTCCTATCACCAATGAGGTCAACCTCACTGGCCCTTCCCCTGTAGAAAATCCAGTGGCTTTTCTTGACCAAAACCCAGAATTTTCCAATCAAGAAAGGCCATTTCTTTACCAGCCAATGACATAAAACAACATCCACACAGAGAGAGAGAGAGAGAGAAGAGAACCCAGCTCTAAAATTTTCTACCCAGATTTGTTTGGTTACTCAGAAAACTGAAATGGGTATTTCTCAATTGGTGGGTTCTATTGATTGGGAGCATGACTCATACCCAGAATTTCAAGATTTCACAGTCCTTCCCTTCTTTATTCTGTTCTTCCCAACTGTTCGGTTCTTTCTCGACAGATTTGTATTTGAGGTACTATACCATGTCTATGTGTGTATTTTTGGTTCGGTAATTTATGTTTGATAGATCTTGTGATCACCCAAAGAAAGCTTTTTTTTCTTTTTTTTGTTGACAATATCAACCAAAGGAAGCTATGCATCTAGATATTAGACGCCCGGGAACACACTATGTTTAGCAGGTCAGGGCAACGGGATTTGGTTATTGATCTTATAATTGTCAAATTTAATTTTTTGGTATTCTGGAACTGATGCCCCCAACCGCTACCTTTGGTCATGTGGCCACATTGTAAACCGAGGACCCTTCTACAAGCTTTCGCTTGCGAGAAGGGCTTTGCTTTCAGTAGGAGTCAAAAGAGACTCGAGTTTGTGTATTTCAATTTACAAAGTGTTAAACGGACACTAGAAAGATAGTTAATACTTAGATCAAAAAGTACTTGCTAAGAACTAGGGCTCCCAACATGGGGCTGGTGGCTTGATGTACAATTGCCCATGGTGTTCTCGTAAATCTGACACATTGCCGCATATAATTAATCTTGTTGTTGATAATTTTTGTGGCTACTTATCTAATAAGCCATAGACTTTCCTGGGTTTCTTCTGAAAAAGGGAAAGGGAGGAGCTGGTAGAATTGAAGGTAAGAAAAATACGGAAGATGGGAAGGGAATTATTTTTCCCCCCTTGGTAATGGGAAGGGATTGTTAACTAAGAGATTGCAAGGAAGTCCATCAAGCCACACTGTTAGAACTGTCAAAGCTTCTTAGAATGGCCCGATTCCAGATAAGCAGGAAATTGCTTCTGACATGCAAATGATAAACATTGTTCTTTCTTTGAAATTCCAACTTTTGTATCAAATCTTAGCTTTTTACACTTCCACGCAGCAGCCAAATCTTGGTAATGGCCTTTCTAATCAAAACAACTAAGTCTAACCAAGAAACAATTGAATAAGGTCTTCTCCTTCTGTTTTGACACTTCAAATTGGCTGTGTCAAATTTACACTTCATTTTTCTCTCTATGCGATTTATTGTTTTAACTCCTAATTTTCAGTCATTTTCTCTAGGCATGTTACCTTCTATATATCTCTTGGTTTTTAATCTGTTTTTTTTTTTTTGGCCTTCCTCGTTCTATAGTACTTTCTGTTTGAGCCAGCCATTGATCTTAATGCAGTTTATATCGTGTCAAAATGTTTCTACCCTTGTCTTTGGGTGTTTGTGATCTCGAATGTGTTGGAGTTCCATCTGAAATATGAATATATAGAAACCTATGCTTTTTGTTAATGTCCTCGAGCCCATATAGGTATGCCGCAAACCTTCTAGGCTTGGAGGCCTTGGGTTAAGGTTAGGGCCACACATATCCGGACCCTAACATTTTTTTTTTTCCGGACCCTAACATTAGGGATGAAGAATTATACGTTCTATCTTGGTTATTGTACGACTGACATGTTTGGATGAGATGTTAATTGTATAAGCATTCTGGGATATAATAGTAGAATAAACCTCATCTGGTGATGAAAAGAACAATACGACAGGCTATTATGATTTATCTTGTTCCAGCTACTTAGTAGGGATTTGGAGAAATGTCCTTTTATCACTTTTCTATAGAGCTCCTGTAGCATTCCTGCTGCCTTGGTAAATAAGCCTGCTTTAAGCAGTGGGTATCATGTTCCACCTCTCAGATTTCTCCCTGCCACTAACTCTATAGCTCGGTTCATAATGGATGTACATGTTGCAGAAAGTGGGTAGACGATTGATATTTGGGAAAGGACAGCAGACGATGGCTGTTGAGACGGATGAGAGAAGAAAGAAGATACGAAAGTTTAAAGAGTCAGCTTGGAAATGTGTTTATTATCTTTCAGCGGAGCTTCTGGTGGTCTTTGTTACTTATGATGAGCCTTGGTTCACTAACACAAGTTATTATTGGGTAGGGCCTGGGAACCAGACCTGGCCTGACCAGAAAACTAAGTACGATTTTGAACTTCGATTAATTGATGATTGTTTATTCAAGCAGCCGTATTTGCTGTAGTCTGTCCTTGACTTTATCCAGGTCGCTACTTTTTTCAGTGACTATTTTGTGGAATATTCAGGTTGAAGTTGAAAGCAGCATACATGTACACCGCTGGATTCTATACATACTCCATATTTGCTTTAATTTTCTGGGAAACAAGGCGCTCTGACTTTGGGGTGTCGATGGGACATCATGTTGCAACTGTCATTCTAATTTTGCTCTCTTACATATTGAGGTATGTGTACATTATGGTATGTTCTCTGGATTAAAGCATCAAATTGAATGACTTATCCCAGGGGACACATTTTCCGCTGTTGTTTGGAGCTTTCGCGGTCGGTGTTAGATATCATTTGGACATGTAGTAGTATCTAAAAATACCTGGGGCGGTGAGGTATTAATAATCTCGTTGCCATAAGTATGGCTGGAATACTCATCCTATAGGTCCATATACCACCCCATGATTAGTCCAATTACTCCAACCAAACAAACCGGGCGTATAATCACAAAAACATTAGTTGAGAGAATTTAGCTTGTACTTACGAAAAACTACCATATTTCTATTTATTGGCAGCTCGTCTTATGGGTCTATCGCTGCATTACTAACCTTACCTGAGGTTTCTGACATGTTTTTCCTATGAATGCAAAAGCCATTTCAGAAAATCCTTTGAGTGTATTTCCCATTGCACAAAAGAAAAATCAGATCAGACTTTTATCAATTAATGACTAACTAATCTGAGAATTTACTTGTTTCCTGTGTCTTCTGCAGGTTTGCTCGTGCTGGCTCGGCTATTTTAGCTCTTCATGATGCTAGTGATGTATTTCTGGAAGTAGGGAAGATGTCTAAATACAGTGGTGCAGAAAGTCTCGCTAGTATTTCGTTTATTCTTTTTGTTTTGTCTTGGACCCTACTTCGCCTCATTTACTATCCATTCTGGGTGCTCTGGAGTACCAGGTGAGCATGTGATGCATTAGTGTACTTGGCTATGAAATCATTAGTAATTTCCTGGTCCTTATGTCTAATATGATTAAGTCAAAATCATAACTCGTTCCTTTCATCAAATTTGAATCTTCATAACCACAATGCATCAGAAGGGTGGAACTACTGCGAGCCCAATCTTGTTTTCCATCAAATTTGAAATCTTGAGAACTGCCAAAGCATTAAGAGGGTTAAACTACTGAAGGAAGCAATCATGATTTATGGAAATGGAATTCGCTGTGGAGCCTATTTTATTTAATATGTTGTCCTCTTTTTATTCCTCAACTGCAGTAGCACATGTATTGCTCATCTATTAATGTTTAATTCATGATTAGCTGCGGGAATTGGTGCATTAAAAGATATTTACTTAGGAAATTGGAAAGGAAAAAAGCCAAAACTTGGAAGTGCTAAACTAGCTCTGGATGATGATGCTCATGAATCGTATCTTGCAAATTGGAGTCTGGAATTATCAAAAGACTCTATTTTACACATTTTTGCATCTAATTCTTATTGTAGCGGGAATTGAAGAGAGAAAACTCACTAGAGCGATGTATGGACCCCGCTAGTTCCTCCCATGTTGTCACATGTCTTGAAGTCATGCTTCTCAATGATGCTATATACACTTGCATTTGTCATATACTGCTTTTCCATTTTATTCTCTTACTTGAATGGTAGATGCACTTGGATATGATTATTGAGTGTGCGTAAGAAGTCTAGGGATTGGCTTTCCTAAACCCAAAACTTCAAGATATGGGATGACTATAAAAAAAAGTTGGCTATTGGTACACGGACATGTCCTAGGCTTTCCTTGTGTTTATTTCTTGTTGTATCCTGCAATTGTATAGAATTTTAACTGAAATTTAATGAGATACAGTAGCAAAATGGGAACTTAGGTGTCTTTTCCATGTGAGTTATAAAGATTTTGTTCCTGACAAAATGAGAGCTGCCTTTTCTTCCAAACATATTTTGAGAAACTAGAGAATCCAAATTTCCATTCTGGCTACCCTTGTCATATCCCGCTGACACGGTGCACTCAGAGGGTTATTTTAGGAATATAGAGTCCTTATAACAGTGCTTTCTGTCAACATTGTTTTGTTGTGAGGGGCTTATAGTCTTATACCAGTCAAAATGTTTTCTATTTAATGAGGTATTCTAATTTTTTTTTTGTTTTCTCCATATGGCAGTTATGAAGTTCTATTGACCTTAGACAAGGAAAAGCACAGGGTGGATGGACCAATTTACTATTACGTGTTCAATTCTCTTCTTAATTGCCTGCTTGTTCTCCACATTTATTGGTGGGTATTGATGTATCGGATGCTTGTGAAACAAATACAAGCAAGAGGCCAACTTAGTGAAGATATTCGATCTGGTAAGTGAATAACAGCTTAGACTTCCATTACTATATGCACAAGTGAGAGGGATTCGTTATGGGAATACTTTGCCACAAATGGGTAGGTGTAGGTAGAGAAGAGAAAAAGTAAAAAAACATGCACTATCAGGATTTTTGTTCTGGGTAAGCTGATATCTGATACCCAACTGGGTGGTGGGTTTTCATGTTTGCAATTCATGAGTTGATATTAGGTGTTATAAAGGTAATACGAAATTGATGTGTATGTTTATTACCTACTAATAAGTATAACCTCACATAAAGGAATAAGGTCTAGGTTGCATATTTCTATATTTGGGCACAAATAGGGTTCACTGGGAATAATAGAAATGACCTCGAAAATTTGACGTGCCGAAAATATTCACCCGTTTTTTTAGAACGTTGAAGTTATCTTGAAAAGGCACGAGAGTAGTTTGAATGATTGAATCTTGAGGTAATGGGGACCTAGACTTTCCAAATGAAAGGCAAAGAAAGAAAAGGTAAGGGTCGAAGAAGTTGTTTTTTGATGGCACTGTTACAGTGCACCCTATCTGTTCGATAGGCAGCAAAATGGAGAATGTTTAAGAGGGATAGAAAGATAGGTCTCTGAACATAGGACAAAAATTTTTTAATAGAAAGACATGTCTTTAAACATATAAGGGAAAAAGAAATTGTACTATCAACACCCATTAAATTAAACCTCTTCATTTGCTTTCTGTGATCTTTAATTGGATGTTTTTAACTTGTGCAGACTCCGAAGGTGAAGACGAACATGAAGATTGATCACTATAATTGTCTGCAGTTGTTGCTTGTTGTGTGTGAAGGTACTATTAAGTTTATAAGAAGGCATTTCAATAGCCTTGGATGAAGGAAAGGGGAAAAAAAATCCATGGACGAATAAATATTATTTCATCGTCATGACTAAAACTAAGAAGCACGGACACATCTATTAGCCTCGTGTAGCCATATCCAACACCTAAGGAAACAAAAATGTTCAGACTTGAGACACGCTCCCCGAAGTCTTGGACATGCACAAATAGGTTTTCTTAATCTTTTATTAATATTGGTTAGTCGAATACACTCAGAACACAATGGAGACACCACGGGGGCATGTAAAGGGGTCAAAGTGCAATTTTAATAAGTGAAGTGGGTCAAAACTGCCATGAATACTGGATTCTTGAATAGTTTTCAAAGACTTTGTTAGTATTTAATATTGCTTTTTAATACTTTGATGGGAATAGTATTCTAAAGTTTTGTATAAATTTTATGTAGACATATTTCCTTAAGAACATATACATTTATACACACACACACACATAGGGGCCGGTTCTCCTGACACAATATTTGACACAATAATGGTTGGAGCCCCACGCTAATAATTGGATCCATTCAATTTGTTTAAAACATATTTTTAAGAGTACCTGTAAAAAATCAACTCATTCAAATATTGGTAAGGACATGATTGACATGATCGATTTATTCAGTTTTTATCCTGTCAAATTTAGGGACAAATAACAATCAAGCCCTACCAATATCCGACTGAGTTGATTTTTTATGGGAACTCTGAAAAACATGTTTTAAAGTAATTGAACGACTCCAATCATTTGTGTGGAACTCCAAAATGGGTCTTTTACATTTGGTGTGTCGAATCTTGTGTCGAAAGAACCGGCCCATAAAAATCCTAGAAGCTCAAAAAGACACAGTCAAAGTGTCTATTTCTGACTCGGTGGGCGTCTTGAAAAGACCGGTTCAATAATAATGTGTTGGCATCTGCGTATTTTTTCCTGTGTCGATATCCATGGATACCAATATTACCACTAGTAATAGAAGGTGAAATTAATGTTTTTGGGATATCCTCAAACCTTATGTTAGACTGATCCGATCAAATTTTGATAGATTGTTCAAATTGTGAAAGTAGAATGTTAGGGTCAGTTTTGTAATGTTCTTTTATGTTAAGGGTTGTTTGGTCTTTTAGTATAATTAGGGTTTGTTGGCATTCTTGTGGTTTCATGTAATACCTAAGGGTAGTTTGGTCATTGTGTGTTATTAGGGCTTCCTAGGTTTTCTATTTAAGCATTGGTTCTTCTTGTAATCTATACACCTCATATATGCAATACACTTTGATTTTGTCTCTCTCTCTAGAGATGTATCATGGTATCAGAGCAGGTATTGGTTGATCCTAATGAGCTCCAGCCGTCTCCCTCCATCTCTGTCTCTTTCTTCTGATCTTAGCAAGTAGTAGCGCAGCAGCAGTCAACAGCACGCAGCAACAGCAGAATCTTTCTCTCGGCATCTCTCTTTGTTCTTCTTCAGCATCGCAACAGCAACAGCAGCAGAAGCTGTACTGTAGCATCGCACTGTTCATCGCACTGTAGCATCACACTGTTCATCGCACTGTAGCATCGCACTGTTCATCTTCCTCTTTGTAGCAGCAGCAGCAAAATCCAGCAGCATCACGCAGCATCAGCAGCAGCAACAACGCAGCAGCAGCAGCTTTAGACCTCTCTCTCTCTCTCTCTCGTTGAACATCAGTAGCAGCAACCTCCGGTGACCCACGCCGGAGCTTCGTCAGCCTCCGGCGACCCTCGCCGGAGCTCCGGTGACCTCCGAAAAGCCTTATTTGATGGTGTATACCTCAGATCTCAAAACCCCAGTCTGTTTTGGCACTCCTCTGCACTCCGGCACCCTCGCCGGAGCTCCGTCAGCCTCCGGCGACCCTCACCGGAGCTCCGTTAGTCTTCGAACTGCCTTGTTTGGTAGTGTATTGTTCAGATCTGCACAGCCCAGTATGTTTGGGCACTTCTCTGTACTCCGGCATCCTTGCTGGAGTTCCGTTTGCACTCCTTTGCACTCCGGCAGTCTCGCCGGAGCACCGTCAGCACTCCTGTAGCATCCCCGAAACCCCTTCAGCCTCCGTCGACCTCTTTCTCGCAGTTTCCCACCTCTGTTTGCATCCGAAACTCACTGGGTCTCTTCCGATTGCACTTGGCATCTGTTTTACCTCCGAATCGGCTTTCTCTCTCTCTTCTCTCTCTCTCTCTTTGCTGTTTGCAGGAACTGGGATCAGATATTAGGGTCCCTCTGAACCTTCTAACCCCCTCCGAACCTTTTGACATTTGAATCTTTTGAACCTTTTGAGTTCTGAACCTTTTGAACCTCTTATGCACCTTCTGACCTCTGTTGAACCTTCTGAACCTTCTGAACCTCCGTACCCTCTGAAATCTGTATTGGTAATCAGATTTTGCATCTTTCTTCCTCCTTTGTAGCCGAAATCTGTTCGGCATCAGTTCTTCCTCCTTTTTTTTTTATTCGGCATCGGTTCTTTTCTCTTATTTGCATCTGTTTGGCATCGGTTCTTTTTTCTATCTGTTGCCGATAAATGTTCGGCATCTGTTTTTCCTCGTATCTGCAGCCGAAATCTGTTCGGCATTGGTTCCTTTCTCCTATCTGCAGCCGATGTGTGTTCGGCATCTGATCTACAGCCGTTATTTGTTCGGCATCGGTTCCTCTCATTTGCAACCGTCTGGCATGGGTTCTCCTAATTTGCATCTGTTTTGGTTTACTTGCTTGGCAAACTCACGATGCTCTCCGGGTTCGCATCATGAGTTTGAGCGGGGGTGTGAAAGTAGAATGTTAGGGTCAGTTTTGTAATGTTCTTTTATGTTAAGGGTTGTTTGGTCTTTTAGTATAATTAGGGTTTGTTGGCATTCTTGTGGTTTCATGTAATACCTAAGGGTAGTTTGGTCATTGTGTGTTATTAGGGCTTCCTAGGTTTTCTATTTAAGCATTGGTTCTTCTTGTAATCTATACACCTCATATATGCAATACACTTTGGTTTTGTATCTCTCTCTCTAGAAATGTCACACAAATGTCCCGTGATCTGTCATCTGTACTTGCATCCTTTTTCTCCTTTTCTCGGATTGAGATAAAGTATTCCTTTTCATGCTTCTTTTTTGCAGGTAGAGAGCAGTTTTTTTTTTTTTTTCTGTGAATCGGTATAAGGGGTAGAGAGCAGTTAAATGATTACAGAGTAGTATATGCCTGCTCAGTGTTGAGATCACATCTATATACTGTTTTGTGACATGACACAAAAGCAAGTCAAGGAGGGTGGAAAGAGGGCTGAGGTTTTTCATTTGTGATGCCAGAGCTCTGCTAATTTTATTCGTCTGGTGATCTTCTGCGCTTGCTGTCTAAGAGAGGAAATTGCTACGAGGGAATTGTAAGTAAATTTATCTTGGCATAATTGAGCTTGAAGAAAAAATTTCAGTTGCAACGAAATTGTATTGCTTATCCTGTAACAGTTGAGCTTGTTGTTCATGGTGAAATAGTAGGCAGTCCTTCCTCTTTATGTTTCTAATTTTTCTCCCCCTTTTTTTTTAACGCGAAACCTTCGTAACTCGTTTAATAATCCAACGTCATTGTCGTAGTCTTCGAGACCATGTGTGAACATATTTTTAGCCTGGAACTTTTTGACTAAATTTTGAGTAACTTCTTGCAGCTTGAAGCCACTTGCAGATTTACTGGCATTTACATTTGTATTAATAAGACGTTCTAGTAGTGAGAATAAAACCTACAAAGCAGGTGGGAGGTCTAGCGAGGTGTTGTGATTTTTTGAAACGAAGAATGAACGGTAAATAGAATTTCTGGCCGAAAGTCACTGACATTTTGGTCACCATTAGAGGGTAATAAAGTAGGTTTTGGGAGTGCCTTGAATTCTGGAGCTGTCTGGCAAAGCCGTCCGGACGGTCGGACACAGAACGAGTCCATACAACACGTTTAAACCAAGTTTATTGTACTCTATAAAGAGGGATATAAGGAGATTCTAGGGTTTTATGCTTTTGGCTATTCCTCTCATGTTGTGACCTCTCTCAAGAGTTACATATCATAGCTGGCTCTTTGTAATATCCTCGCCATCCCTTGCCTTGCTTTTGTGCTTGACAGAACCACGTAATTCTGTGTTATTGTGTAGTTTGCTTTCTTGTTTGTTCTTCTATATTCATATTGTCATGACATAAGGGATCTAAATGTTAGTTGTTAAATGCCGAATTTGGGAAGAAATGGACGTATTCTGTTGGTGTTACAATTTACCATAGAAGCATCCATGGCTGTTTTGAAGGGAAATTAATTGGCCAAAAGAGCACTGCTTGTTGCCCGAGCATGGAAACAGCCGTTTCTGGAATATGTATAACAAAATCCTCTTTGATTGTCGTCGTCTCTTCCAGTACCAAATAACTGCAGACGGATCTCGTGCCATTGCAAAGATGCTGATTGGCAGACCAATTGTTTCGTGAAAAGGTGTTGATCTTGGCTTCATTTCAAGGAAGAAACTTTTGGGGTTACATTTTCCTTTAAGCTGGAAACATCACACCAAAGAAAGGGGTGGGTTATGGTTGTGCAGATTCATTGCTTTTAAATGGTGTATATTGCTTGAGTGCTGCCTTATTGAGTCAATGCCTGATGAAGAAGATCAACAGAACTCAATGTTTGGTGGACTGAATTCGGTTACTTCTTTGTTTATATGGTAAATTTATTTAACAAAGGCAAACTAACTACAGGCGTAAGGCGGCATTCCCCAGAACAATATAACCAAAGGCCAATTATACAGTTGATGGCAACTATGGAGAGGCTACATTTTGATTGCCCTTCTCTTCTCAAGTCTCTGGGTACCTTCTTAGGAAAAACAGTGTTAAAAAGGCTACACATCTCTTTAGCAGGGTGGGAATGCAATTTCAGATCAAGGGTCCCTTTCCTTTGTCCCAAAAAATGTATGTCCTACTCTTTTAGTGTCATCCCAGCTGCACGATTTGTTGAGAATCTTACAACGCACAAATCTTAAGACACAATCGTTAGCAGAAAGACAAAACTTCAAGGAACCCGTGAGCATGTTGGAGTAGAAAATAAGAGGAAAAACTTGGCTTGCCTGTAGATGTCTATATTAAGCTCTTACTGGAAAAGGATGAATCCACCGAGGAAGCGAGGCTCTTCTAGGGTAAAACTGATTTTCTTTTGCTGATTAATTAAAAATAAAAATTAAAATTAAAATTCTAGGGTAGACTTGGGGGAGCAAAATCTGCTATCTTGTGCTTCAACATCTTGACTTTGATAAATTACTTCCATTCCAGATTTCCATAGCTCAGCTGAGAAGCAAGCTGTTATTCTTCATTCTTGTTTCTGAAGAAATGAGAAGGATAACGTGTTTTGTGAAAGTTACCGGAGAGTCTTTGTGCGACGCAGTACTCTTACGGCCTCTACTACCACAGGTTACATGGAGTCCACGATTAACATATGATTTTCGTGTGGTTAGTTCTGAAAGAGGTTGGATCACCGGGAAGCTTTGCCCAAGACCATTAAATAACTACTCACTAATAGGGGTGTAAACAAGGCGAGCCGAGTTGAGCTTTGTAGTATTTGAGCTCGGCCAGTTTACTAAACGAGCTTAAAATTCAAGTTAATGAGCCGAGCCCTGTTCGTTTACTAAATGAGCCTCTATAAAACGAGTTGAGCCTAAACAAATGAGTCGGTTTTTTTTAGGCCAAGCAGAGGTTTAAAGTATTGAGCTCGGCTCGTTTACTATAAGAGCTTAAAACTCATGCTTGGGCTTGACTCGATTACTAAACGAGTTGAGCCATACTGCTCATGAGCAATTTAGTTCGTTTGCAACTCTATTTATTGATTGATTGACCTTTAAGATTATGAATCATGAACTAGATAATCTTTCCAAGCAATTAGAGGTTGTCCCAGAAATTGACTTAACTGGCACTTTGAGTGCATGTATTGTGAGAAAATGATATGACCCGTAAAGCACAATAAGTCAATTTTAAAGTTAGTTTGAGAATAAATCAATTTCTAGAACAACCAACGAGTGAGTCCATCCATTAGTGTTATGATGACATAATTGAAATTGCTAAAAGTACTATTTTTTAGCTGGCTTGTCACTTTTGCCAAAATATAAAAAATTAAAGAGTAGCCTTTTTTTTTTTTTTTTATAGCTACATTTACCACTCTACCAAGATGATGTGGAAAGTTTATTTCAGTGTCATTGGCTTAAGGATTTTTTGGTGTTAAGTTGTCTTTTTCATCCTTGTTCTTAGATATTTTTCAAAATATTTGGGTAAAAATCACAATTTTACCCAATTCTGATTTTTCTCTTCAAGATGAACCTATAATCACCAAAAGAATGACACAAAATTAACAAATGAAAAAAAAAAAAAGAATAAGGACAAAGTCAAAAAAATCTTAAGCCAATGACACTGAATTTGATGCTAATTTCGACACCAAGAATGACATTACCGTACTGTGGCACTTAATTTGGCACAAGACGGTGAGAGTTTTTTCACTCTTAAAAGTTTCGGCACGAAATTTGGCATAGGTGAATTTTTCTCCAACATACTACAATTCTCAAACGAGAGATCAAACCGTTAAAGACAAAAAGAAAAGAAACATCATTTAAGAAATCCTTAATTAAGTTTTATTTTAATTTTGTCAAGGTCGGAAACAATGTAAACTAGACTAATTATTTAGTCATTTCAATTTTAGGCAAACGAGGTATGTTAGTACGATATTTTATTGATAATCTGTTCAGCTGATGAACCGCTCATCAGAAAGTAGATAGGAAAACGTGTATTATCCAGGTATACCAGGCAATTAAGTACCAGAATGTTTCCTTCGTTCAGACTCAAAAAGTCACAATTTAAGTATAAAAACTAGTCCCTGCATAGAAAAATCAAACTTGGGTCTTCAGCTCGAGTAATTATTTAGGGGAGTTCTTGAATGGATTATTTGATTTTATCATCTTTAATTTTACGAATAAATTTTATCACACTAGATTTTATTAACCATTTTTTAAACTCATACTGGTTCACAACTATTTTATCACACTAGATTTTATCTATTGGGAAAACAAAGTGATTTTATCATCCCTCCATAAAATACCAACTAAAATCAACTTTCTCATTTTATCTCATAAAATCCATTCAAGAATTCCCCCTTAGTAGTTCGCGAGCACGAGACTATGTAGTTCTCTGGATCATTCTATATGTGAGGTTCATACACTTAGTTGTAAACCATTAAAAAATGTGTATTGAAATATCCTGGAATACTACGTGGTCGTGCTGCAGGAGCACTGAATATTTGGTTTGGTTGCTTGCCCATATATATTTGAGAAATTTTTGTTCGTCTTTGCCCCAAAACAAAAAAAAAAAATTAATGGAAAGGAACTTTAATTCCATTGCGTTTATGCCTACACATGGAGTATATGGCTTCAGAACAAATTCAAATTTTTTTTGAAGCTTAAAAAATATGAAAGTATTTACACATGCATATTCAAAACAAAATGTATGTATGAGTTTAATTTAAAACCTAACATATATTTGGATAAAACTCTTTTAAGAAATTATGATTAGAAACAATTTTTTAGATCGAAAAAAGAAGTTATATAAAAGAATCTCAAAAGGGTACATCAAGAAGGGGGAAGGGACATCCAACCGAGGTTGAATGAAAGAAAAAAGAAAGGAGAAGATGAAAAACAAAAATTACAAGATAGCCGTCCAAACGAAAACCACTCAAAAGAGCCAAACCCAAAACCAAAAACAACTACCGCAATAGCCACCCGAATATCAGCCCCTAAAAGCCAAAAGAAAAAAAAAACAAAAACCACTTCCACCGAAAGGCATCACCAAAAACCAACTTTAACCATTGCCATGCCAAGACACTCACCATAAAAAACAAAAGGATCCTTTACTTCGCAATAGATTTCCTACCAATTCTAACCCTTCAATTGAAATCTTCCTCAATCAATTTCTTTAGCTTCATCTCCAGGAAGAAGGTTAACATCAAGAGTTTTCACCTTGGCTAAAGAAACTGAAAACTCTTCCTCCACCCTATTTCCCATGCTATTTCTCTTGAGACGAGCTAGGGCCGAACGCAGAATGTCGGTCGTCCCCCAAAGAGAGAGATTAATGTCTTTTAAATTGAGGCCTTGTTCTTGAATGAATTTTATGAGATAAAATCAAATTTTCATAAAATGTAGTTTTGTTTAGAGGTGTGATAAAATGACATTGTTTTCACAATGGATTAAATATAGGGTTTTTTTTTTTCTCCCGGAAGATTAAATATAGGGTTGATAAAGGTGTTTTGTAAATGATTTTGTGTCATAAAATTTGTTGTTCATAAAATCTAGTTTTACTAAATCCGTTGAGAATGTTAGATTTTATCAAAACTAGATTTTATGAGATAAAATCCATTCAAGAACAAGGCTTGAGTTTGAAAGAGCATTCATCTCATACCATCATTCTACTGGGGTAAAATGGGTAACAAACACGTTTTGTTGACGATCTCATCGATCTCCGTTAATTAGTAACGGTCTCCTAATGACAAGGGGGAATCTGCATCCGCGACGATAATTAGGCATTTTGGCCTAAAAAGTTAAAGCATGTTTTTTGCTTTTTGACTTTTTAGGTAGAAAAGCAAAAAGTTTTTTTTTTTTTGGATTTATTTTGGCCTAAAATGTTGTATGAGTTACTTATTAGCCCAAAACAAATAACTTTTTGAAACTCAAAAAGCAAAAAATATGCTTAACTTTTTAGGCCAAAATAAGCCCTAAGCAAAGGAGAGATCCGTGCAATTAATCTCTAAAACATGAGGGGACGTTTATGTAATTGTCAGAAACCTTAGGGAGGTAAGTGAAATTCTTGGGTCTTCAATTCAGAGTTGAAAGGGTCGGTTGCCCAAATCCATTAGGAAATACACATGGAATTTTAAACACGCATTTCTTTCATCTCTTTCTCTCTTCAATTTTGGTTAAGGATAACTCACCAACCAGACCAATATTAGTTACATCTTCTCTTGACTACAAACACCTTCACACAAAATTATACTCAAAAACTGCTGCCATGACCAAAGCAATGAGCAACATCTTCTCCATTCTTTCTCACTTATATATAACTCCCAGTCCCACCCATTTCTCCCAATCTTCCTCTCAACACAAGAAAGCTCGAAAAACAGCAGAAAAAAAATGGCAACGCCAGTATCTGTTTACTCATGGCCATCATCTTTCCAGTTGATGCTTCTTTTCGTTTTCTCGATTTTCAGCATTGGATTGCACGCGAGCGCCCCTCCTCTGACGCTGGATTACTATGCGTTGACGTGCCCTACTGCTCTAGCGATTGTGAGGCAGGAGATGGAATGTGCTGTGCTGTCTGATCCGCGCAATGCCGCCTTGATACTCAGATTGCATTTCCATGACTGCTTTGTTCAGGTCAGCATTTTCTTTTTTCCTCTTTGCAGTCTTGGTGGTTCAAAAGTACGTAGCATGTTTCAGCACTGGATTGTTTTGCTAAAACAATCATCGTTTTGTTTCTCAACGGATTGAAACAAAACGGATTGCTCAAAACAATCCGGTGCTGACACATGCTACCTACTTTTGAAGTGAAGAGAGATGAATAGGCATAGAATTCCTCTTTCGCATTTGATTCACGGAATAAGTAAAAAATGGTCTAGAGTACACCCATCCGGAGTAGTCTTCTCGATAGAGTGGAATGGATGTACTCTAGTCCACTGCGGGTCTAACGTACTTTAATGACCTGATATGTCATGCATAAAAATCACTCCTCTCTCTTTCTTTTCCAAACTCTCTTATCGTTTCTCGCCTCGTATGTTATAAAAATGGATACACAGGGATGCGACGCATCAGTTTTGCTCGATGATACGTACGGCCTACAAGGAGAAAAGACGGCTTCGATTAATTTTCATGCCCTGAAGGGTTTCAGAATAATTGATAGAATCAAGAACAAGATCGAGTCAGAGTGCCCCGGCACGGTGTCTTGTGCTGATATCCTCACTGTTGCTGCTAGAGATGCAGTCATTCTGGTATGCTAATTTAACCATTATCAAAATCAGCTATAGTATTATATGCAGTACTGTACATATAAAAATTCTACTAGTAATTTTCTTTTCGGATAGAGATTTGTCTCTTCATTCGGCCCCTGGAAGCTGGAAGCAAAATCCTTACTTCGTTCTTGATTGAACTCGTGATGGAAACCTGTGATAGACCTCACAGTTCTTGTTCCTGAACAACGAGGTGTAGTCCACGAGACAAGCATAGCCCGAAAACAGTTGACACCGTCAAGTCTTTCAAGATAACGTTTATTCACTTGAATGTTTTGCAGGTTGGTGGACCATTTTGGGAAGTTCCTCTGGGAAGAAAGGACTCAAAAACTGCAGGCTATGCTCTTGTAGACACAAATCTACCAGGTTCAGATGACGGACTTCTCTCCATTATTTCGAAGTTTCTTTACCAAGGGCTCTCCGTCACTGATGTGGTTGCCCTTTCTGGTGAGCAACCTGTCCAATCATATACAGTATACACACATAGTACAAGAAATTAATTAGTGCTTTCTAAAAATTGGATGAGTTCTTCCCAAGGTGTTAACGTTTGCTACAAATCTTGTTAATGGCTATATGTTGGTCCACCTAAGGTTGAAATTTGGTGGGAGTCCTCGACTTCGACAGCCAAATTAATGACTCTGGCACCTAAGAAATTTTTAACAGGATGTTCAAAAATTACGTTAAATCTACTTTATCAGTCATATGTACACAAATTTCGTGTACCAGTGTGAAGAACGCCACATGCACCCGAAAATACAAAAATATAGAAGATGTTACAATTATTCTCTCCCTGTTTATCTAAATGACAAGAACTATTCTGATAATGAATCATCTTGTTTTTTGAAGACGAACACGATAACAAGAGACCGTAGTCAAAACAAAAAATCCCATGATCATGCAGCACTATTCTTATCATACTCGTTTTGACAATGTTGATTGTCTTTAGGGGCTCATACAATCGGCATGGCACGCTGCGTGAATTACCGGTCAAGAATATACGGAGATTTCGAAACAACTTCAGAGCTAGATCCATCTGCTGAGACATATGTCAGCAACCTGAGAGCAACTTGCCCTGCTGCAGGGGGAGGAGAGGACTATGAATCTGCTATGGACTATGTTACCCCTAACCTTTTTGACAATACCTACTACCATATACTGCTGAAAGGAGAGGGACTGTTGAACTCTGACCAGGAACTTTATTCTAGTGTGTTTGGAATGGAAACAAAGAAGCTTGTGCAGCAGTATGCCGAGAATGCGGTCGCGTTTTTCGAGCAGTTTTCGGAGTCTATGGTGAAATTAGGAAACATTACAAATCCAGACACTTATGTTGATGGAGAAGTGAGGAAGAATTGTAGGTTTGTGAACACATAGAGGGTGGAATTTGTTTGGTTAAAAGCATAATGTCAAGAAGTGAGAGTAACACAAAATTTATGTGATACAGATGTTTGAAATTGTAAGTGTCCTTTTGGGTACATTTTTTATGTTGTTAGCATATTGTCACTTCAATTATTTTTCCTTTTGTGCAAGGAAAGTGCAATGAATGAAATTTATAGCCACCTTTTTTCTCGGATAGTTGTATGAGGCTTAAAATTCAAGATTAGACTCATTCCAATGTGCAAGAGTTAAAGGGAACAATATCGTTTTTAGCCGAGAAAAAAGAAACATAAAAATTCAAACTTCACTAACAACAATTAACAATACCGTTTTTAGCCGAGAAAAAAGAAACATATGACGTTGAATTAGTAGTTAGAAGTTACTCCTTGGAGTGTGTGTTTGTCATGCTAAGAAAGGGTACAAATTTTTTTTACAAGAAGTTGTTTCTATTTGATTCTTTTTTATACAATGTGTGGTGCTGGAAAAATGTAATGGGAAAATAACACACAAAATTAATCCCAAGCGATTGACAAAGTGGTCTTGCTTCGGATTTAGGAGTTTGCTCACACTTAAGGTCTCAAGTTCAATCCTCCTTACCAGCAAATTCTTGGGGCCACTGGGGGTTATGCCCGGTCGGTACTTTCAAGACTCCAGAATTAGTCGAGATGCGTGCAAACTGGCTTGGACATCAGGTTATAAAAAAGTTAAAAAAATAACACACAAAACTCGACCAGAATAATGAGACTATGAAGGGGTGAGCAGAGATGGTGTGTCATGATGTTTCAAAAGCAAGTAAAAAAGAAGAAAAGCCCAAGAGGCCTGAGAGGTAAAAAGACCAATAGAAAGACTTAAATGATTGGGCCTGTTTTCTAGGCCCAAATCCAGTAGAAGCCCTTAAGAGTCTTGACCATGAGGTTAATCATTCACAAGCTTTCGGATTATCATTTTTCCATTGGTTGTTTTGAATTCCAAATCGAGTAGCAACAGCTTTTAGGAGCTGGAAATAAACGACAAGGCCGGCCCAAGGAAGGGTTTGCAGTGCCCTAGACCTAATATAAAAATCGTACCCTAAGAGTACAACACTTAGATAATTTTTCCATCTACAATCACAATACAATAAAGAAAGTCAAAACAATATAAAGTCCTACTAATCATTATATAATAACAGAAAAGTCAAAATACAAAGTCTCCATTTTTAATCGATACTATGTATAACTCATTTAGTCTTTCTTATGACATGGTTGATTGAAGGTAAAATTTGATCAATTTCAACTTTGAAAAGCTTCTTTTTCCCACGGCAACAGTAACCGATAATCAAAACATTCCATGAATTTGAGAAAGAATACTCACTAAGAAATTCATATAAGTCAAATTGCTACAGCTGTCACAAAGGTAACATTAGATGATTTAAAGAGGAAGGAATTACAAACCAACATATTCATGCAATCTTTTGCTAATCCAACTAAAATACAAGTGCAATTCAAAAGAATTACTGTGAAATATAACCAATTAATTAATCTAACACTAGCAGACATTGAAAGTATAAAGAATTATACGCCGCCCTCTTTCGTCTTTTTGTAATATTTATTAGTTTGAATTTATTTGAGACAAAACTTAGTTAACTTTCTAAAATCAATGCTGCATTTTGCGTCTAAAGTTAAATTTGTAAGTGCGAAAGGGGACCCATACGGGTTAACAGACAATTAACAGACTGAATTAGCCAGTACGAAAGTTGTATCCTTCAGTTAATTTTCTTTATGTTTTTTGTTTTCCTGTTTGTAATTTGTTATCTTCAGCTGTAGTTGTTTGTACTTGGTAGTTTTGATCTAATGAATTCTATCTTTTCATCAAAAAAAATAAACTAATCATTCACTATTAAACAAAGCCCTATCGTAACTATTTTTAATTCCAATAAACTAATCAAACAATCAAAACTCTCCTCCATTAAGTAACAAATTGGACTCTTTAAGAAACTACGTACGAAGCAGCCAAATACATTTAAAAAAAAAAGTGACCTCTAGTTGTCTGGAGTTTGTCAATTCATCCTCCCACGAGTCCTATCTCTATAACTTTATTTACTACGTTTCTTTCTCTACAACTACATGTCTATCCAATGCCTTTTATTCTGAAAATCAAGCCGAAATTGGTTGAAAAACTAAAAAATTTACACAATACTTAACTTACAATAAGATGGAGCAGTGGCAGCTCCAGAAATTTTTAACAGGGTGTTCAGAAATTACCTTTAACTCTACTAGCTTAACCAATCAGTCGTATCTTCACAAAATTTCATATACTAGTGTGTATATTGCGACCTCAAAAATACAAAAACACGTAAAACGTTGTAGTTGTTTTCAGTTTTTTTTATATTTTTACCAAAGCAAAATCAAACAAGAGCATAAATATGCTTATTTCTTTTAGGAAATGATGTAGCGAATACGTTTGCACGGATCTTTATAAACATATATTTTTATTTTTGGATTGGTTGCTCTAAGAAAAACTACACCATAACGATACCAATAGGTATTTTTTCCTCTCCATTTTTTTGTCTTTAAGATGTCTATCTTTTTTTGAGATGATATATTAAGTATTCAATTGTAAATCACTTGAATTGCAGTGTGTATTGTTTATAGTATAGGACTAAGTGTTCAGACAAAATATTAGATAAAATTACTAGATGCAATATAACAACAAAATAAAAAAAACGTGTTCAATTGACTACATTTTCTTATATGTTGTGCCACCTATGATTGGGCTATAACGGGATGTAATTTAGGTTGTTCATAGTAGACTGATTTGTTGGTGGGTGTTCATTTAATTTTGCACTGTGTTCATTCATATTTCGGCTGGGTGTTCAGAACATGAACTAACCTAAAATTTGTACAAATTTTTACATGTATTATTAGTACAAATTTTTTTTTAGGGTGGTCATGTGACCATCCACCTCATAGGGTGGAGCCGCCAGTGAGATCGAGTGGACGGGAAGTACGGGTCCAAAACTGGACCCGCCTGTACTTTCCCGCAATTATTAGTCGTGACTCACACCGTACAGACTTTAGAGAATACCTACACCTTCATTGAACTAGTCATACTACTATCCACGTCCAATTGGTAGTGCCGACGCAATAGTTTTTAGTACACAAAGCCTAATCTAAAAATTATGTTTTTAAAGAGTAAATACTTAAACAATTTTTACAGCAACAATCACAATATATGAAAGCCAAAATAATTTAAAGTTGCATTTTTATTTTAGTTTCCTTTTTATTTTAGTTGCCAAAACAATTTTTGTTTTAAGGCCTTTTATTTTATTGTGGGTCTTATATTGGGCCTTTAGATCTACTGGACTTCTTTTGTTTAGGCCTTTTTTAAAAATCAGATCGAGCCCTTTTTGTTTTTCTTATTGGGATAGTCAAGCCTAATAATAAAATTACGGGAATGCCCCCAACCTTTTTGGATTTTTTTTTTATGCCTAAGGCCTATGCCTCATGATATTTCAAAACAAAAAATGAAGTGGTTTCGTGTATCGTTTTTTGATTTTTTTTGCACCAAACTAAAGTACACGAGGAGTACTTTAATTTGGTGCGAAAAAATTGAAAAATGATACATGGAACTACTTCATTTTTTGATTTAAAATATCATGATTTTAGCACCTGGGTGCTAAAATCTTTTGGAAAACTGAGCCTTAAGTTAAAGTGCATGTATAACGCTCAAATAAAAGTAAGAAAACAAATACTCTTACAATAATTTTCCGCTGGACCCAAAAAAAGGTTCATAGAAACAACAAATTTGTACTAATTCTATGAGTACTTCGCCAGCTGCCGGTAGACTTTCTACAATGCTGAAGGGCCAAAAATTCCACACGATGGGTAAGCATTCACATCATGTAGTAGTAGTTGAAACGTTCTAAGAGAAAAATTCAAATTGCTCCTTGAGTATATTTTTAAGTAGGGGTGCTCAAAAAAACCGGTGAACCGTGAATCCGATCTGGACCGAACCGATCCGTACATTTTGGATTTTAACCGTGGATTAATGGTCTGGACACGGATTCAAAAAATAAAAAACCGTGACTTTTGGATCGGACACGGGTTTTGATTTTAAAACCGTGGATTAACCAATCCGAACCGTGAGATTTTTATTATATATAATTTTATCACTTTTATAATTATAGTCATATAGATATTGTTAATTTAGCAAACTTATGGTTTGGTTGTACTGTTGTAGGATTTATGGTGCGAATATTGTTATCTCTATAAAATCTAGGGGGGTAAAGTATTATAAGTGCTACTATATATACTCTCTGTTTGTGAGTGAACTGGAAGTAACTATCTGCTATTGTCTTTGTGAGTGAACCGGAAGTAACTATCTGCTATCCTTTGTGGTAATATAAGTTTGTGCCTTTGTTTGTTCAGTTATATAACTATCTACCTAACTACCTTTGTTGTTTTTTATTGGGATTTCCAGCTTTGAACTTTCTATTTAGTGCATTTGCTACTTGCTAGTGCCTTACTACCTTTGTTTGTTGTTTTTTCCGAATAAGTTGAAAATCCGCGGATTAATCCGGAACCGATCCGTGACTCGCGGTTCGGATTGGAACCGAACCGTGAGACTTTTGGATCGGACACGGATTGTATTTTTAAAAAACCGTGACTCGCGGATTAGGATTGGATTCATGCCAATCCGGACCGATCCGGACCGCGAGCACCCCTATTTTTAAGGGTAATTAAGTTGCTATAGGATCCACTGTACCTATTTTCTAAAGTTGACGGTTCGGATCACTCGCGTGGGACCCAAAAGTGGGTACCCGAGAGCGATTTGTACATTTTCTGTACAAAATGTTCTGTACCAGTAGCAGGGTCCTCTTTTTGAGGGTAATTAAGTTGCTATAGGATCCACTGTACCTATTTTCTAAAGTTGAAGGTCAACTCCATAACCCGCATTCCACTCGCGTGACCAAAAGACATGAATACTGCCACCTTTGTGAAGCGAATCGCCTACGTACTCCTTATCCGTTTTCTCTCTCCATCGTTGACTCTCGAAACGTCACTCCAAAAGCCGAGGGTTCGCGAAACACTCCATCGATCAGAAAAAACCTCTTATACTCCATCGATCTCGCACAGTCGTCATCGACGAAGTGTTGAATTGCTGTTGTCACTGAAGGTATCATACTCTAATCGACTTTTCCGCGAAATATCTGAGTTTTTTGTCGTAATTAGTTGATTTGTGGATTTTTACTCTATTATGTGTAAAAATCATAGCACCTGTGGTAATCTGGTGTCAAAAAGTACTCGTTATGGTCAGGGCCGGCCCAAGGGTTGAAAGTGCCCAAGGCCTAACGTAAAAATTGTGCCCTTAAGAGTTAAGAGTACGACACTTAAATAAATTTTCCAGCAACAATCGCAATACGAAATAGATACTTTTATACACATTTCAACACATGTTTTAAACCTTAAACCCACTAGGCTTATTTTAGCATTTTCCCTAAAATAATACTACTAAGAACAATTGTTGAAAGTAAAAATTTGCGTAATATACTCACTATGTCCCCATAAAAAATTGAATCCACAAAAGGGTGGGAGTATTTATAAACGTGCCACTTCAACCCATCTAGAAAAGTACACAGAATTAATATACAAACCTGGAAAACAGGGATGCTTAGGTTTTCGTAGCAGATGGAGCAATCGAGCAAGAATGTATTAGTTAGGGTTAGAAAATTCGAACACCTTCAATGGTGATGCCTCTTCTTCCTGTTCTTCGTCTTTCACAGCAGTAGAAGTAGTCCTCTGTCTCTTGGTACCTTGATTGGAACACAATATTGCCAAGTCTTTTTGCCAAAGAAAAAGGGGTTGGTTTTTTCCTTCAGTCCCACATCGGGAAATGAAGAAACAGAAGAGGTAAGAGAAGGGCATAAAAGGGGATGAAGGACTAGAAGGTTTAACGTACGTTGGGCCTTTACTGGAATGGGCTTTTTATTTGTTGTATTATTACATTTTGGGCTTTTAAAAGACTCCTACCTAGCCCAAAAATTAAATTTATTGGAGTGCCCCTTTTTTGGGGGTTTTTTCAGGTGCCCTAGGCCCAGGCCTTGTGGGCCTTACCTTTGGGCCGGCCCTGGTTATGGTCGAGATATACAAAGCTATGCGGTAATCATTGTTTTTGGCAAACTATCTGATTTTTTTTTTTTGTCGTAAATTAGTTGATTTCTGTACTCGTACTATGTAATTCAAAAAAAACCCTAGCACCTGTGGTAATTTGGTGACAAACAGTACTCGTTATAGTCATTGTAGACAAAGAGATGTGGAAAACTTTCAAAAAAACACTAGAAAATGTGGTTATTTGTTGTAACCAGTCAATTTGTATTCTCAAAAAAAAAAAAAAAAACACTCACTAGAAGATGTGGTTATTTGTTATAATCAGGTAATAATAGACGAACAAATGTGGTTGTTAATATGTGGATAACTGTGCCCCTTTTATTACGTTTTTGTGCTAATTTTGCAAATTTTTCCTTCTGCTGCTGTGTTTTTGGTTGTCTACTACAAGATGTAGATATCTGATGACAAGTTATCGTCATGATAGGATATAACCAATTGGTTTGTAGATTTTGTAATTCAAAAAAAAAAAAAACACTATAAGATATGGTTATCTCTTATACTTTATTTTTCACAATTACTGCCAAAAAGTTTAACTTTGTCCCAAAGTTGCCCATACAACTTACTTCTTATTATTTCTCTCTATTTCTCAAAAAAACTTACTTCTTATCCAATTGTGAGCTAAGTATTTTGAAAGTTTTCCAATATACATCCGGAGACTTAATACATTTAAATATCATAGTAAGCCCCAAAAAATGTGATGGACCCTCCACATAGTTGATTAAATATGACAATTCCCGCTTTTTCTTCACATTTTTATTTGGTCTTTTGCGGGTAGACTTTTTCTTATCTTAAGTCTTCATATTCCGGTGTTTACGCATTCTTTCACTAATTTTTGAGGTACAATCCTATTGTCCATTAGTGTCCAATGAGCAAAATATCAAAAAGGAGTTAAATTAGTAGCAATTGTTATGAGATAAAGACTGATGATATGTTGATTTAAGTGTTGAGTGAGGCAAAGTGCCTAAAAAAGAATGGAACCCCCTTAATGTGGATGAAGCCTTTTAAAATTGTGCGGGCTCAGGCCCAAAGTGAACAATATCGTGTTATACATGAGAGGTGGGCTAGTCAAACATTAAGTGCCCTTAGAACTACTTTTTTTTTTTCTTTTTTTTCAGAGATATAGAGGTGGGGACATATTTTATCAAGAGGCCATATGGTGGTTGACAAATATTCTTCATTAACAGGTAAAGTCAAGTCAGGGCCCTATTTTGAATTGTTCCCACGTTGAATTGTTCCTTCTACAACTAGGGCACCCCCAGTGGCAGAGCCACATGGTGGGTGATGGGTTAGGTGTCCCTACCGGGTGGGCATCCGTCAAATTTTCAGGTAACAGGACGGGTTCGGTGGAAAATTAGAAAAATTGATCGGACTCGTTCGGATACAATTCTGGTTGATGTTACATTGCCTCCATCACTTGTCTCGAATCCGTCTCGAATTTTTTTTACATTTGATGTTATAGTTTATCCTAATATTTTTATCATTACTCTTGCAGGAAAAATTGACTCTTGCACGCAAGAGTTGCTGCGCACTGTCACGTCATCTGATATCTTTGAAGACTCTTACACGGAAGAGTTAACTCTTGCACGAAAAAATTCCCACTATTGTAAATCCAGTGGGCTTATAGTCGCAAGAACATTTGTGTAATTCACATATATACTTTTATCTCCTTCTAATTATAATAAAGAAAAAAAATTGTTCCTTGTACCATCACCAAGCAGCAGAGAGAGCAAACCAACTGTCTTGATTGGCTACTTGAATAATATCATTTTCACATTTACCAATCATAAATTTCAACTGTACTTCCCTATCCATTGGAAATAGTATTTCCATTCATAATTGTTCCCACTTTTGCTTCAACATTTTCTTTGGGCTTGATTTTTCTTAAAAGCACTACTAATTCTAGAAACCACACAAGTTGACCATTTAAAAAGTGCATGCATACGATATGTTGTACAGGGTATGGGAAGAACTCTTTTTTGAAAAATTCTAGTCAATCCATTTTTTTTTGGTGACTGGTTATATGGTCAATTTATGTGTGTGTAGAATTATGCTTGGTTGAGAGGGAAAGAAATTGATGGAGACCTTGATGATGCCATGTAGTGGTTGATTATTGACAAGAATTCTGTGTCTTTCAGGAATCTTAGAAGTATGTAACCTAGTAGTATGTATTCCACCAATACAGTCCTTATTTTTTTATTTTTATTTTTTTTTTCGAAATACAACTGAAGAAAGACATAGTGCACACAAGAAAAACAGATAACACAACCGAAAAAACTAAAGCATACATCCAGCACTAAATTGATCCGACAGTCAGATGTCTGGGAAGCTGCATGCAAAATGTCAGAGAGCAGTTGAAACGGGAGTTCCACTATTGATGAGACTTTCATACGTACAAAAACTGACCGATACAATCTTGAACCATTCCTTAGTCCGGCGCCATTGACGGCATTCTTAATTTTCACTCGAGGCAACCGCCTCCGAGTTACAAAAGTTTACCTTGTAAAGCAGAGGTGGGAACCATGGCACCCCTCAGAATGACTACAGACAAGTGAAGATTGGGGTACCCATTCACCAAAACGAAAAATAAAAATAAAAATTGGGGACACTTCTGTTTCTTTTTATTTTTGTGTTGCATGGTTTTAATAATTTCACAATTTGTAATGGTTTGTGATCCTCTCTGCTTGGAGGTTTGTAGCTCTCCTTGCGTGGAGGCCTTTTCCTCTCTGCGTGGAGACGTTTCTTCCGCTTGGGAGCTTTATAATGCATCGATGATGCAATTAATCGATTGACTTTTTGCCGGTGTTACAATATGTATAATTAAGCACTTGTATCTATTTATAGCCTGATTTGGCTAAATCCAAAATATTGGTTTTTTGGTTTTTTTGGTTTTGTCTTTATTAAAAAAAATTTGCATTTTTTAGTTTTCAGTCGATTTTTTGTGGTTTCTTGGCTTGTCTCGACATGAGAAATGTAAAAAGTAAAAAATTGTTAGCCAAACCCGGTTTTTGAATAAAGACAAAAAATTATTCAAAAAACCGATTTTTTGTCTTTAGTCACAAAACTTTAAGTTTGGCTTATAATTTTGTACTTTTTAGATTCCTCTCGTCAAGACAAGCCAAGAAACCACAAAAAATTGACCGAAAACTAACAAATGCTAAAAAAAATTTGAATAAGGACAAAACGAAAAAAACTAAAAAACCAATTTTTTGAATTTAGCCAAATCAGACCTAAGACTCAAAACAATTTCCCATTCTTCTAGTTTAGGAAATTTGCCTGGAATATTGGCATTTGCGTAATTGTATTGAAGACAAATACCCAATGTCCCATTCTTTTGCTTTTGGAAAGCACTGTCCTTTCATTTTCCATACATTCCGATTTCCATTTTGGCAAAGTAAGAACATATTCGATATACCCAATCTATCATCAAACATGACAATTTGCCCATTTATCTTTACTGTCATTTCTTGGAAACCAAAAACCAATTAAGAAAGCAGCAGATTTTAGATAAATGCGTTTTGCTTTCGTTATACGACTTATGTGCATGGAGAATAATTAAGTTAAATAAGTCCATTTTGTGCCACCGTTTAATTTGTCAAAAAAATGGTGAAGGCTCCTAATTACATAAAGATTATACCAAATTGTTAGAAGATCATTAACGTTAAAAAAGGAAAAGCCATATGGTATAGATGGTGGGATTATTGTAGATTAAATGCTTACACGAACTTATAATGATAGAAGTGTTGGAAAATTGAAAGTTCCGTTCAAATATTTTGGTGAGCCTAAATATGAACAAAATTCATTTTTTTTAGATGAATGAGAATTGTCTCATTGTGGGAATAAAAAACAGCAAAGTTTAGTGGAAAGATGCGCGCATGCTCACCGTCGCCAAACACCTAGACGTGATCGGGACTGGAACTCAGTATTTGTGGACCCGCGACTTGCGGCACGAGGGCTTTGGTTTGTCTTGAAATGGTACGGGTTTTGAGTCGATGTAGTGGCATCACACCAACAACATTATGGGGTCATAAACTTGGAAGGATTAATTGTGATATTAGTCACGAAATGAATTTCCACTTTAAATGGCTGTATTGAAGGCTGCGGTTTTCTCAGCTCTAAGGCTCCCTTTGCGTGTATAAATTGGTTTCCTCTGTTATGTTTTGATAGAGGATAAAACAAAACACCAAAAACACACACACACACACACACACACACAGAGCTTCACAAGGTCTATTTTTGGTCAGAAGGAGAGAGTACAAGTACTTGTTCATTCAACAGAGCAGTCGAGTTGGTGTTACTCCGATTGTTTGGACCGCTGTATCTTGGGAAGTACATGCCGATCAAAACCTCCAACACCTCTGGGAGGCGGTGACTATTTGCTTTAAGGAAACTATGGGTTTACACGGGTCTCGATTCGTTCATTGTTTTTTTACAGTTTCTGGGTTTCCGCTTAATTTCATATTATGTTATTTTGTGTTCTTGTTCATTCCAGAAATAATATTTTCGATCACGGTTTATTTTAGTTTTCTGGTTCTGTTTTTCCTACAACAAGATGATATCATCCACTTGTAAAAAAGAGCTCCCAAGTTAAAAAATTCTCTCACACACATGTACCTTGTTGGTACGGAGTAACTATCTTCATTTGGTACGTGCACAAACAAGATAGCTAGAAAAAAGTTGAATTTTAAGTTGCCTATCTTACAATGTGGATGTCTTCTAATTTTGAGCATTTTTCTGAAATCCAAACACGAACTCCTAGGATTGAATGAGTTTTTTTAGTGCCACCACGCGCGCACATCCGGCTGTCCATTTTGGTTTGGACGGTTGGAGTTTGGAGAAAGAAACATGAGAAGAGAAAGGGGAGAGAGGGGAGGAAAGAGAGATTTCGATCTGGGCCGTTCAATACACTTTTGGATGGCTCAGAAGCAACGCTCGGGTACCACGTGGCCAAGTACCCACCCAATGCCCAAATTTTTTTCCCTAGAAGTGTTATTGTAATCCACAAAATGGGTGGACCCTCCAGATTGATTGTTTGAAATTGAATATGGTAAATAAATGTTTCCCACTTTTGCTTCACCCTTTTCTTTAATCTTCCGGAAGCAGGACTTTTCCAAAACTACCAATAGTACCAGTGGTTTTACCTAGTCAATTGCATGATGAGATAAGATATGCCAAAAATTCTATATATTGGTCAATTTTACAAATTTCGGTATTTGGCCCAATTTTTATGTAGTAGGTCGAGGGTTTGACTCTTATAGACAGGAGGTTGGCCCTCCTAGTAATCTAATTAACACATAAATATTCCTATGTCTGATTATCAAAACAAAAATTCTACTCTAGCCAAAAAAAAAAGACCCACCAATGTACGAGACAAGGAAATCGGATTCAGAATCAACCATGTAAAATTACATAATTACACACAGGTTGTATTTTTAAAAGGGTAAATAGCAAAACACCCCCTCATTTATTACCGTTTTGCAGGGACACCCCCTCATCTATAAAACTCAGCACTCACACTCCTTCATCTATGAACCGTTAACAGGAACACCCCTTCCCCGTCATTTCCGTCCAAATCCTTAACAAAATTAGATATAATTACGTGATTGTCCTCTCTCTTATTAGGGCAAACACCAAATATTTTCCATCTCTCCTCCAATTCGAACAAACTCCATCGACAAATGTAAGTCTGCATTTTTTTGGGGTCTGCAAAAAATTAGATTTACATTATATTGGACAAACAATAAAGTAGAGAAGTAGAATAGAGTTGTTGGTGTTTTTTAACCTTGTAGTTAACACACCCTAAAAATCTCCTCCTGGGGTTTGCTATGGATTTTGATGTGTGGATGGGTGCTAGCATTCCACAATAACAAGTGGGGTAGTCCACTTTGGTTCTGCTTGAACCAGTGGAATCCATGAAAGCCATTTAAGATCTGAGAGAGAGAGAGAGAGAGAGAGAGAGAGAGAAATCCATGGAATCCAGGAAGACAGACTTTTGCCCAAAATCTGTTATGTGGATTTCTGCTCAAAAGTAGTACTCGTTATCGTCATGATAAGATGTAACCCGTTGGTTTGTGGATTCTGTAATTCAAAAAAAAAAAAGAAACAGTACAAGATTTGGTTATCTTGTATACTTTATTTTTCACAATTACTGACAAAAAGTTTAACTTCGTCGCAAAGTTGCCAATACAAATTTTATTTCTTATCCAATTGGTGAGGAACTTTCGGTTAAAAATAAAGGGAAAGTGTGGATGTCTTCTTCTCTTTTTGATGTCTTCTTCTCTTGCATATCATATTAAGCCCCAAAATATGTGATGGACCCTCCACATATGGTTGATTAAACATAACAATTCCCGCTTTTTCTTCACATTTTTTATTTGGTCTTTTGCGGGTAAGACTTTTCTTAAGTCTTCATATTTGGGTGTTTACGATTCTTTCACTAATTTTTGAGGGACAATTCTACCGTCGTCTGTTAGTGTCCAATGAGCAAAATATCAAAAAGAAGCTAAATTAGTAGCAATGTTACGGAATAAAAGACTAATGGGAAGTGGGGGCGTGCTGCGCAGCTATGTGTTGTGCGATCGTGATTTCCCAAATGTGTTATTAATGGTCCGGATTTTTTGAAACGTTCACACGAATAGTTTTACTGTTCGCACGATCAGTTTCAAAAAATTCGGACCACTGATTTTCAAGACGGAAGGACAGGATTGCACAGCACGCTGCACAGTACACCGTTGCGTAGCACGCTTCCAGATCCAGAGTGATGATATGTTGATTTAAGTGCCCTAGAACTATTTTATTATTATTATTTTTTGGTAGAGATATAGAGGTGGGGACATATTTTATTTGAGGCCATATGATGGTTGACAAATATTCTTCATAAACGGGAAAAGTCAACTCAGGGCCCTATTTTCCAATAACATCACGTTGAATTGTTCCTTCTACAACTAGGTCACACCCAGTGGCAGAGCCACATGGTGGGTGATGGGTTAGGTGTCCCTACAGGGTGGGCATCCGTCAAATTTTCAGTTAACAGGACGGGTTCGGTGGAAAATTAGAAAAATCAATCGGGGTCGATCGGGTACAGTTCTGGTTCATGTTACACTTCCTCCGTTACTTGTCTTGAAACCGTCTCAAAATCTTTGTTTACTTATACTTCCCTTTTAACGGGATCATCAATTAGGCTTTGTGCATGTGATTCTGGGCTTATTTCCAATTTGGTATAAGAAAAATGCTAAAAAAAAGTCTAGTGGACTTATGTTAGGGAAAATACTCTTGCATGGATAAATTAACTCTTGCACGCAAGAGTTGCTGCGCACTGTCACATCATTTGGAATCTTTGAAGACTCTTACAGGAAAGAGTAAACTCTTGCAGGCAAGTGTTTCCACTGTCGTAAGCCCTTACAATAGCAAGACCATTGGTATAATTCACATACTTTTATCTCCTGCTAATGACAACAAAGAAAAAAAAAATTTGTTCCTCGTACCATTACCAAGCAGCTGAGAGAGCAAACCAACTGTCTTGATTGGCTACTTGAATAATATCATTTTCACATTTACCAATCATAAATTTCAACTGTGCTTCCCTATCCATTGGAAATAGTATTTCCATTCATAATTGTTCCCACTTTTGCTTCAACATTTTCTTTGGGCTTGATTTTTCTTAAAAGCACTACTAATTCTAGAAACCACACAAGTTGACCATTTAAAAAGTGCATGCATACAGTTAATATGTTGTATAGGGTAATGGGAACAACTCATTTTTGAAAAATTCTAGTCAATCCATATTTTTTTTTGTGACTGGTTATATAGTCAATTTATGTGTCTGTAGAATTATGCTTGGTTGAGAGGGAAAGAGATTGATGGAGACATTGATGATGCCATGTAGTGGTTGATTATTGACAAGAATTCTTAGAAGTATGTAACCTAGGAGTATGTATTCTACCAATGCAGTCCTTTTTTTGAAATACAACTGAAGAATAAAGTATAGAAGAAAGATGATAACACAACCGAAACAAATGAAGAATACATCCAGCACTAAATTGATCATGCGGTCTGGGAAGCTGCATGCAAAATGTTAGAGATCAACTGTAACGGTAGCTTCACTATTGACAAAGCTTCCATACAAAAATTAACTGATATAGTCTTGAATTATTCCTTAGTCCAGCGCCAATTACGGCATTCTTAATTTTCACTTGGGTCAACCGCGTTGATGTGATTCATCGGTTGACTTTTTGTCGGTGTTACAATATATATAATTAAGCACTTGTATCTAAGACTCAAAACAATTTGCCTGGATTGGCATTTGGCTAATTGTATCGAAGACTACGGCCAATGTTCCATTCTTTTGCTTTTGGAAAGCACTGTCCTATCATTTTCCATACATTCCAGTTTCCACTTTGGCAAAGTAAGAACATATTCGATATACCCATATATCTATCATCAAACATGACAATTTGCACATTTATCTTTACTGTCATTTGTTGGAAACGAAAAACCGATTAAGAAAGAAGCAGATTTTAGATAAATGCGTTTTGCTTTCGTTATACAACTACATGAATGGAGGATAAGTTAAATAAGTCCATTTTGTGCCACTGTTTAATTTGTCAAAAATATGGTGAAAGCTCCTAATTACACAAAGATTGTGCCAAATTTTTAGAAGATCATTGACGTTAAAAAGAGGAAAAGCTTACTGTAGAGTAAATTCTAAGTTCTAACACGAACTTATAATGAACAAGATGATGTCATCCACTTGTAAAAAAGTACTGGTTTGTTAAAAAATTCTCTCACATACATGTACCTTGTTGGTACATATTCCTTCCGTCCTTTTTTAAATGATCACTATTAGAATAATGTGGGTGTTGGCTACGTATCACACGGTGGTATCTAGTGTGCATCTCGGCCGTCTGAAATATTTTTGGACAGTCCGAATTTTAAATACACTTTTACCGAAGTGTTTTGGACCGTTGTGATGGGGTGTTACGGGTACCACGTCAGACACCGCATGGTACCCTACACGCACGCAACACCCAAGTTTTTCTCGATTGTTTGAATATGTTAAATAAATGTTTCCCACTTTTGCTTCACCCTTTTCTTTAATCTTCCGGAAGCAGGACTTTTCCAAAATTGACAATCGTACCAGTGGTTTTACCTAGTCAAGTGCACGGTGAGATAAGATATGCCAAAAAATTTATATATTGGTCAAAATTTTACAAATTTTGGTATTTGGGCCAATGGTTACCTAGTAGGTCGAGGGTTCGACTCTTATAGATAGGAGGTTGACCCTCCTAGTAATCTAATTAACAAATATAAATATTCCTATCGTCTGATTATCAAATAAAAAATTCTACTCTAGCCACAAAAAAAAAAACCCATTAATGTACGAGACAAGGAAATCGGGTTCATAATCAACCATGTAAATTCACTTCTCAAATTTTTTTTTTTTGAATAAACACATTAGGAAAAGATGATATTATATAAAATTAACTCGTAGAAGGAAAACGAAATTAAATCTCTCCGTACACTTGTAATTTCAGTAGTAGTATGAGATAGCATGAAGCATTAACACAACATGAATCAAAAGACAGATGAAATATGACACAGAATGTAAAAAAACAAACGGGTTAGGTCATATCACCTTCGAAAAACTAGATTAAGATTAAGAGAATCTTAAATGACGCAAATGGTAATAGATGTGCCCATTAGTTTGCTCCTAAAACTAGCTCCAGATCCATTCACCCGTTTCATCATGTAATCTCTCTTTTGATCTTTGTAATTTTATCTGTTTGAATTTTTTAATACAATGAATTGCTCTTCGGAAGAAAAATGACGCAAATCTGACACATACTAATATTCTATCGTACGTTTGATTATCAAAAAAAATTCTATAGTCTAGCAAAAAAAAAAATTAATTGTACAAGGCAAGGAAATCGGGTTCAGAATCAACCATGTAAATAACAAAATTACACATAGGTTGTATTTTTAAAATTCACCTCTCAAAAAATTATCATGTCGATCCCTACACTCTCTGGTTGATTTCTGTTTCTTTCTTCTTCTTTGTTTATATCTGAAAAAAAACTATCATTTACTTTAAAATTATGTATGCAATCATAGAGAGAGAGAGAGAGAGAGAGAGAGAGAGGCATTTGACGATGAGGGCCATGTTAGTTTGTTGACAAGAATTCTTCAAGAATCTTGAAAGTGCACTCACAACCCAATAGTCCAACAAGTAGAATTGTTTTTTTGGGTAATTAACAACTAGAATTGTTGAATTGTTCTAACGTACCATTCATCAAGCAGTAGGGCGAGCAAGCTAGTTCCCCTGATTGGCTACTTGATCAAAGTACAATCAAGGCGAATTTTCCCTTTCTTTTCCTTTTCCTTTTGGACAGCATTGTCCCTGTTATATTACACGGGCATGGCTGTGTACCCATTACTGGAAAACCCCAAAAAACAAGGGAATCTAAGAAAAAGGAAAAGAAAGGATAACATGAAGAAACTCTCAGATTTAAAATCGAGAGAGAAAAATCATCATTGGCAATGAGGGATTATGATAGGTGCTGAAAAGCACCCATTAATCCTTCCAATTTGTGCTTTGTTAGTTAGGTTATGTAGTTAACTAATTAGCATTAGTTGGTTTGTGGTGTTTCAGGTTTTAGAAGCTCAAGAACTTGGAAAACGTGTTTTGGAGTGATTTGGAAGCGCCGGGGATGGAAAGAGGTGTACAAAAAGGAGCGGAAAGTCAAGTTGCAGCATCTCTGGACCGGACCAACACTTTCCGGGACCGGACCAGCACTTAACACGGCAAATCCTACCTTGCAGCACCCTTCGTCCGGACGAGGGAAATTCTTGGTCCGGACAAAGCATACCGGGGTGTTCGTATTGCTCCCAGCTTCTCTGGTCCGGACCCACATGCCTTGGTCCGGTCAAACGAACACGGAAATCAGCGTTTTGGACGCGTTTTATGTAACTTTTACGTCTCCTAGTATAAATAGAACATCAGAACATAATGCTAGGGTTCCGAACATTGGCAAGAGGCTACGAAGAGAAAGAAACTCAGAGTTCTTCAACGTTCTTCATGTGTTCTTCAAATCAAAGCGTGTTGATCATCTCCATGGCCGGCTAAACCCCTTCTCTAGGGGGAAGATGAAGTTCTTCACCAAGTAACCTTGCTTTTCTACGTAGATTATGGTTGTTATTCGGATCGGATTACATGTTAAGAACTCAATTTCATATGATCAATGAAGTTATGGTTTTATTCTTCCAATCTATTGTGTATTTGTATTCGCATGTCAAATACCGTAATCATGTAATTGTTTTCAATGGTGCGATTGGAGTTCTGAGATGGATTATGCTCGTAAGACGGATCGTGCCGCGATAGTGAGACGGTCCGTGCTGTGGGATAGTCCATGCCTTTTAACAATCGCTATATCTTCTTGACGATTATCGTTAGGGTTTGCAAGCCCTAGCGATAATCCCGTGCGATTCGAATATTAATCATATCTATGCAATGCTTGGTTACGCGGTGTGAACGGATTCCAAACCCTAGATCTCTTTCCCAAAAAGTTTCACATTTTTAATTATTGCACTATTTAGTTCAATTATTTCTTAAACAATCAAACCTCTTTTTACTGAATTAAATTGGAAATTCATTGGAATTAACGCAACTCAGCCAATTTGTCTCCGTGGATCGACACTCGGACTTAACCGCTATTCTCCGGAATAAAAGTTAATTCCTAGTTATTAAATATCTATTTTTGACTCAGCACGACACGGTCAAATTTTGGCGCCGTTGCCGGGGACAATTTGCACGGTTGCTTAGTTTCGATTAGTTTTTATTTTAATTCTTAGTTTAGGATTTATTTATTTATTTATTTTTATTTTGGTTTTTAGTTCAGGACTTTTTAATTTTGTTTGTTAGTGTGATTTTCAAAGTGCAGGTTGCAAGGATTGGGCAGAGGATAACAGATCAATAGCAATGTTCCAAGGAGTGCACCATCATTGTGAGTATCAAATTAATAGTTTGCAATAGGTTAGATTTGTTATGAAAAATACGGGCTGCACCTATGCTCCCCAGTATCCTGAATATGTCCAAGAGCAGTTTAGTCATGCCCAATGGTTTCCTGAACCGAGTGATGATTGTTACTCCAACAATTATAATTCGGAATGGGAAAATCATTCTAATTTTTCATGGACACAACACCCTTCGGACCTATATTATGCCACATTCCCAAGGCCTAATTTTTCTAATATTTCCGATCCATGGGCCTACTACCCTACTTCTCCACAACAGTCATATGAGCAACTAGCTCCCCCGCCACCTCAAAAATATTCTTTAGATTTTCAGGAGAAGATGTTGCAAGCTCTTGAGGAGTTTGAAGCTAATAATCAATGTTTCACCCAAGCTCTTCACTCCCAAGCCCAATCTCTCGCAAATATTGAAGCTTACGCAAACCAGATAGAAACTGCGATTAATCAATGGGATGAGGAAATATTATTGAATAATGAGCAGGACGTAGGCATAGAGCATGATGAGGATGCGTGGAAGGTAGTGGATATTGAGCAGGTAGAGGATATAGATTATGGGGAGAATACAAGGGATGTGGGACAATTAATCATCAACTTTGAAAACTCTAGGGTTGAAGAGGTGGTGTTACCAAAAGGGAGTGTCGATTCCCTTCCTCCTTCATTGGGCTTTACTTTTGAGACCATGCCAAGTGACCAAGGCATAGAACCTGTGCTGAAACTTTCATCACATGCATCTATGCCCGTAGATACTGGACCAATGGAAATTTTCACAGTCCCACACTTGCATGACAATTACTCCACGGGGGAGACTGACGGCTGAGAGCAGTGCAACCACGATGTCCAGCTAACCACTCATCTAGGGGGATGATGAAGCCTCGCTCCAAGTAACGATGTATTTCGTATAAACTAGGATTTTTATTCGGATCGGATTATATGATCAGAACATGTTTCAGTTTATGAAATAGTTTTTATTCTTTCAATCAGTTGCGTATTTGTATCTGCAGTTTCAAATACCCGTTCATATAATGATTTTCAATGTTGTGCTTGGAGTTCTGAGATAGATTATGCTCGTAAGACGGATCGTGCCGTTGGGTGGCGTGACACCATGCCAGTGAGACGGTCCGTGCTATGGGATAGTCTATGCCTTTTAACAATCACAAATATCTTCTTGTTGACTATCGATGGGGATTTCAAGCCCTAGCGATAGTTATTTATCGATTCGAATAAAGATCCAATTTATGTGAATGCATGGTTATTTGGTAGGGGTGGATTCCAAACCCTAGACTTTTTCTCTCACCATCTTCACCTTATTTAATTTATGCTTTCTTTTAGTTAATTAGCCTTTCAAAATTAAATCTCAATCAATTGTTTTTCTTAGAAATTAATTTAGAGGTTAATCGAAACCATTGTAACTTAGCCAATCTGTCCCTGCGGATCGACACTCGGACTTGACCACTGTTCTTCTGAATAAGGGTTATTGTGAGCGAGAAAATGAAATAATGGTCCCAAGGAACAGGCATGTAATAGAAATTGAGTCTGAGGAAGATATGAGTAAGGTGGATGTGTCAATTTCTAACTCTACAGGTGCTAGGGTTGATGTCATTATTGAGGAGCTTGATATTTCCATGGAGAAAAAGGTTTTATTAGAACATGAGCCTCTATCGTGTGTGGGTGTTTTGGATATGTCTGGTCCTATTGATTCTCCACAATTGCTAAGTTTTAACAAGTTAGAACAGATTGATTTTCTGGGTGTTAATAATTTTGATTTGGGATACCACCCATGTTTAATGAACATTGCCAACAGTCTGAAAATCAATTTGGTTCGAATTGCATATTTGGTTGAACTCAAATTTCAAACGTGGCTAAAGAAATTGAGATACTCTAAGTATTTAATTCTATGGCATGGTCGCATACAGTTTTTAACAGAGACCTTGAAGCGGGTGAGGATGTTGATGATGGTGATGATGAGTGATGTGGTGGTCACTCCTTGTTGTACAGTGTCCAGTATTTTGTTTTTTGTCTTTTCTTTCTTAGATAGTTTGTTTTTCCTGTTCTTTTTCTTTCTTTTGTCGTTGTGGGGACTAACATATGCAGGTCAGTGTGTTCCAGTTGGGGGGTCATGCCCCGTGCTTTTAGCCTATTTAGTTCTCCTTCACGAGGTGATCTCTTTCCTTACCTTTTCATTATTTGTCCTATCATTTTTAGTGAATGGCATTCAATGAGGACATTGCATGATTTAAGTTGGGGGGTGGGAACACTTTGTAGCATTGCATGTTTAGAGTCTTGAAAACAAAAATAAAAAAAAATTGAAAATTTGAAAAATCTTAAAAAGTTGGCTCTTTTGGCATGGAATTTTGGGCTTGTTGTACTTACTTGTTGATTGACTGAGTTGAGGCCTGTTGCTCTTGCATTGGCATGTCTTGTGTCACCATAGTTTTGTTTGCTAGTTTGTTTCAAGGGAGGCATCAAGGCACTTAAGCATGGCACAATTGCACATCACGTTTATTGGGTTTGATCACTTGTGAACTTTGCTTTGTTTGTTCTCAAAGGCTATGATTAGTGAAGACTTATACCCTAGTGAGCTTTCGTGCCTTAAATTTCTTTTGGAGAGGTGTCGAAATAATTCTTTGTTTGTCTCGAAAAAGAACTAAATTTGTTGTCAATCTCATTATCGTTTGCAAAGTATTGGAATTGTATACATCTCTCGGGTTTGGTTTATTACTTGGATGTTACACCCCTAGGAGATGATCATGGGCATTTTCTTGAATTTGAACCGGTTCATCTCTCTTGTTTACATTATCCCTTGCGAGCCATTTTGAGCCTCAAACACTTAGCCTTTTCTTTGCTAAACTCCACCTTCCATATTGTGTTTTGAGAGAGGCAAGAGTGTAGAGGTATAATTTTGGGGAGAAATGTAGCTTTTGTGCTTGATTTGTGGTGTTCCTTAATTCAAAAAAAAAAAACCAAAAAAAAAAAAAAGAGAAAAAAAGAAGAAAAATAATAACATATGTTGCAAATAGGGGACACCGTCATGTAGAAAAATGATTGGTTAAATGATGGTGAAATGTTAGCAATGGGGTGGTGTTGAAATAATATTGAAAGGGGCACACATTGCATATTTGCCCTAGAGTGAGTGTCTTGTTATACTTTTCTATTCTCCGACACATGATTGTTTCACCTTAACCTTGCGAATTTATCCATTGCCTAATGTTATAACCCTGATTAAGACCTATTTGATCCTAGGGGTGTTGGGGTGTGGATTGGTGGATTGAGATGATTCCAATACTTGATGTTTGTTCATGAGATTGTGTGTCCACCATATAAAGCGTTTCTTTTGTGTCATAGTGTGCGGGGTATCTTGCTTCATATTTACACAACCTCCAAACCGCACACTTGAGAGTTTATAATGCACCTTGTTTCTAGCGATTTTACTTGTTGAGTGCATGACATGGTGAGGATTGAAGTCGAGGCTCGGTCCGGAGAGAATGATCATTCTTTGTTCACTTGTGATCACAGCCCATATTCACTCACGCTACACTTAGGTGCCATGATTTCTCTCTTTCGACTTAATAGCATTCGGAACTATATTGGCCTATTATGTCTTTGTGATAGTGGTACATTCTTAGCTTGAGACATTGATGAGTTGCACGACAGGTTTTGGGTTCCATGTTGAGAGACTCCTTGTGTTTTGTGGGTGATCACTGCTGAAAACCCTCACGAGACTTCACTCGTCCTACTGGGGCCACCCGGGGGTTTAAAAGAACTATCTCTGCATTAATTTAGTAGTTTAATTTTTCTTTTGCTAGGGGCTAGCAAAGTGTAAGTTGGGGGGCGTGATAGGTGCTGAAAAGCACCCATTAATCCTTCCAATTTGTGCTTTGTTAGTTAGGTTATGTAGTTAACTAATTAGCATTAGTTGGTTTGTGGTGTTTCAGGTTTTAGAAGCTCAAGAACTTGGAAAACGTGTTTTGGAGTGATTTGGAAGCGCCGGGGATGGAAAGAGGTGTACAAAAAGGAGCGGAAAGTCAAGTTGCAGCATCTCTGGACCGGACCAACACTTTCCGGGACCGGACCAGCACTTAACACGGCAAATCCTACCTTGCAGCACCCTTCGTCCGGACGAGGGAAATTCTTGGTCCGGACAAAGCATACCGGGGTGTTCGTATTGCTCCCAGCTTCTCTGGTCCGGACCCACATGCCTTGGTCCGGTCAAACGAACACGGAAATCAGCGTTTTGGACGCGTTTTATGTAACTTTTACGTCTCCTAGTATAAATAGAACATCAGAACATAATGCTAGGGTTCCGAACATTGGCAAGAGGCTACGAAGAGAAAGAAACTCAGAGTTCTTCAACGTTCTTCATGTGTTCTTCAAATCAAAGCGTGTTGATCATCTCCATGGCCGGCTAAACCCCTTCTCTAGGGGGAAGATGAAGTTCTTCACCAAGTAACCTTGCTTTTCTACGTAGATTATGGTTGTTATTCGGATCGGATTACATGTTAAGAACTCAATTTCATATGATCAATGAAGTTATGGTTTTATTCTTCCAATCTATTGTGTATTTGTATTCGCATGTCAAATACCGTAATCATGTAATTGTTTTCAATGGTGCGATTGGAGTTCTGAGATGGATTATGCTCGTAAGACGGATCGTGCCGCGATAGTGAGACGGTCCGTGCTGTGGGATAGTCCATGCCTTTTAACAATCGCTATATCTTCTTGACGATTATCGTTAGGGTTTGCAAGCCCTAGCGATAATCCCGTGCGATTCGAATATTAATCATATCTATGCAATGCTTGGTTACGCGGTGTGAACGGATTCCAAACCCTAGATCTCTTTCCCAAAAAGTTTCACATTTTTAATTATTGCACTATTTAGTTCAATTATTTCTTAAACAATCAAACCTCTTTTTACTGAATTAAATTGGAAATTCATTGGAATTAACGCAACTCAGCCAATTTGTCTCCGTGGATCGACACTCGGACTTAACCGCTATTCTCCGGAATAAAAGTTAATTCCTAGTTATTAAATATCTATTTTTGACTCAGCACGACACGGTCAGATTACTTAAAATGATAGAAACCATAAGTAAGGAAGAAGAAAAACATTCATCGAAGGTATAGCCCTGCTCTCCCGCCCAAATTGGGGACTTTGACATCGCAGGGATTGCAGGGCCTGCCGACCCGATCTCCGCCGTCCAAATGTGGGTTGGATGGCCTAAATTTGAGGGGTGCCGATGGGTGTTTTGAGTATTTTACCTCCCCTCAAATCTGAGCCGTCCAAAACACGTTTGGACGGCCGAGATCCATCGGCAAGCCCTGCCAAGCTATCCCTAAGGGACGGCAGAGTCCCTAGCTAGATCCTCTCCCGCCACCCATAAGGGTGGTGAAAAACCCTAAGGGAAGGGAGGAAAAGGAAGAGGCAGGGATAGAGCCAGGGAGGAGCCAGTGGAGGCGGTCACCCCTGCAAAGAAAAAAAAACCTCTAATTTTATAAAAAAAGAAGCAATCAACTCTCTAGTATGCATTGATGCGCTGTGTTGTAGTTTGGTGGTTTTTGTTTTCTACTAGTTGGTGCATATAGAGATAGGTAGTCGCTTGTGTTGTTTGTATTTAGTTTCAGGGGTATGCCCCATTAGACATTAGACATGTCCTCTGTTTTGCTTATAAAATTTTATCCTTACCCAAAAAAACAATTCCAACTTATCAATTTGATTAATATAATTCACTCGATTGGTTGGTAATTGGTTTATTACTCAGCCTATTGTCAATTGATTTACACCTTCATGAAATCTCACATTTACCTTTTTCCCACCTCATTTTGGAGTCGTTTAAGATTTGCATCGATCTTTGCGCTACCTTTAAAGAATCATTTTCTCAACTAAATATTGGTCCATAAATTTTCAAACGAGAGAAACATAAATCTATTAAATGTCAATATTATATGACCATTTGATGATAATGCTCCACAAATGTACCATATGATATTGGTGCAGTTTGTTTGTTTTTCTACCCAAACACAAAAATGACACTCTCATCCAACCGAATGATGCGCCGATGTTAGATTCGAACCTTCATAAACCTAAGGCTAACAAATATTAAATGAAACTCTATAAAATTGCATATAAGAAGTTGAAATAATGGAGTAACATGTTTTGTTTACTATTTTGGAGTCAAATAATAAACAAACACACACACATGGACGTTAGCTTTTTAGAATAAGAAAAATTGATGGAGCTGAAATTTTTTATTTATTTTTGGTAAATCAGTTTGAAGCTGAAATTTTTTTGTTTTTGAACAAAGACATTAGGAAAAGATGATATTATAGATAATTAACTCGTAAGAGGAAAACGAAATTAAATATCTCCGTAAACTTGTAATTTCAGTAGTAATATGACATAGCATGAAGCATTAACGCGACACGAATTGAAAGATAGATGAAAAATGACACAGTATGAAAAAAACAAACGGGTTAGTTCATATGACCGAAAACTAGATTCAGATTAAGAGAATCTTAAAATGACGCAAATGATAATAGATGAGCCCGCTGGTTTACTGCTATAGCTAGCTTCAGATCCATTCCCCCATCCCATCATGTAATCTCCTTTTTTATCTCTGAAATTTTATCCATTTGGATTTTTAATGCAATGAATCACTCATTAGATGAAAAATGACGCAAATCTGACACGAATGAGGAAAACAAAATCAAATCTCTCCGTACACTTGTAATTTCAGTAGTAATATGACGTAGCATGAAGTGTTTACATGACACGAATCGAAAGATAGATGAAATATGATAGTATGTAAAAAAACAAACGGTTTGTTTTTTTTTTTAACGGCGACAAAAACAAACGAGTTATTATCGACAAAAAACAAGATTAAAATTAAGAGAATCTTAAAATGACGCAAATGGTAATAGATGTGTCCACTAGTTTGCTGCTAAAACTAGCTCCAGATCCATTCACCCGTCCCATCATGTAATCTCTTTTTTTATCTCTATAATTTTATCCGTCAAAATTTTTTAATGCAATGAATCGCTCGTTAGAAGAAAAATGACGCCAATCTGACACGAAAATTTGTCACTCGTATTTTAATTGATATGTATGAGACAATTCATTTTATTCAATTTTTAGAAGAAATTGAATAAAGTAAAATGCAACGGTCAATAATGCGTAAAAAATACATTGGTATCCAAAATATGTATATTAAAATGTAAAACTATATTAATACGGAGTATCCGCAAAATGTTTGTTAAAATCTAAATTTGGTTGAAAACATATGCCTATGGCTCAAAACGTTTTTTTTATAGGAATACTAGTTTGATGCCTCCGTGCACGCACAAAATCTCGTGCTCGTGCTTTTGTACTTTATTATTATTATTATTATTATTATTATTATTATTATTATTATTATTATTATTATTATTATTTTTTGTTTGTGCTGGTGATGTTTTTCAGGGAAATGTTGCTCTATGATTTTTTTACTTACAAATTTCTTTTGGTCCATAGTGGCTATTTTCATTCAGTCTAGGATGAGTGTATGTACTAATACTAATGTAGTTCATGCAATTTGTTGAAGAAAAGTTGAAAGAAACCAACAACAAAAAATAAAGAGTTAAGCAACAATATTCTATGCATTGAATATTTGAACGTAATTTTCCAAAAAAAAAATAATAATAATAATTAGATGATTCAGGGAAAATAAAAATACCACTTTCAATCGTGCAACGATAATTGAATGTAAAACTGAGTAAAGAACAATTGCATATGCTGAAAGGCATAAAAAGGACCCAACAGCTCCATTGTGGTTTATATGATTCTAAAAAATCAGTCACGCCTAGAAATAAAACCAAAATTAATTTGCAACTAAAAGAAACAGGATTGTATAATGAACAAATGATGCAGTCCTTATTGTAGAATCCCAATATAGGTAACCCTTAGAAAACTACTGAATCCTGGAACAATCAACAAGCCCAGAATAAGATGTGGCTCTTAACTGGGGTTCAAGGAAGGTGGAAAAAAGCATAAATGAAAAGATTTTATGAACCAAAAATAAGTGAAAAAATAGTAGTTGCAGTTCCAAAAAATAACTGAGGTACAACATAAATCATCATCAAACTCACCATTGATCCCGGAATCGGGTGCCCTGTAGTGAGCCAAACTCGCTACAGGGTGTAATGAGCAACAGTGGCCGTTGGATTCAGTAATCAAACTCACTACTCTTACATGAAAGAGTTTCATTTTTAATCTGAGTCATTGATTGGTGAATCCAACGGCAACTGTTGCTCACTACACCCTGTAGTGAGTGCCCTCACTACAAGGCCCCCCGTTCCATTGATCTCACCTTTTGCCTTTCCACTACTTTGCGATTTTAAACCAAACAAAATAACTTATGTCAACAAATACAACTTTCTCATCTCACAAACGGACATTATCACTCTTCAGATATGAAACTCCGGTTTTCATTTACTCGGAACTATAGGTGGAATATCAGTATTGGGTCTCGGATGGGCTTGATCTGTTCTTTGCTTTGCTTAGGATTCGATGCCATCATTCCTTGTCCCTTTGGTCTTTGTTATATTTCAAAGATTAATAAAAATTTTAGCCTTTCAAAAAAAAAAAAAAGGTGGAATATCAGTAGCAATTACTTTGATCATTTGCAAATTCTAGCACCACATTTCCTATATGATTTGAACAAATTATTCAGCACCGATAACACGTTACACGGGTTATAATCACTCACAGATAGAGAGAGGAAACAATGGTCACTCAATTGTGAAGAATATGACTTGCTAGGAACAACAGTACCAAAAGGCATTGAATAGCTTTGTGAGCGATTGAAGCTGATAGCTAGAAAAGAGCTAAATAAAACAATGATACTGTTAGTAATGGCAATTACAAGTCGTGCACCACAAATAAACTACTCCCTCCGTCTCTTTTTAAGTGGTCCACTTGAGAAACGTATTTTTTTGCGGATGCTTAAAAATGTACTTGTGTATAACGTTTTAAAAATTTTTTTTGGCACCAAATTAAAGTACTCGATGAGCACTTTAATTTGGTATAAAACAAATTAAAAGGTTATATATATAGAGAAATGTGTTTTTTAGGGGTTTGCAATTGACACGTATTCCCATATGGATCATTTAAAAAGGGACGGAGGGAGTATATTGAAAACTAAAGCTAAGGACGATAAAGCGGAAAAGAAAATCCTGGAGCTTAGTCCAAAATATATTTCTTGGGACATTGCTACACATACAGATACAAGTGCACAGAAAATGCACAGATCGTGTTCGGGGACCCACTTTTGGATTGAAACGTTAGGACTTTGGTTCGACCACTTCTAACCGTTCGATTGAGCTAAAATTTTGTGGGCCCACTCGGAAAAATGTTCTAAGAAGAATGAACGGTTCGGATCACTTGTGTGGGACCCAAACGTGGGTCCCCGAGCATGATCTTTTGGATTGAAACGGTGGGACTTTGGTTCGACCACTTCTAACTGTCCGATTGAGCTAAAATTTTGTGGGCCCACTCGAAAAAATGTTCTAAGAAGAATGAACGGTTCGGATCACTCGTGTGGGACCCAAACGAGGGTCCCCAAGCATGATCTGTGCATTTTCGGTACCCATAGGTTTTCCATATTTCTCGTGGGACAAAAACTAAGCCACTTAAAATGCAAAAGTTTCACAGCCCAGTCCATTGTCCAAAATATATTTCTTTGCATGCCTGATGCTTTTGTTTGTTAGTTGCCGATGTCTTCTTGTTTCCTTTTGGCGTGGACACAACAAAAGTTTAAGCATACCTTTGGAAGCAACAAAAGCTCTGATAGTCTGATTGACCACACTGGTAACATAAATCGACCGTGTATCTCTCTCTCGAAAGCTATGTGAAGTTTCTCTCTCTCTCTCTCTCTCTCTCTCTCTCTCTCTCTCTCTCTCTCTCTCTCTCTCAAAGCGTTTATCTCGCTATTGACCACATCGGAAGGGATGAAACCGCCATCGAAGTCCTCCAACGTCAGGTACCTTGTTCTTCGAACTTTTCTCTCTCTTTTCCCTCTCTCTAAATTTCTCTCTTTATACGTATACGTATAGGTTCTATGCATGTGGTGTGTATGTCTGAAGAATATCCAGTGTAGCACGTGGATGCTCTGAGGTCCATAGAAGCAAATACTCCTAAATTGAGTGTTCAATTTGTTCACTCTCAACCAAGCAATTATCCAATAGCGGCCTGTACAAAACGACAGGCCATAATCACAAATAGCCATTGAATAAGGGAATTACGAGAATACAGTTTAACCAAACACAAAAGGGTAAAAAGAAATGGGAGAAACCAATTAATCATTAGTTTTTCTATTTGAAATTGTAGGTTATTTTAAATGGGAGGAACCAATTAATGGCTTAGAGATATTGTTTACTTGTTCCACACAACTCTTTTGCTTCATTAGATGTTTTGTCTTGTTTAATTTGAGTAAATAAGAACATGAGTCATACCCATTTTCCAAAAAACTCTTTTGCTTCATTCAATGTTTACGTGAATGACTAAAAGACCAAAACAAGAGGACAAAATAAGACCACAAAACGCACAAAAGGCCAAAAGAATGAAAAACACAACTCGTTAGCAACTCAACTATTCTCTATTGGCCAAAACGTTCAAGCAAACAATAGGCAATATACATACTAATGCCCAAAACTTAAAAAGAACAAGAAGAAGATTTCAAAGACTAACATATCACTAATGCCCAATAAAATCACATAGATAAGGACAAAAAAACGTGAGAGACATTTTTAGGCTAAGATTATGTAGTTATGACTGAAAATTTTTAGATTGTGATTTTTTGGGCCAGCTGTCCAAAAAGTTGAGAGAAACGGGAAGTAAGTAATTGGATACTGTGGCGGTGAGTCTCCCTTGGTCTGTAATTGGATACTATGGTGGTGAGTCCCCCTTGGTCTTGGGCTAACTGTGCCAAAAACAAAAAAAGAAACGTAAATCAATTGGATTAAGAGAACCTTATGGTGGTGAGTCCCCCCTTGGATACAAAAGGCCAAAAGAGGGGCAAAATTGAAACTAAAAATAGAAGCAAAAGCCAAACGGAGGATTTCATTTTAATATAGAATGATATTATTCAACACTTAGGGGGTGTTTCACTAGGTGAGTTTTTTTTTTTTAAATAAATTGACTTTTACGATTTTTTATGTGATGTATTATAAGATAATAACTTGTTTTGATTTTTAGAAAAAAATTATTTTATGTTAGTGGAACACCCGCTAATAGGCGATCTATAAATAAAGGACACTGCGGGGCGTACAAAAAGGAATGCACAGAAAATGTACACAGAGCTTGTGTACTACGTTTTCTGTACATTCCTTTCTGTACTCCCAGGTGTATCGATAAATAAATAGGGATAATCGAAACTAAAGGAAGCTTCAGATAGGTTCTTGATTTCAGGCATCGGCCGCACAAGATATCAACCTAATACGTTGCCTCGATTGTGATCGGTGGAAAACAACAAAGAAAAAATAAAATTAAACACAGAAATAGAATTTCAATTTCTAGAAAGTATTAATAGGTTTCCTCTCTCTTCTTTTGAGTGTTCTACAATTGCGTAGCAAATCACCCGCAATTCCCACTCCCCCATAACAAATCCCATTCCCTTCAATCCGCCCAAAAGACAAAATACAAGCAACGAGAAAGAAATAGAGATGTATACTGATATAGAATCATATACCCATTGGTGAGCAAGAAGAATCTATGCCCAACAAATGAGCAGGCTTTAAAGGGTTACTTGCTGAACTCGCTCAGTGACTCGGTCAGTATCTTTTTCTTCACATTGGATTCATTTTTGATCAGTTAGGTTTCTGGGATTTTGTTTTTTTGGTAAGAAGGTTTTTTTTTTTTTTTTTTGCGCCATTCTTGTAACGGGTAGTCGTTATTTTTATTCAAAATTACTTGGTTCTGTCTCTGAGTTAGATCGGCATGAATGTTGAATGGGCATTGTACACTGTTTGTGGATGTTTGTTTTTGTGTGTAGTTTTAATTTCTTGTTTATGGTCTAATCTGTGGATGTTGTTTGGTTCTGATTTTAGTTGGTGATCATTTTATAATGCTGCTATAATGGTGGTATTCTTCAATTCGGAATTAGTTGGTGTTGTGAAGGGAATGTAGAAGACTGAGAATTTAGGTCTCCGTTAGGCCATGTTTGATTGACGAAACTAATAGTAGTGAGGGGTTGAAGAATCCAATGGGATGAGAAATCACGTGGGAGTTATGGTGACAGATGAAATGAATGTGGAGTTGCATGTGATATTTTAGGACACAACATATTATTTGGTGTTAATTGCCCGTTATATGTTAATCAATACAATTAACCGCATGTGCATAGCTATTTTTATTGACAGTAGGTGTGACATTTGTATTAGTGCATACTGGTAAAAGAAAATAACCAAGCATTCTTCCCAGTCTATCACACTTGGCTTTTCACGTTTTCTGTAGCTTGGACACGGTCTTACAGTCTTTCGGTGTCTCATATATGGTCTGATTTATCTCATCCAGGTTAACTAGTCTTTGTTGTTTAATAGCTTGTTTCTGTTTTAGCAGATTAAGCTCGGCACATTTGCTATGGCTCAAGATAGTTCAGGTGAATCAGATAAGCGAAAACCTGGTCTGTTGAAAGATCAAGTCCGGTTGGTTAAGAAGAAAGATTCTGATCGTTATGAGATTGTCCCTTTACAAGATCCTTTGTCATTTGAGAAGGGTTTCTTCATTGTTATCCGTGCATGCCAATTGTTAGCCCAAAAGAATGATGGACTGATATTGGTAGGGTTAGCTGGTCCGTCTGGAGCTGGGAAGACTGTATTTACTGAAAAGATACTGAACTTTATGCCTAGTATCGCAGTCATATCAATGGACAACTACAATGATTCTACTCGAATTATTGATGGGAACTTCGATGGTAATATTATCTTTTGGCGGTTCTGCTTTTGGATTATTTTGATAGTACTTAACTAGATTTTGTACGGTGTCCATTACGATGTGTTCCTTATGTATATCTATGTGTCCCCACTCTCCATGCTGGGAGATTATTATTTGATTCCACCTTGAGGAGTTTCATTTTTTCCACATACCCATCTGTCATATTTTTAGTAGTCCTTTTTTCCCTTGTTTTGTTGATGATGCATCTGAACTTTGTGATTTGGCAATTTGTAAATATTAGTTGATATTGACTGTGATGTGTCTGAATCATCATTTTGAAAAGGATGTTTTGGGTGAAGAAATTATTTGATTTGAACCAAATTGAAAAGCTGTATGGGGCCTATAGGCAAGTGATAATCATGACAATGTGGTGGAGTTGAGTTCAATTATGATGCTGACATGCTTTTTGTAGTTACGAATGGTAAGCTCAAAGGGAAAAAAGCTAGTCATTCACAATAATGTGAGTACTGAGTGCAGAATTTGTAGATGCAATATCATTTGTGACAATAGTCGATGGTTTCGGTCAGGGCACTAGTCCAGAATCCTTTACAAAAATTTCTTAATATGTTCAGAGGGCCAGTAGACAGTGAACCTTAACTTGAGGCCATTGAAAACTTTCTGATACTGCCTAGGTGTTGCATTTACAGGAGAAATACTGAGTTTGTTGATTATTCGGTTATCACTGCTTGGTGGAGCTCAGCACGTGGGAGTCTCTTTGTTTTGTCATAGATGGTGGGTTTTTATTTTGATACGGGTTGGTAGGTTTATCTTGGCAATTGAGGTAGCAATGCCTCTTCCCATTAGAGGTGGATTTGTGGAGCTTCCCATTGATGATGAGGGAATTATTTAGAAGTCTTCGTTGCCATGGGTCTATGTTGGGTGCTGTAAATTGTAATATCATCATTTCGGTGGACTTGTCATTTCATTGCAGCTTCAGGGGTGCTTGTAGCTCTTTAGGTTCCTTTAAGTCTTGTACAGAATAGATAATGTGTGTCGGGATAGTATCGCTCTTTTTCATTTGGCTTTTGCCAAAAAATAATAAACAAATTAGACTACATACAACCATGTTTACCAACACTATTTTTAGGACCCTTACCATTGGATGTAGGAAAACCAAAGCAATTTTAGTTTTTGTGTTTTTCAAATGTATGCAGTAATACGTGCATTTTCAGTCAAAAATAAATAAATAATACTCCTCATCTCAAGGTAGGGGGGAAAGGGTTCACTTTGGCTTCTTTGCTAGGAAATGAAGGATTACTGCAGTAAGCATGTCAACCTGTATGTTCTATTCAAATGATATCATTAGGCCTGGAATTTGTTAGGTCCTGTAAAGTATCTTCAATTTCTTTTCACGCTAAAATAAGTGTCATTAATGTGTAACTTTTACGGGTTTGATAACTCTTTGAAACAGATCCCCGCTTGACGGACTATGACACTTTACTCAGGAACATCCATGATCTAAAGGCAGGGAGGCCGGTTGAGATTCCCATGTATGATTTCAAGTGTAGTTCCCGCACAGGATACAGGTTGGTAATGCTGATATATCATATCACTGTATATTCATATGGTCTTTATTATGATTACTACTTCATTCTTTAGTGCCTCCCCTTGTCTCACTTTTCTTGTGTTGGTCTCTCCGTGGAGAGTTTCCAGAACAATTACAACTGAATGTTATATCTTTTTCTGTTCATGTTCTACCTTCTTCTGCTTGAAGACACTCCTTTCCAGTGAAGAAACCACTTGGTCACTTGTCCTTTTTGTGAAAATCTGTCTGACTCTCTCTCTCTGTTGAATTTTGCATTTTATCAATTATTATCTGGTCAGTCTACCATTGCTTTCAGGTTTCTCTATTGGAGTAAGGCTCAAAATATTGTTTCAGTATGTTGCTTTGTGTAGGTAGGAAAAGAAGACATTTGGTACCATTTTGTAAGCATTTCAGAAACTTTTGTTAACGTAGAAGGAAGATAATAGAAATATCAAAAGATGTTTCTAATAGCCTTCTAATATATGTGGAAACATTGTATATATTCCATCAACTATTCGTTTCATTGTCCTAGGAATTGCGAATGTTTTGACATTGTGATAGAAATGAAATGAGATTTTTTTCCATGTATTTAAGTCATTATTTATCAAAATCAACTCCCTTAGTCTGATGTTCCGTCCCTTTTTTTGAAACACTCCACTACCTTATAACTCGTTTTAGCATTTGCTGGTAGCAGGACTCTTGAAGTTCCAAGTTCCCGGATTGTGGTTATTGAGGGTATTTATGCTTTGAGTGAAAAGCTGCGGCCTTTATTGGATCTCAGAGTATCCGTTACAGGTGGAGTACACTTTGACCTTGTTAAAAGGGTCTTGCGTGACATACAACGTGCTGGACAAGAACCAGAAGAAATAATCCACCAGATTTCTGAAACGGTTTTTCACTGTTATCTTCAGCCTAATCTTCTTACGGAAGTTGAAAAGAGCTTCTCTACTAAATTTCAGTTATACTCTCTTTGTGCAGGTATATCCAATGTACAAGGCTTTTATTGAACCAGATCTCCAAACAGCGCATATAAGAATCATCAACAAGTTCAACCCATTTACAGGATTCCAATCTCCTACTTACATTTTGAAGGTATGATCTCCTTGTTGCTATCTTTTTCGGTCCGTGCATTTGATTCAGAACATAGTTCAACCTTCCTAGCCACTCACATCCATTTAGGCAGATTTAATTAGTGAATTCAGAATTTAAGGCTTTGGCCTTTCTGTGTTTCGGGGGTTGGCCCTTGTGTGCTTGCTGTCCTCCCCTTCCTTGCTCGTTGTTCTGCATCAGGTTTCACATATCTATCATATTTATGGAGCAGGTCATTGCTAGAAGCTTTAGTGTTTCTTGATTTCTTCAGCGACGGGTTCATAGATTTTTCTTCCTTAATTGAGTGCTATCTTTTTATTGTAGTCATTAAAGAGCGTGACAGTGGATCAAATCAAAGCTGTCATGTTGGAGGAACACACGGAAACCGTGGAGCAGACTTATGACATATATCTTCTACCACCTGGTGAAGATCCAGAATCATGCCAGTCATATTTGAGGATGCGGAACAAAGACGGAAAATATAATCTCATGTTTGAGGTCTGTCCCTTTATTATAGAAATAGCACCTAAGGGAATCATAAGCAGCCCCTGCAGAATTTATTTTCTCATCATTTTGCTTTCATTTACTCATTTTCTTAGCCAGCATGTTGCTGACAACTGATGATCTGTTACAAAAACTTGTATTTACCTTGCTGCCTCTACAATGAACTTTTTCTTAGGATAATGATGAATGAACGTCTGTACAAGAGTAGTTTCTCGGATTCTGTACAATGAACTTTTTCTTAGGATAATGATGAATGAATGTCTGTACAAGAGTAGTTTCTCGGATTTTGCACGTGAACTGAAAATGGAGTGTTTTTTCATGTGTCCAAAGCCTTCATCATTTGACTCTCTTTGATAAATTCAATTAAACAGGAGCCCAAATATGGACAATGAGTGTTTCTGTATCCCAGTAAACATGCAAAATAGCAACATCTAAAGCATGGGAAACTTCTCTTTTGTTTACTTTTCCAAGTTTCTCTGAGAAACCAACAGAATCTATAAGCAGAAAGGCTGTGACATTACTGTCAAGTGAGATTGATTTCTTGTCCTTTTGGTGCTGATTGATCCTTGTCTCTGTTTTTTTTTATTTGTTTCACAATTAAGTTTAGCTTAACCAGTATCCTCCTTTGTACTTGTTATCCTCAGTTTTTGGTTCTGTGAATTTTCAGCATGCTTCGATGACTATAGAAAATGAAAAGAGTAAAACAGCGTCATCTGATCAGAGTGGTTATGTTTTTGAATATCAGGAATGGGTTTCAGATTCTCCATTTGTCATATCACCAAGAATTACGTTTGAAGTCAGTGTGCGGCTTCTTGGTGGCCTGATGGCCTTGGGATACACAATAGCAGCTATCCTAAAAAGAAGTAGCCATGTATTCTCTGATGAAAGGGTGTGCGTGAAAATAGATTGGCTAGAACAACTGAACCGCCACTATGTTCAGGTATTTCAAGTTTTCTCTTTATTGCATGCGCCCTCCCAATGCTTCCTGTTTCATTTCGACAATCAGAATCATTCTACTTAGAAAATAAAGCTATGAAAAATACATAATTGGGCTTTTTCAATATCAACCAGTTTGTTCTACTTTGTTAAATATAATCTATGAGTGGTAAAATAAATCGTTGCCCATAGATGTGGCCATGTGCCTATGTGTCTTTGTCTAGTTGTGTTAGAATCTGTTACCTTCACACAGACAAACAGTTACATCGTTGGAGCTGTGAGAGAGGTTTATGGATTTCTTCGTTACCAAAAAACTTCGATAGCTGTGAAGAGATGTCAGAAGATACGGAAAGACAAGCAGATTATTTAGTTTGTGTAGTTAATGTATCCATGAACTTGTGGATGTAAATCTAAAAATATTGCATGCGTTTTATGTATTACTCACATCAGCCCGTACGCCCATTACGCCCTCTCCGTAGTTTTTGGAGACTTTGGGTACCAACATTGAAACATTAATGGGGAGATGGTACTGCATTCTTTATTAATAGTCTTCTAAGTCGTGTCTCGTGGAATATGTGGATTGATTGGAACTTCAAATTCTAAGTACAACCTGTTGCTACATTCATCAAAGGTGCAAGGAAAAGATCGCCTACTTGTGAAGTATGTGGCTGAGCAGTTGGAATTGGAAGGCTCGTATGTTCCTCGCACTTATATAGAACAAATACAACTGGAAAAGCTTGTAAATGAAGTTATGGTATGCCAACTTTACAGAGCTTGTGACACCCTTTTCCTACAATTGTGTCCTAATCTAATCATTTTGCAGGCATTGCCTGATGACTTGAAGACAAAGCTTAGCATAGATGATGATTTGGCGGCAAGCCCGAAATTAGCACTTTCTCGAGCCTCAGCAGATAGGGTGGCCATGAGAAATAAGAATCTCAAGAGGTGCAATTTGCTAATCCTTAAGCATTTCTACGTCTCATCATTCGGCTAGTGGTTTCGTCATCTTGAGAACATGAAAGTCTTCATCATCCACATTTACGTACTAATATACTATGGACTTTTACACATCTTTTTGTATGCCAAACTCGTCTTCCTTGCTAGATTTGCTTTCATAGTGAGTATAATGTAACAATCAGTGCAATCTCTCCAAAATTAGTTCTATTTCTTTTTTATTTAAGTTGTAAAAAGTAGTTTTTGCAGTTTTACCAATGTGCCCTGAGAAATAAAAATAACTTTGGATCAACTGATTATTGAAGACATTATGGAAAGTTATAGGAACCTCTCATTGTTTTAGAAAGAGTGATTGTTGCATGTCGAGAACACTTTTCTTAGGCAGGGATGCACTTTGTTTCCTTGCATTTGGTAGTTCAGGAGGAACAAATATTTTGACCAATTTTCTTCCCCGTCAAAATTTCATCATTCCATCTTATAAATTGGATGATTTCTTGTTTGTAGTAATGGTATGCCACATACATATTCAACGCAAAGGGACAAAAATCTGTCCAAGCTAGCTATGTATTCAGTTGATACCCGAAGGTTTGAAGACAGGACAACAGAGTCATCTGCAACACTAGCAAGCCAGGTGATTCATGATTTTACAAATGCTTCAAGAACCACTAAAGTTTCACTCTCTTTGTCTCAATCTAAAACGATATAATTTGAAAATATTTTTCATCGTTTAACTTTTTCTGGTTAAGTGCATGTGATTTACTTTCTGGTGTTTGGTTTGCTAGCTTGAGTTTTTTTTCTTCCTGAAAAAGACATTTTTGAAATGAAATAATTACTTCCTACTCAACTGTGACTTGATCAATATCCACACAAGTTGCACAACTTTTGGTGCTGATCCGTCTGAGGGCAAAGTCTGGCATGTGTCTTCCATTTGGTACCTTAAAAGTATTGGCTCACATATGACCCGATTTTAGTGGTGGAAACGACTCACGGAATCTATAATAGTTGTTTTGCTTTCTTTGGTTTTACGCAAATTTTGCTCCAAACACAGGAATTGGGAAAAGATTTTCGATGCAATATTTTATGTCCCAACAAACAAAGCCGCAGACTTAAGTGTTTTCAGGTTTTTTTGGTTATAAACTAAAACAATTTGTATACCCTCTTACTCTCTGTAGGGAGCTATTACGCAGCTGTCCGAACAAATTTCCACACTCAATGACCGGATGGACGAGTTTACATCTCGGATTGAAGAACTGAACTCCAAGTTAACCAGCAAGAGAGTATCTTCCAGCCCACAAAACATGGCTCTGCAATCTGAAGCCTGCAATGGGTCTGCTCCTACTTCTTACTTCATATCTGGTTTAGGCAACGGTTCCTTGACTGGATCTATAATGCCTAATTCCTCGTCTTCCTCCCAGTTAGCAAAGGAGTATCCCTTAATGGATGAGGTAAAAGGACTAACCCGATCACTCATTGTGAATTTAACGTACACATTTAGTGGTTGCAGTCTTACACTTCCAAACCACCGCACTGGTCTACTTGTCTAATTCATTTTCTGTGTTGGTTCCTTTTGCGGGCAGATTTCCAATATTACTCGGGGACAACGCCAGATCATGCATCAGCTAGATAATCTTACCAATCGTCTCTGTGATACCTTGAGAGAGAAGCCACGACAAGGAAGAACAGAGAGGAAACGCAAAATGCCAGCCATTGAACCCATTACGGTTTCTCTAATTTTAACTTTAGCCGCCGGTGGTTTGGGTATCTTTTTATTCAAGGCCTTTCTACCGCGAAATTAACGACTTATAGCCATTCAGACTAAAATCTCTCAGTTACCATGTTTAACCTTTTGCTGTTCTACCCTTTATATCGGAATGGTACATCAGATAGGCGGAGCCAAATACTCCAACTGCTATCTGGTTGTCTTTCCGAGGGTCAAAGAAAGTTGTTCTTCGGCAAAATTTTTGTGTCGGTACGAGTCTTAAAGTCCTAGTAGAAATGTTTTTACTATTTCAATATAGACAAGTATATAGGAAGCATATGCGAATTCGATCACAAATTTTACCATAACATTTGATCACAAGTCTATAGGAAGCATATGTGTTTCCTATCAAGCTTTTTTTCCCTATGAGAAAGTTGACCCTTTCGGAGATGTGACAATACTCTTTACTAATTGTTCTAAATTGCAGAGGCACGATTTTAATTTAGCAGCGTACAACTATCTCATCTTTGCTTTCTCATTTTTGTACATAACTATTTTTGTTTAAATTTGATTATTCTCTTGCGACGACTGTCATGCTTCCAAGAGCCTTTAATTGCTTGGGTTTTTCATCCGGATGTCGGGCCTCATTTGATGCGTGAGATAGATTGGAGGGGATCGGTGGAGGATCGGGATCAGGATTGGGATTGCTAGTTAAAAAGTGAGTAATAGTGAGATTGGTTATTTGGTTGGATGTTAGGATTGTTATAACCATGTTTGTTTTGGTTGACGAATGATATTATGCTTTCCATTTGCCTTGATGTTATATCCGTATACTCTTTTCAACGTACCATCCATGTTTTTCAAGAAAATGTCTTTCACAAGAAGTTTGTAGAGTATAATTCAACGTTTCTCGTCCCGTAATAAACTTGAACTTAGGCTGGAAAAAACCAACTTCAACCTAAACCGGAATGAACCAAGACATTGCCAAAACTAAACGCGCAGCCATAAACGTTGATGAATACATTAAACGATGGGGCGTTATGCAACAACCCGAATAAATCATACAACCAAACGCAATGGAATGACAAAAAAGGCATTGGTGTTGGTGTAATTTGGTTCCGAAGTGAGGCAACGACGCAAGAGGCAATCAACGGAGACAAAAAGAGCAAACTACAACAGGAAATGAACTCAGAGATTTTGCATCAGCAAAAAGAATCATTTGCAGTTTACAAGACAAAGCCAGTAAGCCACAAATTCACTACCTTGTAGGGATATATGACCAAAAGAATTTTTTCTGCAATTTACTCAAACACCCAAAAAAAAAAAACTGATCATTCAAAATCTAGTTACAAGAGATGCTACTTCCACATTTCAATGCCAAATGCTGAAACTTACATTTCAGGAGTTACTTTGAAAAAAACCTGAACCAAATGCTTCAGATAGGTGGTTTTTGGTTTTTGGCAAAACATTGCCAAAAACCAAAAACCTGAAAAACCCCTTTCAAGTGCCTAAACCATACCTCATGCGCCTGAACCACCCTTCAGGTGCCTTAACCTGCAGCTTCAGGCACCTGAAGCATCCTTTCAGGCGCATGAAGCGCATTTTCCAGAATTTTAAAATTCAAGGCGGGAATATCTGAAATGTCATCATTGTGATTTGATTCTTACCGTTTTGACAGAGAATCATCAGGAGCGGCAGAGAATCGCTTGATTAAGCCTAAATTGACCTCAAAATTGACCCCTAAACCACCTAAACTAACCCTTGGGTTGTTATTTATACCCCCATATCCCCTTTGATGAGGACTCTTACACAATCCGAAAATTTACCCAAGTTCTGCCATTCTTCTCTCAAAGAAACCTCTAAAACCAATCACAAATCCCATCCAATCTACTTATCTTCCACCCAAAACCCATTTTCATACTCAAGCATCAACTTTAAAGCTCGAAAATGTAGAAATCCTACCTAATCAATGTTGAAAGGTCCTTCTTGAGAGTAGCCAGTAAGTCTATGTTGCTTCTCAATACTAATGATGGCCTTGCAATGTCTTAAACACATCAAAAGAGCATTTTTGCTCAACACCTGAAGCAGCAGCTTTAGGCACTTGAAGCAGCAGCTTCAAGCTTCTTTCACTTTCTTTACTTTTTGTTTGAAAACTGTGTATTTTGGTCCCAAATCTTCACAATTCAAAAAACATGTTGAAAACCTTCTGTTCGTCTTTCAAATAAGTAAGAAATCGTGTTTTAAAGGGAGAAAATGGCTTCTCAAAGGCTTGGAACAGTGTATTTGATCCATAAATGTACTTATCTGTCATTTACTTTCCAAAAATGAGTTGAAAAGCCGATGTCCATCTTTCAAGTAAATGAAAAACATGCTTTGTGAAGCATAAATGGTATCCTTGTGACTTCAACAAATCATTAAACAGAGGTTTCAAACTTGGTTTCTATACAACAGTTAGCCTCTACCTTTTTTCTATCAATATCAGAGGCAAAACAAAGGCTAAAAGGGGTTTTGAGCAGACACCTGAAGGATAACAGAAGGTTCAAACCAGATTTTGTTCAAAAGTCTCCAAAAGACTCCATTTCCTTTTCATTTTACAGCATGTAGATGCGATTATTGTTATTCATGTTATTTCATCATCATGTTACATTATGTTCACATGCAATCACAAGCATCCACCATTGCGTGTTAATTGTTTTAATCTCCATTCATTTGTTTCCCTTTTCTTCTACGTGAATAAAGTTTAGAAATCATTGTTTTGCAATCCCTTAAACATTTAGTAGACACCGGTTTCTATATCAAGCGAGGGGGGTGCCTTAAAAACATTCCCCCCTTGTGACTTAGCTCCCTGACCTGAGAAATTATGGCAACGAAAGGCCGGTGAAAACCTTTTTTCAAAACAAGGGCAAAAGAGTCATTTCTCAAACCCATTTATCGGGTGCGGTCCTCAAACCCGGGTGGCGACTCCAAAATTGAAATCATATTTGAGTTTATTACCATTAAGGTCACAAAACAAATATTTATTACCATTAAGGTCAATCACTCTTTTTAATTACCATTAAGGTCAATAACTCTTTCTTTTGGGTTTATGTTTAGGGTGCACTTTTCTATTATAATGTTTTAGTAGTTTAGGCACTTTCATAGGGTATCCTAGGATTTTAGGCACTTTCATAGGATATCCTACAGTTTAGGTACCCTAAATTTAGAATGTACATTTTAGAATTTAGACCATACATTTAGTAAAAGTATGGAGCCTTTTACTCCCATCTTGTGTCTGGCAATTATAGAGCTCTCACTAGAGTTTTATAAGTCGTGCATTGCAAACAGAAAAAATATACAATTGTATACACAATGCACTATCATATAGAGATTTTTGATTTGTGGGAGAGAGACAAGCAAAGTTCAGTTGGCCAAGGCGCTCCTCGGAGGTGTTCCGAGGTTCATGGTCCAGCCGTTTTATACTGGGAGACAGATGTCGGTTTCAACCTACGACGACCTCAGTAGGCGGCGAATCTGCTTTAAGGAGACCGTAGTTACACAAGACTTGGTTCTTGAATACTCCAATACTGTTTGTATTTCTCACTAATTTATTCTACAATTACATTTGTATTTGTATTTCTTTAATGGAAATTATTCTTTGAAATTCATGTATTACCATAATTTTTCCAACAGAACTTTGCTTGTTGGCTCAAGTTCGAGTTCGCTAAAAACTTAACAAATAAACTTGAATATTATAAAACTTGGCTCGGTTCAACACTATTCAATGACTTCGTCTCTTTAATTAAACCAACTGTTTCTCCTTTTAGGGTACGTGATCCAATTATGGTTGCTAATCGAAAAATAAAAAAAGTGATCCAGTTATGGCATGCAAGGCAATTGCGTGCAAGATTACAAACCTTCTTTAGCTTTTTCATACATGGATGGAAAGGTTTAATGCAAATAAACAATTACGTGCTCTAGTTATGGTACGTAAAAACAAGTGATCCAGTTATGTGATCACCAAAGATCACCAATTACGTGCTCCCCAAAGATCTCTAACACCAAGACTTTGAGAGGGATGATAGGTTTTGGACGATGGCTTTTTAATTATTGGTGATTATTTGGTTGATGGCTTTTGGTTGAAATGCAGTACAGGCATATTTTGATCAAAGAGCATCTCATTTGCATTGTACAGTACTTCAATTTGCATTGTCGCATTTGAGTGCAAGCATTGCGGGAGATGGGGAGATGTTTCACTCTTTTGACATATGAAGAAGGGGTTGGTAAAATAAGACATGACGTATTTGATTTCATCTCTAGAGTGTGTACCTTTCTACTAGTACAAAAGAATTGCAAATCTCAGGTATTGTTCATGCACATGTAGATGATTGAATTAATATGTAACTTGCCTTATTTGCATTAAACTTTTCCATCCATTTATGAAAGCTATGGATTCAGGTATTGTCAAGAATGAGTAGATGTCTTTTTTCTTTTGAAAAATGACGAATGAATAGGTAAAAGTAGACATAATGTATTTTGATTGTATCTCTCGAGTTTATAACATTTTCTAGTAAAAGAGGTCCATAAATCTCAATGTTGAAAATGATCTTCTAACCACAAGATTCCTTCATATTCATGTATGCAAAGATGACTGGAAACGAATTAAGCTTCCATTATTTGGGTAAGAGATAAACTTATTTACAGATACATTTTTCGATCAAGCTGATTTTCTATGTAGATACATTTTTTTTAGGCCCTACAAGATGAATAGTTCAAATTATTACAATGTACGTTTTGTGGGACCCACAGAAGCTGGTGGCGCAAACCCCATGGCTTGTGCTCAACCGTAAATAAGTTTCTCAATGAGATAAACCTTTCCATGTTTTCATATGCTCAGGTTCGCTTTGTCGGATTCAGTAGAAATTTATTTTTTTTCTCTCTCTCTCTCTCTTTTCTTTTTGCCAAAACTTATATGCCATGGTTAAAATGGCTCTTAGTGACAGGTACTTTTGCTTTGTTTAAGATATTTTACGCCAGTAATGACATTATTATTTGTAGCTTTGTCCTCGTCTTTCTCAGACGTAGATCAAATTATAACTTTCGAATGTGATGTGGACAGTGGCGGACGTAGAATTTATATTCCGCAGAGACCCAAATCGCAATTAATTTTGCACTAGTAACAAAAGTTATAGTCTATGAAATAAATATTGTTACTTAGTAGTTCTGAGAGCAAATCCAATGCTAGATGCAAAATGGCTATAGCCATTGCCATATTTTGACACCAAAAAGTGGTTTTTGGTGTCAAAACAGAACCCAATCTCTAGTGGTTGGTTCTATTTTAGGGAACCGGGTTGGGTGTTGTGCAGTAGGTGTTGTGCGCTGTGTTGTGCGGTAAAACAATGTAGTTTTTGGCACACCTCTGAAGCTTCCAAAGATCTTGTTTGGAAGAAGGAAAAAGCCACTACAGAGTGCCTAAACCCTAAACACAAAGTGCCTAAATTTAAGTGCCTAAAACCACTATATCCTACCCCAAAGAGCCTAAATCCCCTAAAACTGAACCTCAAAATTAACTCTCCAAACAGGGCCTATTGAAGTGTACCAAGAAAATGAACAAAACTATGTCGTTTTGCCGCATAACACGGCACACAACATGTACCGCACAACACCTCCCCGGATTCCTATTTTAGAAACAAACAATTTCAAATTTAACTAATTTTCCTTTCACTTCACTTTTCACCACTTTCAACCCCAATTGATCAACTATCTACGTTATTTTCAATCCCGTTGTGATCTAATTTTTTAATCCTCGTTCCCAACTAATTTTTCAATCCCCCGTTCTACCTAATTTTTGAGAGAAGAAAATAATTGGTGAGTAATTTGTAAGAGTTTTACACATATTTATAGAGATTAAAGGAAATCAAGCCGTTGGAAAAAAATAGCCCCTCGGAAGCAAATATGTCTGTTGGGAGCAAGTAGCCAAGTAATCTCCTTTTTTTGTTTTCGATAATTCCAAGAGAAAACAATCTGGTTATCCAAAAAAAGAGAAGAGTTTAGTACCATTAAGGTTACAAAACAAATATTTATTATCATTAAGGTCAATCACTCTTTTTAATTGTCATTAAGGTCAATCACTCATTTTTTTTGGGTTTATATTTAGGGTTCACTTTCCTATTATAGTATTTTAGTGGTTTAGGCACTTTCATAGAGTACCCTAGGATTTTAGACACTTTCATATAGTACCCTAAAGTTTAGGGTACCGTACATTTAGAATTTAGACTGTACGTTTAGAAAATAGACCTTACATTTAGAATGTACACTTTAGAATTTAGACTGTACATTTAGAATTTAAACCGTACATTTAGAATTTAGACCGTACATTTAGAATTTAGACTGTACATTTAAAATTTGGAATTTAGCACTTCATAGGATACCCTAAGATTTTATGCACTTTCATATGGTACCATAGGGTTTAAGTTTAGGCACTTTCATAGGGTACCCTAGGATTTAGGCATTTTCATAGGATACCTTAGGGTTTAGGTTTAGGGTGTACATTTTAGAATTTAGACTATACATTTAGAATTTAAACCGTACATTTAGAATTTAGACTGTACATTTAAAATTTGGAATTTAGCATTTTCATAGGACACCCTAAGATTTTATGCCCTTTCATATGGTACCGTAGGGTTTAAGTTTAGGCACTTTCATAGGGTACCCTAGGATTTAGGCATTTTCATAGGATACCTTAGGGTTTAGGTTTAGGGTGCACTTTTCTATTATAGGATTTTAGTAGTTTAGACATTTTCATATGGTATCCTAGGGTTTAGGTTTATGCACTTTCATACGGTTTGGGGTTCAAAATTTAAAATGTAAAATAGAGAGAGAGAGAGAGAGAGAGAAAGAGAGAGAGAGGGAGAATGGAAAAAATCTGGGGTGTGTTTACTGATGAGTGGAGTTTTTGGTGCATTTTTTAGAAACTGATGGAGCTTGGTGTGCATGGCCCAAAAAACTGGACCTGCCTGTGCTTTCCTCATCATATTTTTTAAAATTGGAAACCTTTTTCGCGGTGTCCACAAGTTCATTAAGAATATTTTTGTCTAGTGTTGTTCTTGAGCCCTAAAAAATATCCCATCTATGTATTAGAGGCCTTAAAATAAGTTAACCTAGGCTAAACACCCTTTAAAGCCCCAAACTTGTCATTGTCTGTTCAAAATAAGAGCCTTCATGTGTTGAAATTCCATTACCAATTAAACCAAAACTTGTTTACTATTTAGTAACTAACTACGGTTCAGTAGCATTGGTTAAAGGTAAAAAGATAGTAATGTACTCCCTCCGTCTTGAAATTTTTGGCTGGTTCGCAAAATGAAGACTTGAAAATAATTCAAAATTTTCAAGAAATATGAGTAGAGAGAGAAATATTTTTTAACAAGTTAGTAAATGATGCAGAATGGAAATTTAATATTATCTAAAGGTCCTGCTAATGTAATTGCTGATTTGTCCGTGCACTCTGATTCTATGAATTGGCTGGTAAATATATTGATCCATTTTGGAAATTTCTTGAAGATTTTGCAAGTAATAAATCCTGGGTTTCATGCCTAACCTCGGAAATTGCTCCCTAATTTTCGAAGATTCCTCTTTAAAGTTTGGGTTCGAAAAAATCAACTTGATGATGTACAAGATCAATGCGGACAAGATTCGGCGACTTCTACTACATAAACTCAAGGACGAATTTCTTCAAGCCAAAGAGAATTATGCAGAATGAAAATTTAATATTATTTAAAATAGTATTTTGAATTTTTCCTTATTTTGGTTTTAGTAATTTTGTTACGGAGTCTTGCAATTTTAGAAAAAAATAAGTATTATAGAATAATGTGTTTCCTAGTTTAGTTTATTTAGCTTCCTTTTAATTCTTGCTTGGTCAGGAAGAAATTTAGTTTTTTTATTTCCTAGTACGCCAAAATTCCAGAACTATAAGTAGGGATTTAAGCCTTGGCTATGGGAGTTGTTTATTGATTAATGAAAATTGATAGTTTTTCTCTTATTGTTTGTTCAAGGAAGGAGTATCTCTAATTCAAATAAAATTCGTGATTGTTCTTATTGTGCGTTCGTCTTATTTGAACACGCCTACCCTTCATCAGTAGATATCAACGAGTACTTTTAATTTATGAAACAAATTTGAAAATTTTCTTTTAAAAGACTTATTAGTTTTAAAAAATTTGAGACAGAGGGAGTCCTCTTTGTTGTAACAACCAATAAGAAGGCATGTAATATTCACCCACTTTAAGGTGGGTGAACTAAATCCGACTCATTTTCTCCATCCTCATCTCGTTTTTCCTTTTGGCAAACCGAAGTGGTGATTCACATTTCATGCTTGGAATCACAAGATAAACCACTCAGTGCATATGTCTTCGTACAGTGTATCTTTATTTGGCAGGTTATACTTTTTCGGGTTGGTTCTATCTTTTTCTTTTATATATTCATTAGAGCTGTCCAGCGGATCATCCGATCCGCCAATCAGATCAATCTAAACCATCCATTGATCCATCCGTGAATGTTCGGTTCGGTCCTAGATCGAGAATTTTTTATCTAGCGACTCCGGATCTGGATCGGATCCGCTCGATCCGCTCAATAATCCCAGACTGAGAAGGATAATCACATGGTGGGCCAAAAGGCACCACACAAGACTGACTCCACGGATGATCACAAGATGTTGTTGGTAATTTACTAGATTATTGATGTATTTTTTTTCCCCCCTAGTTTGTGCACAAACAAAATTGCTACTTTTATTCGGTGTTTGGAGAACGAATTTGGAAGAAAATCATAAAGTGCATAGCTAGGTTCTTTGCTTGTAATGCTTAACGCAACAACTATATATATATATATATATATATATATATATATATAACTTTGAGTGGCATGCCGTTTTCTGGATGTGAAATTATTCATCAGTTAGGAAACATGGCACGTTGTATTCTAGATCACTCTTTCCTTTTTCCTTTGAATGGCAAAAAAAAAAAAAAGGGTAATAGTCCGGAGTACGAGCTGGCGGTGCTCCATAATCACATTTTTGTGAAGTGTAGGGTTTGTGAAGTGTAGGGGTGCTCTTCACTACTGCTTTGGATTTATTAGATGTAAATTGAAGGATGTGATCAAGACCAACACTCTATCAATAAAATAAATCGCAAAATTCCAACAAGAGAAAGACAAGCCATGTGCATCCGAACTTACTTTTCATGCTCATGTAGGCACTTACGTCACAAGTATCAATATAGAACGAGAAAAACTTGGGTGCAAATAGGGCACCACGTGGTGCCCTTCGGCACATCTGAGCCGTTCAAAAGTGTATTGGACGGTCCGAATTTAGAGAGAGGAAGAGGAGAGAGAGTGAGGTAAGAGAGTGTCTTAATCCGGACTGTCCAATACACTTTTGAGCAGTCCGAATGTACCAAAAAAGAGCACCACGTCGGATGTTACCCTCTGGGCACCCAAGTTTTTCTCATAACCGAGCGGCTGATCACCTACAAAAATCCAGTGTCCTAAATTTCTTGGCTCATAGTCAATCAATCCCCCTCCCACAACTTTCCATGGCTCACCAGCTTCACTTTGTTCTATTTCCCCTAATGTCCCCTGGCCACTTCATCCCTATCATTGACATGGCCAAATTATTGGCCCAACACGGCCAAACTGTCACTATCATCACCACCCCTCTCATCGCCGCCAGATTCCACCACACCGTCGACCGTGCAGCCGCCTCTGGCCTCCCCATTCGCCTCCTCCACATCCCGTTTCCCTCCGCAGAAGCCGGGTTACCCAACGGCTGCGAAACCATCGAAAGCATCACCTCTATGGAGTCTATGAAGAAGATTTTCTTAGCAGTAGACCTGTTACGCCAGCCGTTCGAACAACTCTTCGAACGGCTGGAACCCAAACCGACGTGCATGATAGTCGATAAACACCTCCCGTGGGCAGCCGAAACTGCTTGTAAGTATCGGATCCCGCGAATCATTTTCGATGGCATGAGTTGCTTCTTTCTACTCTGCTGTCACACTTTACGTGAATCCAAAGTGCATGAAAGTGTGCATGAATCAGAGCCCTTTGTTTTGCCCAACTTTCCCGATACTATTGTACTGACCAAATCCCAACTCCCGGGAATGTTCAATCCGGGTCGATTAGATGTGAAGGATTTTCGCGAACGAGTAAGAGCAGCTGAATCCGAAGCCTATGGGACAGTTGTTAATAGCTTTGAAGAGTTGGAACAAAGATACGTAAACGAAATTCGGAAGGTGAAGGGAGAGAGAATTTGGTGCATTGGGCCACTCTCACTCTGCAACAAAGATGGTTCAGACAAAGCCCAAAGAGGAAACAAGGCCTCCATTGATGAAATTGAGTGTATGAAGTGGTTAGATGAACAAGAGCCAGGCTCTGTTGTGTACGCCTGTCTTGGAAGCATTAGCCGTGTATCTCCTCCACAGTTAATCGAGCTCGGACTCGGGTTGGAGTCATCCGAACGCCCGTTCGTTTGGGTTATAAGAGACAATGAGAAAGCAAAGGAAGTTTACAAGTGGATCCAAGACGACGGATTCGAGGAGAGAGTTAAGGGGAGAGGACTAATCATCCGTGGGTGGGCACCGCAGGTACTCATATTAGACCACCCGTCGGTGGGGGCGTTCTTGACTCATTGCGGATGGAATTCGACGCTGGAAGGGGTGTGTGCGGGTGTTCCGATGGTTACGTGGCCGTTTTTTGCGGAGCAATTTATCAACGAGAAGTTGGTGGAGGTGGTATTAGAGACTGGAGTGAGCGTTGGGGGGGCTCGATCGGTTGTGCAATTGTACGAGCAAGACAAGTGTGGGGTAGAGGTGGAGAGGGAAGCGGTTAGGAAGGCCGTGGAGAAAGTGATGGAAGGAGGAGTGGAGGCGGAAGAGAGAAGAAAGAGGGCAAGGGTATTTGGAGAGATGGCAAAGAAGACGGTGGAAGAAGGTGGTTCTTCTTATTTGAATGTGAAATTGTTGATTCAAGATGTCATGGAACACGTCAATTGCATGGGACCAAACCAAGATCAGGAATGACTTTGAAATTCACTTTGAGAAGCCCTCTTTTTTTTTTATGATGTTTTATGTTAAGAGGCTTTTTTTTTTTTTAATATGTAATGCCAATTTTTTCAAGAAGATTTTTTCTGAAGCTGATACACTAGTGGTCATAGCCTCGAGTAGTCTTAATGCTAAGTGATGCTACTACTCTTGTGTCCTGTTTTGTGTGGTATTTTGCTGCTATTGTCTATTCTCAGACTGTTCTAATGCCATCATTCTGGGGAGGATTGGATCTTGCTGCTTTTGTTGTTTATCATCAGGCCTGTTTTCTTAGGTTTGTGCTTAACTGGGCCATTATCTCCACATATTTGGGCAGGATGCGCAATAGGGCCTTCAAATTTAGGATGCTAAAATGAGGAGGTTCTTAAATTCACCAAGGATCTATATGGAGGTCATGATTACGGTTTGCTGTTTTGGGGCCTTGACAATACTTTGTATGATTATAATTAAGCTTAGGCTCTGACTTTTGGCTTTCATTCAACTCTTTGTTGGATGTTTTTATGCAGGGATCTCACTATGCTATTGTAGCTAGTGTTCTTCCGCTTTCTTTTTCCTTTTGTCCCGATGTACCCATTGTCGAGTTCATTTATAATATTTCTTGCCATTTCAAAAAAAAAAAAAAATTCAAAAAGAAGTCTTTCACAAAATGTTTTGAGTGTATAAATCAAGGTTTCTCGTCCCATAATAAACTTGAACCTGGGCAGGCGAAAACTAACTTCAACCTAAATCAAAATGAACCAAGACATTGCTAAAACTGAACGCGTAACTAGCGAAAACCATTGAGGAATACGCTAAACGCTAGGGTATTATGCCACAAATCCGAATACAAAATAAAAATAAAATTTCATACAACCGACCCCAATGGAATGACAAAAAAGGCATAGGTGTAGGTTGGTTCCAAAACGAGGCAGGGACGCAAGAGGCAATCGATACCAAGGACTCATGGATGTAGGACATACCCAATCAACGGAGGAAAAGGGCTAAAAACTCCAACAGGAAATGAACTTAAGAGATTTTTCATCAGCAAAAAGTATCATTTGCAGTTACAAATTCACTACTACCTCGTAGGGATATATGACCAAAAGATTTTTCTGCAATTTACTCGAACACCCAAAACTACCGATCATAGAACATCAATGCCGTCACAAGAGATGCTACTTCCATGTTTCAATGCCAAAAGGGCCAAACAAATCATAAAGATGAATGCAAAACAACAAATACCGAACGCAACAATAATATAAACCAGTCTTTTGCAGAAACCATCCATCGATTTTTTTTACATCCATATTTTTTTTTTTTATCATTAATGAACTTGAACTACAATATAGCTTTAATTCTTCACGCGTTTGCATATTCCCAGAACAAGCAAAACAGAAACTCTCTTGCCTTCATTTATTTGTTTATTTGATTTCAAAGTTGATAGATGATGTCTTTACTAAAGTTAAGCATATGCACGGAGAGATGACCCCTTGTGCCCCCATTTGAGGAGATACCCATCTTCAAGGTTGCCTTAGACGTTGGCAGAAATATAAAAAACAGTTCCAGTGCAAGTGCAATTGCTGTGAAAAATAAAATATTTATTTCAAGCTCATACAAGGATCCGATTCAGGTGACAGTAACAGTAATCAAATCGAGTTGCCAAACACGTAATCAACTCGATTCATGCGGCAAAAACAAAAATACATGCGTTTTCCGGTGTAACTGCTCTGAAAAATAAAATCCTTATTGCAAACTCCCACAGAAAACGACCCGATTCAAGTGACAGTAGCAGTTGCCGAACACGCAATCAACCCGATTCATGCGGCAAAAGTAATTGTCAAACCCAAAATCCACTCGATTCAGGTGGCAGTAGCAGTTACCAAGAAAAATTACACTGGGCGCGCATGTTGTTATACGGAGAAACCACGGTCGAACGTTTCTGGATTCCGGTGACAGCAAAGCTAGGCGCTTGATAGACTGTAATATTAACCAAAGGCTCATATCTGACTGCACCCAAAACACCATCGAACATCCATCTGCAATCTTTTGACAACAGATTCCACATGTCAATAAAACTTGTTTTTAGAGACTTAAACAAAATTGGATTTAGCTTTAGAGAAACAAGAATTGTACCTTTTCCTGGCGATTTTGAGTTGTAATTAGCATCCATCTTTGGAACAGAAATTCGATAACATCAAGGCGGCGGACAATTTGAGGAAGAGGGAAAGAGTACTAGGGTTTCTTATGTGAGGCTTACGCTCATAAATAGAAAAAAGTGCAAAGAGTTTAAGTTATCGTGTGGGTGGTGCACATTAATCTTCCCATGTGCTTCACTTTAATTGGGTGACCCACGTACCGCCTAAAAATTTTCACCTCAATTACCATACTGGTACAAGTCTACAACTATGCTTGTCGTACAGAAACATATCACCCACTCACGTGAGGGGAAAGACCTCTTTTGCCCCGGAAAAGAAAAAAAAAAAAAGTGGAAAGACCTCATACATTCTAAAACCGTCTGAATTTTTTTTTTAATAATCGGATGTCTGGCTAGGTAGTGCGCGCATCTCGACTTATTCCGAGGTCTTAAAGGTAATGATCGGGGCAACCCCTGAAGCCCCCAAGTGTTTGAATCCGTATTTATTGTGTGCAATAACTCACGTTCTCATTTCCCTAAGGGCCCGATTGGCTGGGTCTAAAACCACCCCTCAAAAGTTATACCGGGTAAAAAACATGGGTCCCACTGCTTTGGCTGGGTTTGGCAACCCAAAAACTGTCCGGTCTTCGTTTTCACCCCTGATATGTTTTCACCCCTTCAGGGGCTTTGTCCCAGATAAAATTTGGGCACCCCTAACCCTACCCAAAAATTATCCGGGGTAAGGGGGTTGGATTTTTTACAATTTCACCCCTCCTTATCCCCTTCCCTAACCCCCACCCTCCATGTTTGCACCAGAAATTCCGACAAACAAATACAAAAAATAAAAATCAAATTCATCTGAGAACAAAAACCTGGTAGCAGAGGGAGAAAACATAAATCATCCAACTACATAAATTCGTTTAAAAAAAAATAAAATGGAAACCCAGAAATCTAGTACCAGAGGGAGATGACCGAAAATCTAAGGTGCTCCGATGGTGGTTTGGTTCGGATGGATTTGAAGGTCTCGCCGAGTAGAACAACATTCCCTTCTGGCTCTTAGATCGAATCTCACGTTATAGCCTTCGATTTTTAGTTTGAAGATGAGATTGGGTATGGAGGAGAAGAGAGAGAGAGAGGGGCTGTTCACGGGGGAAAAAAAAAAAAAAGGAAGAAGAAGAAGAGACAATGCCTACCAACGTCTCTGACTCTCTGGGGAATAGGATCATAAAGGGAAGAAACTACACTATACCCCCTCCAACTATTTAGTAATGCCTCCACCAATTTAACATATTTATTGTATACTTAATTTTTTTTAAATACAATTAAAAACAAAATTTGGATAAAAACTACAATTTAAAAAAAAAACTTTTTTTAAATAAAATTATTACAATAAATTAAATTTCCGATTTAATAAATTTTTATAGCTTCAAATTGTCCAAAATTTATAAAATAGATTAACTTTTGTAATTATATAATTAATTTAATGCATAATCAAAATTTGTTATACCACAAGGGCAAAATAGACATTTGACAGCTTTTTCCATCATTTACCCCCTCTAATTTATAAAACATCCAAACCAAGTCAAAAGTTATCTCCCTGTTTAATCCACCATCCAAACTATCTACTTTTTTTCACCCCTTCATAAATATCACATCAATGTGGGCCAACCCTCCAAAAATAATACCCCCTCTTATCGTATACCCCCTCTAAAACTTATCCCCTGGAATTTTAGCACCATCCAATCGGGGCCTAAGGGCCTAAACTTTATTGGGTCGCCTCATCTATCTTGAAGACATATAGTAATACACTTTTTCGCCAATCAACCATATTCTTAAATTACAGAAAGTTACATTTAGCAAATGGTAACGGCCTTTTTTTTTTTTTACGGCAAAAGAAATTTATAATTTTTGAAAGAATTACAAAGATTAAATGGATCAAGGATGTAATGAACCAAGACATTGCTAAAACTGAACGTGTAACTAGCTAAAACCGTTGACGTGTATGCTAAACGCTAGGGCATTATGCCCTAAATCTGAATACCAAAAAAAAAAAGAAATTCATACAACTGACCCCTATGGAATGACAAAAAAAGGCGTAGGTGTAGGTTGGTTCCGAACTGAGGCAGCAAGAGGCAATTGATACCAAGGACTCAAGGAGGTAGGACATACCCTATCAATGGAGACAAAAAGGGCCAACTACAACAGAAAATGAACTCAGAAATTTTGCATCAGCAAAAAGTATCAAATTGCAGTTACCAATTCACTACTACCTCGGAGGGATATATGACCAAAAGATTTTTCTGCAATTTACTCGAACATCCAAAAAAAACCGATCATTCAACATCAATGCCGTCACAACAGATGCTATTTTCCACATTTTAATGCCAAAAAGGGCCAAAAAAATCGTAAAAGACGAATACAAAACAACAAACACCAAATGCAACCATAACATAAACCGGTCTTTTGCATATACCATCCATCAATTTTTCTTTACATCCATTTTTTTTTTATCATTAATGAACTTGAACTACAAATTTTAATTTTAATTCTTCACGTGCGAATCTTGGGTTCCAGAACAAGCAAAACAGAAACTTTCTTGCCTTCATGTATTTGATTTCAAGTTGATAGATAATGTCTCTACTAAAGTTGAGCATATGCATGCACCGAGAGATGACCTTGTGCCCCCATTTGACCCCCGTTTGAGGAGATACCTATCTTCAAGGTTGTCTTACGCTATGTTTGGTACCCTAGAAAAGAAAAGTAAATAAAAGAAAATAAAAAGAAGAAAAATGAAAGGAAAGAGCAAGGAAAGTTAAAGAGGAAAAGTTTTAGTTAAAATAGGTTAGTATTAGTTTAGTTTAGAAAATTTTCCTTTCCTTTCCTTTCTTTTCCAAGGTACCAAACAGAGCATTAGATGTTGGCAGAAATATAAATAAACATTTCCGGTGTAATTGCTTTGAAAAACAAAATATTTATTACAAGCTCATACAATGATCCAATTCAGGTGACAGTAACAGTAATCAACTTGAGTTGTCAAACTCGTAATCAACTCAATTCATGCGGCAAAAGCAAAAATACACATGATTTTCCGGTGTAATTGTTGTGCAAAATAAAATCTTTATTGCAAGCTCCCACAGAAAATGACCGGATTCAAGTGACAGTAGCAATTGCCAAACTCTGTTGAACCTCCATGACCTGAGACAGTATCATCAGCCTGTGTAAAAAAATGAGCACACAAGTTCAGTACAATGAATAATAAGAGAATGAAGAATCAAAGACAAAAGCACGAAGTACTAAAAAAAAAAAAGGGTCAAACGTTTAAGGCCATACCAATAGTGGATCATCACAGTGGCTAAGTGATGTGATCTGTTGCATAAAACCATCTCCGCGTCGTAAGAAGCCTGTCGTGGCCTGTAACTTTCACACCCAAACGGTATGAAAAAGTGAGCTCTTGGCACGTAAGTCGCCGGAGTAAAAGGAGCCCAGTAACTCAAAGCTCTCTCCACCTCAACCACAATGGTCACTCTGGCCCCTCAAAGGCAACCTCAGCCTCCCGCTGTCTCGCGTAATCAACTCAATTCATGCGGCAAAACCAATTGTCAAACCCAAAATCCACTCGATTTAGGTTGCAGTAACAGTTACCAAGAAAAATTACACTTGGCGCGCATCTTATTATACGGAGAAATCACAGTTGAACATTTCAGGATTCCGGTGACAGCAAAGCTAGGCCCTTGATAGACTATAATATTAACCAAAGGCTCATATCTGACTGCACCCAAAACACCATCGAACATCCATCTGCAATCTTTTGACACCAAATTCCACATCTCAATAACACTTGTTTATAGAGACTTATTACTCTGGTAAAAAAGAGAAAAACTGGTTTTTTATTTTTTTTCGTTTTGTCTTTATTTAACTTTTTTTTACATTTGTTAGTTTTACGTCAAGTTTTTGTGGTTTATGGATTTGTCTCGACGAGACGAATCCAAAGAGTATAAAATTATGATTAAAAGAAATATTTTGTTGAATAAATAAAAAAATAAACCAAAATAAACCAGTTTATTGGTTTAAAATTGGCTTTATTAAAAAAAAATAGTTACAACCATAATTTTATATTTTTTGGATTCGTCTCGATCTATAAACCACGAAAATGTGACGTAAAACTAAAAAATGTAAATTTTTTAATAAAGACGAAACAAAAAACCAAAATTTTTCTTTTTTTTTTTTGCCAAAGCACGGAACAAAATTAGATTTAGATTTAGCTTTAGAGAGAGAACAAGAATAGTACCTTCTCCTAGCGATTTTGGTAATTAGCATCTATCTTTGGCACAGAAATTCGATAGGGTTAATTTCACTAACCTCCCCTGAGCTTTGTATAAATGTCACTGCCCCCCCTCTGGTTTCTGAAATTCCACTGCCCTCCCTTGCTTTACAAAATAAATGTCAGATTCCCCCCTTGCCGTTAAAAACGCCTAACGGCGTTAACTTTGATGGCGCATTGACGTTAATGCCCTTAAACTTTACTTTATTCTTTCTTTTTTGAGTGCATATTACATAAAAATTTTGAAAGGAGTGAAAAAATAACTTAATTATTTACTTTTTTCTTGGAACTTTTTTTTCTTTAACTCAAAACTAGTTTTTTTTTTTAGTTTCCATAAGATATACTTCAACATTTTGATAATAAAAATAAAATTATCAATGATCACCTAAGCCCACTGCCTGCATTTTTTTTTTTTTTACTTTTTTTCGGTTCCTTTTTCTTTTTTCAGATATAAAGCTAACTAGACTCTTTTTTCTTCTCTTCTTTTTTACATGATTTACTTAACCATGCTCTCTCTCTTTTTTTCTTTTTCTTTTTTTTATTAGAGTTAATAATGGTCTAAAATATTTGTGCACACTCCTAAAAGAGTGTGCACACCCTTGAGAAATATTTGTTTCTCCTAAAAGGGTGTGCATATTTGTTTCTCTTTTTTTTTTTTTTCTTTTTACACCAATTCAAGAATCCCGTTGAGAAAAATATAGTGTAATTTTTCCCCCAAAAAAATACTCATAAATACATTACTTTGATAGGTTTTTTTTGTGCAAAATGTTTGTTTCTCCTAAAAGGGTGTGCATATTTATTTTAGACCATTATTAACTCTAATAAAAAAAGAAAAAGAAAAAAGAGAGAGAGCATGGTTAAGTAAATCATGTAAAAAAGAAGAGAAGAAAAAAAAGTCTAGTTAGCTTTATATCTGAAAAAAGAAAAAAGAACCGAAAAAAAGTAAAAAAAAAAATGCAGGCAGTGGGCTTAGGTGATTATTGATAATTTTATTTTTATTATCAAAATGTTGAAGTATATCTTATGGAAACTAAAAAAAAAACTAGTTTTGAGTTAAAGAAAAAAAAGTTCCAAGAAAAAAGTAAATAATTAAGTTATTTTTTCACTCCTTTCAAAATTTTTATGTAATATGCACTCAAAAAAGAAAGAATAAAGTAAAGTTTAAGGGCATTAACGTCAATGCGCCATCAAAGTTAACGCCGTTAGGCGTTTTTAACGGCAAGGGGGGAATCTGACATTTATTTTGTAAAGTAAGGGAGGACAGTGAAATTTCATAAACCAGAGGGGGCAGTGACATTTATGCAAACCTCAGGGGAGGTTAGTGAAATTAACCCAATTCGATAACATCAAGGCGGCGGACAATTTGAGGTAGAGGGAAAGAGTACTAGGGTTTCTGACGACAGCGTGAGGCTTACGCTTATAAATATAGTAGAAAGTGCAAAGAGTTAAGTTATCGTGTGGGTGGAGCACATTAATCTTCCCATGTGTTTCCACTTTAATTGGTTGACCTACGTACCCCGGCTAAACCTTTTCACCTCAATTACTATACTAGTACAAGTATACAACAATGCCTCTCGTACAGAAATATACCACCCGGCACCCACTCACGTAAGTGGAAAGACCTTTTTGCCCCCGAAAAAAGAAACAGGTAAGTGGAAAGACCTCATTCATTCTAAACTGTTTGAAGGCCTTGTTTTCCAATAGATTTTAGGTACATAAAATCTCATATTTTATGACACTCCAATAGCAACACATAAAATGTAAAAGTCATTTTTATGAGATTTTCATAAAATCCTCCTAAAATCTATAGGAAAATTACTATATTTTATCAGTTGGAAAAACAACTTCATTTTATCACCTCTCCATAAAATGCTCATTTTATGAGATTTTCATAAAATCTACCTAAAATCTATTGGAAAACAAGACCTGAATCTTTATTTTTTCAATAATTGGATGTTCAGCTAGCTTATGTGCACATCTCGACTCATTTTGAGATCTTGAAGTTAATAATCGAAGATAACTCCTATAGCCCCAAGTGTTTGAATCTTTATTTATTGTGTGCAATGACACACATTCTCATTTCTCTAAACTTTATTGGGTTGCCCCATCTATCTTGAAGACATATAGTAATACACTTCTTTGGTAATTAAACATATTCTTAAATTACATAAAGTTACATTTAGCAAATACTAAAATACTAACGGCCTGTTTTTTTTTTTTTCCGGATAAAAGAAATTTATTCATTTTTAAAAGAATTACAAAGATTAAATGGATTGAGGAAATAAAAGCAAACGCCTCCCAAGACCAAAAGACAAGATAAGAAGTCAAACATCAAGGACCAAACACTCAAAAAAAAAAGTTTTCAAATCGAACACCAAAAAACCACCAAACGACAAAAAAAACCATCTGAAAAAATACCTTTAGGATAGAACCACATCAAACTACTACAGACGACCAAAAAAAAAAAGGACCAGACTATGGGTACAGAGCCCATTGCACAAAAAATGCACAAATCGAGCTCGGGGACCCACTTTTGGGTCCCACACGAACCGAGCCGTTCATTCATCTTAAAATTAAATTCCGAAGGACCCCATGAAAGCTCAGCTCAATCGGACGTCTTTAAGTGCTTGATCTAAGAGTCCCTGTTTTAGTAAAAAAAAAGTTTTTGACTGAAACGGGGACTCTTAGATCAAGCACTTAAAAACGTCTGATTGAGCTGAGTTTTCATGGGGTCCTTCAGAATTTAACTTTCAGATGAATGAACGGCTCGGATTTTTCGTGTGGGACACAAAAGTGGGTCTCCGAGCTCAATCTGTGCATTTTTTGTGCAATGGGTTCTGTACCCATATAATTACTAGAAAAAAAGAATAGAAAAGGGAAAACCCAAGACTTGCTAAAGAAAAAACCACCAATTCCCACACCCCAGCTCAAGAAAACACCGAACCAATCAAGCAGAAACTGAACAAGAACAAAGAAAACAAACCGACAAATACAACACAACCCTGTCTAGACCAAAAACAACACCAAACAAACACCATCACAAAAAGAAGTAGAATTCTAGAGAAATAGAAGCACCATCCTCCATATCATCAATTTCAACCTCCTCCTTTCAGCAATATCCTCCTCTTCCATTTCAAATATTTTTTTGCAAGTTATAGCTCTCTCCCCTACCCCCAAACTTAACTCCCAACAAAGCACCAACATTCATCACCTTATGACAAAGAAAAGTCTTGCTATCTAATACAGCCACAACGACCCACAAAATAGAGCTACGCTTCTTTATGCCTGTACACCAGCTCTTCCAGCCACATCTATTCACATCAACCCAAAAAAGGTTTAGGAAAAGTGTAATACCCTAGATTTGGGGGTAGATAGTGTTTAGTCCCACATTGGTTGTTTAAATGAGTTATCTTGGGTATATAACAAACCATTTGGGCTACTACTAGTACCTTAGGCTTAAGCATTTTGGGACATTTTGTGTGACAGCCCAGGACCCACGTGGATGCAACGGAGGTCTATGATGTAAGAGAATAGATCATACCTTAACTTGCACAAGGCCTTTTAAAGCCGTGCGGGCGTCAAAGCTCGTTGGTACTTCACAGTTAAGCGTGCTCACCTTGGAGTAATCCAGGGATGGGTGACCTTCTGGGAAGTTCAAAGGGCTTGGGCGACCAAAGTGGACAATATTGTGCAAGGCGGGGGCGGATCGTTACATTTTGGGCCATGTGATGTGGCTAGTGGATCAAATCAAGGTACTGGGCTAGTGGTCTACGTGGAGCGTTACAAATGGTATCAGAGCCCTGCCCTGGTCCAAGTGGTGGGTAGGATTCGCTCTGCCACCACGGACACCAGGGGAGGTTGCTGGGACTATGCAACAAGGACGTTGCATCCCTAAGGGGGGGGGGGGGGGAGAAGATTGTAATACCCTAGGTTTGGGGGTAAATGGTGTTTAGTCTCACATTGGTTGTTTATATGAGTTATCTTGGGTATATAACAAACCATATATGTGGGCTACTACTAGTACCTTAGGCTTAAGCATTTTGAGCCATGTGATGTGGCTAATGGATCAAATTCAAGGTACTGGGCTAGTGGTCTACGTGGGGCGTTACAAAAAACATTTCATAAGCGAAAGCTCTCGTGGCACGAAATACCGGGGTTGCAAGTTTGGCCATGGAAATGTTTGATTCTATACAATACTTCAAATCTTCAGGAGAGGGAAGATGCAATTTATCATCAAACATCAAAAGCCAACCTTTTCAATCATTTATACTAGTCCAAGTAAAAGGACTCATTATCCTTTCATGGAAGGACACGAAAATAATACTAGTGTTCGACGGTATTGCCAGACGTAATGGGGAGCGACCCCTGGTCAGAGAGAGCAACCTATGATACCGATATCATATTGGTGCCTGGCCTGCACCCCTCTCTTATTTCCTCGTGCCTCTAGCTTCTTTACCGTCCCCTAAAGCTCAGGACACCGTGCGACCCGCATAGCATATCAAAACCAAAACAAGTAAGATATACAAGTCATGCTCACAAATCATATTCCATGGTCTGACTCATCCATAGTGAAAGTACACGTGAATAGGAGTACCAAAAAGTAGGTTCAAGCTTAACACCCGGCTACCTACTCCGCAGTACTTGCACCCAAACACAAAATTATATAGATGTCAATTAAGAGCCATAATCTAATTCTTAATGGGAGTAGTATTTGGTTAAGGATCAGCCGTACTTGACCCAAATTGGTTTCCTTACAGAGGTTTTAGGGTCTAATAGGAAAACCCCAATTTCATTTTCCAAAGATTCTATAGATTCTGACCATAACTAGCAACAACTAACAAAAATTTCAACCCAGATTCTTGCGTCTAATTGAGTCCAAGTATAGAGCTAATTTATGGGTTTGAGTTCCTAATTTCTTGAACCATTAACTAATGGGATATGTGAAACCTAGCTCACCATGGACACAACATATATATATATATATATATATATATATATATAGCCCACGGTTAAAAAAAAGTTTTTAAAATTATTTTAAAGGTAATTTTAGTAGAAGATGAGTTTGCCACTACCATTACTGGACAGCATAAAAATTTTAGTAGTGGAACATAGAGGCTATTCAAATTTGGTTTAATTTTATTTTGCCACTTAATTTTTAATGATGTGGTTGGACCAAATTATTTGGTACTACTGTTATAGTCATTATTTTTTGTCCATTTTCGTGAAATTTTTTGTCAAATTTTTGGTTATTTCAGATTAATCACTCGCCTTGACAATTAGAATCTAAAGAGTATAATATTAAAACGAAAAGCCTCAAAAAAAGTTCACTACACTCGAAGAAATATTGGACAAAATTTTTGTTTACTTCAAATTTTTGCTATGTTTCGGAAAATGTCTAAAAATCAATAATACACCGACTACTACCTTTGAGAAAATTGATCTTCCCCATTCTCCCATCTTCCAAATGAGAAAATTTTGGGTGTCGGCCAGGTAACCAACGTGTGTCCCGGCCGTCTATAAATGTGTTGGACGGTCTGGATTTAAAAGAGAGAAAGAGGAGGGAAAGAGGGGAAGGATTTGAGGGAAATTTGGGCCGTCGGATTTTAAAAAGAGAAAGAGGGGACAGAGTGGGGAAGGATTTGGGAGAAATTTCAGCCATCCAACATGTTTTTTGATGGTTGGGATGTGCATTGGGTACCGCCACGTGCTACACGGCTGGCAGCCAAAATTTTCTCCTTCCAAATAGACACTCCATTTTTCAACGTTTCACTGATAAAGTTGAACATGAATCTGAACCACAAAAAATGTGTTAAGTCCACCCCTAAGTATGTAAACACTTGCACATTTGTGTGGTACAGATTCATGTTCAACCTTAACCTAACCTTATCCTAGAAGTATTACTTCCAACAATGCTATAACCACACCCACTTTAATGTTTGGAGTCCATTTACTTGTGAGTGTGGGTGTGATTTTATTAGTATTGAATAAATCCTCCAAACAATTTTTCTTGAAAAAATTTCAAAAAAACCTCTAAACTATCGCCGCAAATCTGCAATGTCTCATAGACCTCCAAACTTCATGAAATTTTAATTAAGCTTCCAAAGTTTACAAGATATGACCAATTACACCCATTCAAATAATTATTTCAAAATTACAGGATGGTTTAGAATTCAGATCGTTTGTGTGGGATTCCGAAGTGGGCCCAGATGACCAAGAGAAAGGTCTACCTAATTTACCCCCGAAACCTTACCCTCAAAACGATGTAATTTTGGGGAGCTGTAAACATATTCCGTTAAAGTTGACAGAATTAGACGGCATGGGTGTAATTGATCAAACCTTGTAAAGTATGAAGGCTTAATTAACAGTGAATAAAGCTTGGAGGTCCATGAAACATTATGTAATAATTCAAAGGTTTTTTTTTTTGGAATTTTATCCTTTTCCTTTTCCAGGTAGCGCATCTATCTCGAGTTGGGGGAGGGAGGAAGGAAGGGAGAGAGAGAGACAGAGAGAGAGCGCGAGGGAGAGCTGATAAAGAGAGCCCCAAATTCTCCAGCGGAAGAAAGAAAACCCTAATTTTCTTTTACTCTTCATTCCTTCTCTTCCAGATTCCACAATCAGGTAAATCCCTTTTGTTTACATTTCAGGCGTTAATTTGTCAGCTTGCTGGTCATATTTCTCCATCGCAGTCTGAATGCATATTAATAATGGCCAGTATTCTGTTCTTCTTGCTTATCGTTATTTAGGTTTTTTGGATCAAGTAAGGTAAGAACACCATATGACCGGGATAGTTGTCCCAAAGTTTGTGTGGTTTTACTTCCATGCCTTAAAAATTGAAAGAAAAGGTCGTGTTTCTTACAAATCTCAAGAAAGTGATGACATTTTCTGAGACTCAAAATGAACAAGTACACATTTTTTTTTCCTTCTCATTTTTCACTATTCTCATCTTTTTTTTAGATATCCAGATGAGATTAAAAACAATAATTGTTTCCCCCCTTCCTCACTGTCAAATGGACTGTTACTAGTGCAATAAGGTGGTGGGTTTAAATCTTATCAAGAGAAGTGGCGGAATCAAGTTTAAATTCCATCACACTGATCCACAGGAGTCCACTTTTGTTGTTGGGTGTCGTCTATAAAAGTGTGAACCGGAAGGTTATGCCTAAATTTTTGTCGCTGGCCTTTTTTTTTTTTTGGTTAAAACCAATATAAGTGCGATACAACTCTCTTGTGGTCTTCAAATGGAAGCCATTGAGATATTATTATTACTATCCAAATGGTTTACTTTTTAGATAACGAGATCTTTACATTAACTATAGTATGTAGATATCCGAATGCCTCTAGGTGCCTAGTCAAATTGTCCAGCTGTAAAAACAAATTTGGCCTGAAATTGGGGGTGGCATGGCACCTACCCCACCGCCCCACCATGTGGCACGGCCACTGATGAGGAGGATGTTCATAGATAGGGTTGGGATAGGTTTATGTAGATTACCATGTGACAATACGCATATAATGGAGGATAAGTACTGATCATAGTTGTCAAAGGCGAAAGGCGCACCGAGGCACAAAATCCTGTGGGGACTAAGGCGAGAGCCTTTTTGAAGCGAGGCGCACCTATGTAAAAAAAAATTAGAAAAAATAGCATATAGCAATACTTTAACTAATAACACTAAGCCAATGAGTTTTAGATAGCATACCATCCAAAAGATACATAAAAACACCTACCAAATCGCACATAGTTTACGGTTCTCGCATAGAGTAGAACTAATACTTCGACATGTTATTTAAATTTTATTTCAAATTGAGTACCACTTGCAAGTTGCAACTAGTATTGAAAGGGCAATTAGAATTCCAACGTTGAAATAAGCTACTTTAAATTTTGAAAGGGCCTTGAAATCTTTTTTTTTTCTTTTTTTTGCCTTTTAAAATTCTTCTAATGAAGCTTTTACATGTTTCTGTGGTTCAGGATGCAATGGGTACCATGGACCACATCATTGATACAGTTTCAGCTGTTCATCCCTTGGCTCAAAATTTGCCAATTTTTTTTTTAAGTAATTGAGATATTTGAATTGGTGCAGAAAAAACTCAAAATGTAATACCCAATTATACTTTATCTTTTTGTCAAGAAAAAGACACCGAGTTTGAAAAACAAGTATGAGTAACATAAGACTTACGGGCTATATTACTTTCTGTGGAATTTCCAAGAATATCCAAAAAACAAAAATGGTCCTTCATTACCTTAGTAGGTCGCAGAGAGAGAGAGAGAGAGAGCGAGAGAGAGAGAGAGAGAGAGAGAGAGCGAGAGAGAGGGTACCTGATACTCGCAGGCCACCAACGAAGCTGATGCTCGAGTCCTCCTTGATCGATCGTGTGTGTGTGACTGAGCTTGGGGTGTTGAAACGATTTGATTTTTTGTTGACACGATTTGATTTCTTGTTCGATCGTCTCCAGAGAGAGAGACAGAGAGATATCGTGAAAAAGAAAAAAGAAGAGAGAGAGAGAGAGAGATGTAGAGTGTCGGCTGTGACTGAGCTTTTATTTTCTGAGATGAAAAACCAACGGACAAGATCTGATTTTTAACCTAAGTCACAAAATCAAGGGCTGTTATGAAACTTTAAAGGGGCGCGCTTTTTTTTGCGCCTCTCGCCTTTGCGCGCCTTTTCGTCGCCTTTTTCAACTCGCCTCGCCTGGGTGTACCCCAGGCGCACAGGGTGCGCCTCGCTGCGCCTCTCGCCTAGGCGAGTGCCTAGGCGCGCCTTTGACAACTATGGTACTGATAAAAGTAAGGGTGTGGATCGAGTTCACGATTTCCATTCTTTCCGCAAAGAAAGTCCAGTCAAAGTGATGCAAACAGTTTCTATTGAAGTTCAGAGTAGTTCAAAATAGAGCTTGAAAGATTACTCAGAGCTCGTGCCACTTGCTTGTTTCCTTGTTTGCTTATGAGATGAGTAGCCAAACAAGCCCTTGAACTTGCACTTTTGGTGTTATATGTTAAGGCAGTTCAAATGGTTCCAATCGTTTTCCCGTTGTGTTTTATGTCCTGTCGTATTGACTGAACTAATTAATGCAATTGTACGACATGAACGTGGTGATTGGTTCAAAACTCCATCTCCCTTTCTTTTCAGTGTGATAACGAACACAACCTTACCTTTTTGTTCGTTCATATATCCTTAACTTTTGATTCATCCACTAAACTCGATTGCAAATTGGCATTAGGATTTAATTGTGTTCCCTGATCTTGCTTTCCTGGAAATATCAGCTGCAGCATGGAGAGGAATCAGAGATCTATTTCAGATGTAATCAGTAATCTTCCAAGTAATGTCACTGAAAATATTCTGAAAGACTTGCCATTGAGGGAAGCAGTGAGGACAAGTGTCTTGTCGAGCAAATGGAGGTACAAATGGGTAACACTACCACACCTGGTATTCGATGGCGAGTTCTTCTACTTGCCAAAAGTGCTGGACAAGGAAAAACTCAAGGCAGTTATTTACCAAGTTCTACTGCATCATAAAGGGCCATTAATGAAGTTCACGCTGTGGTATCCTCCCTTTGAAAGTTGTCTTGATATCAACAATTGGATCTCTATCCTATTAACAAAGAATGTCCAGGAGTTCTCTTTTGCTCTTGGTACTGCCGGCCCATACCATGAAATTCCTCGTGACATTTATTCACTGCTTCAACTGAGGGAGTTGAAACTCTCTAAGTGTGTATTCAATCCACCATCTACATTCAAGGGATTTAGCAGGCTTGTTAACCTTAATTTCTTTCGTGTCAATATTTCTTCTGAAATGTGTGGGCTTTTCATCTCAAATTGCCCCTTGCTACAACGACTAAGATTGAATCATTGCTCCGATTTTGACTCCCTCGAAATCAATGCCCCTAATCTCAATTTTTTTGACTTTAGTGGCATCTTTGTATCAGTTTGTCTCAAAAACACCCCCCTTCTTGCAGAAATTTCAGTTACTTTAGTTTCATTGGGTACAAGGGATAAAGAGCTTGAGGAAGCAGACTCCGATTGGGTGAAGTTTTTCCCTTCTTTACCTGCTATTGAGAAAATGAACTTGCATGGTGCCTTTTTGGAGGTAAGGAAGCTTCACTTCATACAAATCGACTTGGTTAGTAGATCATGCTTCTAACTCTTTTTTGCTGTATTTGCTACAAGTCATTTGCTGCCGATAATATTCCGGAGAGACTTCCAAGTACTTTGAACCAACTCAAAGTCCTGGTTTTATCTGATGTTTGTTATTCTTATCTGGATCATCTCTCATGGGCTTTTTGCTTGCTTAGAAGCTCGCCAAACCTGCATAAACTTCAAAGCAGCGTGAGTCGGTGAAAAGTCCCTTTTTTCCGTGTTTCCTTGCTGTTATGTTTTGGAACTTCTTAATAATGCTATTTTTCTGTTTGTTTATTTTCTCCCAGATATTGTATATCAACCCAATCCAGGATCCTGCTATGGAATTTTTGCAAGCACAAGATTTTTCAAATTTTTCGCTAAACCAGCTTCGAGAAGTGGAGATCCGGCATTTTACAGGTGCTAAGCCAGAAACACACTTTGTTAAGATTCTGTTAGCACATTCAAAGGTACTCGAGAAGATGGTATTATTGCATGAGCATGGAATTTCTGACAAAAAAGGATTTGCAATGTCAAAAGAGTTGATGCGATTTCCTAGAGCATCTACGAAAGCAGAAGTCATTGTTATTGAGACGCCTGACGACTGAAGTGGCAGTTTAAAGTTTAACAGATGCATTTTTTGTTTGGAGTAGGTACGAGCTACGAAGGAGCATTTGGGTAAATTATGGAAGGGGCAAGAAATCAACCTTTTTGGTTGCACTGTATCAGTTGGAATATTTTTTTCCTTGTAGTTTTTGGTGGAAAGGCAAGCAACACAAGAATAATAATAAAAATTGATGCAAAAATATGAATTGTTTAATTTTTATCCATTTGTTTTGGCTCTAGTGAAATATACCTTTCCGCAATTTACGAGATGGTGTATGGTTTTGGTGTGTACACTCGATCTGAATTGAAATTCTTAGGATGCCTTGTGAGATCTGAACTCCCTTTCCCAGGTGCAAGAAGCTTGGTGTGAAGACATGGACACGCCCCCTTGATTCTTCTCTCTGTTGATTTTTTTGCCTTAGTAAAAATTAAGAAACTAAATTGGAATATTGTCAATCTGCAATTAGGCATAAGAGGAGGGCCCTTCATCCAAACTGATTTTCAACGTTCTTTGAGTACTGCTACGTGGTGCTGATGTTGATGGTAGAGCCCACACAAATAAGTGGTGAAGAGAGCCCTGGAGTGGTAATTTCTCCATCTATGGTTTAGTGTGTGTGTGTATATATATATATATATATATATATATATATATATATCTTTCCATATGCATAACTCCGTCATATGGAACCCAAAGCATTTGGCACCCCACCCATGTGGTGGCAGAATAGTCATTAATGAGGTGTCAATAGCTTTTAGGAGTATTTTTTACATGCAAGAAGTTTAGTACTGTTGTTAGTGTAATTTGACCATTGATATTGGAAACAGGAGTATATGGTGCCTATCAACTTATCTACTACCCCACTTGCGAGGTGTCGCTGCCTTGTTGAAAAGTCTTGACCCAGATGATTCATAGGGAAGATATTGATATGTGGAATAAAAAATTTTGTAATGTAAAAGACGTATAATATTTTATTTGATTCAACAAATTCATAAATAAATTAAAATTAAAAAATATAATGGGTTGAAGAATTTGTTGGAAAATGAACAACCACAGCAAACTCATCCTCCAAATTTTGAATTATGGTAGCCAAGTACAAATGAAAAATTATTCTCTGCTTTTGGAGTAAGGCTCGTGTATTTGTAAATACTGGAGGACTAAAGACTTCGGTGTAGAAGAAATTGTATGATAAAAATTTTGAAAACATTTACTAAAGAAAAAAATAATTTAATTTTTTAGATTATTTCATAATTTAATTGTTTTTTCTTCCCGGTAATTTTTTTTTTGATGATTTCTTGCGGGAACCCTTAAAAACATGTTTTAAGCACATTGGACGGTTCGAATTTTGAAAAAACAATTTTTAAAACCTTCAAAACACTCAAAAACCTCCAATCAGGGATGTGTGTGTGTGTGTGTGTGTGTGTATAGGCAAATTTTCTAGTAAAGACCTCCCGCAGATAAGAAAAAATGTAATTTTTTCACATTAGAAATTATTTTTGGGAAATCCGAACCGTCCAATGTGTTCAGAATGTGTTTTCTATTTACAGTTTTTGCGAGAAACTGCTTGGATTAAAGCCCTTTCCGGTATTTTTTTTGTTGAAGATTTTCCTAGTGGACCCTTGAAAACACCTTCTGAACACATTGGACGGTTCGGATCATCAAAAAAATGCTCGGATCACGGAGGTTTGGAAATCTGGAGTCCGGATAAGAAGTGGAAGCTATATATATATATAGAGTCCACTTCCGGTCAGGGAGCCCGGATTTTAAAAAAATCCGGACCTCCGCTTTTCCGATCGAATTTCGACGATCCGAACCGTCCAATGTGTTTAAAAGGTGTTTTCAAGGGTCTCGGTGAGAGATCATCAAAAAAAAAAAAAAAAATACCGGGAAGGGCTTGATCCGAGTAGTTTTTCACAAAACTGTACATATACAATTTTCGTGAAAAACGGCTCGGATCAAGCCATTCCCAGTATTTTTTTTGATAATTTCTCATGGAGACCCTTGAAAACACCTTTTAAACACATTGGACGGTTTGGGTCGTCGAAATTCGATCGGGATCAATGAGGTGTGGATTTTTTTAAAATCCGGGATTTTGGACTGGAAGTGTGGTGTATGTATACACACACATACACACATACATACATACATATATGGATTCCTCCGGTTGAAACTAATGAGCAATTCACAAAAATCGATGGGAGCTGGTTCCGTTAACACAAATTTTGACACATTTTTTTTGTGTGAGCCCCACACAAATGATTGGAGCAGTTCAGTTTGTTTAAAACATGTTTTTAAGAGTTTCAGTGAAAAATCAACTCATATAGATATTGGCTAAGGCTTGATCGATTCATTCAGTTGATTCCCTGTCAAGTTTTACAAGATAAAACTTAATGAATCAATCAAGCTTTTAACGATATCCAAATGAGTTGATTTTTTACAAGAACTCTTTTAAAAATGTTTTAAACAAATTGAACGATTCCAATTGTTAGCTTAGGGCTCTGATTATTGTTGTGTCAAAATTTATGCAGAACCTCCCAAAAGAAAATTTGAATAAAAACAAAACAAAAACAAAGTAAATTTATTTTGCGAAAGGTCCTAAATGTCCAAAAGAAGCACTAGAGAGGGAGCCCTTTTCTCTTACGAAAAGAAACCCCTAAATTCTATTCATTCCTTCGTGTCCAGATTCCACAGTCAATCAGAGGTAAATCCTTTTGTATACATCTCGAGCAGAAGCGTCCCTTCTCATTCACTGATTTGTTAGATTTCTAGTTGTATTTCTCCATTACAGAGTCAATGCATAATATGTGTGCTGTACTTCTGCGCATCTGTAAATTAATGCCCAATAATCTACTCTTCTTGTTTATCAGTAAGTATACCATCTAAAATCCACATCATTATTAGTCATTCCGTGTCAGATACTGTATTAGGTTTTTGGATCAAGTAAGGTAAGAAAACCATATGACCGGGATAGTTGGATCAAAGGTTGTGTAAATTCCAGATTAATAGGAAAGCTGGGAGTTGGGGAGTTGAATTGAATTGGGCCATTGGTTATTGCAAAGGCAAATCTTTCAAGGTCTTCTCATACAAGCTATCCTTAGCTGCAGCAGTTTATTTTATCTGGTTTGAGAGAAATTCAAGGGTTTTTGGTGGGCGTCCAAAGTGTCCCAGTTAGATTTTAGCCTGTATAGAAGATAACATCAGGCTGTGTATTTGTAAGTGGTCACATTTCACAAGCTCTGTTGAGAACCAGAGTCTACGTTATCTTTGGAATATCTCAACTAGGGTTCTTGGGGATGCCACTCATTAGGTTGCTTTGATTTGTTGTAGTTTGTTGTAGGCTTTCTTTGTACAGTATTCTGTAAGATGGGTTTATCCCTTTGTTCTTTGGTTGGTTGGTTACAAAATGAAGCACCCCACAAAAAAAACAAAAAAACAAAAAAAACAAAAAATTGAAAGAAAAGATTTGTTGAGACTTGAAACTTGAAAGTACACACACACACACACACACACACACACACACACATATATATATATACACAGTGAGCTTCACCTCCAAACTCCGTTAACTTCTTAAGTTACGGACCTCATTGATCCCGATCGAATTTCGATGATCCGAACCGTCCAATGTGTTTAAAAGGTATTTTTTAGGGCCCCCGCGAGAAATCATAAAACAAAATTACTGGGAAGGGCTTGATCCGAGCCGTTTTCACAAAACTGTACATATAGAGTTTTTGTGAAAAACGGCTCGGATCAAGCCCTTCCCGGTATTTTTTTTTTTTATGATTTCTCACGGGGGCCCTAAAAAACACCTTTTAAACACATTGAACGGTTCGGATCATCGAAATTCGATCGGGATCAATGAGGTCTGTAACTTACGAAGTTAAGGGAGTTTGGACCGGAAGTTTACTCAAAAATACCGGGAAGGGCTTGATCCGAGCAGTTTTTCCCTAAAAAACACCTTTTAAACACATTGGATGGCTCGGATCATCGAAATTCGATCGGGATCAATGAGGTCCGGATTTTTTTTAAATCCGGGATCCTTGACCGGAAGTGGACTGTATGATCCGGACCTCCATGATCCGAGCATTTTTTTGACCATCCGAGCCGTCCAATGTGTTCAAAAGATGTTTTCCAAGGTCCACACGAGAAATCATCAAAAAAAAAAAATACCGGGAAGGCCTTGATCCAAGCAGTTTTTTCCAAAACAATTTGCAACACAAAAAAACACCCATTTTGTTCTAGTCAGGGATCCCTGACTGGAACCGTGAGGTGTGTATATATATATATATTCTCGTCATTTTTTGCTATTTCTCATTTCTTTTAGATATCCAAAAAAGTAAAATGAGTTATTTTACTGTCCAAAGGACTGTTACTAGTGCAACGAGGTTGTGGGTTTATATCTTACGAACTGAAAAGTATCTTCATATCCTTGTTCATGGATTGGGTTGGGATGGTTAGGTAGTGTAGATTACCATGTAACATGAAACCTATGTTACACTGACTCTTGTAATGGTATAAAGTACCCATGTTGGACACTCGACACTTCGATAAGGGTGTGGGATATGTGTCCAATAAGTTTAATAAGACACTTCTATAGAAAACCTAATTGTTATTTGAGTTTATCATGGAATATGCATAAACCTCCTTTATTATCCATGAAATGCGCTATAGAACCTTAAAGCACCATTTTACGAAAGAAATTACACAAAAATTAAAAACAAATTTGAATATTTTGCCGTGTCCCCTGTCCTTGAAATGAGAAATAGTTGAATCTGACACCTAGATACGTACCCGCACCTGCACTCGACACCCATACCCAAGTCCAAGTAACATAGTGAAACACAAGGTAAGGAAACCCACATAATGAAAAATGAGTATAAGAATAGTGTTGTGGGTCAACTTCACCATTTCCATTCTTTCCACAAACAAATTCAAGGCTGAGTGATGCAAACAGTTTCTACCTCTTCTGATTTAGGTTCAAAGCTGTCCAAAATAGAGTTTGAAAGATTATTGAGGGCTTGTACCACTATCTTGTTTCCTTACTTGCTTATGAGATGGGTAGCCAATCAAGCCCTTGAACTTGCACTTTTGGTGTTATTTGCAAATAGTTCAAATGGTTTCAATCATTTTCCCGTTGTGTTTCGAAAAATTTGAGTAAATGTTTGTACAGTTTGAACGGTTACTTAGGTTTGTGCAAGCTTTAATTGCGGAGCTTCTTGTAATTATGCCCAACTAGTTAATAAATAAAATAGAGATGATCAGATCATTAGTTAAAGGGAAGAAACGTAAGTGTTGATATAGATCTTGCATATCCTGTCTTATTGACTGAACTAATTAATCCTACCGTACTAAGTGAAGGTGATGATTGGTTGAAAACTGTCTCCCTTTCTTTTCAGCTGATAATGAACACAACCTTACCTTTTTGTTCTTCATGCATCCTTACCTTTTGATTGATGCAATAAACTCAAGTTGAAATTGGCATTAGTATTTAATCGCATTCCCTGATCTTACTTTCCTGGAAATACCATAAAAGCTGCAGCATGAAGGGCAATCAGAGATCTACTTCAGATATAATCAGTAATCTTCCGAGTAATGTCACTGAAAATATTCTGAAGGACTTGCCATTGAGGGAAGCAGTGAGGACAAGTGTCTTGTCGAGCAAATGGAGGTACAGATGGGTATCACTACCACACCTGGTATTCAATTGCGAGTTCTTCTACTTCCCAAAAGTGATGGACAAGGAAAAACTCAAGGCAATTATTTACCAAGTTCTACTGCATCATCAAGGGCCATTGATGAAGTTCGCTCTGTTGTATCCTCCATTTGAAAGTTGTCTTGATATCAACAATTGGATCTCTATCCTATTAACGAAGAATATCCAGGAGTTCTCTTTTGCTCTTGGTGGCGGCCTGTACCATGAAATTCCTCGTGACATTTATTCACTGCTTCAACTGAGGGAGTTGAAACTCTCTAAGTGTGTATTCAATCCACCATCTACATTCAAGGGATTTAGCAGGCTTGTTAACCTTAATTTCTTTCGTGTCAATATTTCTTCTGAAAGGTGTGCGCTTTTCATCTCAAATTGCCCCTTGCTACGACGACTAAGATTGAATCATTGCTCCGATTTTGACTCCCTCGAAATCAATGCCCCTAATCTCAATTTTTTTGACTTCAGTGGCATCTTTGCATCAGTTTCTCTCGAAAACACCCCCCTTCTTGCAGAAATTTCTGTTACTTTGCTTTCCTGGGATACAATGGTTAAAGGTTTTGAGGAAGCAGACTCTGAATGGGTGAAGTTTTTCCCTTCTTTACCTGCTATTGAGGTCATGAACTTAGATAGCTCCTTTTTGGAGGTAAGAAAGCTTCACTTCAAACAAATCAACTTGGTTAGTAGATCATGCTTCTAACTTTTTTGCTGTATTTGGTACAAGTCATTTGCTGCCAATAATGTTCCAGAGAGACTTCCAAGTACTTTGAACCAGCTCAAAGTTCTGGTTTTATCTGATGTTTGTTATTCTAATCTGGATCATGTCTCATGGGCTCTTTGCTTGCTTAGAAGCTCGCCAAACCTACGTAAACTTCGAAGCAGCGTGAGTCATGGCAAAAGTCCCTTTTTTTTCCGTTTATCATTGTTGTTGTGTTTTGGAATTTCTTAGTAATGCTATTTTTCTGTTTTTTTCCTCCCAGATATTGAATCTCTCCCCAGTCCAGGACCATGTTACAGAATTTTTGCAAGCGCAAGATTTCTCGAAATTTTCAATGAACCAGCTTCGAGAAGTGGAGATCAGGCGTTTTTCAGGAGCAGAGCCTGAAATACTCTTTGTTAAGATGCTGTTAGCACATTCAAAGGTACTCGAGAAGATGGTAATATTGCATGAGCAAGAAATTTCTGGCGAAAAAGGATTCGCAATGTCAAAAGAGTTGATATGATTTCCTAGAGCATCTACGAAAGCAGAGGTCATCGTTGATATGACCCCTGATGAGTGAAGTAGTAGTTTAAGTGTATGAGATGCTACTAGCTACGAAGAAGCATTTGGGCAAGGGGCAAGAAATCAACCTTTTCGGTTGCATTTCTCCTTTTGATAATATGTCTGTGCCATTTTTTGATGATACTGTAAGTTATGTAGCTCTATTTTGTGCACTCGGTCGAGAAAACCATTGTATCAGCTGTGTACGATATTCGTTCTATGTTTTCTCATGCTTGGATACTGGTAGGTCATGTGTCTTACTTGTCAGGACTCTGTTATTTTCCTTATATTCTAGACTAGAAATGAGATTTGTTGGTGCGGCCATTTGGGTGCAATGCGCGTGCTATATTCCCTTTCCTACTAAGAGCCTGTACACCAAGCGTGAAAAGCTAAAAAACCTTAGAATTTTCATAGTGGACAACGTCTTTATTCAAATATACTTGTTTGATATGATGTTGTTTGATACATATCTTTGTCCAATCAAGATGATTTTTGTCATTAATCATCTTTTCCACGACACAGACGGGATGAATGGTTTGGATCATTCAACTATTGGTCCGATATATGCTTACAAAGTGGAGTAATAAGCTTTCAAAACATTGATGAATTTTCTTCGGCTTGCTGTGTTAAATACTTTACCAGGCTAGTGAACAGTTTCGTCGTGGATTCCTCAAATTTCTGTGGCAAAAATATGTCATTTGGAGATTAGCTGGGGCTGTGGAGAGGCTCATGCACCTTTGTTTTTCAAATTTTCCACTCTATTTTAATTAAGAGATGAATATGAAGAGCTTGGTGTATATGCTCTAAAGCTTGGATAATCGGATGGAATTGAATCAATAATTGGTAATTGAAATAACGATAAGCAAAGTTAGTGAAACATTAATAGTCTGAGACGAATAGTAACATCAATATCTGAGTGACTTCAGTGCTTATGATCATGAAATCACATAATTGTGGGAAATATGAAAGATAAAGGAAAAATAGTTATCTATTAAAAAATTATTCAAGTATAGAATTCTCAAACTAAATTGAGGCCCGTGTTTTCACCCCCGTGTTCTTAAAATAGATTTGCCGCCTCCCGGGTGGCAAGCGAGTTATCAACGTTTGTCTCCATGCAATAAAACGGTTTACCACACTTTACTGCGCATTACACTATGAAACTGGCCAGCGAACAAAACCATGTCCTTATGCTCTTCGGAAGAACTTCGTTGGAAAATGATTTAGAGCCCCTTCCGGAGCGTAATTATAGATTGCATTTTGATTGTGAATTATAGATTTATGGAGGCTAGAATAGATTATGAATTTGTAGAGTGTTTGAGAAGTATGTGCATAATAAATTATGCAATAGAGTTGTGTTTGTAAGTAATCATCAAAATAGATAATGATGAGGTTCTTTCTTTTTTTCTTTTTTCTTTTTTCTTTTTACCCATAATACAAAATTAGAATGAAAAGACTGTTTGGATTTCTTATTTTCAACTTTTCATTCTTACATTTTTGGCTTTTGGCCGTTTGGCTAGAAATTACAAAATGCATTTTGTGGGAACGTCTTTTGGTTTCTGACATTAGACAGGAGAAGCCAAAATTAGGGTGGAGGAGCTTTTTGACTTCTCATTTTTCACTTTTCCCATTTACGTGAACAAAAAGACCTACAAAATGCATTTTGCACATATCTTCCAAACATTACTCCTATTGCAAAATACATTCTACAATGTTTTTTCTAAACACTTTACCAAATTCAAAATACATTCTCACCAAAAAGCCAAAAAATTAAAGAAAGTGGAACTCCAAACATGAACCAAGTCATTAGATATCATTACCACATGACCCAAACCAGGTTCGATTTAGTTTCCGTCTTGTCTCGGGAGCCTCATTTTTCTGCTTTTTATTTTTAATTTTTTGGCCTTTTAAATTATGGTCAGAATGTTTTTTGAATTTGATAGGAGAGTTTGAGAGAAATGTGCAAAATATATTTTGGAAGAGAAGTGTAGTGTTTTCGAAGTAGAAAGAGAAATTGAAAAGCTCCTCCAGAATCATTTTCATTTGTTGCCTTCAATATCAAAATACGAAAAATGTGTTTTGGCATATTGTGTTTGGGCATTTAGCAGCCAAACACCCAAAAACATTCGTCTGGTTTTGGCCTTAGTATTAATCACGTGATGGATTCATCTGCTTTCTTCTAATTTGTGTTAACACCAAGTACCAAAGTCCTAACCTTTAACAGATTGTTCTAGAAATTGACTTATTCTCAAACTGACTTAAAAAATTGACTTATTACACTTTACGAGATAAGTCGTTCTCTCACAATATATCAACTCAAAAAACCAATTTAAGGAAATGTCGTCTTTGAAAAAGAGAAAACATCAAAGACGACATTTCCTCCTAATGAACACTATACTTTCAGCTAGAAGACCAATAAAATTAGTCATACAGAACCATTTCCACCTGCAACAAAACCATCCCAAAACAGAGAGTAAAGTGCAGCAGAAATCCAGCAAAGAAAACTGCAGCAAACAAACCCATGTCCAGAACAGAGAGGAAAACTGCAGCAGAAGTCAAGCCATGTTCTGCAGCTTTGCAATTCTAGAGAGCAAAGAGCACCAAAATGGGATGCCCGTATGATGATACCAATCATATTTTCACCTACTGCTTCCACAAATATATCCCATACAAAAAGAAGCTGAAATGCACTAGAACCAGTGCCATTTTGACTGCAAACCTTAGATAATAGTAGAGGTGCTTTTCAGAGATGTCCAAAATTTAAATGGCTTCAAGAATGCTTTGAAGTCTGTAAATGTAGTCTTCATGGAGTACTTTTCGCCACCACCTCCATCTTTAGCTTTGACCCAAAGAGCAACTCTGGTTTTTATAAGTTCAATGGTCTCATCCCAATCAGGAGCTTTAGTTCAAAAGCGAGTGCATTCCTCAAGTTCCAGACAGTCCACATGATTGCCAAAGGGATGCACTCCCTGATAATTCTTCTTCCAGTCTTCTCCAATTATTCCACCAGATGAGTAAGTCTACCACTGTTTTTGGTGTGACCCATTGAACACCCCACCACAATAAAATTTTAGCCCATACTCCCCAGACTACATCACAATGCAGTAAAAGGAGATCCATTGTTTCCAGATTTGAACCACAGAATTTACAGTTAGCAGTTAGCACCATCGGCATTTTGAATGAATCAATCTTGAGTAGGTATTCAGAGGTTTTGATTCTTCCAAGGTGCACAAGCCATCCAAAGCATTGCACACGATAAGGTGCAATATTCCTCCAGACTAGATCATATGCTGCATCAGTTAGGATTGCTTGAGGTCTAGCAAGCTCGCAGATTGATTTTACTGTGAAAGTATTTGAGCTGCAGCCAGACCAAAGTAGAACATCCTTTGCTCCACTGTTGACTATCACTCCTGAATCATCCAAGAATTGGTAAAGTTCAGCCAACACTTCTTCTTCCCAATCATACAGTCTCCTGAATTGTAAGTCCCGGTGATTCTGTTCAACTCTTCTAGCCATTACTTGACTTAACAATTCATCTTTTTGGCTAATGATGCAGGACAAGATATACACCCCTATTATTTATGGAAACATTATTTTAGTAATAATTTTTATTTACGATTAGTATTAGGAGATTTTATTTGTGCTGCTTGTTTTGCACGTTTTTAGTTTAGTTTTGGTTAGATTTTATTTTATTTCCTTTTAGCAAATAGTCTAAGTTTCCAAGTAATGCTTTGCTTGGTCACCACTCTAAGTAATTTCCTTTTAGTTAGGACTTCTACTAGTATAAATAAGGATGTAGCCTATGGGCATATTTAGCTTTTAATCAATTATAAATCAGAGTTATTCTCTTTCTTCTTGTGGATTCAAGAAACTCGTGGATTCGAGACTTATTTTCGTTTGAACTAGTACGCAACTAGTTTCTCGTGAATTCCGCTGCGTCAAGTGGTATCAAAGCAAGATCGTTTCTGGCTCGATGGCACCTAACAAAGTTGATGACACAACTCGTGACGTTGCTCAGGGGCTTGCTGATATAAGGGCGACGGTAGAAGAACAACGAATCCAGTGACAGGGCTTCGTGAATTTCGCGACGAAACACGAACTCAGTTAACGGCGATTCAAGAAACACTGCAACAGCTGCAGTTGACTCTTCGCCAAAACCAGGGACCAACAGAGGTTGAAGAGAATCGCGCGGTGGGATTTGCTCAACGCCGTCCTCTTAACCAGGTTTGGGAACGCGCGGTGGGATTTGCCCAACGTTAGCCCGGTGCCCAGATTGTAGTTGGGAGACACTCAACTAACTGTGCTGATAGTGAGGAATCAAAACCCGATTTCAGGTCTTATGATAATTTGCTTAAATTAAGTGGTTATGAGTATTTTGAAGATATTTTAGATTGGATTTTAGATATTCATGATTTCTTTGAATATGTGAGAATGCCGTCTGAAATAAGGTGGAAATATTTGTTGGCAAAACTTACGGGACGAGCACTACGATGATGGTTAGATTTGCAGGATAAGAGAGAACGATTGGGAAAGCGTCGTATTCGCGCATGGTCAAGAATCAAAAGACTTATGATGGAAAGATTTTTGCCATGGAATTATGAGCAGCTTTTGGAAGAAAAATATGAGTCAAAGCAACAACATACAATTCACACATCTGCCAATGTTGTTGAAGAAGAAGCTTTTAAAGAGGAGGTAATTCAAGGAGTTGATGATAAGAAAATTTACATTGATGTTGATGATCAAATTGATATTGATGATAAGCATAAAATTGATATTGATGTTGGTGATCAAATTGTTGAGGACCAACACAAGTTTTCAAAAGATGTGATCAAAGCTACCACCTTATTTGATAACTCTATGGTCAAGCCAGCCCATCTCAATGAGCCAATCATTGAAGTGTCAACCATTTCTACAATGAGGCAAGATAAAGATGACCCACAATGTCAAGTTTCCCTTGTTGAATTTCTTGGAGTGCAACAGTATGATTGGATTTCCAATATTCATTTGGTTGATCTTATCAATCACTGGAAGTATGCAAAGAAGATGTCATTGCAAATATTATTTTCTGTGATGTTTTGGAAGGAAGTAAAAGGGTTGAAGTATTCCAAGTATCTATTTATTTGGCATGGAAGATGGCAGGTTCCTAACGAGAACTCGAGGACGAGTTCTTTTGAAGAAAAGGAGAATGATGCAGGACAAGATATACACCCCTATTATTTATGGAAACATTATTTTAGTAATAATTTTTATTTACAATTAGTATTAGGAGATTTTATTTGTGCTGCCTGTTTTGCATGTTTTTAGTTTAGTTTTGGTTAGATTTTATTTTATTTCCTTTTAGCAAATAGTCTAAGTTTCCAAGTAATGCTTTGCTTGGTCACCACTCTAAGTAATTTCCTTTTAGTTAGGATTTCTACTAGTATAAATAAGGATGTAGCCTATGGGCATATTTAGCTTTTAATCAATTATAAATCAGAGTTATTCTCTTTCTTCTTGTGGATTCAAGAAACTCGTGGATTCGAGACTTATTTTCGTTTGAACTAGTACGCAACTAGTTTCTCGTGAATTCCGCTGCGTCAGCTAACCACCCTAAATATTGAAGGAAAAGCTTCAGCTAGACAAGGGTTTCCAATCCATGAGTCCTTCCAGAATGCAATTGTGCTCCCATCGCCAACCTTTATCCTAACATTGTAAGGACCAAATTTCGAAGTCGTCTTGTTTTTTGTAATTCCATATGACAAAACACATATTTATACCGAGCTGTAATTTTCAAAGTAGGATTCTGTATAGGATTAGAGTGGAAGGAATCTCTTTATAATGTAACTTGAGAGTTAGTAGTTTAGTCGGTTGTCGCCTGATCAATATGGTGCATTCGGAACAGGAAGATCAATCTTGCGATCAATCGATTTCTCAATCGGGTACCTCTGATTTAGCATAGACCGTGGTTTCAGTTTAAGAGCATATAGATTGATTGTGGGATCAATTGGCAATTTAATCAGGTAGCTCGAAAAAATCGGATCTCCAGTGGACAGATCAATCGGCTTATGGATGCGATTGATCGGAATGTCATTTATTATAAAAACGGATCATTCTTTTCATCTAGGGCGTGTCGGCTGAAAAAGAATATTAGAGCCGCTTGTTTTCAAAGCCACAAAACCCTAGAGTATCGAGAGTGAATCTTGAAGCACAAAATCGATGGAACTTTAATCAAAGCTTCAAGAGGTTTCTACATCAATCATCAATAGTCAAGTTGAAATTGTTTTCCGGTGGATTTCGAGAAGAACTTTTGGAAGGCTCGAGGATTCGAGGCAGCGACAATCAAATACTGGGTGTGGTGAACGAGGAGTCTGCAACCGATCTTAGGTCAATTGCGAGGAGTCTCAATTGTGAGTAAGGTCATTTTTGTAACCACACAATTGTTTTTATAGTATTTGATTCCTTCCCGTGGTTTTTGCCCATTTAGGGTTTTTTTTTTCATGTATATCCTGGTGTTCACCAAATTATTTGCTTTCTGGTTGCGATTGGGTCATATATTGACTAATGTTATTTTATTTATTGAGATAAATAAAAAACCTAGCAAATTATTAAACCTAAGCGATCTAGGATTTTTCAAACATTTTCAAAGTACAAAGAATGCATGTGGGGGTTTCTATCATGTACTGACATAATATCTTTCCCAAGGGTGGATACTTTCCTATAAATTTCAAGCTTTGGAAACCAGTTACTCTCCCCCATCTTGTATTTGGCTTTTATCACATTTCTCCATAAAGCTTCTTTTTCTATCCCAAACCTCCACCAGGACCACCACCATTTGATCAGAAGAGCTTCATTCATTGCTTTTATGCTTCTTATGCCAAGCCCCCAACATTCTCTTTTTTGTGTGACCTTTGCCCATGCCACCATATGTAATTTCTTTTTCAAGTCAGATCCACCCCATAAGAATTTGGCTTGGATGGATTCAATGGTTTTGACCACACCTTCCGGCATCTTAGAGAGAGACATATAGAAATAGGCAAGCTGCGAAGTACAGATTTTGATCAATACAACTTTACCTCCAAATGACAGATATCTTCTCTTCTATGAAGCAAGTCTGGCTCTGATTCTATCAATGACAGGTTTCCAAGTGGTTTTTAATTTAGGGCTGACCCCCTATGGCATTCCCAGATACTTGAGAGGTAATTTTTGAGCTTGACAATTGACGACATGAGCAAAGTTTTGTAGTTCCAAATCAGCTAACGCCTACCCCACAACGAATAGTTTTATGGTAAAACATCTTCAACCCAGACATCTTTTCGAATTCATATAGCAAGTTCTTCACTGCTTGGACTTCTTCCAACTTTGCCTTGCAGAAAACAAGGGTGTCATCATCAAATTGCAAATGTGTGACAAGATATGGGTAGTTGTTGTTGGTCGGTTAATTTGAGTTTGGATATGGTTAATGCAAGTTTCTTCAAATATGTATGACCAATAAGGCATGGGTGGCTCCACCATTTAATAAGGGTGATCACTTGAACACCCTCAAGAAAAAAAATTTTGTTTAGAAATACATGTAAATTTTTTTTTTTTAGTTTAATATAGCCATTGTTGAACACCCTATTCACAAATATTTTGAACACTCCACTCAAAAATATTTGAACACCTAGCTCAACAAATCAACCCACAAATCAATTTTATGTAAACAACCAACTAAAGTCTAAAGTCTTCCCGTAGATGGTCAATGTACACTCTAAAGCCTTTTATATTTTATATTATATGTGATAAATTTGTATCGGATTTTGTTTGAATATCTATACTATGAACACTCACCAATCCTGGTAATTCACAATAGTATCCTTAATACACCAATTCAAAATAAAGTGCACACTCTTTATGACAAAAATTAGGAAAATCAAGAAAAAAAAAATCTATTGTATTGATATCGTCCTATGACTTCTCTCTGAGCAACAATCAACTCTATATATAAAAAAGTAAATATCCGTGCGAACCTATTCAGCACACAAATTTCTACAATAACTATATATTAGTGTATTTATCCCCCGATTTAAATTTTACTTGACTCAATAACATAGAATTCGCCCAAAAAAATTGTGATATCTTATGTATTTTCATATCATTTGGCCTCATTATTCACATTAATTCATACATGAAAATTTTTGTACGTATATAGGAGTACTAGTTAGCAGAGGTAGTAGAGTTAAGGCCTTTTAGCCAATTGTCAAAAGTTTTGTATATATATAGGAGTACTAGTTACTTGGCCTTTTAGCCAATTGTCTGTTTTTATTTCCAATTTATGACATTTACAGTCCTTTAACTCTAAAACTTAATTTCCTAATTTTTTTTTGGGACATTAATGACGGTATGGGACTCGAATTAGAAATAAAATCGAGATAATTGACTTAATGACTTTCCTTGAATATACAATGTTTTGTTAATTACAGTGTATGTTTATCATGTTTTGCCAGTGATGCAGTTCAATTCCGATACTTTTTATCTTTCATTGTGATAAATTACAAATCCCACAAACAATAAATTAATATTTTGATAAATTCATCATATTCACATAAATAGGTTTTGGTTGTGTCCATTCATTTACGTGAACAAGATATTGTATGATAAATTGGTAGTAAGATATGAAAAATGTCTATTAATTGTTAGTGTTCGACATATTGGATTTACAATGGTGAAATTTTATGGAGACCCCCCTCATCTATACCTGTTTTCCACGAAGACCTCCTAATATTTAAAACCACCCAAGCAGGCCCCCTCATCGACATGAAATAAAAAAATGGCTAACTTTTTTAACAGAATGAGAGAAAATGATGATTTTATCCCTTTAAAATTGGCCACACTGACCCACTCATCTACAAAAATCATCCATATTGTCTAACCAAAAAAAAAAAAAAAAAAGGTTCAATTTTTAAAAAAATTTGGGGAAATAAAATTCATAATATATTCCTTGATCAAAATAAAATTCAATAATACTTTAGCATATGTTTGGATGAGAGGAATTAGAAGATTAGAGGTGAAAACTCAACTGAAAAGTTTGCTTTGATTTATAGACGATTGATGTTAATACTGTGTTTGGTTGCTCATAAAAGGTTTGAAAATTATTACTCTCTCTGTCCCAATTTGATAGTCCATTATGAAATTAAGTGCAATTTTCAAAATAAAAAAATAATGTATTTACGAAAAAAAAATTTCATCAATCTGATCTTGTTTGATAGATTTCATTGAGAACTTTTATATGGTGCAAAAAAATTTAAAAATTATTTTGATGAATACATTTTTTTTAGCTTGAAAAGTGCACGTAGTTTCATAGCGGACTATCAATTTGGGACAAAGGGTGTATTTTTTGTTGGGGATTGGAGAAATAAAGAACGTGGCTTGATTTGGCTTATTAGCCTAGATGGAGGGAGGAGAGAGAGATGAGAGGGGGGTTTCAAAACAATGATAATTTAATTTAAGTATGTGTGTAAGTATTGAACAATAAGGGTATTTTTGTCCAATCCGTAACATATTTCCTTGATATTTGACAGCAATGTAACAGAAAGGGTCAAGCTGTGTGTATGTATTGAACAACAAGGGTATTTTCTTCCAATGTGTTTAAAACGTGTTTTAAAAAATTCCCACGAGAAATCAGCAAAAAAGTAAAAATAAATAAATACAGGGAAGGGCTTGATTTGAGTTGGACGTCGAGATTTGGTCCGGAACTATGAGATCCAGATGGATCCAGATTTTAGTGGCGAGGACGGAAAGCTCACCCAAGGGATCCCCATCCTACCTTTCGTGCGGACTTCACGTTTTTGGATCAAATTTCGACGATCTGAACTATTCAATGTGTTTAAAACGTGTTTTAAAGGTCATTGTGAGGATTCATAAAAAAAAAACCCGGAAAGACTTGATCCGAGCAATTTTTGATAAAAATCGTATCGAAAATTGTTCGAATCAAGCCCTTCCGTGTCTTTTTTTATTATTTATTATTTTTTTATGAATCCTCGCGAGAATCCTTAAAAATACGTTTTAAACACATTGAACGGTTTGGATCGTCACAATTCAATCCAAAAACGTCTGCACTGAAGCAAAAATGGGGATCCCTTAGGTGAAGCTCACTGTATACATACTTACATACATGCATACACACACACACACACACACACACACACACACACAGATATATATATATATATATATATATATATATATATATATATATATATATATATATATATATATATATATAAATTGAAAATCGTCCCATATCATTCTATTCATCATAAAACAAACTAACCCCTTAGCAAAATACTTTCCATTGTGAAGTACCAAAGTACCAAAATGTAATTACAGGGGCCTAAATCATAGTTGTCGAGTTTTATGGGGATAGATGTGTAATCCTATAAATTTATGAGGTCTAGGAGAAGATATATATAATATATAGAGTTTTTTTTTGTTATATCCCTGAAACCATGCATTGTTTTTCTACTTCGTCCTCAAACTATCAAACTTCTATCAGAAACATATCTGTGCACATAGATCGCTCTATGGGGCCCACTTTGGGGTCCTGCATGAACAATCCAAAGTCGTTCATTACTTTAAAATATGTTTTCAATAGGCCCATTCGAAAAATTAGCTTAATCGAATAACTCTAAGAGTTTGATCTAATCTTTCAATTTTTGATAACTCTAAACAGTTAATAAAAAGTAGAAATGTAAGATCAAACATTTAAATTTATCCGATTTTGATCTTCATTTTTTACGAATCACACGAAAATAAATTTTTAAAATTAATAAATGAATTGGATTGTTCATGTGGGATCCTGAAGTGGACCCCACTTTTGCAATTTGTGTGCACCACATGACCATTTTCGGTTAGGGATCCCAAAGTGGACCCCACGTTTGCAATTTGTGCGCACCACATGACCATTTTCCGTTAGGGTTTCTACCAGAAGTTAGAAATGGACTTACTTAGAGCATCAATATCAGCATCTCTACTTTAAACTCTTCCAAAATCTCAAAAATCAGCTTCAACAAACGAACTCACCAATTTAAAGATTTCTTAACTTTGCTACAATAACTTAACAAATTTGGTGACCTACTATTCACTCACCAAAAGAAGAGGAGGGAGAGGAGTAAAAGTTTGAATAGAGTCTGATTTTTTGAGTTTTTGATAAAGTGACTTGCTAAAGTTTGAATAGAGAGTCTGATTTTGTGGATTTTTTGAAAAGTGACTTGCTAAATTATAAAAGGTGTTTTTGAGGTTAAATTTGGTGCTTTTTTTGTTGTGTCAGATAAGGATGCCCTTTAGGGTGTGTTCCGCTAAGAGTGTTTTTAAAATAAACTGATTTTCACTATTTTTTATGTGATTAACCAATTGATTTTATGGGATTCCCATTTTATCAAATGAGAAACAAGTGTATAGTTTGAGAACAAAGTAGAAAATTAGGGCTCGTTTGGATGCCGTTTATGGGGGAGGGATGAAGCAGTCAAGGGGGATAAGGGGGTGATTTGATGTTTAGCCCATGCTTTGGATGCAAAATGCACACCCCGACTAAATAGCCGCCGACTAAATAATCTGAAACAACCCGGACTAAATATGAGAAGGGGGGGGGGGGGGGGGTGTGCTTATGTGAGAGTGGTCAAATGACATCCCTACCCCCACAGCTCTGCAATACCGGTCGGATCCAGCAAGTTCCGGCCTACTCCGATCAGTAATCTGGCGACAAAAACAAATACTAAATGAAGGATGAAAAAAGGAGAGAGAGTAGAACGAAGAAGAGAGAAGAGTTCAGATGAAAACTTGCCCGTCGGAGAGTTTTGATATTTTGTTGCGTCGCCGATCGGGGAGCTTGGTTCACTATTCATGCTTGCAGGTTTTTTCCAAGAAGAAGAGAATTTTGAGAATAGGAAATGGCTTTTCGGACTGGGATAAAGAGATAAAGTAGGGCTGTTTTGTTTTTTTTTTTCTTTCCCTTTTCGTTATTTACAATGAAGTGGAGTGGGGAGCATTTATTCGGTGTGCATGAGTCCAAGAAGAATTAAAACAATTAATTGACAAATAACTTAATTGTTGACAAATACTAACTTTTATTCCATGTGGGCAATGTACATAAAAACATACTCCCTCTGTTCCATTTTAAATATCCACGTTTCTATTTTGGGATATCCTAAAATAAATGTCCACTTTCTATAAATAACCATCAAAACATACCAAACTTTCAATTCTACCCCTAAAAAGTACTCATTGATTTGACAGTTTTTGATATTCATATCATTCTTAAATTGACAATATCTTTCAACATATAATATTTTTCATGATTTTGAAAACTTTATATAATAGAATTATTTGAAATTTATCAAACAAGATCCATATGACATATTTTTTGAGATCCATATTGAAAGATATAAACAATTTAAATACATTTAATTGACTCACAGTTTTTAAAGTTACTTTTGGAAATTTAGAGCAAAAATTTGAACTTATTATAAGCTCGATTTTTCGTAGAGAACATTGAAATTGGGACGGAGGGAGTATAACTTAATTGTTGACAAATATAGAAAAACAATTAATTTTATATTTTTATAGTTATTTTAAATGCATAATCTAATATGGCCATTGACAAGGGTATTATAGTCAATTTGATTGTTTTTACATCATACACCCTCCTTATCACTCCTTTTTAATCCATCATTCAAACATTGGGCTATTTAATCCCCTTTTTAACTGTTATATCAACGTGGACCCACCCTTCTTATTTAATTACTCCTACTATTTTGTCAATCCTTACTATTTAATCCCTCTCAAACTAATACGTCATCCAAACAGCCCGTTAGTGCATAGTTTCAGGGATATAAATGAAAAAAAAAAAAAAACTCTAATATACTCCATATTGTATTTATCACTCCAATACGTCACCCCCAAATCAGTACTGTATATCAGATCCTCCACCACCAAAACTTTAGATCGAAGAACCTCAATTGCTCCGGCACCGCTGGCTCCGGGGAATGAGAAATCGAGCTGGCGCTTCAGTTCGATTCAGGTACCTCTCTATCTCTCTCTATCACGACGTCGATCTGCGTTTCTTTCTCTCTCTCTCTCTCTCAGAAGCGATCTGCGAAATTTCGTGTGATCATCGTATTCAGAAGCGTCTGATCATCGTGTTCAGAAGCGATCTGCAAAATTTCGGACGACAATTCACCTACCGCCATCTCGGCCGGTACCTTTTAAGCGATCTGCAAAATTTCGGATGGAATTTGAAGTGTTGGGTACCTTTTTTTGCCAATCCGGTACATACCGGCAGTATGGAACGCAATTCAAAACCCTGCTCTAAATCTCAAATCCTAATTTTCTAGGGTTTTATATTTTTTACTTATAAAAATTTAGATATAGAAAGAGAAACGCGAGGGAGGGGAGAAACGTGGGTAGGATGAAGAGATAACGTGGGAGGCGGTGTGAATATGGAGAGTGACATTTTAGGGATATGGGAATTAAGCTTTATTCGATAACATAACTAAATAATATCATACATTTTAAGTTTTGGTTGTTTGCTTTGTTTATTTATATATTTCACAGTTGCAAATTATTTTGTATTTAGTTTATTCACAATTAAAAATTTTATTTCATAGCAGTAGATATATGTCTTCCCGTGAATAAAATGATAATAACGCTAGTGTGCACCGAAGACTGGACCTGAAGAAAAACTAAATTATCATTTTTATCAACTAGCATTTTGCCCGTTCAATATACGGGGCCGGAAAACTGCTAATTTCGGTCTCTTTCTTTTATTTTATTTTAATCTTGGCATCAAATGGACACAATGCTAGTTTCATTTTAGAAACATAAACTGGTACACCTACATTTTGATGAATTTTATGGTTCATTTTGGAATTCCCCCCTACATTTTGAAAGTTGTGTTGAGTGATCTGATTGTGGATATATAAGAGCATCCTCATAAGGCTACTCAAACATCCTCCTACAACAAAATCGGGAGGAAAACCTAAAAAATGGCTCTTTATCAGCTTCCATAACTCCTCAACAAACTATTTTTTGCTACAGTGTCTCCCTAAAGATAGGAATGCACCATTCACTCCTCACTATTATTATATTATATTTCTCTATGCCATTTCATCATTCTCCTGAGGCATTTCTCATCTCATTTTTATGTTATTTTTATTTCTCACAAAAACACTTGTCTATGAACAAAAAAAAATAATAGTCGCACAAATATTAGAATTGAAACATGAAACATTTTAAAATTGCAACCACATTTGAAATTTAAATGACCGCAATATGAGAATTTTTTTTTTCTATTCCACGTTTTTGGACAAAGTAGCGAGGAATAAATTTTTTTTGCAAAGTAATAAATTTTTTTTTTTTGGAAGTAGTTACCAAAACCACGTAACTAAGAGGGACTAGAATGCATTATCAATGGAAAGCCTATTTAATTATGTCCAACCTATCATCCATTTACATATCCAAAGAAGTATAAATTCCAATTCTACCCCTTAGAGCTGTGTAAATACGTCATATAATAACCATTACTGACTATTACTAGAATGCCAAAAAGTAGTTTGAGCACAACCTTTCTACAATCGACATGCACCTATGCACCCACTTAAGCCTCAACTCCACAGGAATGGTAACATATTGCTCTATTCTTCATGTCCCAAAGGTGAACATTTTCATAAGCCAAAGCTCTTATGGATGACCAATACATAATTATCATGCTTTCCATGGATATCCTAGAAATACATTTCAAACAAATTATTCATAGCCTTTCATATTCTCCAAAGATTCCATAGCATTTGTAACATAGTTTTACCATGCACATCCCTCTCCAATTCACATTGCATCACCAGGCGTCCCCGTTGCGGATAAGCTAGACATCTTATGCATTATCCCACAACATATCACAAACACACCTTGCTAGTCTTTTAACACTGTCCCCTCGCAAGCTAGGACATAGAGGATGCCATTAATAGATAAGCAAACAAATTCACCTTTCATTTAATATCCATGGAGTAATGCCATATGGCAAAACTTGTCATAAAGCATACCTCTTCTACTTGGATGTGAAAACATGAACGAAACCATGTAAAGTATGTATTAAAATAACTCACCTTGATCCACGCAATCACTCAGATCTCCTATAACGAATGAACGATGACAATATGATTACGAGATGCCAAATGAGTGCAAACATGCCGAAGATGATTCCTTAGAAGTGTGTGAAATTAGACGTGAAGTTTGGAACGAAATAGTAAAAATGGCTAAGTGGTACCGGTACTGCCAAAACCTGTACCGGTACTAAATGATTAGTATGCTCATTTTTGTTTCTAGTACCGGTACTGCAAAACCACAGTACCCGTACCAGCTGGGAAAATTCTAGAAATTTGATGTTCAATCCCCCTTCGATTCCCACCTTGTTCACAATTCAAACCACGTCCAATGCAACCAAAATTTGGGCAATTCATACCCAGACCCCCGTATATCAGAAGTTAGTAAGTGAAATTACAACACATAATTTATGCAAGAATTACAACCCCAACTAGGGATTTATGGTTTCTAGGTGGGATTCTTGGGTTTAATCAAAACCCAAATACAAATTCATCTTCTAAGCCTTAGTTAGTGAAATTACATGAAGAACTTAAAGCCTGGCATGAAAGATGCAAAACTCATGACTTAAAACATACACATGTACTTATTCAAGCTTCAATCCCACTCAATCAAGCTAAGACCCTTGTTTCCCTTCTTATTCCCTCTTCTTTTAGTCCAATAAGCCACATAATTAGCTATAACCCAACATGTACCCAAAATAAACATAATTAAGAGTTGGGGGTATTACACCCTTCCCCACTTATAGAAGTTTGGTCCCTGAACTTATCTTACCTTAGATGTGTAAGGAATACAAGAATCCGTGTAGTATATTGCATATCTTGCCCACTTAAAGATGTGTAGTGCACCACAACTTTACTAACAATCTATGGTAAAGGAATTTTTTTTCCCCCGGTCAACATCTCTCCCTATAACTCATTTCAACTAGTCTCTCCAAGATATTTTTTGAAATATGACTCTTAAAATGGCTGTTTAATAGATCTTACGAGTGAAGTCTAACTCAGACACGCGAGGGACATTGCACATTTAACGTCTCCGGTAACAAAATTATTGGACAATTAACTCTTCCTACTTTCCTATTCTTCCAAAGGGTGACATACCAATACTAGTCTGAGAGTTATGATGGTATGAAGACTCGACATCAAGATAAATAACTCCACTAACCTCCTTCGAAGTTTAAGATAAAACCTAATGCATATTTCCCAAACTATAAGTCTCCCATCTAGATTGCCTTTTGGTTGAAGGATGGAAATGTTGTGCTAAACCACAATTTGGTACTCATAATCTTCTGCAAAATACTCAAAAAATTCAGAACAACAAAGAACTGTTCTTGAACAATAGCAACAAAAGTTCCTAAAAGTCAATTGAACCGATACACTATAAAATACAATACAAGTCATGTGATTAATTGATTCAACTATTCAAGAAAAAATTGTTTTTTTCTTTTTGGTTGGGAATGAATGGGTTAGATAAATTCTATCACAATCAAATAAAGTTTAATGATAAGAGATACAAGCTGTCTAACACAATTTGAAATGAAATTACTTCCTTAAACTCCATTCGAAAATAATTAACAAAACTATTTTACCTGATTGTTTCATGCACACCAATCAATTAGACAGTATGATTAAAATATATGTAAGTATTTTCTTTTTCCTTTTCGCAATTGATAAGTTATAAGAATTCACTTCCTAACAAGGGATCGGAATTATTGAAAAGTTGAAACATCCTAAACTTGTTATGGGTACTCACTCTACTGCATCAGTGTCTACATTAGCTCGGTCACAACACAGTATTCATGAGTCATATCTTGTATCACCATCTTCACATATCCATGTTGTAACTATAACCATTAGTCAAGACAGTTCAGTCTTATATGCGGTCAAAACTAACGAGAATCACAAATAATGATGCCTCACATTAAGACAACATACAATTGAGTATTCTCTTATTCCCCCATTTATTTAACCTACATATATATCTTCCCGTATGCGGTACGTCAAATTACCCCAATAAAGAATCCCCAATCAATGACGTCCCATTATTGTATCCTTCAATAATCCCGAATTGTCTTTTCCTTCTGTCTATATAGCCTACATATATCATTTCATTCATCAACTAACAACAATAAGGAATCCTCAGCAAATCTTTCCCACTGTCCTACTACCCTTACAAATTCCCGAACCTAATATCTTCCTAGATGATCTTGGTTGCCCTAACACTACCTTAATTTCCTAATAATTCCACTAGTTGTAATCATGCCGGCGACCTAGGATTCAACCTGCTAGAATTTATTATTCAACTCTTAGTCTCTCCATACATATAACTAATCTGGAAAGCATTGATGAGTCTCGATAGCTTATCAACTTAGCCATCAATTGTTATTCCGCAACGTAGAGGGGTCACACGAAACACATATGGTTTCTTTAAAGCCAAACAACAATTCTAGTAAAATATCCCAAACAACAAATCCTAAGGTAACAATTCGGATCCTTCAGTTCTAAACCGTGATGTTCCATAATATCTCAGATTAATGAATTTAGCATCCATATAGCATCAACGATAACACCTCATGTCCACTCAGTAGTAATTCCCATCAATTTCTCAAATAAACATGATAACACATATTCGTAATAGATACGTCCAACAATGCTAAATCATTAGGCATGCATACTCCTACAAATCTTCCTTATAATAATTGATAAGCTAACAAATATAAAAAATTTATTGCACATGAGTTGTTCTCTTCATTGTCAAAGAAACTAAATAATATCTTGCTTATTAGTACTCCATACAGCACTAAGGTCCGAAGTAATATCTTTTCCTCTTTATATTCTTTCGCAATAAGATTTTCACATCAGAACCCATTTTCCAAGGTATAAGATCAACAAATGAGTACCATTTTTTTTATAGCACTACATAATCCATCTTGATTGAGTTCTACAATAAAACACAAGTCTTCCCTTTTTATCTGTTCTAAGAGCTTCCATTCCAGTTGTTCAATCATGAAGTTACGGTGGTCAGTCGCACTTCAAATTGGCTATCAAGAAGTAGATTCTCAAAGTTTTTTTTTTTTTAAAAAAAAAAATTGTAGATCTTTCGCAGCACACTTTTGCCTTTATAAACCACTACTTTACTTAGTATGCACATGCTAGATGCACCATGAGGTAGAGTTTTACTATTCAAATTGACAAAATAAATTCATCCCAATCTAACGGATCATTACACACACTACTCTCCTATTTTCACATGGAATATCCCCTTAAGTGGAACATACATAGAAGTCTTACAATTAAGGAAATCAAGCAATCCATTTACAAATTAAATGGAAACAAGGAAAACGTATTTTAAGGAAAAAGCAATTCCCATCTAGCAGGTAGCTATACAAATGAAGCATGGATATATGCCTTAAATTAATCCTTTGTACGTCTCTTGGAACTAAATATCAATCTAATCTTTCAATTTTTTCACCGAATATCTCTTCTACTTAATTCACATAACAAGAGCTATTTTCTAAACCTATATCGTAGGCTAACCATTATAAAGACTCTCCATACTACAGTACCAAGAGAGAGAGAGAGAGAGAGAGAGAGAGAGACATAATCACAAAGCGCGTGATTCTCTAATCATGCGAATTCATCGTATAGCTCTGAGGGGTACTTGTGAGTGTGGTTGTTTTAGGTGCCTAAATAAAATAAATTAGCCCTTCGACTAACCACAAAATTATTCCACACTTCCAGTCGGGACTTTGCTCTGCTACCAAAAGACCGCCATCGCGACCCTAACTGCCCTGTAGGTCTCAGTCACAACAGAGCGCTGATGAAACTATCACCAAGGCCATATTATACAATTTACATCATATAATCATGAAATTAAGAGGGGCTAGAGTGGATCATCAACGAAAGCCTATTTAATAATGTCCAACCTGTCATCAAGTTACAAATCCAAAGAAGTATAAATTCCAATTCTACCCCTTAGAGTTGTGCATATATGTCATATAATAACCATCACCGACTATTACTAGAATGCCAAAAAATAGCCTGAGCACAACCTTTCTACAGTCGACATGCACCTATGCACCCACTTAACTCTCAACTCCGCAAGAAAGGTAACATATTGCTCTATTCTTCATCTCCTCAAAGGTGAAACATTTTCATAAGCCAAAGCTCGTATGGATGACCAATACATAGTTATCATGCTTGCCATGGATATTCTCAAAATACATTTCAAACAGATTATTCATTGCCTTTTCATATTCTCAAAAGATTCCATAGCATTTGTAACTCAGATTTATAATGCAATCTGAGTCATATTGCATCACTCTAGGCGTCCCCAGTGCGGATAAGCTAGACATCTTACGCATTATCCCAGAACATATTACAAACACACCATTCCAAACTTTTAGCACTGTCCCCTAGCAAGCTCGGACGCAAGTGATGTCATTAATAGATAAGCAAACAAATTCACCTTTCATTTAATATCCATGGAGTACATACCATACGGCAAAACTTCTCATAAACCATACCTCTTGTACTTGGATGTAAAATATGTACGTAACCATGTAAATTATGTATTATAGTCACCTGGATCCAAGCAATCACTTGACCTATAACAAATGAACGATGAAAATATGATTAGGAGATGCCAATTGAGTGCAAAAATGCCTAAGATGAAGCCCTAGAAGTGTGTGAAATCAAACGTGAAGTTTGAAACGAAATACTAAAAATGGCTTAGTGGTACTGGTACCAGCTGGGAAAATTCTGGAAATTTCAAGTTCGACCCTATTCGATTCCCACCTGGTGCACACCCCAAACCAATTCCAATGCGACCAAAATTTGGGCAATTCATACCCACACACCCGTTTATCATAAGTTAGTCCTAACACAGTCAATTTATGCCTAAGAACACGTAATTTATGCATGAATTACAACCCCAACTAGGGATTTATGGTTTCTAGGTGGAATTCTTGGGTTCGACCAAAACCTAAATAAGAATTCATCTTCTAAGCCTTAATCAGTGAAATTATATGAAGAACTTAAAGCCTACCATGAAAGATGCAAAATTCAAGACTTAAAATATACACATGTACCTATTCAAGCTTCAATCCCACTCAATCAAGCTATGACCCTTGTTTCCCCTTCTTCTTCTTCTTCTTCTTCTTCTTCTCTGTCGTCTCTCTCTCTCTCTTTGTTCAAACGGCGGAATAGATAGGATCAGAGGAATAACATAGAATCCCCCGCCTTATATACTAATGGAAGATAATCCGGTGTAGGTGCATGCATGTACCTCCGTGTTCCATTTTATAATAACCAATTGTATAAAGCCACACACACAAAAACAATACACCACCTAATCACACTAATTAGTCCAATAAGCCACATAATTAGCTATAATCCAACACTTACGCAAATGATAAACATAATTAATAGTCGGCGATATTATAAAAGATTTATGGGTTTTCTTTATTTCCATTAAGTTTGTACCACTTCTCATCTCTTTTAGGTATCCAAATAAGTGAAAGGCATACTCTTTCTTTTCTTTTCTCACTGTCGAAAACATTGTTACTAGCGCAATTATGTTATGGCCTTGTGAGTTCAAGGTTGGTGGAGAGATCTTGATATCCTTTTTGATGGGGTTGGTTGGGATGGGTTAGGTGCAGTGTAGATTCTTTTACCCTGTGACCGGGGAAAAAAGGCTGATATGTTAGTGATGCGAACGGTTTCAATTTCTTTTGATTGAGTTACAAAACAGTTCAAAATAGAGTTTGACATGGCAAAGTTATAAATTGGTTATTTTCGAAAGCACTTCAAATAGTCTCAATCTTTTTTATTAGTGTTATGTACAATTTCCAGTAATTGCTTGTACAGTTTGAAAGATTAGTTTAACTTAAGGTTAGTGCATACTTTAGCTGCAAAGCTTCTTCAGATTGTGCCCCAACTACTTAATAAAGAAAAATGGAGCTGAAGAATGAGATCAATGACATATTAAAGAAGGTTAATGCACATATTGATGTAAATCTTGCATGTCCTGCCATATTGTCTTGTACTAATTCACCCAATTTCACAAGTTGAAGGTGGCAATGCGTTCAGAACTCTTTGTTTCCTTTCTTTTAAGGGTGATAATGAACGCAACCACACCTTTTTATTCTTTCATGAATCCTAGGGTGATAATGAACGCAACCTTACCTTTTTGTTCTTTCATGTATCCTTACCATTTGATTGATGCACTAAATTGAAGTGTCAATCTGCATTATGATTTAATTGTCTTCCCAAATTTCAATTTTCTATGAATTTCATAAAGTTGCAGAATGAAGGGGAATGAGGGATCTAATTCAGATGTAATCAGTGAGCTGCCCAGTCATCTCACTGAAAATATTCTAGAGATCTTGCCATTGAGGGATGCAGTGAGGACAAGTGTCCTGTCGAGCAAATGGAGGAACAACTGGGTGACGCTTCCACAACTGGTATTTGATGAACAGTTCTTCCTCCTAAAAAAGTGGTGCGAGAAACAACTCAAGGAAGTTATTTGCCAAGTTATACTGTCTCATCGAGGGCCATTAATTAAGTTCCAGTTGTGGAATCCTCCCTTTCGTAGTTGTCTTGATATCAATTACTGGATTTTTATCTTGTCAATGAAAAATATCCAGGAGTTCACTCTTTACCTGCAAGGCCCGCCCCATGAAATTCCTCGTCACTTCTACTCATTTCTGCAACTGAGGGAATTGAATCTCGGTAATTGTGTATTCAAACCACCACCTACATTCAAGGGATTTAGTAGGCTTGTTATCCTTTTTTTCCTTAATGTTAATATTTCTTCTGAAATGTGTGGACTGTTCATCTCTAGTTGCCCCCTGCTGGAACAATTGCATTTGCGTCATTGCGGCCCTTTTGACTCCCTTGAAATCAACGCCCCTAATCTCAAATTATTTGAATTTTCTGGCTTCTTTGAATCAGTTTCTCTCAAAAATACCCCCCTCCTTGCAAAAATTTCGGTTACTTTTTATTCCTATAAACAGCCTCGGGAAGAAATAGACTCCGAATGGGTGAAGTTTTTCCATTCATTACCTGCTATTGAGGACATGCACTTGGATATGCCTTTTTTGGAGGTAAGAAAGCTTCACTTCATAGATATAAACTTGGTTTTTAGACAATCTTCTGACTCTTTTTGTCATATTTGGTTCAGTCATTTGCTGCAGGTAATGTTCCAAAGAGACTTCCAAATACTTTGAACCAACTCAAAGTTTTAGCTCTATCTGATGTTTGTTATGCTAATCTGGATCATGTCTCATGGGCTCTTTGCTTGCTTAGGAGCTCGCCAAACCTACATAAACTTAAAAGCATAGTGAGTTATAGCAAAAGTCCCTTTTTCTGCTTATCCTTACTATCAATTTTGGAATTTCCAAGTGATGATATTTTTCATTCCCCCCCCCCCCCCCCACCAGATATTTAATACCTCTCAAGTCCAGGATCATGCTACAGAATTTTGGCAAGCGCAAGATTTTACAAAATTTTCAATGAACAAGCTTCAAGAAGTGGAGATCCGGTATTTTTCAGGTGCAGAGCCCGAAATGTGCTTTGTCAAGATTCTATTAGCACATTCAACGGTACTCAAGAAGATGGTAATATTGTGTGGGCCAGAAATTTCTGATGAAGAAGGATTTGCAATGCTAAAAGCATTGATTCGATTTCCTAGAGCATCTTCTGAAGCAGAACTGATTTTTGATGTGAGCCCGGATAGTTAAAGTAGCAGCTTAAGCGTGTCGGATTATGATAGTTGAGGAGTAGCTACAAAGGACTGTACTATCTTAATTACAAAATGGGCAAGGAACCTCCTTTTAAGGTTGCCTCTATCTTCTTGGTAATCTCACTGTGGATTATTGTACTTGATCCGAAGATAAGTTCTATAGCTTTATTATGAGTTTTATTGTTAAGAAAGCTTCATTTCCATCGTACTTCTGCCATATGCTTATATGCTTTAGTGTCATGTGCTTCTCACCCATCCATGAGAAATGTAGATGTCCCATGCAATTGTTAAGCAACTGTTTGCTTAAAGTCTTCTCTTTGCAATCATTGTACAAAAGGGGATTCCTAATGCTTTAAGAACCTTTATAATCCTTAAGTGATTCTTACCCTGGAAAATTTGCTGAGGGTTGGCATACTTACATTTGATGTGAGGTGATGACGACAAAGAAACAAAGTCCAGCAATGAATGATTTTTTTTTCTAATCAAAGAGGGCAAGCACACCCTAGAAGACGAGCAGCTAGCCACCATGGAGGACTGAACTCCCAAAGTATAGACTCCAGATCCTCTCATTGCTCGCTGAGCTACACTATGGCAGCCCTGGCCAAAGGGAACTGAAGCTGCAGGAGCAATGGACCTTTTTCCAAATGGGTTTTTCAAGGAGCTGTTTTTGAGGAAAGCTGATGTCTTCAATGGCTCTGTGTTATGGGTTCTACACCAGAGAACTGGAGATCCGGCATTTTTCAGGTGCACAGCCCGAAATGTGCTTTGTTAAGATTCTATTAGCACATTCAACGGTAATCAAGAAGATGGTAATATTGTGTGAGCCAGAAATTTCGGACGAAAAAGGATTTGCAATGCTAAAAGAATTGATTCGATTTCCTAGAGCATCTTCGGAAGCAGAACTGATTTTTGATGTGACCCCGGATGGTTAAAGTAGCAGCTTAAGTGTGTTGGACTATGATAGTTGAGGAGTAGCTACAATGGACCGTACTATCTTAATTACAAAATGGGCAAGAAACCACCTTTTAAGGTTGCCTCTATCTTCTTGGTAATCTCACTGTGGATTATTGTACTTCTGCCATATGCTTATATGCTTCAGTGTCGTGTGCTTCTCACCCATCCATGAGAAATGTAGATGTATTTCATGCAATTGTAAAGCAACTGTTTGCTTCAAGTCTTCCATTTGCAATCATTGTGCAAAAGGGGATTCCTAATGCTTTAAGAATCTCTATAATCCTTAAGTGATTCTTGCCCTGGAAAATTTGCTGAGGTTTGGCATACTAACATTTGATGAGAGATGATGACAAGAAAGAAAAAAAGTCCAGATCCTCAAATTGCTCGCTGAGCTACACTATGGGCAGCCCCGGCCAAACGGAACTGAAGCTGCTGGAGCAATGGACCTTTTTCCAAATGGCCCCGGCCAAAGGCACCTGTTTTTTAGGAAAGCTGATGTCATCAATGACTCTGTGTTATGTGTTCTTCACCAGAGGACTTGAAGAAGATATGAAACCAATGTGCGGAATAAGGGACTTAACTGTCCCCAGCAGTTACAAGTGATCTCTCCTGTGAAAGAACCAATAACTTATATATGATACTTTATTATTTCCTGGATTTAAGTTTTGTTTCCTTCGCTTTATCTTTTTTTGCACCTTGGTTGTTGATAATGTGAGAACCTCCTCAATATGTTAAAAAACTTTATTCCCGTTTTCCTGCTAACAAATATATAATCCTTCAGTTTTTTTTTTTCCCCTTCAATTTGGGTTTGTTGCATACAGATTAGCTTATGACAGCTACAGTTTTTGACTTTATGTGTGCTACTTTTTTGGTTTATTCATGTAATCTATGTCGTTTCTGTTACTATCCGTAATATTTTGGTTTATTCATGTAATCTATGTCATTTCTGTTACTATTTCGTAATGTTCGTTCATGGTGTTGGATTTCATGGAGGATTCTTACCTAAACCAATTGGCTATTGGAGTACCCTCCAGATTACATTAACCAAGCTTGAGTGGCTTATGTGGGAGAAAGTTTAACTCATGGTAGTGATGAGGCCGTAGATGATTCATGTTATCCATTGAGATTGCCGAAAAAGAGGGCATTCTTTGTGCCCCTGATTTGACTAGTTTTGAGATGGCTAAGAAGTTTGAGGATTTCCTCTCCTACAGCTTATAGAGTAAGTGTCAACAAGCTGACTCACTAGTCTTTAAACTTCTCCATTGTCCTTGTCGTTTCAAATCCTTTTAGCAAATTTGTGTTTTTTTTTACCAATGATAGATGATAATCTAAGATCTTACTTAGTATGTTCATAGATTTATACCTGTTTTCACATTAAGATCTTACCAATGATAGATGATATTAGCTCTTATTTCGATCCAAAAATTTCCTAACGGGGACATATTAATTAGTTTAAAGGATTGTGCATTTTGCTATTTCATGTGTTTTCACACTACTTTTTTCGTAACTCAACATTGACCAACAACAACTCTGATGCATCTATTACAACAACTTGGCGATAACAATGCTAAAATAAAGGGGCATCGCAGTTCTTTTTTCAACACCAAAAGTTGAACACATTAAGAAGGCTATGTTTCCATACATAACAAGCCTAAGAAAATCTGTTTTACTCTACTCGACGGTTCTCTTAGTTGTCCCCCCCGTCTACTTATACCATGTAATTAATGAGTTGATGGGCTGTAATTTGTTAATTTTTAATGCATTACCAATCTAAGCAGATTTTGTTGTGACATGTATTAAATGTTTTTGAATAAAGCCCATCAATCCAGCAAAGCTATTTTGTGTGATAGCATTTGGTTCCTCAAATCTACATTTCATAAGTTTTAAGTTTTTACAGGTTCTCATGTTAGGTTTTTCATACGAGTTCATGTTCCCTTCTTTTATTGAAAAAGATACGCTTGAGAATGCATTTTGATTAAGAACCAAAATCTTTTAACTTATGGAACTTTATTGTTTCCTGGATTTAAGTTTGTTTCCTTCTCTTCATCTTTTTTTGCACCTTGGTTGATGATAATGTGAGAACCTCCTCAATATGTCAAAAGACTTTATTCCTGTTTTCCTTCGAACAAATTATACAATCCTTCACCGTTTTATGCTACTTTTTTGGTTTATTCATGTACAAAAATGTTTTTTTTGAAAGGCAAAAAAGATTTCATTAATAGGACAAAGAAACAGCAAATAAGCTCAAAGAGCAAATGTCAGCCCAATCCAAGACCGAAACCAACGATTGGTAAGGAATCAGTCGAGGTCTTCCAACCTAAAAGGCATAAGCCCATCACCCCCATGGGTCGAAAAACCCAGATAAACAATCAGCTCATAAAAATCACCCTAGGCCCAATAATGACCAAAAAAATGGGTCAAGCCCAACCAATAAAAACCCTAAACATCCACCCACAAACAGGTGGTGCCGCTGCCCCTGTTGCATCCGCTGCACTCCAGCCACCTGAAGAGAAACAAGCCGCTGCCACCACTGTCGTCAAAACCCAGGGAACAGGCCCCTGTTGCTGCCCCAAGAATAGCCCGACTGCCCCTCTCCAAGCTGCCAAAGAACCGTCCATACGTGGACAACACCATTTAGATCCCACCTTTGCCGCCCAAATCAGAGGCCTCCAACCACCACCATAGCCCATAGCCACAACCCAGAATCCATCGCCACTGCAGCCACCACTCACCACCCAAATGAAGACACAAGCATCCCAAGCCGTTAGGCCTCGAGGACCGGCGGCGTCCACAACAACGGCTATGGGATGAAAACGAAAGAACCCCAGGCGAAAAGAAGAGACACCAGAGCCAAGTATCAGCAGCAAGCATGTCCGAATGCAGTTAAGCCCACGCCCGGAAACACCCAACAATGAAACCGGTGGACACCACAAATTGCTGAAGGAGGGATGGACACGAAGGTGATGAGAAGGGAAAGATGGAAGAGAGGAGAAGATCGGGCGTTAACACGCCACCACTGCTGTCACAAACCTGCAAAAAACAGAGAACAAGAAGAAAACAGAAAGTAGATCTGTGAGAGAGAGAGAGAGAGAGAGAGAGAGAGAGAGAGAGGAGAAGGGGTCACCTTCCCCTCCCACCGCCAAAGAGGGCCGAAACCCTGGGGGGAGAAGAGAAAAGAAGGACAGCTGCTGTTGCGAAAGGGAGTTTGAGAGAGAGAGAGAGAGAGATGATTTTGTTGGTAATATGTTGATCATGTACAGAAATGATATGCGCAAGGAAGCTTACACCGAATCATACACAGAATGTGAGTAATGTGAGAACATGAAGTCGTGTTTTGCAAACACGTTTTTAAAAAAGCACTCACATTCTATGTATGATTTAGTGTAAACTTCCTTGCGCATAACATTTTTTATTCACATAATCTATGTTGTTTCTGTTGCTACCGCAATATTTTGTTTTATTCATGTAATCTATGTTCGTTTATGTTACTATTTTGTAATGTTCGTTCATGGTGTTAGATTTCATGGAAGGTTACCTAAACCAATTGGCTATTGATGGAGTACCCACTAGATTACACGCATTAACCAAGCTTGAGTGGCTTATGTGGGATAAAGTATAACTCATGGTAGTGATGGGGCCGTAGATAATTCATGTTATCTTTCCTCTTTTGTGAATTTTAGGAGAAGTTTCTTTTCTTTTGCCCATTTGAATTTTAGGAGGTTTTTTTTTTTTTTTTTGTTGAATAACCTTGTAGCTAAGGACATTGGATCTGAAGATTTGGTGTTTCTTGTTGTTTTCTAAACATAATGCTACTACTTGTCTTGATATTCCCTAAACCCCTCATGTACCATAAGGAAAAAAAAATTAACAGAAGTCTTCGAAGAGCATGAGAAAATCTGTAATAGAACTATCAAGTTACACGGGTTCCATTGTTATGATGTATTCAAGATATTAGGGTTGCATTGTCATGATATTTCCATGCAATTTCTTCTTTTCTAGGGTATATTAAGTGCAGATCGATAAGAGTAGGGTCATAGTTACTTATATTCATCAAACCAGTCGTAGCCTAAGTATCATTGGGCGGGGATAACCCTCTCTAGCCAAGAATATGGTTCGTATTTGTGTATTAAGCTCTAGGTTCCTTACGTGATGTAGGCTGAGACCCGCAAGATTAGGAAACTCCCAGGATGCCACTCACCGGGGGCAACAGATGTCACTCAACGTTGCTAATTGCGACACTCACTCGACTAAGCCACACACTTGATTATAGTAGGAACCACTCACTAGAAGCAAGACACACTTGCAGAATGTTTAATAATTAACTCAACTCTCCTTTTCATTTCATTAGATCACCTATTTATAGGCATTACAAATATTACACTTCCAAGACTTAATAAAGTGTACCCAATTTCTAACTAGACCTTTCAAATTCTTGGACCATTATTGAAACAAAGACAAAACTTTCTAGATAGTCAAGACACATCTTTTAAACAACAATTACTACTAGGCTAATAAATACTAAGACTAGAAACTAAAAGAAATTGATTAGAAGATTGAAAGGCGTAACTAATGACCCCTCGATTTGATCGGCATCATGATGTTCCTGCATCATTCTTCCTTTCTTCATAAGAACTTGACTTCGAGTTTGATGTCAAATCCTCCCAAAGCTCCTGATCAATCTTCTTGACTTCCTCGATGGACACTTGGTCGTTGAAAGTTTCTTTTGCTTCATCTTCAATCCTTTCATGAACAACTTTGTTGGTTGACAATTCATCTTCAGCTTGTACACATTCTCACAGCCACGGTATGTAATATTTCAGTCACATTGCCATGGACGACCTTGAATTCCCGAATCCATGATAAAAGGGCTTTGAAATCCATGAACAATTCCGTTAGTGTTAAAAACATTGGTATGCTGTTCAAGGTTAGATACCCCAATCCACGCTTGCATCAAGTTTTTAGGGAAATGAAGCTAGTTCCGATGGTAGAGTGTGGGATTTTTGGATCAAATAGCTTTCTTGCCTCCTCCTATCCATCATAGTTGGGAGATTTGGGGCACTGAACTATGGTTATCACAGTTGTTGGTGAATCTGAATCTTGATGTCTCTTAACAATTAAATTTCCTTCTTCAGTGTACGAATCGTAAATTGGAGGTGAATTCCTATCCACTACTGGTTGTGAAATTGTTGGATCTTCATAGGAGAAAATTTCGGTTTCGGCGAAATTGTTTTGTTTATACGTATCTAAAAAGGGCGTAAAAAGGAATAAAGAGCCCATGTGCTTTCCTGATGTTATTGCCTTGTGGATTTCAGTTCGATAAGCAAGCTTTCCAAAGGAGGCAAAAGACTCCTACAAATGGAGTATTAAAATGTATGTGAAAATAGCAAGTGTTGTGCATTCTTTGAATTTTTTTTTTACTGTCAAAGCTCAATTTCCCTATATGTTACTACCTTGTTGCTCACTAATCCATGTCATTACAGATTGCTGAAATTTTTAAGGAGTTTTATATTATGATTCCTCTTTGTAAATGATGTTTGAACCTTTTTTTAGTTTACTTGTTAGTGGGTAAGTATTGTTTAATCACAAGTATTTAGAATTCTAAAATATTGTTATGCTATCAATATAAACATTCACACTTCTTGATCATTTAGAGGAGAGAGAAACCAAAAGTTTATTCTTGCTTCAAAAAGATAGGTGTTGTTATGTGTCAATACACGCGCTAGTATGTCCATGGTACCCTTTCTTTCATTTGTCTTCAGATTTTAGCTATTAGTATGAGTAGTGGTGACTCCAGGATATTGTAAACATGCGGTCATTTTAAGGCATAAATATCAGTTTAAGCTAAGAAAATAACATTTGTAGTACTAAACCAAACTCTCATTTTGACACCTTCTGGAAAAAAAGAAAAGAAAAAAAGGGTTCTAACAGAGTTAACAGAGTCAAAAGAGGGAGTTTTGTGTGCCACATAGCAGCACTTGGAGGGGTAGGACACCAAAGGGGGACAGCAAGCGGATTTGGAGTGGTTCAATACGTGCCCATTAGTGTCATTTTTTTTTTCCCTCAATCGCCATTTGTATGAGAACTATAGTTCCATAAGCATCCAGATTCCAGAGTTCTATAAAACAAATGAGAACCAAACAAACTAAAAGAAAAGAGAAGAAACCAAAACTCAGGGAAGCAAAGCTCAAGGAGGAAGAAGTACTCCATGGACAGTCTGAATTCTATCTTCAGCAGCGAAAAACAGTGTCGGCAACGCCTGAGCTCCGATAGTCCGATGAGATCTTTTTCTTAACGTGGGAGATGAGGCACCACCATAGATCCTCCGCTGAAAAACAAACAAAGCCAACTTCCTCTCAGTAACTGTCCTTTGCAATTCTCTCTTACACTCAGACCTTAGCATACAACAAATGCCCAGAAAAATATATACTCTCTCTGAAACACAGATTATCTTTCATTTCATGGGGATATAATATATACCTGTACACCATTTGTGATTGAATTAATGAAGGGACCGATACCGATTTAGGGATATAGGTGACCCAGTATCTCTAAGAGAGACGTACAAATACAAATGTACGTGTTTGTAGGTGTCGTTTTACAAGTTAGAAACTCATTGACATGAAAGCAAAAAAAAACCCTTTCCCGTTGTATAAAAATCGGTTTTTGTGCTATCCTGCTGCGAAAATTATTTGAAAACAAAGGTCAAACAGCAAAAGGGCAAAAAAAAAACTTTCCCGTTACACTATAAAAATAGGTCTAAGTTTTTTTTTTGTGCAATATATCCTGTTACTGAATATTTGACTACAAAGGTAAAACAGCAAATGGGTACAGGTGACCTGTTTCTAAGAGAGACTTACAATTCCGAATCCATGTGTTAATAACTATACTTTTAGGAAAAGGCTACAATACACACCCCTTATTTGGGTGTGTATTATACACACCCTTATAAAAGTATCATTCCTATTTTCGTTCACAAATAACAATCTCTTACGATGCTAAACTCGTAAGATGCAATAACAACATTCATAAAAATATTGATATCTACTACTATTGCAAGTGTCTATATATAAATAAATGCATCACATATTAGACTACTGATGAAGTTGGAAAATTCGAAGGGTATCAGATAAACTTTGTCTAGCAAATTAGATTGTAAAACATAGAAAAATCCAAAATCAAGAGGGAAAAGGATCCTGATGGTCTTTATAATTAATAGAACTTCCTCAAATAGAAAGTCTATTCAATCCTTAGATAATTTCTATCTCTAGAAATACAAGTACTGCCTGAGGTACCTCAATCTGTCATGCCATCCTCCTGATCATTCTCTGTTGGTTGCTTCAGATCCGATCTCCCAAATTCAATTTTGATTTGGCGAGTTTCGAATGTTTTTGCAAGGATCTTCACATATTTTGTCCAATTTCAAATGCTTAATTTGAGGACACGACTTCAAAATTTCGTCGAGGCCCTCCTTTGTCAGTTGAACACATCCTTTTACCTTGAGTGTATGTAAATTGGGGCAAGAGACCGCTATATCTTTGAGCAATTTATCATTTAGATGACGATTGTTACTCAAATCCAAATATCTAATTCGATAATTCCTTCCCAGATTCATGACCCAATCATCTTGAATTTGTTCTGAAGATTCAATATTCAGTGTTACTTCTGAAAGCGCGGGACATTCTTTTGTAAGGATTGAGAAAGTGGTTGGGGTTAAGGAGGAACAATCGCGAAGCTTTATGGATACAATATTTGGAAGACATCTGCATAAATCTCTCATAGCATCGTCATTGGACAAAACTCCATCTTCAAGTTTAAAGTGCTTCAAAGTAGGACACAGGCGTAACAAAGTTGTAACTCTACAGATGTCGAAACCAAAGTGACAGACTAGTTTGAGCTTCTCCAATGGGATGCCAGCTTTTGCAATGGAACAAAGTAGTCCTTGATCATCATATCCCCATATGTGAAGTTCCCTTAAACCTGTTGCATAAATCTTTAGATCTTCATAAGCAAAGGTTGAATTTCTTGATGGACCATAGTATCCTACTTTTAGAGAAGTTAAGTTTTTGCTATGGCAAAGTACCCAATCAATGCCTCATCGAGTTATATCGCAATAACGGCATGCGATTTCATTCAAAAGCATACAATTGGATGAAAGAGCAATGAGAGATCGATCAGAACAACTTTGATTCCCACATATATAAATTCTACGCAACCATGTAAGCTTATGCGAGATTGCCTCTATCCCCGCATCAGTTACCATGCGGGGATGGAAGCAAACATCTTGTGAAAGACCTTTTCTTGAAAAAATTGGATACCGAATATCTAGCTCTTCAAGCGTTGGAAAAGCATCGGCTATGTGAACAAGGTCGGTATCTTGAAGCGAGCCAAATTCTCTACATCTTAAAACCTTCAAATTTTTCATGGTGGATCCTAATATACTAAAGGTGACCGCAGATGGAGAAATCGGAAAACAACGGAAACAGAGGGATTGAAGATCCAAAGCCGAAAAGGCGATTTTCATTGCGAAGTAGTCGACGTCGGATTCAGGAAAAACTCCAACGAGTTCCATCTCTTTGAGGTTTTTGAATCTGTCGAGGGCTCTGCTTAAGATCTCACACTTATTGCTGTAGAACACGTTGCTACTGGCCACTAACTTTCGACGCAATCGATTGGTGATTGTGAGGAATTGCTTACAGACCAACGAAGGGGATTGCAGATCGCCATAGTCGTCGTCGAGCGTCAGACGATTCAGTATCGACTCCCACAATTCTTCAGGGAGTTCCTTACATCTTTCCTCCATGATTTCTCAAAGCAAAAATCCAACAACTGGTTAAACAAAAAAGACAGATGATTAGTGTTTTATGTGAAGTTAAAGAATTGGAAAGCTTTATACTTGAGTTTGGGTTTTTGGTTTCCCAATAGGAGATGGATTCGCGTACACACATTATTGGCAAACCTGTATTTCGAAGGGGTGTAAATGGTAGAACGTTTCCTAAGAGAACTCGAAACCAAATCAAGCCCCATTAGGAAACTGGGTTCCCAAAATATATCCTCTCTCTCCTAATTTTCCTAATATTTCTTGAAAAATTCTTTATGACAACGAACACATAAAAGATGATAAATTAAGTAACTGTATTAGACTATGTAAAAAGACAGATGATTAGCATTTTATGGGAAGTTAAGGAATTGGAAAATAAAAATCGTAGCTTTTTTTTTGTTTTTTTTTTTTATCAAAAAAATCATAGCTTTATACTTGAGTTTGGGTTTTGGTTTCCCAGAAGGAGATGGATTCGTCTACACACATGATTCGTTATCAGGGGTGTAATGGTAGAACGTTTCCTAATTGAACTCGAAGCCAAATCAAGTCCATGAAGTCCATGATACATTGGAGTTTTGGCATAATAATAAATAATAATACAAAAATTGGTATTATCACTATCGAAACATTATAACTACAAAATCTAATTAAAATGCATGATATGAAGTAAGTTAATCTGTCTCATGCTTTCTTTGCTAAACATATATTATATGAAGTAACTAAACTGGGCTCGGTTAGCACAGGACCGGACAAGTGTTGTATTCGGCACGGCATGACATAGACTGGGAATTTAAATAGTACGCGCGCGTTAAGTGCTTTTTGGCACAGATACTCCGGAGATGAAGATGAAACTAGTGCTTGTAAAAACATTATAACTACAAAATCTATAGCTTGGTAAATATTAGGAGTCTTACCTAGGAGCAATTTTGGAAGCCCACTGTCAATGCCCTGAGGCTTAGCCAGACATAGATGCTCAGGTAGGGTGTATCAAGTGTTTGTTATATGTTACAACCAAGAGCACACAGTTTAGAGTCCAAAAGTGTCTAAAAGAGGATTCAAAGGTGTAAATATTTTTAATTTTGGAAAATTAACTTTTGTCCTCATTTTAAAATAATTCTTAAACTAACGTCCCATTTATTATTTCCCATTTAATTATGCCACATTTCTTATTTTACATACCAATTTCCGAATATAATAAATTTACCGATACAATTTCGACACACATGACAAATTCAGGATCCACACATAATAAATTTGAGAATACATTTGTAGCAATTTTTACTAACATGATAAATTTCTTATATAAGAACTTTTCGGCAAACGGGAAATTTGTTACCAATGCATCTTTGGACAAACGTGATAAATTTTAAAATCTAGAGTGTCCCAAATATGATAAATACGTTACAAACTGTTGGGATTCTCCCATGTTAGGGAGAGATGCGCATAGCAGGGGATTACTCCCCCGGGCCTTCCCATGTTCCAGACACGCTAGATTACACCCTGGGTATATATTGTGAGGGTGTGAGGAGTGGTGTGTGTGGGTGTGTGCACTGAGAGAGAGAGAGAGAGAGAGAGAGAGAGAGAGAGAGAGAGAGAGAGAGAGAGAGAGAGAGAGAGAGAGAGAGAGCCGGTGAGCGATTCCCTGGACACATTGTCGGAGCACGGAGGTGAGCAGAGGGGTGAGGTCTAAGCGACGGGGTACCGGTTTGTGGTCCCCGGGGAGCCGGTAGGTGCTCCAGACAAAGGTTTTTTCATGTATAATGTGTATTGTGTGAATATATACATATACGGAGTTTTTCCTCAAATAATTGTGTGAGTTGCGTGCATATGGTGACCGGGGTCGAACCCCAACACAAACAAGATAATTAATCTACCATAAATTGTTATGAAATATATCATTTCATATCAATTTACCATGAAAATTGGGATTCAACAATATATTATTATGAAATATATCATTTCATGCCCCTGTCGTAAAAGTTAAAATTATATTCGTAGGGTGAGGTGCTTGGTACATACTTCAATGCAAAAGGCCTTTTTTCTTGTAGTAATATAAGCTTCTCCAATGGAACGCATGCCTTTGTAACGGAACAAGCCACAAGCACACCACTCATGTGCACGTAAAGCTCTTGCATAAATCATCAAGTTACATAAACGGAACAACTACATAATCTGCTGATGGAATGAAGTGCCCAGCTTTCAGAGACATCAGGTTTGTACCATGCTGTACAACAAAAGTCAAAAGAACAAGGTCATTAAATTCAACAATTAACTATCAAATCAACTGAGGGATGAATAAATAGTGCAATCAATTGTTTATTCCAGCGAGTATGGGCTTCAAAAATAATATCAGCCAATGCTTTTTCCACACCACCAACAAAAGCAAAACCATGTCCCAATTGCTAGACGTTCAAGTTCTATTGCAAATTGACCAAATGGCACTAACACAACTTCATGCATATCTTTTCTCACAAGTAATGCGGGAGACAACCAACTAATGGTGAGACTCTTCGGGACTAGTGAGAGTCTAGTAAGAGAAATTTCACATAACTAATACCGAAAATTCTTGTATACTTCTTTTTTTATGCAATTTCAGCAGCAAGATCGCACTAAAAGACTTTTACCTTTTTTTTTTTGAAGGCAAAGATAATTTTATTCATCCAATAAACGATAACAGAGTTTCAATACAAACAAATCCCAAGAGCTCATATAAAGCGGCATCACAGCGAAAGTGAAACATCCTAAACTAGGTTTGCACCCAACACTTTCGACAATCATATGCCACATGAGTCCAAAAGTAGGATAGATAACAAGAGATCAACCAAACTCCATCAAAATGGAAGCCAAACTGAGCAATTCCAAGAGAAAAAAACCTAGGTAGCAATGTTCACTAGCATTTTTGGAGAAGTGTGCTGCATATTAATGGAGCCAAATGTCCAAGTCAACAAATCCCGTTAGTAATTTGACAGATTGAGACGATAGGGGTTAATTGAATAAGAGAAGAAAATTTTGGGAGTGAAATTGAAATTTTTTAAAGTTTGAGAGTCTATAGGAATTGAGATCAAAGTTTGGGGGACATTTTTGAAATTCTCCCTTCATTTTCCCTGGCATTTTTCACAGCTTCCCCATAATCAAGCTAATCTGAGGACGAAAAGAGTTTAAGGGTTTTCCAAATTGGGGCGAGTATATGTTGGCTGTGTGGGGAGAGAGAGAGGGAGAGAAGCCGACCTACGCAGGGAACCCTAGTCTCTTGTTTTATTCCATCCCCATGTTTTAGATTCCACAATCAGGTAACGAAGTCTCCCACTCGTTAATGCGATTATGTATTTGTGCATATGTGCTTGCCTGTTGTTCTTCTTTCTGTTATTCAGGTTCAATCAGTTGTACCTATGACAAATGGTTACCTTAACCAGGCAATATGTGTGCTACGTTTCACTAATTCTTCTCTGGCGAAGGAATGGGGTTTAATGAGTTAGTGTTTGGGTTTTATCTAATCTAAATTTGTAACTCAAAGTGTCCGGGCTAGCATACGCGCATCTCGACTAACTACTAGCATGGAGTTCAAATTAAAGCCCCGGCAAAGCTCGGTATGGGCTGGCCCCATAAGAGCTGGTAGCACCTGACCCGGACATGTACTTAGATTGACATATCTAGATTAAGACTAGAAATCTATTGTATGTGAGGATTTAGAATCTAATGTATGTGAGGATTTAAAAAATGGCTTACACATTCCGCCACAAAGTGATTAGCAAAGGGGCACCGAAAAAATAAGTGATCTAACGTCTCATCCTCCCCTCCACACAACGCACAGGCAGCATCATTCGAGACGTTTCTCTTTAGTAAGACACCCTTTACTGCCAAAATGTTATGCAAAATCTTCCAAACAAACAAGCCATCCAATCGGAGAAATCAAGTCAGTTTGTTGTGGAAAATTTAGGGTACACATACTCATCAATCTATGTGGTTCAAATAGTGGCACTCATATGGATACAAATACGTTAATCGTACAGTATTGTGGGTCAAGTTGGGGAAAACTGATGCAAACAATTTCAATCCCTTCTTATTGAGGTCCAAAGCATCTTAAGTCATGATTCCACTTAAGATTTCCGAAAATGGGGCATTGAAATGGAAACACGCAATTGTGGGATACTTTGTGGATAAAAGCTTATCCTATTTTCAAGTTAGATCTTGGGCTCAACGGGTATGGAAAATTGATGTTGAGGATGTGGTCACCTTAGACAATGGGTTTGTTGTGTTCAAACTTAGGGACGAGAACACGTTGGTCTCCATTCTTGAGAATGGTCCTTACTTTTGTGGGGGCAAATATATTGTGATTAAACAATGGCATCCTGGGATGCAACTCACTAAAAGCGTCTTCTCTATTGCTCCAGTATGGGTTAAATTCTACAATGTTCCCCTTGAATTATGGACAGAGGATGGATTGAGTAGTATTGCTAGTGTCATCGGCAACCCTCTTTACCTTGACGACTTCACGCAAAATCATAGCAAGTTGACGTTTGCTAGAGTATGTGTTGAGGTGGAAGCAGCGAAGGAGATTCCCAAGTCCTTCGTAGTGAATTTGGGTTATGGAGAGCTATACGAAATTAGAGTTGAGGTTCCTTGGAAACCTCAAGCTTGCAATGTTTGCAAGATCTTTGGCCATTCTACCAACACCTGCACTATTAAGCCAAAAGTTCCACCTCCTCCAGTGTGGAAAGCCAAGGAGAGTGTAGGTCAAGAGCAAAATACCAAGGAGAGAGTAGGACAAGGTGTCCCGGTTGGTCATGAGCGAAACGTAAAAGAGGGAGAAGTTGGAGGAAGTAAGGATCATTGGATAGAGGTGGTGAAGAGGAAAACTCAAACTCTGGGCTTGTCATTGGCCAACTCCTTGTTTGGCCGTGTTTCTTCTACTACTAACGCGTTTGGCGTTCTTGACAAATATGAGGATTTGAAAGCCTCCTCTGTTGTGGAGGTGTCAAAGATAGATGTTACGAGGGATGTATCGGGTGATACTACCCCGATCCTCCATAGTCAGGCTAGTACTCAACAAGAGCCTCCCCACGTGGCTCTCCGTCGGTCTACACAATTTCGAGAGCCTCCACGGATTCCCTTGGAAGGCGATTTCATTGGACCCCGACATAGTTTGAACAAAAAGAAGCTTCAGGACAAAATCAAGATGTTAAAGGCTTCAAGAGTTTAGTTTTTGAAGCTAGCTAGGCCTTCTTTTGTTTTGGTGCTACTTCTTTGAAGTGTGTATTGAGCTTTGTTGGCTATTTATTTTGTTTTAGATTTTCTCTTCTCTTTTTCTTTTTTCCCTCCTGGGGTATGCCTCTTGTAGGCTGTATATTCGGTTAGCCTTTTTTTCTATTTCAAGCTAATTTATCCAAAAAAAACTTGGGTGCGTGCATGCTTTAGTAGCAGTGTTGCTGATTGTGCCAAATTACTTAACAAGCAAAATATTCTTGATGACAGGTGAGAATTGGATTTGTTTTTTCCTGAGATATAGGTAGGCCACTTATTAATTGAGTGAAAGGTAAGTCTGTCTAGGAAAATGCTCATATATATTGCGTCTTTCTAGTCTTACCAGATGAATTAATCCGACCGTATAAGGTTAAGGCGATGGGTTTGGAACTTCACCCTCCTGCCTCTTCAGGATATTGATGAACAATTTTCTTTTTTCATGTATCTTCACAATCTTACCGATGCCCTAAGATCAAATGAAATCGGTTCTTGGAGCTAATTGTTATGTACTTTCTTTAGACTTCATAAAAGCTGCCAATGATGGGGATTCGGAGATCTACTTCAGATATAATCAGTAATCTTCCGAGCAATATCATGGAAAATATTCTCAAGTACTTGCCATTGAGGGATGCAGGGAGGACAAGTGTCTTGTCAAGAAGATGGAGGTACAAATGGGTAACACTCCCGCAACTGGAATTTGAAAACCAGTTCTTTGTAAGCTCTGGGGATACTGAAAAAATCAAGGCCATAATATGCCGTGTTCTATTGCTTCATCAAGGACCATTAGTTAAATTCGAGCTGTCTTATCCCCCATTTGGAAGTTGTATGGATATCGATAATTGGATTCTTATACTGTTGAAGAAAAATATCCAGAAGTTTACCCTTCGGCTTTTTGTAGGCCCGAACCATGAGTGCCCTTGTCACCTATTTTCTTTCCTCCAACTGAAGCATTTGAATCTCCGTAAATGTGTATTCAAACCACCTCCTGCGTTCAAGGGATTTAGCAGGCTTGTTGACCTTAACCTCTTGTATGTACATGTTGCTCCTGAAATGTTCGGAGAATTCATCTCTCATTGCCCCTTGCTCGAACGATTAAGGTTGACGCATTGCAGTGAATTTGACTCCCTCGAAATCTATGCCCCTAATCTCAAAGATTTCACCTTTTGTGGTGTTTCCAAATCAATTTCTTTCAAAAACACCCCACTTCTTGCTGTAATTTCAATTACCTTGCTTTCCTATTATGCAAATGTTGAACGGCATGAGGAAGAAACAGACTCAGAATGGGTGAAGTTTTTCCAATGTTTACCTGCTGCTATTGAGTACATGCACTTGGATAGCTCCTTTTTGGAGGTAAGATAGCTTTGCATCCTAGAAATCCACTTTTCATAGTAGGCCATGCTTCTCACTCTCTTTTCCGGATGTCTTCTAGTCATTTCCTGCAGGGCATCTTCCAGTGAGACTTCCAAGTACTTTGAACCATCTCAAAGTTCTTGCTCTATCTGATATCTGTTGTTACATTCTTGATCACGTCTCACGTGCTCTTTGCTTGCTTAGAAGTTTCCTCAATTTAGAGAGAGTTAAAATCAGTGTGAGTTACTACAGAATTCCTTGCCCCCTACTTAAAGCTTAGAATGAAATACTCTGGAGAACCGATTGTTCTTTCTTTCTTTCAGATGTATGATGATGATGATGATGATGATGATGATGATGATGATGTTCCTCAGCGAGATCTTGTTGTTGAGTATCTGGAAGCACAAGATTTTTCATTGAAACAGCTTCGAGAAGTGAAGATCCGGAACTTTTCAGGTGCAAAGTCTGAATTGCACTTTACGAAGATCCTGTTGGCACATTCAACGGTACTTGAGAAGATGGAAATATTGCACTATCCTGGTATTTCTGATGAAGTACGGGTCATGATGTTAGATGAGCTGACACAATCTCCTAAAGCATCTCCAAAAGCAGAAGTCGTGTGCAAGCCCCTGGATCTTGATTTATAGTTAGTTACTCAAGTTTTCCAGATTCCATTAAACCTAAAGGAAAGGGTTGGTAATCGCCTTCAGTGGAGTTTATTGTACGCAATTTTGAGACTTCTGTTTTGAGAGAGCTGTAGAAGTACCAGAAACTATAGTAAGGAAATTCAAGAAGCATTCCATTTCCCTTTAGCAAACATTCCTAGCTCATAATTTTCTTATAACATGGTAATGTGCCCACTATGCAGATCATTCATATGATGGATGCTTGTATGAAACTGGTTTCGATTTGCTGTCGTTCGGATGCGAACGGCCCTCGAAGCATTGACAATCGACTTGACTTCTTTATGCATGATTTAAAGATCTTTAGACAAGCCAGTTCTAGTTGAGACGGTTAGAGTACTTGCGTGTGTAAGTTGTGTGTGGTTATAGCATAGATTTTCTTTTCTGTCATTACATTAACCACTAAGCAAAGACGAATAATTGTCAAAACTACAATGTTTAGTGTATCCCCAAAGTAAGTTTATAACCATAAAGCTACCAAAAAAAAAAAAAAAGGCACTATTTGTGAAGATACTATATCAGCATTACACAACATATAACACAGCTTAAAACGAAAAAACTCCAAGAGGTTTGGCCAAGTAAACATGAGAAAGCAACAAATGCTTGTCTTGCATGTTCAAATCCATAATGGCCAAACATTTCAAACCTTAATTAGAGCTACTGGAGGTTTGCCGGGTCGGGCCCCGCAATTAGTAAAGGTGCGCTCAAACTAGACATCTGTTGTCTAGGGAAAAAAAAAAGATGCTTAAAATTCAAAAAAATATTATCGTAATCTTTCAACATTATCAAAAGGAAAAGTATTTTCTACCTGTACGAATATAATGGACAAGAATGCAGGATCTGGAAAATGAAGGGCAGCTAAAAAAATAGTAAGAAAATTATTATGGTTGTTTATGAGCATGAAATTACAGCTGTCTGTATTTTCTTTTTTTAAACCAGGTATCCGGACCAATTTATGCGCACATCTTACCTCTCACTCTCATACCTATAGTATTCTCTTCCGATCCACATGTATACCCCAAAACTTGCGGACATCTTTTCCCGGTGGTGGGCTCCAGAATGTGTTTGTTTCTCAGAGTTTCTTTTCAAAGTTGAAATGGTATATTTGATGCCACATTTGCCACCCAAAATGCCTATTGCCATTCCTCCGACTTCACCCAAGCCATTTGATTTGCTTTGAACAATTAGATGAGTTTAATCTAATGGCCTATGTTTTGATTGGATTAAATTGACACCAAACCAAGGAACCGGGGGCCCTGTAGTGAGTTAATTTGTTCAACCCCAAACCAAGGCCGCACGCAACATTGCTATTTTTTTTGCCTTTGAACATTGTAGCAAGTAGGCTTCTCACATCCGGAAGTTTGGGTTTATGCATATGTTAAAAGGGTTCTCTTTCCCCTAACTAGTTAGCATGCCTAGTTGACTTAGTTAAGTGAAATTACCCTCTTGCCCTCCAAAAAAAAAATCAAATCTTGTCCCACTTCACAACCGTCGAAGGGGGCCAGTCATTCATACTGTTGGGCCTGTTCAAAGGATGGGTTTGACTCCTGGGCCTGCGTCTTGGGGCTGGCTTCACATGGGGAAGTTTGGGTTTGTGTATGTATCTACTAGGAATCTATGCGGCTTCGTGCCTAAAGGCACGTTGCAACTTAACTTGACTTCAACTTGGTGAACTATCTTTCTGCTAATGTAAGAATCCTAATAATTATGAAAATGTTCGCCCAATAACTAACAAAGGGCCAATGTAAGAATTCTAATATATTTGAATCTCAACTGTATTGCACCTTAATAGCTCTAAAAGATGAATCGAAAAATAAATGTCATGTGTTCTTTTTTATTAGACTACCCTTGGTAAAACTTGATGTACATAGATCATCCCGGAATTTGTGTATAGGTCACTATGTATTCTGCAATTTGAGAAATTTAAGATACAAAACATAATGCATATTAGTAAACCAACGTGAATAACAATTAAACAAAAGCTGCGCATACTTGTAAACCAATGTTTTCATGCCATACAACTTGAGCATTTGAATCCCTTAAAAAACACGGGCCGGGTTTGAAAGACTTGACTTTTTGCCTCCACCGGCCCCTTATTAAATAAGCCCTACAATTAACGGGTGCATTCTACGTTATTTAAACAAAGTTAAGAAGTTGCGGCAGAGGAACAAAAAGAATCGTCGTTATCACCTATGTAAAGTCTTTGAGGTAAATTCCTTATATGGATGTTTTCTTCGAATTGGTTTTGTTTATCCTGTGATGCGCGTTTAATCACATAAACTGTGAATATTCAAATACCTAGCTCCGATATGAAACACTCCAATGAGTAAAAGCTTTATTAGTGGTATAGTTGTAAATTTGAGAAAACAAAAGTCTTTAAAAAAAAATTTTTTTGATTGAAATTTTGCGATGGGATTTATGTAAAATTTTGGAGAAGAACAATGTGATATAGGTTTGAGACCAGGTCATGATTTTTGCATAGGGGACGGGCTATATCTGTGGAACAAGTGCGGGTTTATTCTTGTTTGAGACAAGTAATTAGGAAAGAACTGAGTCAAAAAGGTCGTACAATAACTGGGCTGAGTTTTAGGAGATAATTTGGTTATGAGTCATGTCAAACTGAGTTTTGCTGGAGTCGATGTAGACACATACAAGTCCTTACTGAAATATTAATAGACTATTTCGTGTCTCTTAAACTTGCAAATACATAGTTAATGAAGCTTTCACTCACCAGAGTGCTTCGTAGAAGATAAAGCTTTAATTAAAAAGTTTGATTAGGGGTTGAAGGGGACTTGGGAGATGCTATGCATCTGGGTGCTTTGCACCGTCCTTCCGGTAAAAAATCAAAACACATCCGGATCAGCCAAAACACAATCAGACAGCCGAGGGGTGCACAGCACCCCAGATTCGGTTGAAGGTGCTTAATATTAATCTTAAAAGCTGGACTCCTAACTCATTCCAACCCAAACCAGCTAAAGTCTACTTAAGCTCCATTCTCCTTGACAAAACGTAAAAGAAAAATACCAAAAGGAAAAAAAAAAAAATTCACTAAAGACGAAAAAGTACCAACTAGCTTGTCTTTTTTTTTTTTTTTTTTTCCTAAAGTGTCATCTTATGTAAACTTTTTTCAGGATCGGTTTACATTTTTATACTTTCTGATTCGCCTTGTCGTGGCGAATAATTAATCAAAATATTTACAACGAAATGGTAAGCAAAAAGTTAAGAAAAATAAAAAAAAATGCCGCAAAAAGTTATCAGACAGCCTCAGAAAGCCTTAATATTAGAAGAGAGATGAAGGGATGCGTACCTTGAGAAATTCTACACTAGCATGCGTACAATACCAACATTACATCAAATTAAGTTGTTTTCAGTTTAGGACCGGACGGGTTTGGCGTCTAATTTTGTTATAAACAAATGATCAATATTGATTATGTGATTTCCTTCACATAGTTTGTGAAACTTGCGTTTGTTGGTGCCTGGCGACTCTGGCCTAAAAATTTTTTAGTCCCACCATTGCAACTGCTGAATTAAAAAAGAAGAACGCAGTTAGCATCGTAGAGAGTGAGAAAATTCAACTTTTGGACCTTGTTTGTCATGTTGTTTCTTTCTACATATGCAAAAGGTGTAAGATAATGCTATGATACGAGATATGATAATCGATGTTCATTGTTGTATTCTACTTTGTGCCAGGCAACGATAAAACGTGCCTGGGGAGCTTACCTCTTTATTTGCAAGAATATATAGTAATCTGATGGAACCAGGTGGCTTAGCATCTACCCAGAAAAGGAGCAAAATGGATGGCTCAACTGTAGACATAATCAGTAACCTTCCACGCCACGTGCTAGAAAAAATCTTAGCATGTTTGACGATACAAGAAGCGGTGATGACAAGTGTCTTGTCAAGGAAATGGAGGTGTATCTGGAAAACACTTCCTCAACTTGTATTTAATGATAATTTCTGCAGAGGATCGTGGACGAGGGTAAAGACAGACAAACTTATGATGAATATTTGTAAAGCCCTGCTACTCCATCAGGGACCAATACTGAAGTTCACTCTCTCCTTATCGGAGCTGAAAAGCTGTCCTGAAATTGACCAATTTATATCTTTTGTGTCAGATAAAGGCATTAGAGAATTCACCCTTCACATTCAGAAGGGTGAACCTTACAAAGTGCCATCAACGCTATTTTCATGCCTACAACTTGAGCATTTGAATCTCCACTCTTGTATTTTAAAATCTCCTCCTGGGTTCAAAGGATTTGCCAGACTCCTTTCCCTTGAGCTTAACGAAGTTCGCATTTCTAGTGACGTACTCTCAAGTTTGGCCTCCAATTGCTTGCTTCTTGAACGGCTGATACTGCGTAGCTCCACCAGTTTTGATTACCTTGAAATTATGGCTCCTAACCTTAAACAGCTATGTTGTGAAGGCCTTTTCAAATGTATTTGCATAAGAATGCGTTATGGTGCAGATGTCTCATTAGTTTTGAAAGGATCCAGGAATCAATTACAATATAATGAAGGAGAAATATCCAACTCTGTCATGCTTCTTGGTAGTTTAACAACGGCTGAGGTTCTGGTATTGAACTATCCTTATGTGAAGGTATATTAGCTTTAGAAAAATCTTTGTTGTTCGTTTTTACAGTTTTTTTTTTTGTTTGGAGCTAATTTCCTTTGATTCTGATTTTGTCTTATGCTTTTAGTGCATGGCTGCAAGTGGTGTGCGAGAGAGGCTTCCAACTACTTTGAACAACCTTGGAAGTCTCCATTTGCGTGATATCTGTTTCGGGGAACCAGATGAGATCTCCATTGTTCTTTACCTAATTCGATGCTCCCCAAAGTTGCAACTAATTTCTATTAGCGTGAGTAATGTCGGATGTTATTGCTTCTTATAGTGTGTCGTATTCTAAAATGTTAATGATAAGACGGTTGCATTTTTCTTGGTTCCAAACTCCAGGCATTTCATCGTGCCACTGCTGAAATTGATCATGTAGTAGATCTTTTTGACTTGCAAGGCTGGTCGGATGTCTCCTTAAACAAGCTTTCGTATGTGACGTTGGAAGAGGTCTTTGGCATAAAGGCTGAAATGGAGTTCATTAGGCTTCTGTTAGCAAAATCTCCAATGCTAGAGACCATGAATATCAAGCTGAAGTCGATGGTGGTTGCTGAAAGATTGAGGATAGTTGAAGAGTTGGTAGGATTTCGACGCGCGTCAACTCGTGCAGTAATCACTTTCCAAAAATGAAGGCATGTGAAGATCAAGTTCAACAGCTTACCTCCTGGAGTTACTTTCATGTTTAGCTTGCCGTTTGTTTCTCTCGATTTTGGAACTCGTGGTGTTGGTACTTTTTTTTCCAAATTTTTTGCATATTTGCACAATGTATATGGTATTTCTTTGCCCCAAGTTTGGCAAATATTACAACTACTTGCCATTACCACAGCAGGTAAACAGGGTTACTTAGCTACTTTTTGTTTGCATTAAGTGTATCTTTTTGTGGTCGGTTGTGAATGCGGTTATAGGTTACGAAAGTAATCTACTTAGCCACTTTTTGTTTGGCAATTCAGTATAGTTTTGGGGGGTTTCAATTGTGAATGAAATTACATATTATTAATGGATATCTACTTACCCTTTTTTATTTTGCATCTGTGTTTTTTTTCTTGTAGTATTATGCTCTACATAATTGACCCCACCACCATCACATTCTGGCTCCGCCCCTGTTGATTACAATCATTTTACGTGGTACTCCAATCACATTGTTTTGCAATCATTCACACAAACTTGAAACATCTACGTGAATCAATACTGGTATTACCCTGAAACTGTCCTCTCCCATAGAGTAGGTATTGAGGCCGAACATCAAATTTGCTTGTATTCTTGTTGTGTTTATTTTTCGATACGCTTCCACTGCTGGTGGCATATATAGGGTATAAATCCCTGCACTTCTTTGATGGCGCTTTCAAATCAATTTCTTTCCAGAACACCCCACTTCTTGCAGTAATTTCAATTACCTTGCTTTCCAGGGATGCAAATGTTTTAAGCAGCCTGAGGAAGAAGCAGATTCCAAATGGGTGAACTTATCTGTTATTGAGAACATGCGATCGGATAGCTCCTTCTTGAAGGTAAGAAAAACTTCACTTCCTAGAAACCGACTTTGCTCAATAGATCGCGCTCTCTGTTTCCGTATTTGCTTCAAGTCATTTGCTGCAATTTTCCAGAGAGAACAATCTCCAAGTTCTTGGTCTATCTTCTATCAGTACTTTTTTTTTTTTGGGTAAAATAGCTTGAAATAGAAAAGAAGGTTAACCGAATATACAGCCTACAAGGGGCATACCCCAGGAGGAAAAGAAAGAAAAAGAAAATAGAAAATCTAAAACTAAACCACGGCAAATAAATAACCAACAAAGCTCAAAACACACTTCAAAGAAGTAACACCAAAACAAAAGAAAGGCCAAGCTAGCTTCAAGAACTAAATTCTTGAAGCCTTTAACATCTTGATTTTTTCTTTAAGCTTCTTTTTGTTTTGATCTCTAGTAGATGAAGGAGTTGGGGATTCACCCACCACCTGGTTCAAACTATGTCGAGATCCAATAAAATCGCCTTCCAAAGGAATCCGTGGAGGCTCTCGAAACCGTGCAGACCGACGAAGAGCCACGGGGGGAGGCTCCTGTTGAGTACTACCTTGACCAAGGAGAATCGGAGTAGCATCACAAGATACAACCCCTGCAACATCTATCATTGTCACCTCCACTGCGGAGGCACCCGAATCGTCACATTTCTCAAGAACGCCAAACGCGTTATTTGTAGGAGAAACACTGCTAGACAAGGATATGGCCATAGGCATGCCCGGAGTTTGATTTTTCCTCTTCACCACCTCTACCCAATCATCCTTACTTCCACTAACTAGCCCATCTTTTGCACTTCGCTCATAAGCAACCGGGACGTCTTGTCCTACACTCTCCTTGACATTTTGCTCTTGAACCACTGGGACATCTTGTCCTACTTTCTCCTTGGGTTTCCACACTGGAAGATGTGAACCTTTGGGCTTAACTGTGCACGTATTAGTAGAATGGCCAAAGATCTTGCAAACATTGCAAGCTTGAGGTTTCCAAGGGACCTCTACTCTAATTTCGAAAGGCTCACTGTAACCCAAATTCACTACGAAGGACTTGGGAATCTCCTTCGCCGCATCCACTTCAACACATACTCTAGCAAACGTCAATCTGCTGTGATTTTGCGTGAAATCATCAAGGTAAAGAGGGTTGCCGATGACACTAGCAATACTACTCAATCCATCCTCTGTCCACAATTCAAGGGGAACATTGTAGAATTTAACCCACACTGGAATGCTAGAGAAGACACTTTTAGTAAGTTGCATCCCGGGATGCCATTTTTTAATCACAATATGTTTGCCCCCGCAAAAATATGGACCGTTCTCAAGAATGGAATCCAACGTATTCTCATCCCTAAGGTTGAACACAACAAATCCATTGTCCAAGGTGACCACATCCTCAACATCAATTTTCCATACGCGTTGAGCCCAAGATCTAACTTGAAAGTAGGATAGATTTTTATCCACAAAGTAACCCACAATAGCATGTTTCCATTTTAGTGCCCCATTTTCAGAAATCTTGAGCGGAATCATGACTTGATTATTCACATACTCAATCGGAAACCTCTTAAGGTGTTTACACAGCCTATTAGTTTTTTCATTGTTGAGCAAAGTCTTAACATTTGTCCACGCATTCAAGTTAACTTTACTTTCCGATTTATCTCCTGGAATAAGATGAGATTGAGCACTCGTATTAGAATTTCTGGCAGTGGCAGCCGCACTCTTAGTCGGATCCTGAAGTGGTGTCATAGTAACTCCACCGCTCTCAGTTGCCTTGACCGGAGAGCTAAGTCTCGGCCAAGAATTAGCAATGACCGGCGGCAATTGCAGTTCAACTGCGTCAACATTCTTGGCCACTACAGAAATATCATCCTCCTCGTCAATAGAAACAATTTCCACATCAGAGTAACCAAACACATTGTCAATTTGGTCATGAAAGTCCCGAAGAGTTAGTTTCGTAACTGATTTTCGCTTACCCATGATAACTCTCTCACTTTCCTACAATATGTACGGCACAAAAGAAAGAAAGAGAGAGAGAGAGAGGGCGGTACCGCGAAAACGACGTCAGTAGAAGCTCCGGCGAGTTCGCCGGAAATTTCCTCGGAAGGCCGCCGGAAAATATCACCGGAAAAAGGACGGCCTCAGGTGGATGGAAGCCCTTGGCTCAGGGAGTCCGAATGTGTAAGCGGTTAAGCTTGGAAATGCTCCGTTAGCCGTAGATCTGGATTTGAACGACAAAAACCCAAGCAAAGAAAAAGGGATTTTTATGCACCCATGGTCGCCGTGGAGCTAGAAGAAGATGACTGTTGCTGCCGTGGAGATGACTGTTGTCGGCAACAGAGAGCCCAAAACAGCAACAAAATCAGCCCCCAAAGATCATGCACAAGCTGCTGAAAGTTTGCTTCAGTGGAGAGGAATGATGGCTGCCCCTTTTTCTCTTCTTTGTCGCCACTAGCACACACACACAATGCACCCACGTTCCCCCTTTCTCTCTTCCACGGCTACTGCTCTCTCTCTCTCTACATCGGAACTTCACTTCCTCAAGGAGTCGGATTGACCTGGATACATTGAAAATGAAAATAATAGTAAATTGTGGGTTTACTCACGTCTATCCACGGATTCCACCATCTTTTTTCGACCCATCTTTCTCTATCAGTACTTATGTTCTTGATCACGTCTCACATGCTCTTTGCTTGCTTATAAACTTCCCCCAATTTAGAGAACTGGTTCTGTGTTTTAAGCAATTGCGGGCGAGTCTAATTCAAACTCGCTGTTTATTTTGAAGGGGTTCTGATGAAAGGGTCGAAGTCAAACTCATCCTTCTGCAATTCCTCGTGCGCACAAATGCACTCCTGATTAACTCCTATCAAAGTTTCTTTCCAGGAGAGACTTTTTTTTTTGGTAAAGTTTCCAGGAGAAGCTTGTCCACAATCACCGCGAGTGTAGATATAAATATACAAACATGCATATGAAAAATCATAATTCAAAACTTAAAAAGCGAATTTTTACCAACTCTCCTCACTCTATTAACATTTTCAACGTACATTTCCGCTACTTTATTGTTTGATATATATTCCTTCAGAAGGTTCAAGTAAACTGCAAACACAGACGGTGTTACCAAAAAAATAGTAGTAAAAGTCACCCATTCAAATCGCTAACCATTAACGCCGTCACCCTTTCTCTCTCATGGCTACACATAGGGGTGTTGTAGTTGGCTCGGGTTTGGTCAGTTTTGTATATCTTTTGGTGGATATTTTGTATACTGACCCCGATTGAACTAATGAAAGGACTGATACCGATCTAGGGGTACAGGTGACCTGGTACCTCTAAGAGAGACGTACAAATTAATACAAATGTATGCGTTAGTAGGTATCCTTTTACGAGTTAGGAGCTCATTGAAATGAAAGCAAAAAGAAAAACCTTCCATCTGAGTTTTTGTTCTATCATGCTATTGAAATTATTTGAAAACAAAGGCAAAACAACAAATGGGTACAGGTGACCTGGTATCTCTAAGAGAGACTTACAATTCCAAATCAATGAGTTAATAACTGTATTTTTACGAGTTAGGACAAAAATACCTTTCCAATTTTCTTTCACTAATAGCAATCTCTTAAGATGCATCAATCCCACCTTGTGTTAGTCTAGTCAGAGTATTTGTATTCCCTACCACCACATAAAGACATGAGCTAAACTCGTAAGATGCAATAACAACCTTCATAAAAAATAATGATATCCATCACTATTGCAAGTGTTTAGAATTGACGCAGCGGAATTCACGAGAGACTAGTCAGCCGAATAGTCGTAAATAAAAATTATTACCAAAATAATGTTTCCAAAAGTAATAGGGATGTATATCTTGTCTTGCATCAAGAATTAATTAAATGTGTCACATATTTGACTACTGCCGAAGTTGGAAAACTCGAAGGGTGTGAGATATAAAGTTTTTTGTTCTATCAAATTAGATTGGAAAACATAGGAAAACTCAAACTCAAGAGGGAAATGGATCCTGATGGTCTATATACTTGACAGAACTTCCTTACTCAATCCTTAGATAATTTCTAGCTCTAGAAATGTAAGTACTGCCTGATGTACCTCAATCTATTATGTCATTCTTTGATCATTCTCTGTTGCTTGCTTCGGATCCGATCAACTAAAATCGGTTTTGATTTGGCGAGCTAGCTTCGGACGTTTTTGGAAGGATCTTCGCGTATTCTGTCAGATTTCAAATGCTTAATTTGAGGGCAGGACTTCAAAATTTCCTTGAGGCCCTCTTTTGTGAGTTGAACACTTCCTTCTACCTTGAGTGTATGTAAGTTGGGGGCAAGAGACCACTATATCTTTGAGCAATTTATCATTTAGACGCCAGCTATTACCCAAATCCAAATATCTAATTCGATAATTCCTTCCCAGATTCATGCCCCAATCATCTTGAATTTGTCCCGAAGATTCAATATTAAGGGTAATTTCTGGAAGTGCGGGACATTTTTTTGCAAGGACTAAGAAAATGGATGCAGGTAAGGAGCCGCGAACCTTTATGGATACAATTTTAGGAAGACATCAGCATAAATCTTTCATAGCATTGTCACTGATCCAAATTAATGCACAATCAACTTCAAAGTGCTTCAAAGTAGGACACGCGCGTAACAAAGTTGTAACTCTACGGATGAAGAAACTAGAAAGATAGAATAGTTTGAGCTTCTCCAATTGGATGCCAGCTTTTGCAATTGAACAAAGAAGTCGTTCTGAATCATCATCCCCTACTATGTCCAGTTCCCTTAAACCTGTTGCGTGTATCACCAAATCATCAAAATTGAAGGCTGAATTTCTTGATGAACGACAGAATCCTGCTTTAAGAGAAGTTAAGCTTGAGCTATGGCAAAGAGCCCGTTCAATACCTCGTCGAGTTATATCGCAAGAACTGCACGCGATTTCATTTAGAAGTATACAATTGGATGAAAGAGCAATGAGAGAGCGATCAGAACAACTTCGATTCCCACATATATAAATTCTACGCAACCCTGTAAGCTTACGCGAGATTGCCTCTATCCCTGCATCAGTTACCATGAGATTTGATAATTCAGGATACCGAATATTCTGTTCTCCAAAGCCGTTTCTGGGATGTCGGATATCTAGCTCTTCAAGCCTTGATAAAGTATCAGCTATAAAAATCGTAGCTTAAACTTGAGTTATGGTTTTGGTTTCCCAGAAGGAGATGGATTCGTGTACGCACATGAATTGTTATTAGGGTAAGGTTTGGGTTAGCCCGATTGAAAAGCAAACCTGTATTTCAAAAGGGTGTATAATGGTAGAACGTTTCCTAAGAGAACTCCAAAACCAAATCGAGCCCGATTGGAAACTAGGTTCCAAAAAAAAAAAATTATTTATTTTATTAAAGAAACAATGTTATTGTATAAATGTGTATATTACTGAGTCGGCACAGCATGACACGGACATTAGATGTGTGACATCCTTAATTTTATATATGACTATTTGAGTAATTATATATGCAATTAAAGTTCACAGAACCTAAACGGTATACACAATTCACTAAATGTGTGACTGTGGCCGTTCATCTTCTGCCTCTGCCAAACAAACCAGTTCATGTGCCAAGTAAACCACATAGGCCGTGTACTAAGGCTGAGTAAACCAACCTACCATTGGTTGTTTGACTTCAGGCAAGGCACACACACAAGGCCGAATTAGCTGGCTGTTCTAAAATCCTAGGACAAGGACTGCTACTGCTAAGTAGCACACCAGAGGGCTGTGGCTAAGCAAAGTCACGGCTTAAGCCAAGTAGGCCACTCTAGAAGCCAAACAGTCAACGGATCACAAGTTTTTGGTTGAGCGGCGTCAAAGGCATAAGCCAAGTAGACTTCTCCAGAGGCCAATCAACTCAACAAAACACAGAAGTACAATCGCACACCACTGACTTAGGTCGTAGCCAAGCTGTTTGATATTTTCTGTAACCCACATAATCTGGTCAGATTACTACAACTCCAGTCTCACATCAGTGAGCTATCACCAATCATCTAATGATTTTGTTCTTGCAACTAAACTGTTAATACTAAACAGAAACTGTTTTTTGGAATTCGGTTCTCAATCGATTAGAAAACCTTTGTTAAGCTTGCTGGGAAAAATATTCGGTAATCACAGAATTCAAGAAGAACAATTTCATTGGTATGAACTGAAACATATTACATGAACAGAACTGAAACATAATTACATGAACAGAACTGAAATTGAAATGACAGAAACTGGTAAATATAAATACAAACAGTTGGTAGAAAACGAGTTGAGTCATGTGAATCACTATCTCCTTAACAAAGATTCGCCGCCTACCGTAGGTGTTGTAGGTATCACCAGCGTCTTCATCCTAGGATAAAACGGCTGGAACCACGGCCGATAGAACACCATCATCGACTACCTTGGCGAACTGAACTTCCGTTTGCCTTCTCTCTCAAAGACGATTTCTGGAGTGTATGTAGAGTACGAAAATCTAATGAAGAAACAAAGCCCGAAGCTGCCTTTATATAGGTGAGGAGGAGCCTCAAGTCATCAATACAAGAATTGAATAGAGCAAATCAATTTTGCATAAATCCTGTAACTCCAAGCAATAAACCAGAATTTGAATTGAGGTTGTATCCGCCCAATGAATTTCGCCATTATCTTCACATCATGGGGAGGTTTACAAGGTGTAATAACCAGCAATAAACATCTATAAAAATTAGTTGCGGGGGACCTTTCAGTTGTCTCGAGAGACCCTCTGAACGCCCCGTTTCATTCACACCAAATTTCCAAAAAATTTCCAACAGGACCAAGTTGTTTGTTCAATCAAATTGGTTAGGAGAGTTACATTGCTGACTACTTTAAGCCGTTGTGTTACACAAATGATGGAAAGGTATTAATGGGGTGTAATTCAGATAAGTTATTATCCACAACCAGAAAGAATATGGATATAAGAGGATTGGGATCCCCAGCCTTGCAAGAAGTTTGATGCGGCTTAATATGTGGAGAGTCTTGTTTCGCCTCATGGTAACTAGAAGCCCTAATCAGGTGAAATGGAAGAGAAAGAGGTAAGTGAAATGATTCAATCTGTTTGTTTTTTTTTTTTTTTTTCGTTGCAATTGTAGTTTGGAACTTTTGTATGTATGAATAAATTTCATGGTTAAAACATTTGATTACCGAGGAACATAATTTTGATTGTTTTTTTTTTTTGTTTTTTCTGAATATTTTGGCAATACCGGCCTATATATATATATATATATATATAAAATAAGAGATCCCTTAAACTGCCTGCGGTGGGGGATTTTTTTATTCCGGATCGACTTTTGACGATCCAAACCGTTAAATGTGTTTAAAACGTGTTTTCAAGGGTTCACGCGAGGATTTGTTAAAAAAAATACCCATAAGGGCTTGATCCGAGCATTTTTCTATTAGCTTTGATTTATTTTTTTTTCCCCTTTTCGTTTTAACTTATTGCTCTTTAAGAATCGCATCCATTGTTTCTTCTCTACTTTTGATGTGTAACTACTAACTATATGCACCAGAGCCAATACAGTTTTGCAGATCTCACTTATTTGGATCACCAGTTAAAGAAACATTAGAAAGAATGGACTTGTTCATTAATCTTCTCAATTACTACTTAAGATTTAAGCCATTATTTGTAGTGTTGTGAGTAAATAAGACGTATTAAATATCCTTCTGTATCAACAACTACTAGCGAATTTGGGGAGCTGAAGTTTGTTTGTTGCAAGCTCTACCATTAGACGATTTTTAAATTCTTACCATCTTCTTGCGTACTGTTGAATGTGCTAATAGAATCATAACAAAGCGCGTTTCGGGCTCTGCACCTGAAATTGCCGAATCTCCACTTCTTGAAGCATATTCATTGAAAATTTTGTAAAATCTTGTGCTAGCAAAAATTCTGTAGCACGATCCTGGATTGGGGTGACATTCAATATTTGGGGGAAAACCCGAAAAATAGCATCATTAGGAAATTCCAAAATTGATTAAAGATAAGCGGAAAAAAAAGGACTTTTAATTTGCGATAACTCACGCTGCTTTTGATATCTGTAAATTGAAGCTTTCTTACCTCCAGAAAAGACATATCCAAGTGCAGCTTTCTTATCTAGTTGTTTTGTGCTGTCCTGCTATTGAAATTATTTGAAAACAAAGGTCAAACAGAAAAAAAAAAAAAAACAAAAACAAAAAAACTACAAAATAGATTGGAAAACATGTAAAAAAATCAAACTCAAGAGGGAAATGGATCCTGGTGGTCTTCATACTTGATAGAGCTTCCTCAAATAGAAAGTCCGATCGATCCTTGGATAATTTTTACCTCTAGAAATGCAAGTACTGCCTGAGGCACCTCAATCTGTCATGTCATCCTCTTGATCATTCTTTGTTGGTTGCTTTGGATCTGATCAATCAAATTCAATTTTGATTTTGTGAGTTTTGAATGTTCTAAAAGGAACTTCACATATTCTGTCAAATTTCAAATGCTTAATTTGAGGGCAGGACTTCAAAATTTCCTTAAGGCCCTCTTGCATCAGATACGCACATCCTTCTACCTTGAGCGTATGTAAATCGGGGCAAGTGACCACTATATCTTTGAATTCCTTTCGAGATCCATGACAAAATCATCTTGAACTTGTTCTGAAGGTTCAATATGCACTGTAATTTCTGAAAGCACGGGACATTCTTTTGCAAGGACTGAGAAAGTGGTAGCAGTTATGAAGTTGTGAACGTCTATGGATACAATATTAGGGAGATATCTGTTAGTAATCGACATTTAATCAACGGGTATCTGTAATCTTAACGTGGGGAGATTAATAAGTATTTAATAACGTGGAGCTCGAAGTATAATCGAGATAAAGATGGGAGTGCAATTATAATTCTTTAGTGGTGTGAATTATAATTTGTGAAATAAGAATAGAATCCAGGTGGGATTAGGTTTTCTTATTTACACAAGGAGCCCAAATTTATTTCTCCTCAGGTCCCTGCTCTAGCCCTATAAATATATCGTTATGTTCTCTAGGTCAAAAAACAGTCATTCAGAAAATTAGAATAGAGGCTGTGAGAGAGAGAACAAAGAGATCATGTAGAAGTCCACACTTGGCTACATGATCGAGATATAAGGGAATATGGCAGAAGATCATGAGGTACTGTAGAGCAAAGCTTGTTGCATACAGTAATTAGGTCTGTCAAGTTCTAAAATAAACAAGTCAACCAGCGTTCGTGTCTACGGATGAGAGGTAAACCCTAAGTCCGCCTTGTAGGGTTTGTGTTTATTTTTGTTGTTTAATCTGTACGCATAATTACTGGGTTCTGGGATTCGTTTCCCAACAGTGGTATCAGAGCAAGCTGTAATCATGCGTATGGATTAAACAAGCCATGTTGTCTGTAGAACATAGATATAGAACTGTGCTAACCGTTGTTTTGCAGAGTTCTAGTTTGTTCTAACGTTTGTTTTGCAGAATCAATTATCCCACTATTATGGTCACGCATGTTTTTGATTGTGTGATTGGATCCCACGCTTTGTAATTGTTTTATGCGTGGTTACTATTACTGGTTTTTTATTACAAGTATAGTTTTGTAATCTGTAATAGTAATATGTGGGAGACATAAGTTTTTGATGTAATCTTTGTTTCTTCAGTTGTATCGTTTTAGATATATAGATCTGTTGTAAGATTACAGATTCTGTAATGGGGCATACGATATGGAGAAAACAATCTTTTTTGACAATAAGATAAGTTTTGTCAAGAAAAAAGAATGTTTGGCTCGCAGCAGAATTTTTTCAGATTTTTAGGGTCTGATTGCAAGGCTGTTTTGACCCAGTAAACATCGGAATTGGAAATTCTGTTCTTCACAGAAGTTGTAGATAATTGAATTTCGAATCCAACCCAATTGGAATTAGTTCAATCGGAGTTCGGATGAGGGAGAAAAGTCCAAAATACTGAAGGCTGTGCAGTTTACTCGGGAAAAATTTCAGATCCGATTTTTCTTGCCTAAGTATGGTTGGATTTTGGTTTCCTTGATTAATTCAAAGTATCTAAGTCTTCAACATACGTATTGCTCAAGGATTTCAAGTTTGGAAAGGATTCCTTACTGCTTAAGGATTTCAAGACTCGAAGGATTCCTGACTGCTTAAGGATTTCAAGACTGGAAGGATTCCTTATAGCTCAAGGATTGCATCTTTGACCATAATAGATGGGATACATATTATTTATGTTTCCTTATTTATGAATATTTGTATATTCATCTTGTTTGCATGTGTGATAGTTTACCATATTTGGACAACATGGTAATATTTGGCTTTTGACCTAGATCACGAGTTTTGCAAACATGTTAATTTTGATAACCCTCACAAATTTTTTAAATAACTAAGTGGGAGAGGGAGTTTATTTTGTATAAATCCCATGGTCTCCATTACTAGTATGTAGATGATATAATTAAGTTTTGTGTGTTGGTTTTAGTGCCTTCCTCCCCATCGGACGAAATTAATTATGGCATCATCAGTACTTACTTCCTTAGAGGATAGCTCTAAGATAATTGTTGTGTGGATTACTCCTCCATCTGGGGTAGTTCATTACGGAACAATGCATCTTGAAGTTTAGGTAATGGTATACACTTAGCTATAAATAACAAGTATCCTCTCCATCTGAGTCACTGCTTTTATTTATAGGACCGAAGCAAATTAGCTATTTAATTTTATTGGGCGCGGTTTAGTGTCTAGATAGTAAAATTAAAAGGTTGTGCCTATCTACACGAATGATGAAGAGTAGTGGACCTACCCATCGAGGCATACTCTTCACGGTGTGTAGGGTTGCTAATGTTTTTCTTTTAATAGACTGGTTGAGGGAACCAATTTAATAGAAATACAAAAAGTTTTAATTGCCCTTCATAATTGTTGTTATGTGGTTCTCAGATTCAAAAAATGGACTCTTTCAATTCACTTGATGACATTGTCAAACAAATTTACTGGTCTTAATTATATTGACTAGAAAAGGATCTAGATATTGTGTCAACTGCTTAGGGGACCAAATTTGTGTTCTCTGAGGTGTGCTCTATCAAACCCACTGAAATTGCAACATAACCTGAAATCCGGTATATAAGGATTGGGTTACAACTGATGAGATGGTGCGGTGTTACATTTTAGCTTCTATGTCAAATGTATTGCAACATCAGCATTAGTTTTTTGGAAATTGCCTATGACATGATGCATAACCTAAAATAAAGGTTTGGGGTGCGGCTAGGCAAGTTGTAATGTGGGATTTGGGGAATTAACCATTGGTGAAGGAACCCTAGTAAGGGGATTATGTTCTGAAGATAATAGGTCTTCTGAATGAACTAGAAATCCCAAGAGCTGAAATCAATGGGGAAACCTAGGTTGATATTGTGCTCCAATTGCTTACCAAGTTTTTTCAGCAGTTCCGCCTGAATTACAATATGAACAAAATGCTTTATTATTTGACGAAACTGCTGAAAGAGAGTTAAACAAGCCAAAGGTCTTTTGGTTAATAAATAGACAACTGTGAGTGTAGTTGAAGAGGTTTCTACTTCTTAGCCGAAGGCAACAAGAAGTAGGAAAAGGTTCAACAACAAGCCACGGTTCCTCAGACAATTTATGAGTTTAGAGGTAGAGTGGAAAAGCCTAACGACAAGTGTTTTCACTATAAGCAGAAATGACACTAGAAGAAGGTTATCCGAATTATCTCAATAAATTGAATAATCAAGGAAATTTTTTCACTAGTAGTTGAATCATGTTTAGCGGTGTTATCTACCAGTACCTGGTGTGTTGATACGGGTGCCACTAATCATGTTTGCAATTTATTGCAAAGGTTCCAGGAAACCTGGAGACTTAGTGATGAAGAGATTTATCTACATATGGGAAGTGCTACAAAAGTAGCAGCAGTTGCAGTAGACGTTTAATTTCGAGAGATTGTCTTTATGATCATTGAATTAGAAGAAACTTAGTTTCGGTTTCTAATTTGGTTGAAAATGGATATTTGGTTTATTTTTAACAACTCTGTGGTTATTAAGTTAAATAAACATTTTATCTGCTCTGGTTCATTAGATGACAATCTCTACGTAATTAATCATATCGTTCCTACGATGCAACTACATGAATTGAATAACACTAATAGATTACCATATAAGAGAAAGGAGCCTTAGAAGTTGAACCAAACGTATCTTTGGCACTTACGCCTAGGTCATATTAATCTAAATAGAATTTCTAGACTGGTTAGAAATGGATCTTTGGGTTCATTAGAAGTGGAGGCACTTCCAGTCTGTGAATTCTGTCTGGAAGGTAAAATGACCAAGATGCCATTTTCCAGGAAAAGGAAGAGCCAATGAAACGTTGTAAATGGTTCACTTTGATTTGTGTGTACCTATGAACATCTGGGATAGAGGTGGTTTTAAGTATTTCAATATTTTTATTGATGATTACTCAAGACATGGTTACATTTATTTGATACACCGTAAGTCCGAATGCTTTGAGAAAGTCAAGGAGCATAGACCGGAAACGGAAAACCGTCTGGATAAATGTATCAAGACACTGCGATCCCATCGTGGTGGCGAATACCTCTTGGAGGAATTTAGGAACTAGTGGCAGCATAAGGGATTACATCCCAGTTGTCTGCGCTAGGTATGCCACAACATAATGGTGTAGCAGAAAGAAGGAAAGGTCTCTTATGAATATGGTGAGATCAGTGATGAGTTATTCAAATTTACTAATTCGTTTTGAGGACATGCACTAGAAACAATAGCGTACATTCTTAACTTGGTATCATTTAAGCTAGTACCAACTGCACCCAAAGAACTATGGACTGGGAGGAAAACTAGTCTATGGCATGTTCAGAATTGGGGTAGTCCAGTACATGTGCTGACAGAGAAAGCAGATAAATTGGAATCAAGAACGAATGTTTGTTTGTTTTGGTGGGGTACCCTAGAGGAACGAAAGTTGCTCTATTTTATAGTCCTAAGGATCATAAGGTCATTGGCACCAATGCTTGATACTTAGAAGAAGACTATGTCATAGATCACAAGCCCAATAGTTAGATTATTCTAGAAGTATTGAGAAAATATAGACCAGCACAAACTTTTTCAACACCAACAGTACAAGAGGCTACATCACATGAAATTGTTGTTAACACACCAGTACCTTATCGTAGTGGGAGGGTTATTGTTTCACCCAACGGTATACGTTGTTGGGAGAATCTTGTGATTTGATCCCTGATGAACAACATGCTGATCCCTTTAACTACAATGAGGCATTACAAGATAAAGATGCGGAACTTTGGCAAAAGGCTATGAATTCAGAGATGGAGTCTATGTACTCAAATCGAGTCTGAGATCTTATAGAACCACCCGAAGGGATAAAACCCGTCGGATGCAAGTGGATTTATAAGAAGAAGAGAGGAGCGGACGGGAAGGTTGAAACTTATAAAGCTAGTCTTGTTGCGAAAGGTTATACTCAAAATGAAGGGATCGATTATGAGGGAACGTTTTCGCCGGTAGCCATGCTTAAGTCCATCCGGATTCTCTTATCCATTGTGGCTCATCTCGATTATGAGATTTGGCAAATAGATGTGAAGACTGCGTTCCTTAATGGCAATCTAGATGAACGCATCTACATGATGCAACTAGATGGATCCATAGCAAAAGGTCATGAGCACATGTTGTGCAAGCTTAAGAAGTCTATTTATGGACTTAAGCAAGCATCTAGGTCTTGGAGCATCCGTTTTGATCAAGCAATCAAGTCTTTTGATTTTGATCAGTGTCCGGATGAGTCGTGTGTGTATAAGAAGCGCAATGAAAATGTGGTGGTGTTTGTATTGCTATATGTGGATGATATCTTGCTCATCGGAAACGATGTCGGAGTGTTATCTTTGGTATAGTTGTGGTTATCTAGCCAGTTCGATATGAAGGATTTAGGAGTAGCCGGTCACATCCTTAGGATTAAATTTTTACGAGATCAAGCAAAGGATGTTGGGTTTCTCAAGCTTCCTATATCGATGCGATCTTTACCCATTTTAGCATGCAGGATTCCGAGAAAGGATTGCTTCCTTTCAGACACGGAGTCAATCTATCCAAGGATCAGTGTCTTAAGACATCTGAGGAGATGGAGAAAATGAAGGGAGTTCCTAATGCTTCAGCAATAGGAAGCCTCATGTATGCTGTGCTGTGAACTAGACTTGATATTTGCTTTGCTGTCGGCATGGTTAGCAGATTTCAGTCTAACCCTGGACAAAAGGATTGGACTGATATAAAATGTATACTCAAGTATCTGAAAAGAACTAAGGATTATACGTTGGTGTACCAACCAGATAGTCTAGTACCTTGTGGGTATGCAGATTAAGACTTTATGTTATATAAGAGTTCCAGTAAGTCAACATTGATATATGTGTTTTTCCTTGGAGGTGGAGCCATAAGTTGGAGGAGTATCAAGCAATCGTGTATTGCTAATTCCACCATGGAGGCCGAGTATGTGGCAGTTTTTGAAATGGCCAAGAAGTCGTTTGGCTCTAGAACTTCTTGATGGATCTAGAAGTGGTACTTTCGATACATTCAGCAATTTCAATCTATTGTGACAATAGTAGTGCAGTTGCTAACTCGAAGGAGCCAAAGATTCATAAGAAGGGAAAACACATCGAGTGTAAGCATCACCTGATACGAGCGATCGTATAAAAAGGTGATATAGCTGTGACCAAGATTCCATCAGCAAACAACCTAGCAGATCCTTTTACAAATGGCTTACATGCCAAGACTTTTGATAGTCATGTAGAGGGCATGGAAGTGAGATGCGTGGCAGCATGGTTTTGAGTCTAAGTGGGAGATTGTTTGAAACTTATACTAAAAGCCATGCTTTTATGTAATGGATTAATATTTAATTAGTTAATTATTAATCAGTTTATCCCTTTTTGATGAGAATCTATTATGGGCAATGTTTGCATGATATAATTGTATGTTGTGCATGTGTCTTTTATTCTATATAGTAGATGATCCAGTGTGTAGAGTACGACTTACACACAGAAGATTGGATCATCGGTTCTTGTGGAATATAAGTTTTGGTTCACAATCTTAGATGAAATTTGACACACCATCAGTAGGATTGTAGTACAATGTTTTAGTAGGTTTGTCTTGACTACAGGGAACGGTTCTTGTTCCGACTCATTGTGCTAGTACATTTTTGTGTGTATTGAACAGGACCATTTAAGGTAATTGTCTTAACACTAACATTTCAAGACATTTAGAACCTTATAGTTATTAAGAATACTTATGCTCTTAATCTGGATATAATTAATACATATATACATTTAATGTTGTTGACTTTGATTCATTATAAAGTGAGATCTTTTTTCACGGTCAATAGTCTTGGTGAGTTGGGTCACAACATTATATGCATGAAATATATGGATATTAATTATTGACAGAATCCACGTCTCGTTAGAGATTGATGATACCCCCTTGAGTAAACTTATAAGTTTCGGTTATGTCAAACCCTGCAGGTGGATATTTGTATCCGACATATCGAATAAGTTAAGTGGTTAGTCTCAAGGTGTTTTATAAGATGTTGATTAGTGGGAGATTGTTAGTAATCGACATTTAATCAACGGGTATCTGTAATCTTAACGTGGGGAGATTAATAAGTATTTAATAACGTGGAGCTCGAAGTATAATCGAGATAAAGATGGGAGTGCAATTATAATTCTTTAGTGGTGTGAATTATAATTTGTGAAATAAGAATAGAATCCAGGTGGGATTAGGTTTTCTTATTTACACAAGGAGCCCAAATTTATTTCTCCTCAGGTCCCTGCTCTAGCCCTATAAATATATCGTTATGTTCTCTAGGTCAAAAAACAGTCATTCAGAAAATTAGAATAGAGGCTGTGAGAGAGAGAACAAAGAGATCATGTAGAAGTCCACACTTGGCTACATGATCGAGATATAAGGGAATATGGCAGAAGATCATGAGGTACTGTCGAGCAAAGCTTGTTGCATACAGTAATTAGGTCTGTCAAGTTCTAAAATAAACAAGTCAACCAGCGTTCGTGTCTACGGATGAGAGGTAAACCCTAATTCCGCCTTGTAGGGTTTGTGTTTATTTTTGTTGTTTAATCTGTACGCATAATTACTGGGTTCTGGGATTCGTTTTCCAACAACATCGGCATAAATCTCTCATTGCATTGTCATCGAACCGAAACCCACATTCAACTTCAAAGTGCTTCAAAGTAGGACACGCACCCAATAAAGTTGTAACTCCATTGATGTCGAAACCAGAGGGACAAATTAGTTCGAGCTTCTCCAAAGGGATGCCAGCTTTTGCAATTGAACAAAGAAGTAGTTCTGAATCATCATCTCCCCATATGTCCAGTTCCCTTAAACCTGTTGCGTGTATCTCCAAATCATCAAACTTGAAGTTTGAATTTCTTGATGAATGATAGAATCCTGTTTTTAGATAAGTTAAGTTTGTGCTATGGCAAAGAGCCCAATCAATACCTCGTCGAGATATATCGCAATCACTGCAGGCGATTTCATTTAGAAGCATACAATTGGATGAAAGAGCAATGAGAGAGCGATCAGAACAGTTTCGATTCCCACATATATAAATTCTACGCAACTCTCGAAGCCAAAAGGGTGTAATGGTAGAACATTTCCTAATAGAACTCAAAACCAAATCGAGCCCCATTAGGAATTTGGGCCCAATAAAAAAATCATTTCGTTATTCGAGAAATAATGTTATTCTATAAAAAGCATGCGTACATTATTTTTTGATAGTACAGATATTAAGGAATGATTAATCGACGAAAATAGTTTTCGATTCACCAAAAATAAAAAATAAATAAAATTAATCGATGGTGAAAATATGTAATTTTTTTGGTATATAAATAACTTATACTAGGGGCACTTAAATATTAGTCCTTCAACTCGCCTAGACTTATGTTGTCATCCTGTCCTTTTTCCGAAGTTATGTTTTCATCACTAAATTCAGATAAATCCAATTTTTCCCTTTATAGTATATATATGATGAGATTTAGGACTAAAGCATTTAGCATATAGGTGTAGAAAAGTAGGACCTTTCCAGACTTTGGGGGGTCCTATGTTGTAATTAAGGGATTTGGTTACAAAAGAAAATGCCACGATTTTCCCTTTATTATTTTCATCGTATTTATACCCCTAAACCCAATTTGTAACACAAATATTCATCGGCCATTAACGTCCCAAACTTTCACCCCTCGGGGTCCAAATCGTCGTCCAAAACTTCATCCCTCGTGATCCTAAATCGTCGTCCTCCATCCCAAATCCACATCAATGCCCTACTCCATAAATATCGTCAGTTTTCTAAATGGGTTCCATGGACTTGCGGTATTCTTCAGAAAATTGTGAATCCTCAATTTCCAAACAGTTAATCTTGTTTTTTTGAAGTGGAGTATCTCGACTCTAACCCGAAAGTTTAATATGGTGTCATTCTAGGACCTCGATCAATTACAGGTGTTATCTTATATTAATTCTTATATTGGACCCATAAGTTTGTTGGGGTTAGTTCAGTTGTAGTATTTTCAAGCTTGTCGATGCATATAGTGTACCCAGAGAATATGGTAAATAATGAATACGTTTGTTTACCATGATAATTGTAAAACTCAATCATACTAATGATTTTCAGAAATCATGGTAAAATACGAAAGATTCAATTTTTTTCCATGGTAAACTTGCATCATATGAACTTGGTTGGTTTGGCCTTTGTTATTTGTTATGTTTTATTTTGTTGCAGGCTCGACTGTGGCATAGTCTTTGCTACATCATCCACTAATACTTCCACCATCAACCAACTTCCCAAAGGCTATCGAAAACAGAATGTCGGCAGTTGATAGCCAACATCGTGCATGAATTTCTCAATGACGAAGTCAATTCCTAGAGCTTGCAGAAAACAACTAAAAGATGATGAAATTAAGGCAACGCGAAAGGATTGGCAGAGAAAACCCAATTAGGAATTAGATCGTTTTGTTTCATTAAACAGTAAACCTTTGGGTTCTTTTGACTTTTGTATATATGCTTTTGGGTTGATTAGATGTCAGTTAATTAATAGCATGTTTTGGGGTATATTTACGGTATATTTGAATTGAATTGATGGAGTACCAACGGAGTATTGAATAATCATCCTTGCCATTTTGAACGGCTATGTTTTCATCCTTTTTACTTGTAAAATACCTTTTCTACCTTTACTTAGTGATACGTATTAGTATACATAATTATTGTTGCCGAAATAGGTGGGATGTAGTTTTTCCTAGTTAGGTGGGATTAAAATCATGGGTTTTGAATATTTACATTCCTTGTAACGGAAAAGGGGGAATTTGAATTTCCAAATTTACAAATTTTGTTTACATATGCGATTATATATAGACATATCAATCAAAACTCAGATTGGGCAATTCGTAGAAAAATATGTCCACATCAGAAAATATGGTAAAATTTTTAATATTCATGATAAAAATCAAAATTGGGTTAATTTGAATTTGGTAACGTGGTTTGGTCCCAATTTAAGTGAAAACATAACTCCAAAAAAAGGCCAGGATGATAAGTCTAGGTGAGCTGAAGGACTAATAATATTTAAGTGGCCCTAAAAATAATGCAAGAAAGTATTTTATTTTTTTCCAAAAATTGCACGTCTTTTTGTAATAGGTTATCTTTATGGGATGGAGGTAGAACATTAATTTGGGTGCGTGCCACCTCCGATTTAAAATCCTAGCTCCATAATTGATTATTTCTAAACATATATGATATGAAGTAAGGGCATCCACAGTGGGCTAGCAAAAAATGGCTCCTAACTTGTATCCTAAGGTGTACACATAAGCATAATTGGGGTCCACTTTTGGCTCCTAGAGTTTGTTAAATTTGGAGAGGATGTGTGCACTCAATGGGCTAGCAATATCCTTCTCTATTTGTAAAAAAAAAATAATAATTTAAATGTGGGACCCATACGTTGATAAACCTAACGGCTACAATATGGACTTGTTACCGTTTTGAATTTCTCATAATTTGATTAATATTCGTTTGTTACTATTTCTCTAAGGCAAAACATGTTATTCTAATGCAAAACATAGTATTTTTGCTAACTAAATAGTGCAATTTGAAGCTGTCATTGTAATGTCTCTTGTGAAATAAAAATGCTTCTCCTCTATTCTTTTGTTCCATTTCACTTCACAAAAAAAAAAAAAAAATGGCATAAAGGAACTAGTGATAAACAACCACATCAAAGATGCTACCTTCAGTTGCATGATTTTTGAGAGATTTTTCCAATGACAACTTTTTCAAATATTTTATATTAAAAAAAGAATTAAAGACTTTGGTCCCACTTAGAGTTAGTTAGAAGGCTACCTAAATTTAGCTATTGTGTTAGGAGCCAATTTTAGGAGCCACCCTTAGGAGCTTGTTTGGGGAGCCCATTGAAGGCAATATTTGAGGACATAGCTAGGTAAATGTTAGGAGCCAAGCTTAGGAGCCATATTGCTAGCCCACTGTGGATGCCCTAAGTTAATCAATCTCATGCTTTCTTTGCTAAACATATATGGTATGAAGCAACTAAACTGAGCCTGTTCAGCATGGATGCGACAATTAGGAGTCGGCACATCATGACATGGACATTTAGACGTGTTACATCGCTAATTTTATTTATAAGTAATTATAATTGTAATTAAAGTTTGCAATACTAATAATGTACTTAAGTAGTAGAATGTTTCTTTTTTTCTTTTTTTCTTTTAAAGTGAGATTAGTTATTTGTACATGACTATTGTATACGTACGGCGGCGTTAGATAAAATTGAATGTTGAAAACTGAAAATTAAGTACTGAAAAAGGAATGCTGAATTTGTTAAGCTGATAAGCTGTTTGATTTGTACTGAATTTTAAGCACTCAATTAAATAAGTTGTTTGATATGTACAAGGAGCTAAATTATTAATTTCACTAATTTTTTTTACTTTATCTTTCATATATTCATACTTGAATGCAAAATCAAATCAAGAAATTAAAAAAATATATATTGGCAAGATGGCTCGAGGATGGAGTTGTCATTTACTTCACTATGTATTTGTAATAGGAGGGATGCTACAATGTACACCCCACTTTTGGGCCAAAAAATGAGATTTTGTAACAACAAATATGAGATTTTGTGGGTCAAATATGAGATTTTGTGGTTGAAAATATGAAAGGGCATACCATATGCACCTTTGACCAGATCAACGGACGAGATTGCGCCACATATGCAAAAAGTGACCCCCTATACCGGTCATCTTTCTCTCATATGGAGAGCCAAAAAAAATCATAAAATCTCGGGTGATCTCTCATATAACATTTTGGGTTTCAAAAATCTCATATATGAAGCCACGAATGCTCATAAAATTATCACAAAAATTCGAAAGTGCCACAAAATGTCATTTTTGCAAAAGTCAACCTCATAAAACATGCCACGAAATCTCATATGATAGTTTTGAACTGTAGTGAAAATGTGATACATATTGTGTGTATATATATTGATGTGACATGTCTCATATAAGGTGCCACAGAAATACATATTTTAGCCTACATTGAGTCATATATGAGATTTCTCGTATACACTTCGAAGAACACTCATATAAAAAGTCATTTGATATGAGAATTTTTGGTTTAAAAAATGAGTACTTGTGGAGGAATATATGAGTTTTTTGTGGACCACTACAGTCCAAAAATATTGTTGTGTATTGATACTGACATGTCTCATATACTTACCCACAAAAATAAATATAAGCACGAAATCTCATATACTCAGCCACACATTCTCATATAAAATTTATTAACAATTTTGGGATTGTAGTGGACCACAAAAGTCTCATATTTTCTTTCACACACACTAGTTTTGAAAGTCACAAAATCTCATATGGATTTTTTTTTTCAAGCGGTGGGCCCGGTGACCAACCGGTTGCCATTTTTTTTGATTTTTTTATTCCAAAATTTTCTCAAATGTATATGAGATTTTGTGGTCCTTTTTATTGGGTTTTGGTGTTCCAATATTTATTTTTGTAATTTCCAATATGAGTGTTTACTTTCGTCAATATGAGATTTTGTGGCTATATATACGAATTGCACACCATATGCCAAAAGGCATGGTGCACACCGTAACATTACTCTTGTAATAGTGGTGGAGTGGTGATTATGGTGGCTCGACGATGGAGTTGTGGAGTGGTGGCATGCAGTGGCTGCACAACAGCAACCCCGCTTTCTGGGAGGAGGTGGAAGAAAGAGTAAATTTCGAAGTGGGTTGAAGTTTCAAGATTTAACCAAATTAAGAAAACTACGAACCCATTTTTCTTAAGCGTATTCAGCCTCATGTCTCTCAATAACTATAAGAGTAAATCACCTAGACACCCCCTATATTATAGCTCTTTTACCCAGACACCCCCTAAACTAAATTAACCTACGACGACACCCCCTGTACTATCAAAAAGGGGGTGTCTGCCCTAACTCAGTTAAAAAAGACTACAAAAAGACATTTATGCCCCTTATATCATGAATACACTTCAACACTTCGAATACACTTCAATATATATATAAGTGTATAGGTAGGGAAAATCATTTATCATACATATATATATATATATATATAGATATGGGGCCGGTTCTGGGGACACATATAAAAACACATAAAAAGACACTCCATCTGAGCCATAGAAACCAATGGCTAGGATTAAATCTTAAATGTTTGCATACATTCTCTCTCTCTCCCCCTCCACACCTGATCAAAGCCATCTCCCTCCATCTCACACTTTATTTCCCCTGCAACTCCGATCCCCACTCTGGCGAAGCCATCTCCGGCTTCCACCACCACCCTCACCCTTCTCTCCTCTTCTCCCTCCTCTATTCCCTTTCCTCTTATTCTCCCCTCTCTTCTTCTTCGGCCCAAACCCCCCTACAACCAACCGCCGCCCCGCTGCCACTCGGGAAAGGGTTTCAATTAGTCGATCCTTGGTAGAGTTTATAGGAATGGGGATTTGATTTGTTTTTTGCTGAATAGCCGATGCTTTCGGTGGTGAACTCTTCAGATTTGATACCCAATTTCGCCATTTCGGTTGAAGAGCTGATGATTTGAAGAAGTAAATGGCTCACCTGTTGGATTGATTCACTGCTCTTGGGATTTTTTTGGCAGTTACTTATAATGGTCATGATACTTTATGAATGATGCACAGTAGTTCAAATTGTTTTGCATTCCTGACTATTAAACTGGATTTAGAATCACATGCAATTTTGGAGTTGTTTAAATTTAATTGTGATTACTACTATTTATTCTCTCGTTCTTTGTTCTTTGCCCATGGCAGCATCGAAATCGATTCCTTCAATCCATGGCCGATTTCAGCCAAACCGAGCCAAAAACGGCCTCCACAAAGGCAAACGACGGCGGTATAGAAGCGGAGGAGCAGCGGCCTGAGCCGAGCGCTCAGATTGGCGAGGTGTTAGGCGACGGCAAGGGCTGATCGACGTCGAAAGTGGGCGAGGGGAGTGGTGAATCTCCGGTGAGGGATAAAGGGATAAACGTAAATGGAAGAAACATATAGATTTGAGGGCAATTTTGGAAGAAAAATATGTATTTTGCCAAAAAAAACTAACGAAAGTGGACGGATCCCTAACAGAAGGGGTGTCGGGGATAAAGTAAAATACTTGAGGGGGTGTCGTCGTAGGTTAATTTAGTTCGGGGGATGTCTGGGTAAAAGAGCTATAGTATAAGGGGTGTCTAGGTGATTTACTCTAACTATAATGTTAGAAACGTTAACAATACATAATTAAATTCGGAGACCACCCGCTGTCAAACAAATTGCTGCAGTTTCCATGAGAGGCTTTCGTAAAAGTGGAGCAAACATCTTCTCGAAAGGAACTGAAAGTCACTTGCCCGCTCCATGGCTGTGTTGCCACACGTTGAATCCAATTGGAAATCTTAGGATGGGGCAAGGTGTACCAGTTCAGCCCTCGGATTAATCTCACAGTCCTTTCACACAGTAAAGCCCTTCATGCAGTATCGATCCATCTTTGGGGCGGGATATGTGACAGTTATTCGTCACATATTCCTGAGTTTTTGTTCGAAAACGAGAACGGTTCTTCTGATATTTCGGCTCGATTGGATGCTGGATGAGTTTTGAATTGATTAAAAAGTAGGGAGAGATAAGATTAGTAGGGGTTTTATTTATAGAGGGTGTACCGATATTGAAAGAATAAAATCATTTTAGTAATAAGGGGAACAAAATAATTTTTGATTTGTCTTGCAGTTGGAATGAACAGGTAAGAATAAATTAGAGAGTTTGGGATGGGTTTGAAGTATTGAGAGGGGGATGATGGAGTACTATTATTTACGTACACCCTTTGAGCTGTTATTAATTAACACCCCTTGGACCTCACTATTTAATCTGGGCCATAATTTATTCCCCTGTCCAATTTTCTCCCGAATCAAGGCTTAGCTATGGGCTCGAGATTACTCATCCGGGCCCAACCTTTCCACCTAATGCACCTGCCAAACGGGCTGTTAGATTGCAATCTACACGTTGTTGATTTGTTAATACTAGCATTGTATCTGTTTGATACATAGAGAACAAAAAAAAAAAAAAAAAATCATGAACGTGAACCCTCTCTTTCTTTTTTTACTGTCTCATGTATAAAACAGGCACAACGCTAATATTAATATTAATCGTAGTGTATTTGTAGTGTATTTTTTCCTTTTCCTTATAATTGGGGGGAATTATATTTGGATTTCTCTTCCTTGTTCTTTCTTTCCTTACTACTACTACGTTCCAAACACGGGAATTTCCTCTTTTTGTCCTTTTTAATATACTACTAAGCTACTTTCTTTTCCCAGCAGTTATATATCAATCTGAAGAACAGAGAGCCCTAGCAGAAAAAGGGCATTCTCCCTTCTACTGACTCTTCGATTGCATCCCAATTGTTTCCAGTTTCCTCAATCAGGTAAATCCCTTTGTTTCCATATTCAAGCAGAAGCTTCCCTTCTCAGTCATTAATTTGTGTTTGTGCGTGTTTGTGTGTGCAAATAATGCGTAGTTTCTCTTCTTGTTTCTCTTCTTCTCGTTGTTTATAAGTGAGTTCCCTCCAAACTTCATGTCATACTCAGTAAATCGTGTCTGAAACTTTACTAATACAGACGGTGAGATTGGTCCCACAAGATTGATTATTGGACGTGCACATAAGCTAGCCCGACACCTGAGTTATTGTAAAAGTAGTTAATTTGTATATGGGTCTAGTAAAGGTCAGAATACCCGTGTGACTGGGGTAGTTGGTTGTGTTGTTGCAGTGAGTTTGGGAGTCCAAATTTGTGGAGAGAGTGATTGGGGTGGGATTAGGGACCGAGGTAGGATCTTACCTTTGTGGTGGCGAAAATATGTACTTAAAAAATAAAAAGACAAACTGTATAATGAATATTCATCCACTCTACGAAAAATTATGATAATATAAAAACTTTAATCAACGATGTTTGACATAGGCCTGAAAGTACCAAAAAAGAGCAATTTCAGTTTAATCTATTTACTAACCTGAGGCATCTAGTGGTGGCGAGTCTATATAATTCGGGAATAAAAATTTATTTTCTTAATAATAATTACGTTTTTTGAAAACCTTGTGGTGGCGGCCGCCACCACTTGTCCCCCACTCCATCCTTGAGTGGGATGAAGTTTAGGGTAGCATAGAATCTTTTAACATGCGACAGGAAAAAGAACAAGGTGAGAACTCCAAACAATGAAGAATACATCTGTGAATGTACAATTTCTATTTTTGACCAACAAAGTCAAGGGGAAATAATGTTGTAGGTTTCTATCTCTTCTGATTGAGGTTTAGAACAGTTTGAAATAGAGCTTGAAAGATCACTGAGGGCTCTTTTTTAAAGATAGGGCTGTTTAGTTACTACTTAGACTAGCTTATTTTGCCGAAGCTTGGTGGGTCAAGTCCTCTGGTCATAACTCCAAGCGAAGATGTCTATGTATTCCTTGAGAATGTGGATTGGATGGGAGTTCTCCAGGCTCAACTTATGTCAGCAAAGCGCTTGATGAATTTGGTTTGACATACTTTCTATGTGCATACTTTCTATCTATGTGTGCATTTTTTGCTCCAAAGTTATTTCAGTTTTGTTTTGTGCTCGCGCCTTGCTAAGGACTCTCAAAACCGTCTTCAACATTGAATTCTTTTAGCCGTGCCGTTATGCACGGGCATGCACTACTCATAACTTGGATACTTACAATCACCCACAGTCCCAAGCTGGCGTCTGATCCTGTGCCCCCATCCCTCCAAACTAACAACAATTGTTCGAACCGTTCATCTTGTAGAACCTGCAGAGGAAAACATTTTTGCAAAGAATTTACTTGATTGGACAACGGACAACAATAGATATATGAAAGAGTCAAAGAGTAAATGTTGTTCTGGAGAACAGATAGGAAATGTAATTTTGACTTAGACTTTCGATTATATATTTGTGTGGAACAAAAATGTAACTTGATCACGTGTCTATTGATATCTTATCAATTTGATTGTATGCTTAGCATGTTCTATTATGCGGGTCCTATGAGATGAACAGTTTGGATTATTATTGTGGGCGCAAGATTGACCCAAAAAATTGGATTTTTGAAAGGTACGGAGGAGAGGTCATCCCCAATAAGCCATGTGATGTTTGTCTATTTTGGTTTTCTTCTTACATTCAAAAAGCTGATTGAAGTGAACAAAATATTGTAGTAATGTCAAGAAAGCAGTTAGAGTATTTGTAGTCTAGCTGATTCCCACTGAGCTATGTAGAGAAGACAGCAAAACAATCAGCTAATTGTAAGAGGTCCAACCCGGATTTCCAAATGCGTGGGTTGTATGACTGATCGTGCAGCTTATTTTATATGTGTAGTTTGGATTTCAACAGAAAAGTTTCCCAGGCTGTTGGTACAGCCCATGGGGTAATTTAACACTAAATGGAGGGGACAACAATATTTGAGAATGCTGTCAAGAATAATGAGAAATTTCTCTTAAGACCCTTTTTTTTGTTTACTTTTTTTATGTGCCAAGATACACTTGGGAAGTTGGCTACTAAAATTTTAAAACAGGAGATACTGCAAACAGGACACTGACAATCGTTCTATCATTTTGTGTCAGGAAATGTAAAGAAGTGCTGTGCTTCCTTCTATGATTTGATTGCCTTGCTGATTATTCCAAACGGTGATCCTCACAAATGAAGAACATTCGCCGTTCAACCTCGGATATTATTAGTGACCTTACTGATAATGTAATTGAAACCATCTTGGTCCTTATGCCGTTACGAGATGCAGTTCGAACGAGCGTTTTGTCAAGGAAATGGAGGTATAAGTGGAGGACAATTCCTCAACTGGTATTTGATAATAAAATAATACTGCCATACCAGATTGGAGCTACAAATAGATTTTTGGTCACTATATATCATGTTCTGTTACTTCACCGTGGACCAATACTTAAGTTCACTCTTTCTATTTCTGGACTTGAAAGTTGTTTTGAGATTGACACCTTCCTAGCTACTGCATTATGCAATGGGGTCCAAGAAATCACTCTTCAAATTTGGGAGGGTGAGCCCCATAAGTTGCCTTCATCTCTGTTTTCGTGTCAACAACTGACGCGTATAATTCTCCGATCTTGTGTATTTAAACCGCCAACTAACTTTAAGGGATTTCGCACGGTTGTTTGCCTGGAGCTTCGTGAAGTCATCATAACTTCAGACACGTTTCAAAATTTGGTTTCACGTTGCCCGCTACTTGAACAATTGACATTTGAAACCTCCACCAGTTTTGGTTCTATTGAGATTGAAGCTCCTAATCTCAAAGTCCTAAACTTACTAGGGATTTTCAAATCTGTTTGTGTCAAGAATGCACCTTATCTTGCAAATGTTTCAATACGTTCAAAACTGCCCAAAGGGGATGTGGAAACCTGGGGAAATCCGTTTGACATGGTCAGTTTTCTTCGTTGCATACCTATCGTCAAGAATCTGAATATCGGCTATCAGTATATGAAGGTAAGACAAATCTTCTTGCTTTTATTTCATTTATTTTTTAGACTATATTTTTTTGATCTAACTTCTTCTATTTGTGCATCAGTTTGGCAACCTGCGTCAGTTTGGCAACCTTCCTAAGTTAAGGCACCTTAACACTCTAGACGTATCAAATGTCTACTTTGGGTTCAAAGAGGTTCTCGGGTTTATTTTGGCAATTATGCACTCCTCCCCAAAATTGCATAAAGTTGTAGTAGGGGTGAGTAATTACAGATATTGCTATTTCTCATGTGTGTTTTGTGTTTTATATTTTTGAGTTCTAAAACCACTCGTGTTGTCTTTTCTTCTCTAGGCGATTTCAACCTTGGATTGTCCTGTTACAAAACGTTTTACAGAGCTATGGCACAATTTAAGTGTATATCTGAGACACCTTCGAGAGGTGGAGATGCGTCTTGTATCTGGTACGTTGATGGAATTACAGCTCATGAAGGTTTTTTTAGCCAGATGCCCACTTTTGGAGAGCATGGTTGTCAAGCCAGATTCAACAAAGGTTTCTGATGGAGGATTGAAGATCCTGAAAGAGTTGTCACAGTTTCAGCGCTTGTCCCCAAAGGCAAAAATCACATACAAAGATTCAAATGAAAATCAAATTTAGCTCATGGATGATATGTATTTTGACAATCTTATAGATGTCATGCCAAGTTTTTTGTTGGCCTCAGGCAAATTGCCAAGTAATAGAACTGTTATATTCTTTCAACTTTTCTGGATTAGAATTTAGAGAAATTGTGGTGGTGATTTATAGTGATGCTTTTCCAGATTTTAAATTGCAGAGCATGCTTTAAACATCGTGTATTTTCCAGGATATAACCTCCCCGTGTCTCATCTTTGCTTCTGCATTATTTTTTCGCATCGTTACCATTTTCTTGTCTTAACATGCTTTTCTACGACTGAAGGAATAATGAATCTGGACTATTTAGAGCATATTTTATGAAGCGAATGCTGGGAAGTGATCCTCAAATTCATTTTAAATACCTGAGAATACAAGAACTCCTCTGTTAGTGTAACCATCCCATGCCCCTATTGCTCACCGGAGCCACCAAATATATATGTGCTTTTGCACACTTGCAAGGGCATGAGATTTTGGTCAAATTCACCAAAAAAATTTAGTTCTCCTGTTGTAGACCAAATTCTAGTATTGTTGTATAATGTTTTATTAACTCTTTGAAATAGTTTTTAGCTTCTCATTAGAACTCAAAAACATATGATCGCTAATTAAATATTTTTTTTTGAAATTTTAAAAATGAAAAAAAAAAAAAAGGGTCTCTTCGTAACACCATTGTCTTCATTTGGTTACAAACTTACAACATTGGGTATGTTTACTACGGAAGTGTTGTGACTTGGGTTAACTTCATTTTGTAATTAATAGAAAATAGTGTATTTACAGAAAAAGATGATGTGAAAATTTAGCATTTTAAGAAATAGATCGGATAAATATCTTCATAATGTAATTCCATAGTGATTTTATAAGAACACAATCATAAATAAAATGGGTGTAATTTAAATTTTAAAAACATAAGTATAATTTTTCAAAATGGAAAAGGGCTGTGTCTCCACGGAACCCACATAGGTCCGTCCCTTGTCTCATCTATTTGCGGTGTTTGGGAGCCTCTTTTTTGCTTTTTGCATTTTGCATGTTGTAATTTGTATTTTAAACTTTTTTTATTAGGGTCATAATGTATTAAGTGTTTGGTGGGTATGTGCAAAATGAATTTCGTAATGGGGACAATGTTTGAGATATATGTGCCGAATACATTTCGTAGTTTTTTTTGTTAACCAAAATGGGAAAAGTAGAAAATGAGAAGTAAAAAATCTCATTTCCAAAAAAAATTGGATGAAAGTTATAATTTTTTACTTTTCCGATTCCTCTCGTCAAGGAGAACCAATAAGTCACAAAAATTTAATACAAAACTAACAAACACAATTTGTTTTGAATAAAGACAAATTTATGGGAAACCCAATTAGAAGCTATCATGGTCCCTTGTCCTTTTCGTCTCTTCTAAACGAATATAGCCAAGTGCTGCAATTGAATTGAGTTGAGTTTTTTAATGTTCAGGTTCGTTTATTAAGTTTTTAAGCGAACTCGAGCCAAATTTTAGCTCAATGAAAATTTAACGAGCCGAACTCGAGTCGAGCTTGCTGAGGTTTGACTCGAATTCGAACTTATTCACGACCCTTAACGAATAAAAAAAAATTACTCCATATGTCCCAAATTATTTGTCATGTTCGGATTTCGATGCGATTTTGAAGTGTCCATATCTTTCAATCTATCATATTTTTTAAAATTGTAAAAACTTTATATAATAAAACTAATTGAGATCTACTATCAAATAAGATCCATATTACACATAAAATACGTTATAGATTGAAAAATATTAACAGTTTAAAAATTGCATCAAAATCCATCAGAACCAACAATTTGGGACGGAGGGAGTACTATTTATGCTCTCATGCAAAACTAGAACTTCAAATATTTTTTTTATTTTGTATGTAAATAAGTTCATACATAATTAAAATTATAAAAACATATTAAAATTTCAATTTATACTACTTTTAAAAGTTTATACATATCCAAGGTTATATGTGAAATTATTCTCAGATATATGTACATACTCCAAGTTCGCGAGCTTAATCGAGCCAAATACTATCAGGCTCAGGCTTGGCTCATTTATCGAACGAGCATAAAATTGAGGCTCAGGTTGAGTTCGTTTAGTACTGGTATGTCATTTTTGTACCAAAAATATAATTTATAAAACAGGGAATTAACTATTATTCCGTAGAACAGTGGTTAAGTCCGAGATCATCCACGGAGAGTAAAAAGCTAAGTTGCGGTACTTTCAATTAATTTCTAATTTAATTATGAGAGCAAGAGAAATTTGGGATTTGATTGGTGAAACTAAAATTAATACTAAAATTAACTAGGAAAGCAGTAAAGGTTTTGAAAGCTAAGGAGAGAAAGGACTAGGGCTTCGATTCCACCTTCCCCTTGCAGTATAATCGAATAAAATCCAGGGTAATTATTCAACATAGAAAAAATAAGATTATCGCTAGGGCTTGCAATCTCTATCGACAATCGTCAAGAGGATTCACAGGATTCATACACCGTAAAGGCTATCTCGACATAGCGCGGATCGTCTCACCGGACTTAACGGGCGGCACGACCCGTCTAACGTCGTATAACCCATCTCAGAGACTATCCTGAAACAGTGAAAACTATTGCATGACAGTGTTTGATATCCGGAATACAAACACTACGATTAATAGGAAAAATATGCTCTTTCATAAAAATATGAATCATCCAAAGTCACACAATTATTGTTGAATAAAAACCCTTGAAATTAAACTATTACATTACTCGGAGAAAGTTTCCTCGTTACCCCAGTCGAACGATTTAGCCGATCATCGTGGATGTGCTCTTCGCAAGGTTGTCTGTGTTGCTCATAACTCTAATGAGATGCTGCGGCTGTTGCTTCGTCTCTCTGTTATGTGCCGCAGCCGCTTATGCGGGATATGTCCCATCCCCCAAAACTACTCCTCTCAATCCTCTTTATAATGCTCATGCACCGACCTTATAATAAGGCCGGCACTAAACCCTTTTGAATTATAATTAATGGGCCCAGACTTTAATGACTTCTTGTTCTAATAATCAGGCTTCCAGCTGGAACTTGCAAATGATGGCCCGCTTGCAAATTCAATTCTCAAATCATGTATTGGCAGATATTGGTTTTATGCCATAAATTCTTCTTTAAGAATTTCGTTAAGTACTTCTCACTTTTGGAATCAATAATAAGCTTGGCCATCTCTCAATCTATTTGATCGGCACCGTATGAGATTCTCAATTTAACACCATTTTTCATTCAATTGTTCCGCAAGTCCTGAAACGACAAAAATGAGTATCAACCCCCAAGTAATATATTAAACGGGCGTAACAATGATAAATTAGGGGCCACTAATGGGCACATTTGCGCCCCTATCAAGTACTCAAAGTCTCAAATTGAACTTGAATGAGCTCGTACTTAGTCGAGTCTCGAACGGTTCACAAACGGTTCGGTTCATTTACAACCCTAAGGTAAGTTAATGGGTGGAGGTAGCCTAGGAGGAGGTGCTCCGTTACAAAGGATAAAGGTGATCTGGTCCTTGACCCCTAATGGTTGCTACTCTTCTCTTTCTGCTTGGGAAGCTCAGAGAACCTTTGGCCCTGATGTTACTTGGTGGCCTATGATTTGGCATCGAAGACATGTCCCTCAATGGGCTTTTGTGCAATGAATTGTTGTTCTCGGTAGATTGGCCACCAAGGATAGGCTTTTCTGCGGATCAAAAAAAAAAAAAAAGGATAGGCTTTTCTCTTGGGGAGTGGTGAATTATTAGCTTTGTATGCTCTGTCATGGGGTTGTGAATCCCACTCTCATTTATTTTTTACTGCGAGTTCTCAACTCTGGTTTGGTCTGAAGTCAAAAGAGCCATTGTCTTGATTCTTCCCCCTTGAGTTTGATGTCTGAGATTTCCTAGGGTTTCTAGCACTGCATTAAACAAGAGTGCTGGAGCTTTTGTTTTCAAACTTTGTCTTGTTGCAGCTGTGTACTTTCTGTGGAGAAAGAGGAATGGCAGGGTCTTCCAAAGCAGGTAAGTATCCTTCCAAGGCTGTTTTAGAGGTTGTTAAAGCCTGTATTTGTTCATGGAGAGGGATTTCACCTTTTGGGGATGATAAGAGGATATGTTCTACTTGGGGGTTCCTACCCAAATTTTTCTTCAAATGTAATGTTTTTTTTGTTTTTCTTTCAAAGCTATATATTCAGTTTCCTTGGCTGGCATTCGGCCTTAGTTCCCCTTTATGTAGTTTGTGTTTGTTTAGGTCCAAGGTCATACCCTTGTCTAGTTGTGTTTTGATTTTTCTTTTCAATAAAACACCTTTTCCAAAAAAAAAAGAAAAAAAAGTTACTTGGGGGATATTGTAGCAATTTAATGAATTGAAGGGGTTAAGTGATATTGCACTTAAATGAAGACAGCTCCAAACGACGTTGTTTTGGGGCCTTTTTTTTTTTTTAAAAAAAAAAAATCCGTAAAAACTCCTCTTCCCCACCCCATTCACAATCGAGTAGTTGACAGAAGGAGGGAGAGAGGGAGAGAGAGAACGGAGTGACTGCTACGATGACCACCGCTGCCAACCTCCGCCACTGCCGACACCTCTGGTGACCACCAAGAGAACGGAGTGATTGCCACGATGACCACCGCCGCCGACCTCTCACCTCAGCCACTGCCAACACCTCTGTCGACTCCCCACCTCCGGTGACCACCATCACCAGATTTTGTAAATAATGTTTATTCAGATAGGTATTACTAAGGTGTTATGAGGCTACGGGAGGAAGTAGTGATTGTTGTGGCACACGATTTCCATGGATCTTCTAAAACACATAATGAGTTTGAATTCATTATTTTTCTGAAATTCGTTAGTTCCGTTGAGACGATTGAATTATTCGGGTTAGTAGAATATACTTAATTTTACCAAATTATTCACATGTGCCCATGGGGAAAAAATATGCATGGTTCTAGGTCCAAGCAGACACCGTAAACGGGGCACATTTATGCCCATGAAATGAAAGATAATCTGCGTGTTTCAGTGAGATGATCTTTTCTGAAGGTCCTAGTCTAAGCGAGAACTGCGAAGGACATTTACCGAGTGGAAGTTGGTTTTGTTTGTTTCTCAGCCGAGGATCTTCGATGTCGATGGTGCCTCTGCTCATCCCCCACTTTTGTAAAAGGATCTCCGCGGAGCTCATGACTTGGGCGTTTTTTTGCTGTTGATCGATGATAGAAGTCAGACTTTTCATGAAGTCCTTCATCCCCCTTGGAGCTTGCTTCCTGGAGTTTCCATTTCTTCTCGTCTTTCATTTGGTTTGTGTGGATTCTCGTTTTTAGTATGTTGGGTACTCCCTTGTCTTTACCAATGTCCAACCAGCTTGAACTTTTATGTGGACTACGTACTCGGAAAAATACGTATTTTGTCCATCTCTTTCCCGAATCACCTAAAGTCGGTGTTTTTATATTTTATTATTGCGTTTGTATACTTATTTTCGTGGTGTGCTTTCGCTCGCTTGGATGGAATTGTGGTCACTTTTCCCTTCAAGGAAGTGGCAAATTAGAAAATACTCTGATTTCGTGATATGCCTAGATTGTCTCAGCTTCGCTACATGCTTCAAGGGTTCCTTTTGTTACCGGAACGAGAAAGGTTCCGAGTATGTTCAATATTATGCTTCACATTTGCCTTGCAACAGTGGTACTTTGTTCATGGGGCTGTAACCAGGAGTATACTTTTTAGAGGAAAACGTAAATGTAATTTATATCGATAAAATCAGACACAAATTGTGTTGCGCATAAGCTTGTTGATCGAGGTTGTGACAAAGCTTTCTCCATCGGCTACCGTGAAAGGTCGGCAATAGGATTGCAAATCGACAGATAAACAAACAAAATACAACACAACACCAAAACAAAACAAGAAAAGCCGCACAAAGTCAGCTCCAGTGTCAAGCACATCAATATGCTGAAGAAGGTGAGTGGGGAGAATCACGGTTTGCACCATGCATCATACATGCCCATTCCCCTCACAAGCCGGAGGTCATAGCCGAAATATTGTCGGATCATCTACAGACAACGTCATCATTGCCATTGGGGAGCTTCAAAAACAGTGGCCAAGACCGATCGGTTGCAAGACCGTAACCCAGATCTCGCCTCCAGGAGTCCAAAAATGTGAGACCGGGAGATCTTCTCTTTGAGAAGATAAGCTGTTTATCCAAAGGAAAATGATTTTCACACCTCTCTATTATCCTTTTGCACTCCTTTTCTTTTTTTTTCTTTTTGTCATTATTCACTTTTAAATTATTGAATTACCTTTTTATCATTTTGCACTCTTATTTTTATTTTTATTTTTTTATCTTTATTCACTTTGAAATTATTGAATTATTCTTATCTCTTGAATCACTTTTTCAGTACGAAGGTAACCGGAGAAATATGGAGTTCAAACAGAAGGTAACTAGAGAAATCAATTCAATCTATTGGGGAAAACTTGGAGTACATAAATTTTTAGTTAGCTTCATTTAGTATGAACCACTCTAACAGACAAATGCAAAAGGTTTCATTATTGGTATGGTTGTAAATTTGAGGATGAAAAAATGACTTCAAAAAATTTTGAGTAAAGATTTGAGTCTAACTGATTACGTTAAAATTTTGAGTAAAATCAATTTTATATGAGTTTGAGTCAATGACTAGATTAAATTTTTAGGAATTTTACTCAATTTTGAGTTTTAAGTAAGGGAAAAAAAAAGGGGGTAACGAGGATGCTTTATTATTTTACTCCTATTTCAGATTTTGTTCACCTTCCCAAGTCGTCGTGGCTAAAAAGTAAAATATGTACTTGCCCCTTAAACTATCAAATTTTTTTTTACTTCACCCTTGAACCACCCTTGAACTACCAATTGAACACGCTTGCCCCTTTAACTATCCAAATGTTACTTAATTCATCCAATTTCCAACTTCCATCCATTTGTTGGATGGAAAAGTGGTGACTAAGGGTAATAATGTCTTTTACCTATCATTCTTTCTCTTCTCCTCTCCATCTGTTCAACGTGAATCCAAATAAGAAAAGAAAAACAGAGCATAAATATTGCAACTGCTCAAACAAAAATGAAGATGAAAATGAAACAGCTTTAACAACAAATTCATAGGCAGCAATCTATACTGGGTCAAGTTGGTTGTATCTATACTGGGTTTCTTCCAATCTCTATTGGGTTTTCTACCTATTTCCAGAACCATTTTTTTTTCTTCTGTTGGCTTTTTCCCTTCATGTTTTTGTTGTCATTTGCTCATTAATAAGACACAACAAAAAGCCAACACTTGGTATTGTACACATCAAAACCCCAATGGGTTCTCTAAAATAACCTTCCTAAATCCCGCCCCCACCCCGTCCTCCTTTTTCCCATTTCTGTACAAGAATGGTAGTTTTGAGCAAAATTAGAGCATTTTTGGGCATTGACATTATCAAATCCAATTCAAGTTTTGAGCAATTGGTCCCTCTCACGACTCAAATTTGGTGTTTGCCAACTTGCTATTGTTCGGCTGAAGGGTCTGCTGAAAACAAAACGCTCAATTCTTTTTCTTTTTCTTTTTTCTCCCGTTTTCTTTCTATTGTTTTAGAGTGGAGTAAATGTCCACACTACCCTCTTTTTTCGTGCCAAAAAGGTAGAGTAAGGGATAGGTGTTAACTTTTCCCTCCAACAAATGGATGGAAGTTGGGAATTGGATGAATTAAGTAAAGTTTGGATAATTGAAGGGGCAAGCGTGTTCAATTGGTAATTTAAGGAGGAAGTTAAAAAAAAAACCTTGATAGTTTAAGGGGAAAGTAAATATTTTACCCAAAGTAAAAACAGCTACATGCAATATTACTCATTCAATTCAAGTCTCATGCCCAAAGAGAGTAAATTGCATTCTACCTCCCTCAAGAGAGTAAATTGCATTCTACCTCCCTCAAGTTTGAATATATCTAAATGATGTCCCTCAAGTGTAAAGTTAATCCAGTTTAGACCTTACAAGAATCTGAAACTATTATTTAAATCCCTTATAAACACCTATTAACTGAATCAACCATAACGAGTTCAATCGTGGCCTCCATTTCTACTCGTTCCGCTCCAAAAAATATTTTAGTTAAACCAAGCCTATTAAACTATCAACTGGCCTACCAAACCAATTTTGTTCAATCACTAGTTTTTTGTCTATGAAAGATTCCAATAAACATTCTTGATTGCCTGAACTTGTGAGACACGATTGTTCATCCAATTGCACTTGAGCAGGAATATTCTGGCTCTAGTGACATGGAAACAAAATTGAAAGGGACGAAGAGGAAAAAATATGATCATAACGTACTGTCTCAATTTGATCATTGTTCAGGGAATCTTTCTGTAAAAAATAAAAATATTGGGTGTGTAACTGAAATGTCTCAAACCTGCTGGAAGTACTGTCTCACTTCTCTTCCTTTTTCACGCTCCCAAACACAGTCCTACTCCTCCCGAACACAGCAGAAAGGGGAGTTGGGATTCTTTCTCAAATTGGTATAAGAGGTGTTTGGCCAACGATTTATTGCATTTTCAACTTCTTTTGGGTTATGGGGGTTGGGAGCCCGTCTCCAAACATATTTTGATAGAATGTGTTTTCAGTTTTTGAAATTAGAGGCCAGAAGTGAAAAGTAGTTTTGGGGAGCTTTTCGACTTCACTGTCTACTCTCAAAACATTACTCTTCTTTCAAAATGCATTCTGCACATTTCTCTTAAACACTCATATCAGATTTAAAACATATTCTAACTAGAATCAATAAAGTCAAAAAATCTAAAAAGTTAAAAAAGAAAAGCTAAAAATAAAAATAAGGCTCCAAACACCCCTAGAGAGGGAGAGAGAGAGACTGAAATAGAGTAACCCGAACCCCATCCAGAGAGAAAAAGGGCAGTCTCCTCTTCGTTTCGGATTTAACAGGTCAGGTAAGGCTTGAAACCGCATCTCGTTGTCATTTTTCAGACATAAGCTTTTCATATTTCGGATTTCACATTTCAGGTTTTTCTATCTGTGTTTTTGTGTGTGCATTTACAAGTGCTTGTCATTCTTCTTGCTTAAATGAAAAAGTAGGAACACCCAAATCGGACGGTTTGCATTATTTTCTCATAGATTCATAGACTGCGAAAGGCGAAATGTTGCAAATGATTTATTTGAGTATGACAGATTTTTCCTATTGATCGAGGAAAGCAACTTTTGCCCTTTTGTTCTTTGCAAGATATTGTTGAACATAGACGAGGAATTTGATTTTTGTTTTCCTGATAGATAGTTGAAGTATTTGTTGGGATTTTAACACTCAATCCCACCCGAAACGGAAGCGTAAAAAAACAAGCACAAAAAAAGGAGACCACAAAATTTTATGTAGTTCGGCCCCAATAAATACTCCACAGGAGAGAACAATTTTCGCTAATATTGAATGAGTTACAATGACATAAAAATATCCAACCTAAGCCCACACTCACTTGTATTTTGATCTCCCTCACACTCACCAATTCTCACACAATTTCTCTCAATACACACACTGCCGTGTCTCTCTCCTTTTTTCTTCTCCAGGTATGCTTTCTCTTGCTCCACACACAAAACATACAAGCAAGTAGCAACATATGTAAATGCCCATGGAAAGTTCCAGATGACAACATGAAAGAGATCAACTTTCCACTGATTCCCATTAGGGCATTAAACCCATCTCCCAAAGGCAATGCAAAACGGACGTACCAAGCCACCAAACCATTTCACTGCCCAAGGACTTTATCTTCAAGGCCGAAAAATGCCATTAAAAAATTTCTCCTTTTTCAAATGTATTTAACTAGGGAAAACCCCAACAATATTAGACCATCTTTTAATTGAGTCCAACGTAACTCTAGGAAAATGTTCATATGGATCGTGCTTGTCTAGTCTTATTGGCTGAATTAATCCAACCGTATAAGGTATAGTTGATGGATTGAGAACTTCATGCCTTTTCAGGATATTAACGAGAGCTAATTGTTACTTTCTTGAAACTTCATAAAAGCTGCACAATGATGGGGAGTTGGAGATCTACGCGAGATATAATCAGTAATCTTCCAAGCAATATCGTGGAAAATATTCTCAAGTACTTGCCATTGAGGGATGCAGGGAGAACAAGTGGCTTGTCCAGAAGATGGAGGTACAAATGGGTAACACTCCCTCAACTGGTATTTAAAAACGAGTTCTTTTTAAGCTTGGGGGATTCCGGAAAAATCAAGGCAGCTGTTTACCGAGTTCTATTGCTTCATCAAGGACCATTGATAAAGTTCGAGCTGTATTATCCCCCATTCAAAAATTGTCTCGATATCGATAATTGGATCCTCATGCTGTTGAAGAAAAATATCCAGGACTTCACCCTTCGTCCTAATATGAGGCAGCAGGCCTCTCGCCATGAATTACCTTGTCACCTATTTTCTTTCCTCCAACTGAAGCATTTGGCACTTATTAACTGCGTATTCAAGCCACTGCCTATATTCAAGGGATTTAGTAGGCTTGTTGACCTTAGACTTGTAGATGTTATTCTTGCTCCAGAAATGTTAGGACAATTCATCTCTAATTGCCCCCTTCTGGAACGATTAAGGTTGTTTCACTGCACCCAGTTTGACTTCCTCGTCATCAATGCCCCTAATCTCAAAGAATTCATCTTTGTTGGCACTTTGAAATCAATTTCTTTCAAGAACACCCCACTTCTTGCAAGAATTTCGATTCAATTGTTTTCCTCAGATGCAAATGTTAAGTGGACAGCGGAAGAAGCAGGTTCCGAATGGGTGAGGTTTTTCCAGCGTTTGCCTGCTGCTATTGAGGACATTCACTTGGATGGTGCCTTTTTGGAGGTAAGAAATTTTCGCTTCCTTGATATCATTTGCTTGGTAGATCATGCTTCTTACTTTCTTCTCTGTATGTATTTGCTTCAAGTCATTTGCTGCAGGTCATATTCCAGAGAGAATTCCAAGTACTTCGAACCATCTTAAAGTTCTTGCCCTATCATCTTAAAGTTCTTGCCCTATCTTATATCAGTACTTGTGTTCTTGATCACGTCTCACATGCTCTTTGCTTGCTTAGAAGCTTCCCAACTTAGAGAGATTTGAAATCTTTGTGAGTAAACAATCTTTGTGAGTTATGCTTAGTGTTAACTGTTATGTATGGAGTATGGAATATGAAAGACTCTGACGAAGCGATTGTTCCGGGGGGGGTTTTTTTTTTTTTTCCAGATATGCAATAATGTTCGAAATGGAGGCCCTGTTGCAGAATATTTGCAAGCACAAGATTTTTTCGACATCTTCATTGAACAAGCTTCGAAAAGTGAAGATGTGGAACTTTTCAGGTGCGGAGTCTGAAATGCAATTTGCTAAGATTCTACTGGCACATTCAGCTATACTCGAGAAGATGGTAATATTGCAAGATCCAGATATTTTTGATGAGATAGGAGTTGCCATGTTAGAAGAGTTTACACGATTCCCGAAAGCATCTCCAAAAGCAGAAGTCGTGGATGATGAGTATAGTATAGCCTTAAGATATTACCGATGAGAAAGAAGTTGCAATGTTATAAGAGTTGACACGATCCCCGAAAGCGTCTCCGAAAGCAGAGGTTGTGTCCGTGGCCGGCCCTGGATGTTGATAATAGTTAGTTACTCAAGTTTTTCAGATTATATTTAGGAAAAATCTACAATACACACCCCTTTTAAGTGTGTACGATATGCACCCATTGTGTGGTTCATATTGCGCCACCTCATAAAAAATGACATGGAGAACCGGTCATTCGTAACATTTTCGTTTGTTTCGTAACTTTTATACTAAGAATTTGTAACTTTTAGATAATATGATTCGCAACATTTTCTTTCATTTCATAACTTTTTGTGTGTTTCGTAACTTTTCATGGGTTTCATAACTTTGAGATAAAAATTATAACTTTTTCTCAAATATGATTCGTAACACTTTTGTAAGTTCGTAACTTTTATACTAAGCATTCGTAACTTTTAAACAATATGATTCGCAACATTTTCTTTTGTTTCGTAACTTTTTGTGTATTTTGTAACTTTTCGTGGGTTTCGTAATTTTGAGAAAAAAATTATAACTTTTCTCAAATATGATTCGTAACATTTTTGTAACTTTTCGTAACTAATCGTGTGTTTCGTAACTTTTCGTGGGTCTCGTAACTTTAATTAGTTAGGTCACCTGTTGTTCAGGTTAACAAGTTACCGATTCGTAACTTTTTGTAATTGATTCGTAACTCTTAACGATCCAACGGTGGATAGCTTGGGTGCATATGATACACAATCAAAAAGGGGTGTGTATTGTAGCCGCTTCCTTATATTTAACCTAAAGCAAAGATCTGTAATCACCTTTAGTGGAGTTCATAGTCTGGAATTTCGACTCTTCTGTTCAAGAGAGTTGTACAAGTATCACCAACTGTAGTAAGGAAATTCAAGAAGCATTTCATTTCCCATAGCTAATACTCCTAGCTGGCTAGCTCATCTTTACATGAGGTTGAAACCAATACAGTTCTCAAGATAGATTCATGTTTATGAACCAAAAACAATGACTCCCTCCGTCGATTTTTAAGTGTGTGGCTTCGTAAATTCAAATTATTAAAGAGACATCATCGTCACACCTTTTCCATAAACTTTTATCTCCACTTCTCAAAATTATCCTCCAAATTACTCATTACCTCTTTACTGACTAAAATTTCAAAAGAGTAGAGTAATAATTGTACAAATTTTTACCCATTAACTTTTTTAAAACACACACTTATTGAGGGACAATCTAAAATGGAATAGTCAACTATGAAAAAGAGATAGAGGGAGAAGTATTTACCCAATTGTACTTCCAATTTATCATATTTAAAAAAAAGGGAAGAATAATTACACTATTCTTGAGGGGGTGGTAACTTTTGCCCTTGTTTGTAATATGAAAATTGCGAGCGTCCAATGGTTGTGCTGTGAAAATCTCGAAAACCAAACATCTAAATTTTCACTTTCAAAGATGTAGTTGTGAGAGGAAGTGAAAGGCACGAAGTATTTGGGAAAAAGGAAGTAGATAATCAAGAACCAAACAAGAGAGGTTGAAAGCTAAAAATTGAAACATATTTCATGTTGGCGTTGAAAATTACATCGTTCCATTGCCCTTTTTGGTTTTTAAAGTAGGAGTATGTCTTTTGGGCTGTAGACAAGGGAGGTTTTTTTTGGGGGGGTTCATTGGAAATTCATAGATCAAACAACCGAACAGAATAAACACATCTTAAGCTAAGTCTACCAATACAGTCATGGAAACAAAATTGAAAAAATGAAAAGATGGGGGGAAAAGGCTAGGATTTAACGGAAGTCCAGGGGGCGTTTGCGTTTAAGAATGAAGTTCAGAGTGTGTACTGTAACTGAAACTAGGGGTGTACACGGTTCGGATCGGATCGGATTGGCATGAATCCAATCCTAATCCACGAGTCACGATTTTTAGAAAATACAATCCGTGTCCGGACCAAAAGTCTCACGGTTCGATTCCAATCCGAACCGCGAGTCACGGATCGGTTCTGGTTTTATCCACGGATTACATGTTATATAAGACATTCCTGTTCACGGTAGTCGTAATCTGGCATAAAATTAAAAAAAAAAATCAAGAAGCATCCCAAACCCAAAGCACATTATTCAACTTGAAAAATACACCCAATAGCTGGTTATCAATAAAAATACACATCCAAACATCCAAACATGATATACCCAGTAGCTACATGATCACAGATTCACATCAATAAAAATACAGCCAGTAGCTCTCGGTAATTGGTATGAAGTATGAGGGAGAGGGAGAGAGAGAGAGAGGAACTCTCGAACTGGAAAATTAGATCTGGAAGTGAAGTTGAGGGAGGCGGTAGAAACTAGAAATTAGGTTTAGCAGACAAGTAAAGTATATATAGTAAAAGTAAGGGTAACAATTTAACCCCTAAGTTTTGAAATAGTTTACAGTTTACCCCCTAGTTTTTGTAAAATTGTGTGTGTGTATTTAAAAATATATATATAATAAAAATCTCACGGTCCGGATCGGTTAATCCACGATTTCGAAATCAAAATTCGTGTCCGGACCGCGAGTCACGGTTTACTATTTTTTCAATCCGTGTCTGGACCATTAATCCAAGGTTAAAATCCAAAAAGCACGGATCGGTTCGGTCCGAACCAGATTCACGGTTCACCGGTTTTTTTGTGCAGCCCTAACTAAAACCATCTCAAAGTACAAAGGCCTGAAGTGAAATTTCTCCAAAGTTTAGTTACACTTCGTACTACTACTGAGCAACACCGGGCCTCATCAGAATGGAAGTAGCGAAGCAGCGAAACCGACCCAGATAAAAGGAGATTAAGGGCACACCAAGTAAGTCTACATTACTATAATCGATTTCTCCTCTGATATTTGATTTCCTTTGCTTTTGTAGTTACACTTCTTAGGATTGTGGTTGAGGAACCCAGTTTTGTAGTATATTTTCTTCGAAGTTCAACTAGTGATACAAACCCTAATTTGCCCTATAGAGGGCGAAACAATTTAGGCATACAGATTTGAGCCAGACGACCAGAGCTGCTTTTTCTGGAGACTCTTCTCAGCTTTCTTGCTTCAGCGTTTTTCCCAAATGTGGGCTTGACAAAACAACCCATCAATTTGTAGCTAAATGGGGAAAAAAAAAAAACACATGAGATGACTGTGATAGTTGAGTACAAATTTTCCGACTTGATCTTTGAATGGAAAAACTAGCGTGAGTCCCAGAGGCTAGAGGGGGTTGAATAGGTGAAGCTCCCTTTTTTGATAAGCGCGAGAAGGTGCTATGCTCAAGTTGGCGTGAGTTGATTTCCTAGCGGGTGTGGGCTAATTAAGTCTTATTCCACTAAGCCAGTTTTTAGAATAAACTGGCTTTTTATGGTTTTTATGTAATGTATTGTAAGAAAAGACCTGTCTTGGTTTTTGGAAAAACTGTTTTTTGTTGGTGGAACAACCCCGAAGTTATGAATGATGCTGCTGCCAAAGCCAAACTGGTTTGATCTTTCTCAAAAGCCAGACTCTTATCCTTCACCCTTTTTCCTCGAACTGGGACAATCCTCGTGGAATAGCCACTAGAATTTTGTTATGATCAGAGTAATTTCAAAGAAATTTATTCATCTAATGAGCCATATCTCCCAAAGGCAAAGTGGTCCAATGACTTTGGGACTTTGACTTTTTGCAGCTAGTGGTCCATTGGTTGAAATGTGGGGATCCCATCAAAAAGTAGTTGTTTATACCAAAGAAGTGTGTGCTTATGGCAACTGAATTGCTGATTACTGCCTGAAAGTCGAAAGAAGTGTGATTGTGTTGTATAGGTAGTGATGCCAGAGTAAAAAGATAGCTATTCGAACTGACACTTCCAGTGGGATATTGATCGGAATTTTATCTACGAGGTTTATTTGGGCTGACTAAATAGTTTCTCTTGATTTTCTTTTATTTCTTTCTGCTGCAGTTATGGGTTAATAGAATTTTACAGAAGGTGATAGGATATACGGCTACTTAGTGTTCTTTTATTTTGTGGCAGGACATTATGGAGACAACATCACAGGTAGCTTGATTCTTTGATTCGGTTACTTTTGCTGGTGCGGAGTTGGTAGCAAGATGAAGAAAATGTGCGACTCAAACTCAGACATAATTAGTCATCTTCCAGGCAATATACTAGAAAAAATCTTGATGTGTTTGCCTGTACAAGATGCGGTGAGGACAAGTCTTTTGTCAAGGAAATGGAGATATGTGTGGGTGAAACTTCCTCAACTGGTTTTTGACAAGATGTTCTACAGAGGTTCAGGCAGAACAACACATGCTAAACTTTTGATGATTATTTATGAAGTTATGTTAGTTCACCGTGGGCCAATAATCAAGTTCGCACTCTCTTTACCTAGATTGGAAAGCTGTTCTGAGATTGACAAGTTGATTCTTCTTGTTTCAAACAATGATGTCCAGGACTTCACCCTTCACATGTTGAAGGGGGACCTTTATAAGTTGCCATCATCGCTATATTCGTGTTTACAACTGAAGCATTTGAATCTCCGTTCTTGCATGCTTAAACCTCCTCCTGGATTTCAAGGATTTACCAGGCTCCTTTCCCTTCGTCTTCGTGACGTTGTAATTGCTGATGACGTACTCTCAGTTCTGATCTCTAGTTGCCCACTACTTGAAGACTTGAGAATTTTTAGCTCCACCAGTTTAGATTCCCTTGAAATTGTTGGTCCTAAGCTTAAATACGTAAAGTGCGAAGCCTATTTCAGATCTATTTGTTTCACAAATACTCCTTGTCTTGGACACGTCTCAATATGTTTGAATGAAGTGTGCAAAGGAGATGTATCTAGCTCCGTCGTGCTTCTGGACAGCGTACCTGTCATTGAGTTTCTGGAATTGGACTACTGTTATGTTAAGGTAAGATTAGCTTAGCAAACCATGATTATTTGTTTATTCATTTTCATGTTCTTTGATTTTGCTGGGTTTTTTTTTTATCTTTTGCTTCTAGGGCATAACTGCAGGTGGTCTACCAACGAGGCTTCCAGCTACTTTGAACAACCTTAAAAATTTAAGGTTGAATGATATTTGTTTTGACGAACGAGATGAGGTCTCCTTTCTTATTTGCTTATTTAGAAGCTCCCCAAACTTGGAAGAAGTTACTATTTATGTATGTAGCGAACGATTTCATTCTTTTCTATGTTTGTTATGTGTAAATGCTGATTCTGTAAGACAGTTTGTCATTCTTTTTTTCTGAAATCCAGGCATTTCTCAAGGAGCCTTCTGCTATTCCTATTGTTCTAGATTTTTCTGAAGTGCAAGGCTGTTCAGATGTCGCTCTGAATCAACTTCGGAAAGTGAATATGCAAAATGTATCTGGCATAAAGCCTGAATTGGAGTTTATTAAGCTTTTGTTAGCCAAGTCACCGAAGCTGGACACTATGCTTATCAAGCTGAAGTCACAGAATGTCACTGATGAATTGCGGATAGTGAAAGAATTGACAAGACTTCGACGTGCATCACCCCAAGCAGAAATGAACTTCGAACATGAAGATGAAGATTGAAGTCTTAACAGACTCATTATGTCCTTTCTGGCAAGGTATCGTTGCTTCTTTTTTTTGTATGATCTTTTTTGTTGTCTTTTTCTGCTGGGTCCAAAATTGTGAGACAAAATGTGTGAATATTTGGTGATGCACAACTAGTTGCTTTTTATTAACGTCTTCTGTCACTGTCAGGAATTGTAAGCGAAGGAACATTTCTAGAGTTGCTATTTTAGTATCTCTTTGCCCACTACTTCGACAGCCGACACTTTGTAGCTCCAAACAGCTTCAATTACCTTCAGCTAATGGCTCTTAATCTTAAATGCTTAAGGTGTGAAGGCCTTTTCAGATCTATTTCTGGCAGAATGCCTCATGTTGCAAAAGTCTGTAATGCTTAGTTTTGAAAGGATTCAGGAATTTGTTACGATGTAATGACGGAGAAATATCGAACACTGTAATGCTTATTTTAGCATACCAGTGGTGGTGTTTTTAATATTAGATTAGACTATCCTTAGGTGAAGGTAAGATTGGCTTAGTAGAACCTTCGTTTTTTATTTGTTTATTTTGTTTGTTTACCATGCCTATTTTCTTTGATTTTATTCATTGTTTGTCATTCGCTTTTAGTGCATGGCTGCAAGAGTTGTACGAAAGAGGCTCCAAGCTACTTTGAACCACCTTATATATTCCAATGGGTTGGGGGGCGCTGCCGTCCCTCGGGAATCAACGGTTCAAATTCACAGATACTCTATTACCAGTAATAAATAACTCTTACTGGTAATAAATCATTTGCGAATCTAAACTGTTGATTGCCGAGATGGACGGCTCGAATGGAGTGGTAGCACCTGTCGTCCCTAACGGACAGCAGAGCACCCGGGTCCATTTCGAATTGCATGATAGTATCTGTTTTTGGAGCAAATGATGTCTTCTTTACTCCCTCAGTCCGTTTTAAATGCTCGCTTAGTTCCTTTTAAATGCTCATGCATTGTGTGACTTAGCGTCAAAACAATAAGTCTACGTTCACATACTATGGCTCACATAACTCTCACATATGCCTACACTGAAAAGCCTGAAATCCCCCTTCCTCTTCACCCTTTTTCCAGTCGATTGCTACAGAGAGGAAGAGAGGAGAAGATCGACGAATGAACTCCACCACCGCCGCCGCCGCCCACACCGACAAGGATGCCTCCAACTCCGGTGAGAGAGGACCAGCTTCGAATCGCACGGACTTGCTTCGAATCACGCCAACGACCTTTGAACCATACACGACAACTCTCTCTCTCTCTCTCTCTCTCTCTCTCTTGGTGATTTTTGCACAAAACTAGGGTTTCAATTTGGGAAACCCTAAACTGAGTTGCTGGGTAAAAAAAAAACCCAAATTTTGACCATGCTTCTTTTCCTTTATTTTTTGTTTGGCATCCAAATTTTCTCCATGGAACTTGGTGATGTGCTTTCTTTCGCCGATGGGATTTACGTTGATTCCATGAATTAGCAATGTAACATACAACTGCAGTAGTAGTATCCAAGTTTTTGTATGTTGACATTGCAACTAAAGTGAATCTTCTACTTTTTATGCCAGTAACAGAGTGATTATTTGTAAATTGGAATTGATAATACTCGCAAAGGCACGGGGGAATGGCTGAATCAAAAATGTGATGCCCGCGGTAAAAGAAATCACTTATGACAAGCATACAGCCCTACGGTTTTATAGTCGACTGATCTTGAATGAGTGCTGGAGTTTGAATCCGATTGTGTAGCTCTTTGCTTATCAAGAAGCAAACATACTTTTGTCATCTCCGCCATTCTGTATTTATGCCTGAAATATTAACATTGTGTTTGGTTGTCAGTTGTCAGTTTTGAGGGAAAAAAATTGGAGATATATTTTTGAGATAGTGTTTAGTTAGGTTTTTGGAAATGACTTTTGGGTTAATTGTTGGAAAGAGAAGTAAGTGGAGAGAGAGAGAAAGAGAAATGAGAATATTGATTGGAGAGAGGGGTAATGAGTAAAAAACAGAAATGAGACTAATGATTGGAGAAAGGAGTAATTAATGGAAAGAGAAGAAAAACAGGGGAAAAATTGTTTTGGAAATTTTTTCAAAAATGTGAACCAAACAAGGTGGACTTCTGAATTCTGATATTTTTTAACTTCCTTTTCTCCACTTGTATTGTTCTAGTTTAAACATCAAAGTTTTATTTGGATGCTTGTTATGTTTCTTGTTCAAATGACAAAACTAGGAAGAAGGCTTGAAATTGAATGGAATTTGGTATTCTACATTTGAATAGACCAGGAATGGAATTTGGTAACTATATTTGGAGTAAGTTGAAGAAATTGGAGGCAGCAAATAGCCAAATAGTGAGTTGGAGAAGTTGATGTCCAGCAAAGAATCTTTGGTATTAACAATGAAGCATTGGTAACAATAGTTTTCATTCTTATTGCCATTTGTTGGCAGATTGTAAATGGTGAATCAAAAGAAAATAATGGTCACCTCTTGTAATTGGGTTGAGTATTACCCACCTCTAGTAACCTGAATTTAAGTACTTGGATGTATTTTTAATGTAATAGAAGCAAGCTGTACTACCATTGGTTTGTTCTTTTACTTGGATGAAATGTGTTGTTATTGTGTAAGAGTAAAATCGAAACTAAAAATTTTACAAGGATGAAATTAAAACCAAGTGTATGGACCAAAATAGTAGATAAACCACATATATAGAAAATTACAGGGGATATAATATGATGGCGTCGGCGAGTCTAAATTTAAGGAAGTAGCAAATTACAGGGGATATATTGAAATAAAATGAAGTATAAGTGCTTATAAATATTGGGTCTTGCTAACCTACCCTTGAACCTTTAGGCGGAGGATAATCGAAACAAGTTTGGATATCAACATATTTAACAAAAATCGGTATATTTGTTAGCTGTTGGAGATTAAACAAATATGATGGCAGTCGGCGAGTGCCTAATTTTGGAAGTAGCAAATTACAAGGGATATATTTAAATAACATGAACTTAATGAAGCATATTAATGTGTGTGTGCATCTATAATGCCCAATACTTTGCCCTTCTTGTTTATCAGTTTTACATCCAAAATCCAAATCAGTATTAGTAATTCTGTTCAGAAGCTTTATTACTAGTACTTTTTTGGATCAAGTAAGGTAAGAGCACCATATGACCGGGATAGTTGGCCCAAAGGTTGTGTAGTTTTACTTCCATGCCTTGAAATTGGAATATAAGGTTGTGTTTCTTACAAATCTCAGGAAAATGATGAGCTTTGGCGAGACTTAAAATGAACAAGCACATATTTTAGCTTCTTTTTGTTTTTATTCTCGTCGTTTTTCACTAAGTAAGATGAGTTATTTTTTTTTCCCCTTTCTCACTATCCAAAGGACTGTTACCAGTGCAATGAGGTTGTTTGTTTAAATCATATGAAGAGCAATGGCAGAGCCAAAATTTAAACTAGGGAGTGGCACTGTGGTATGGGAGTCCACTTTTGTAGTTGCAAGTTATCCGCATTAGTGTGAAGTGGGGGTCTTTTTTTAATTTTTGGTCAAAAAGAATAAAAGTTTTGTCCAACTCTCATGTGGTCTTCATATGGAAGCCATTGAGGAATTACTATTATGATCCAAACCATTCTACTTAAAAAAATAAAAGTTTGCAGTAGTTATATGATGTATGGAGTAGTCCGAATACGGGTAGGCCCCGTGCAAAGTGAAAATTGGCCTGGGGTGGTACGTACCCCACCGCCTCACCGTATGGCTTCGTCACTGATGACATAAAAGGTGAGAATACCCATATAATGGAAAATAAGTCCTGATAAAATTAATGGTGTGGTCATGTTCACCATTTCCATTCGTTCCACACAAAGATTCAAGGCAAAGTGATGCAAGCCGTTTCAATATCTTGTGATTAAGGTTCAAAGTAGTTCAAATTGGATTTGAAAGATTAGTGAGGGCTCATAACCTTAGCTTGTTTCCTTATTTGCTTATGGGATGGGTAGTCAAACAAGTCCTTAAACCTTTCACTTTCAAACGGTTTCAACCATTTTCCCTTTGTGTTTGTGACAAATTTCAGTAAATGTTTGTATACTTTGAAAGATTACTTGGACGTAGGTTCGCACAAGCTTTAGAAGCGGAGCTTCGTCTAATTATGCCCCAACTACTTACTAAATTAAAATAGAGGTGAAGAATCTGGAGCTGACAACTTTGGTTCAACCAGAAACCAATGAAATTTTCTGCGGTGCCCCAGAGTGGCATTGGGTAAATCTCAGCACCAATGAAATAGGAACCTTTAGATTTAAAAATGGGTAAATCTCAGCCATTAGATCAAAACCACCTACAAAAAGTATGGTGCATTTGCTAAAAACAAGATGGTTTTGCGCCTTTCCCACCAAAAAACACAGTTGTACTTACCATAAAACACTGATTTTATTTACCAGTTCTTTTGCTAACACTTACTACAATACATGACTATACTTACCCCAAGATATGGCTACACTTACTATGTTTTATGGCCACTCTCTCTATAACTAGGTAACATTTTTTTTTAAACTAAATATTTACGCCAAAAAAATTGCCTTAAATTAAAATAAGATGTGGCTTGATGGGGACAACTGGCCTTTTTATGGGTATTCCTATGGTTAAATTCCTTAAAGACCCCCTCATCTATACTCATTTTCCACTCAGACCCCCTAACCTTTAAAAGCGTCCAAACTCACCTCCTCATTTTTCGCCGTTAGCCACACAGACCCCTTCTATTACATTACCGTTAAGTTTTAAGGTTAAATGTTACCAATTGGACGAAAATGCCCTAAATGAGATTAAAACTTAAAAGGATTACACACTCTCCCTTCTCCCACCCCATCTACAATATTCTCTCTCTCTTTGTGGCTCTCTCCCTCCCCCCTCACCATGAGAGACCACAAAAAACTACTAGCAGAACCCATAAACTTTCAAATTCTCACTCCTCTTACCAAATTGAAGGTAGATAATCCTCCCACTTCTGTTCCTAAGTATATTGGAGTAATTTAGAGTAGTTCTTAGGGATTGAAATGAGCCCGACCGGACAAACCGTAACTCAATTTTGAGTTTACTACCAGATTCACCAAATTGATATTATTTATTAGATCAACTACTGACATGATATTATTCTTGTTGAAGATGACTTCTTTGGTATTATTTTTGATGTCTGAATGATATTATTTTTCTATAAAACCACTTATTTGATATTATTTTTGTTCTATTTAATATCAATTCGGTCTTAAACGAAAAGGTTATAACAGTTTGATTTTATTGTTTAATAAAGTAGAAAATTTAAAAAAAGGATTTGTTTTGATAGAAATTTAGATTAAATGGTATAAAAATTGGCTCTTTCTTAATAAACGAATATTTATCTGAAAGAGAAAGAGAGGGTGTATTGTTTGTGATACCTTTGATCCAAAATTGCGCTTAAAAATTTAATTACCTATTATGTTGAGTAACTTAATTAATTGTGTGCTTGATTTGCATATAGGTTTTGGATGCATGGAATCATTTTCCTTAGAGTCTAATAAGACCCCATATGGTAGTAATCTGGCTAACACCATTCACCACCGCTTGAAAAAAAATAGAGGAACATGAGGTAGCATAGGTGTTGACCACATCGGATAATTTTCCCTAAGAGCATAGACCTAGGAAATTCATTACGTTTCTCCTGATCCTATTAGCACCGCTTGAACCGACTAACAGAGAGTGAGAGAAATCGGCAAGGAAGAAGAAAAGGGAAAAGAAAGGAGAGAAATTCAGAGGAGGTCCAGGGTTGCTAGAATTGAAGTTTTACTTGGTAATTACATGCTTTCTTCTACTTGATTTCATTAGTTTTCATGTTCAATTCATGTTTTGTTGTTGGGTTTATGATTCGGCACCATGGAAACCCTTGATTGTGGAGTTTTGAAAGAGTTCTTGGTGAATTTTAAGTAAATTCATCCCATTCTTGAATCTCTGTAAATCTGCAGATTCTAGGTCTTGTTTCTAACTGATTTTGGGGGATTTTATTGACTGGGTTTCACAACTCATAATTTTCTGAAAATTTTACTGAGAGTTCCTCTATGGGTTTTCTTGGTTGGGTTAAAATTTCGGACTTTGATTCCATGTATAGAGTCCTGTAGAAATTTTGGAAGTTGCTGCTGTCAATTCGCGTTTATGCAGACTGCACTGACACACTTTGGGAAAACAGTCATAACTTTTAGCACGGGTATCAAAATCGCGCACCGTTTGATTTTTCCGAAACTAGACTCGTGTATCTTTCTGTCCATATAAGATTTGTACCTTAAATTTGACTGTGCAAAAGCAGTTTTTGAGTTAAAGTGCAGAGACATGCAGTTTCTACAATTCTGTTTTTCTTCTCTCTTTAAGTAGGTGTTCAAGTCTTGTCCGAACTCCGTTTTTGACCTATGAGCTATCGATTTGAAGCTTATGAAGTGTATTTTGAGTTGGTGTGGGTTTTGTATCAAGGAGTTGACAAGTTGCATCATTTTTAGATCCTTAAGTTTCAGCCTAGTTTTATCGTTGGACCTTAAAATGTTATTGTGGATACTTAGATCATTTAAAAAGTTTAATTAGAGTTTGTGACTCCTTGAATGGCATCTAACATGTATCTACATTACTTGTTTACTCTAGGAAGTTCGAGTGGACACGTGGACCGAGGTGAGTGATTCTTACCCAAACCATACGGTTTTTTGACGTGTTTTGCTACCGAACTTGGAAGCTGTGTTTTGTTACATGATTTTCTTAATATTATGAACTCCATGGGCTTGAAATGAAAGGTGGACACTTTTATTATCTATTAATGGCATCCCTTACGTCCCAGCTTGCTAGGGGACAGTGCTAAAAGGCTAGCAAGATGTGTGTGTGTATGCTGTGGGATAATGCGATAGACGTCTAGCTTATCCGCACCGGGGACTCCTGGTGAAGCATTGTGAATATTGTGTGGGATGTGCATTATAAATTATATTGTGAATTGTGAATTCCATTTGGAATATATGAAGTTGAATTGGATTACTTTAAAGGCAAGTTTTTTTATACAGTCCATGGAAGGCGTGTGGCCTGTGTGATAATCACTCATATGAGCTTTAGCTTATGTAAATGTTTTTCCCACCTTTCAAGTAGCGAAGAGTAGGGTGTCGTGGCATAATCTGTGGAGCCGTGGCTTGTGGATATGTTGTAGATAGGACGTAGACAGGATGTTGTACTTATCTACTCTTTTGGCTTGTAAATATGTGTGTTTAGTTGTAAATCTTGTAAAATAAGCACAGCTCTGGGATGTACTTTAAGTTGAGATCCTGTTGTATAGACTTGTTATGTTTTTTAATGTTAATACAGGCTTGAGTTCCGCTGCATAACTCTATGAGTCCCTTAGTGGTCATTTGTTTATCGATTGTTTAATGCTATGTTGTGGCCTAAGTGATGATTTCACTAGCACTTTGTTATGACTAAGCCTATAGGGTCGGGTCAAGGTCGTGACATTGTTTCCTTTTTATTATGTAATTTGTTTTGTTTTCCACAAATTAAAAAAAATATACACATATCTTTTTTTTTTTTGGTGTGTGTTTTTAAATGAAACAAATGTAGATATTTAGAGGAAAAAAATCAAATTTGAAAACAAAACATGCACACTCCAATTTTGAAATAAAAAAACAAATTCGCTAAATTTTATTTTTGAAAACACAAATTTTTTGTAAACAAATACACTAAAAAACTAAAAGAAAGAGAGAGGGGGTGACTGTGGATGATTTTCATAGATGAGGGGGTGAGTGTGGGTGTTTTTAAGGGGTATTATAGTCATTTGTCATCATTCCGTTAACGGCGTAAGAGATGTTGTGCATTTCGCATAGATGAGGGGGTGAGTTTGGACGCTTTTAAAGGTTATGGGGTCTGAGTGGAAAATGAGTATAGATGAGGGGGTCTCTAAGGAATTTAACCTATTCCTATACATGAACTGGACAAAAAAAAAATGGACATTTGAAGGCTGGATGGGAGATCTTACGACTGAGGAAAAATTGGGACATGGATGTCCCAATACCACTTTGGGACACCATAGTCGGTGCCCACCAATCATTTAGCACATTGTAATCTTCAACTTCCAAAGCTAGAGGTACCTACCCTACTGTTTTCGTGCAACAAAGATACAAATAATGTTGTCCTAAGGCTTAGTTTTTCATTTGATAAAATCAGAATCTCATAAAATTAATGGGTTGATTTTAGCAAATGAAAAACTAAAACTAGGCCTAAAGAAGCACACCCAATGCCGTAGAGCATAACCACTTGAACTACTCATTACAGCCATTGACAACATAAGGCCCACACAAATTTTCCCACGAGAAAAGAAATCCATCCAAATTATTTTTTGGGGAAACCAATTCACAGAATATCTGAAAAGTTTTTTTTCCTACTTGTTCTATTTAGAGGAAGCCAATTCACAGATAATTGAAAAACCAGATCAGTTTTTTGTCCAATCCAGGGGCTTTAGTGAGCAATCACAACCGTTCGTTCAAAAATTAATGGTTCAAATTTTAAAAAGACTCATCAAAGGAAAAGTTGTATCTTCCGGAGAAGAGTCTTTTAACAAAATCTAACCAGTGAAAACACTTTGAATAGCTGTAATTGTTCACTATAAAACCCCCAACTTCGTCTTTTCACCCTAATCAATATTCAGTGCAAACCGTGAATCGAATGAGAGAGTGATAAAGAGTGAGAGTGTGTGTGTTTGGTGTATAGAGTGGCAGAGGGGAATCGAAGAAGACGATACGAAGATTGAGACAACTGTTTTAGAGTGAAATACTTTTGTCCCCTTTTAAGTGTCAAATATATGAATACGTGCATTTTTAAACTCCCGAAAATATATTTCTCTATATAATATGTAGTAAAATATTTTTTTTATACTAAATTAAAGTCCTCGTTGAGCACTTTAATTTGGTGCTAAACAATTTTAACAAGATTCTACGGAAATACAATAAATTTTTTTACGTCCAAGAAATATACACGTTTCTAAATTGGACGTATAAAAAAGGAAGGATGGAATAGGTACAGTAATGGTTGGGGAAGCACAGTGAAATTTGGAAAAACTCCTCGAGAAATGATATATATATTGAATTTTCTACTCTCTCATTCATATCTGAGTACTCCATTTTCGTAGAAATTCAAAATCAAAACTGCATTAACACAGGATGGGATAATGGATAGGTTAAACAAGCCATAAATTACAACTAACCCTAATTCCCAAGTGTTGAGCTTAATTGCTCCTCGGAGTTCCTTTCAATTTCTCAATGTCACTTTTCACTTTTTGAAATTTCGTTTTCTCTATAACAACTCTTAATCACTTTTCGAGGTGGTAAAAGTAAAGTCTCTTCTTCTCCACAGCTTTCTGTACTATTTAAATGAGCCTCAGAAAATGGTTCAACTCTTCATTATTTAAACAGAGTTCCGAAGTAGCACAGCAGACGCACCCGTGTAAGTCTTGAATTGCTCCTTATTCTATTTTGAGCCAGGCAATGTAACGACGGCAATATGCATGGGAGCTGACCTCTTGATTTGTTGGAATAGTTAGCAACGTAATGGAAATGGATGGCTCAGGATTTAACCCCCGGAAAAGGAAAATGACTGGCTCAACTTCAGACAGAATTAGTGATCTTCCATGGCATGTACTACAAAATATCTTAGGGTGTTTAGGGGTACAAGATGCAACGAAGACAAGTATTTTGTCAAGGAAATGGAGGTACATCCGGACCGAACTTCCCGAACTCATAGTTAATGATACTTTCTGCAGACGATTGGTTTCAAGGGCAACAACAACAAGGGCAACAACAGACAAACATATGTTGAATATTTATAAAGTTCTGCTACTCCATCAGGGACCAATACTGAAATTCACTCTCGCAGTGAAGTTGGTTAGCTGTCCTGAAATTGACCAGGTGATATTTTTTGAATCAAAAAATGGTATAAGACAACTTACCCTTCACATTCGGGACGGTGAACCTTACAAATTGCCATCAATTCTATTTTCATGCCTACAACTTGAACATTTAAATCTCCATTCCTGTGTGTTCAAACCTCCTCCTGGGTTCAAAGGATTTACCAACCTCCTTTCCCTTGAGCTTCACAAGGTTTTTATTGCGGGTGACTGTAAGGACTAAGTTTCGGATTCCTTTGTTTTGGCAATTCCGTTTGACAAAACACACATATACATCGAGTTGTAATTTTATTTATTCTTAGAGAGTCTGTTCTAGGATGTGGAAAGGAATCTTATTTTTTGTATTTAAGTGCGGTAGATGTTAGTCAAATTATTATTGGGCCAGTTCATGAGCGTGTTGGATAAAACAAAGGAGGTTGATGACTTGACCACAATGAGATGGATTTTGGCAAAGACGGACCGATCGGGTGCTCTAGCGGCAACTTCAATTTTTATTAAAGGACAAGTAAAAAGAAAAAAAAAGGAAACTAGGCCCAGCCAAAAGAGGCCTAATTGGAGTCTTGTAATTTTCCTCCTAGGGTTGGACTTTGACCGTGGTCATCTTATCTCTCTTATTATATAAAGAATAGAGGCAGCAAAGGAAAGGCTAGAAAGCCATCACATACGTCCACTGTTATAAAATGAATAGCTGCGGCAGTAGCATGTCTTGGGAGGACGGCGACTTTTGAGAGTTATTTCTAAGGGCAATTTTTGTTAGATATATTGGAAGGCTTGCGGACTCAAGGCTGTTGGCAATCAAGATCATTGGGTGCGGTGTACGTGTGACTCGGCAGGTGATACTTAGAACGTTGTGAGGATTTACTTCGTTTGGATAGGTATATCTGTAATTGCACAATGGTTATAGTGATTTTGATTCCTTCCCGTGGTTTTTTACCCATTTAGGGTTTTCCACGTATATCTCTATGTTGTGGGATTTGATTGCTTGCATATTTTCTGCTAGTTATTAATTAGTGATTTGCATTCATATTTTAGGGTTTTTTACGAATTGCTAAGGAACCCTTGTTTTTTCAGTGACGTACTTTCAAGTCTTGTATTCAGTTGCCCGCTACTTGAACGGCTGACACTTCATAGCTCCACCAGTTTCGATTTCCTTGAGATTGTAGCTCCAAAATTGAAACAATTATTGTGTCAAGGCCATTACAGATCTATTTGCTTCCGGATACCTTCTGAAATTGTAGATTTCTCAGTAGGTATGGAAGGGTCGAGGAATCAATTGGGATTCAATGGAGGAGAAATATGCAACTCTGCCAAGCTTCTTGGTACGTAGTTTACCTATTGTTGATTTTCTTGCATTGGACTACCAATATGTGAGGGTAAGATGATCTGTTATTCGTTTATTTATTTAACTTTTTTCAAGCTATTTTCCTTTGAGTTTTTATTCATTGTTTGGCTTTTGCTTTTAGTCCCTGGCTGCAAGGGGTGTACGGGAGAGGCTTCCAACTACTTTAAACTGCCTTGTATATGTCCAGTTGTATGACATCTGTTTTGAAGAACTAGATGAGGTCTCAACTGTTCTTTATTTAATTAGAAGCTCCCCAAACTTGCAACAATTTTTTATTCGCGTGAGTAACGGCATATGTTATCGCTTATTCTTTTTAATGTATCATTTGATAAAACCTTTACGGCGCTAACACTGTTACGCCGTTTTTCTTTCCAAACTCCAGCCATTTCACGGTGCAACTGCCGCTATTGATGCTGTTGTGGAACATTTTGACTTGCAAGGCTGGTCAGATGTGTGCTTAAATAAGCTTTTATTTGTGGACATGGAAAAGGTGTCTGGCACAAAGGCTGAAATGGAGTTCATTAAGCTTCTGTTAGCCAAATCTCCAAGGTTGCATACACCATGGATATCAAGCTGAAGTTGAAGGAGTGTGTAGAAGAATCTTGGATTGTGAAGGAGTTGAGTGGATGTCGACGTGCATCAACTCGGGCAATAATCACTTTCCCAAAAGGAAAATGATACGTACCCAAACACAAGTTACCCAAAAAATACCCAAACACACACACACAAGTGTGGCTCCCACACACACTGGAGGTGTGGCTCCCACACACACTGCACCTCCAGTGTGTGTGGGAGCCACACTTGTGTGTGTGTGTTTAGGTATTTTTTGGGTAACTTTTTTGGGTATGTAGTGTTGCTTTTCCCAAAATGAAGGCAAATGAAGATCAAGGTCCCTCGAGTTACGGACTCCCTTAGCTGGATGTTTTGTTTCTCTGGGTTTTGAAACTCTTGGCATTGGCACTCTTTTGGAACTAAAGGCATCCCATGAAAATTATTACCCATTAGCAGAACGTGTTGGGAAAATAAGAGAAATATAACACAGCTCAAACACAACTCTATTCTATTGATATATAACAGGAATCTAATTACACTTATTCTTTTAGTCTCAAACACTCTACATATGCTTATTGATCTGTATTTCTTTTAGTTTCACGGACTCTACATGTGCACTGGATAATTTTTCCTCACACTAGTGGTGGGGGGAGGCCGATAAAGGGCTCCCTCGCATCTCTCTCTCTCTCTGCTCTTTTTCTTTTCTATTTCCTCACACAAATTCAATTGCATAGACTTAATTTATGGGAGGTTGCTTGAGCCTTGAGGTGTGAATGCAATCTCCAAAGTCCACAAAACTCACTGCCTTGCCAATCCAAAATCTTTCCACTTGCACCCCTATCTTTGACTCTTAGGAAATACAAATCAAGCTTAACTTTCAACATAATAAAGTCCTTTCTGAGCTTTATTTATTTATTTTTGCATTTGTTAAGTAAAATTTAGTTTTTTTTTTTTTTGCATTTTCTAGTTGACATTTGGTTCACCTTCTTGGTTGCAATCATTTAACAAGTAGTTTCCCAATCAAGTGACTTTTGCAATCACGTCCTCGGTTATTTTCTTGAGGTATGGCATACTAGTATTTACTCGAAGTTGTTCCCACAAAACTTACAATAGCACATATATAGTGGAGGATGCACCTATGTACAAAATCTAAAGTAGGCTCTAGCTAAGTATACGGATACGTCGTGAACACCATTATAACCCGTTTGAAATGGGAGGACATATCTCTATCCTTTTATTTAATTTTAATTTCATCTCGTCAAATAATTAGTAACCACTCGGTAAATTCTAAATCCAATTGTATTTGAGCACTAAATAGTGTATTGACTTTTATTGCCACAAATGACATAGAACCTCAAGAGGCCTTTGGCCAACGGACTAGGAGTTCGGCTCCTCTTCCAAGATGGCAACACTGACTTTCGTCAATGAAAGAAAATCTCTGTACAGGGGAAAGGATGAAAAAAGAGTCGCGCTTTATCATAGTTTTGGGGGGACTCTATTACAATGAAGGTTAGGGGGGTGTAATTGAAACTGATCAAAGTATAGAGGGTCAAAATGTAATCTCACCGGACCGGCTGGCGGCAGTGATTGTCCTCTCTTCTTTCTCTTTCCTTTTTCAGTTTTCACAACTCCCAAACCCAGCAGGAAATGATAGTTGGGATTTCTCAAATTGGTAGAGAGAGAGAGAGAGAGAGTGAAATAGAGAAACCCTAACCCCTTTCACCTGGAAAAGGGCAGTCTCTCCTACTCTTTCTTCTTTTCAGATTTCACGCGCAGGTAAGTCTCCACAATCCAACACTGCACGTCGTTAACATTTTCCAAGCACAAGGTTTTCATATTTCTCCGTCATAATGAGATGCAATAGAGGGTAATTCCAGTGGTTTTGCCATTTGGATTCCCAAAAAGTGGCCATGAATAGCGTCATTTGGCCAATAAATTGCAATGTTAGTTCATTGTCATTTGCAATGTCATTTCTTCCGATAATTCCCCTTGTATCTTTTTTGCCTAGAAAACAAGAGGGAAGGAGGGATTTGGTGGTTGGCTATGCTGATGTTGCAAAAAGGGCCATTTTTTGGGTGAAAATGGTTGGGACAAATGGATACACCCATTTATGACCGGACAAATGGGTGGCCATTGGGTAGAGTTTTTACTTTGCAAATTTTTCCTTTTTTGGGCAATGGCTCAAGAGATTTTACCACCACTGAACTTGCTCTTACTTGTATTTAGTTTCATGTTGATCAACGGTATTAACAACCAATCAAGTTAGGTTTTTGGGAAAAATTTAGAGCAACATACACAGGAATTGGGGATCCTGTAGTGCGGTGTGCAGCATCGTGCTACTGGATTCCCAGATCCACTCATACTCATCGATCTATGAGGTTCAAAAAGTGGAACCCATGTACGCAAATACACTAATTGTTGAGTATTGTGGGTCAAGTTGGGGCAAATTTATTATTATGATAAAAAAGAGAGAACAATAAACAAAGTTATTGTTTCGGGCCATTGCCACTTAATTGATCCCATGAAGGGGACTTTGTTGTTTCAATATAGTCCATTAATCTATTATTGATACTTGCAAGTTGCAACAATTAACTTTTTCTTGTCATTCTGGCAATTGCACGATTCAAAAAAATTTTGAATTCTGATTAGCAAGAAAAAGCTTTTGAAAAAGGCTAACCCGCCCGGCCAATTGGGCTAAGCCTGTGGGCTAGGCCTAGGCTTCAACTTTTGCGACAAAGCCTATCCCGCCAAAAGATCAAATTTTTGCAGGTGGGGCCGGCCCACCTGCACTGATGTTGACCCTTGCGATAGTTTGTGTCAGAGCTGTAGTGCTAAACGGTGCCGTAATCAAACACACACACACAAACCACACACACAAGAACACAGAGTATTTACGTGGTTCCCCAAACTGGGTACGTCCACGGAGGGGCAGCGGATTCTATTATGTAGGAGGATTACAACAATCACTCAACTCACATACAACCTCACCAAACACTCGTGTATCACTCTCTGCTCTCTGATTTTTGTTCTCAACTAATACAATTAACACAGCCTATGAGTTCCTTATATACACAGTGACAGGGAGGAATGCTCTGGCCATGGAGGTGTAAAGCCACTGAGCAAACAATGCACATGGCCACACATGGAAACTTTCGGCTGGCACATGGAGAATAACAAACCATTGTTGTCTCCCACTTTACAGATGGAGGAATGGAGCCAACTCATCTCCAACTCATCTCCATTATCAACAATCTCCACCTTGGCGACAATCCTCGAATCAACGCTGCCCCGATGCGCCCTTAGGCGCTACCTGTCCGAGAGATATTGATCAAGTCCAAACAGTGCTTGAACTTGATCCCACTGACCACCTTCGTCAACATATCTGCAGGGTTATCTGCAGTCGGAATTTTCTGAAGCAGAACATCCCCTTCTTCTACAATTTCCCTGATGAAATGGAACCGGACATCGATATGCTTGGTGCGCGAATGATGGACCTGGTTCTTTGCCAAACAGATGGCACTTTGACTATCACAGAAAACCTCCACGTTTTCTTGATCGATTCCCAAATCCTCTATCAAACCATGAACCCACATAGCCTCTTTGAAAGCCTCTGTTACTGCCATATACTCCGCCTCTGTAGTAGACAAAGCCACCGTTGACTGTAACGTTGACCTCCAACTGATTGGTCCTCCAGCAAGTGTAAACACATAGCCTGTTGTCGACCGTCGCTTATCTAGGTCACCAGCATAATCAGAATCCACATATCCAACCAAATGCTGACTACTTGTCTTGTTTCTCTCGAACTTCAAACCAACATCCACAGTACCCTGCAAGTACCGTAGAATCCATCTCACAGCCTGCCAATGCTCCTTTCCAGGATTGTGCATGTATCTACTAACCATGCTAACCGCGTGTGAAATGTCTGGCCGTGTACAGACCATAGCATACATCAAAGCTCCCACTGCATTAGCATAGGGAATTTGAGCCATTTGCTTCCGTCCGTTCTCCGTTCTCGGCGACATCAATGCACTGAGCTTGAAATGAGCTGCCAAAGGTGTACTAACAGCTTTCGCCTTCCCGTCAATACCAAACCTCTGCAACACCCTCTTCAGATATTGCGTCTGAGTTAAACAAACTGTGCCTTTAATCCTGTCTCGCTGAATTTCCATGCCGAGAATCTTCTTAGCCTCCCCGAGATCCTTCATGTCAAACTCCTTGCTGAGCTGAGCTTTTAGTCTATCAATCTCCACCTTGCTCTTACATGCAATCAGCATGTCATCGACATATAAGAGCAAATAGACAAATGATCCATCCCGGAGTTTGCGGAAGTAAACACAATGATCGAACTGACTTCTTGTGTACTTCTGATCCATCATAAACTGATCAAATCGCTTATACCACTGTCTCGGTGACTGTTTCAAACCGTATAGCGATTTCTGCAGTTTACAAGCCCAATTCTCCTTTCCTGCAACTTTGTATCCATCTGGTTGAGCCATATAGATCTCCTCATCCAGATCTCTGTGTAGAAAAGCTGTCTTGACATCGAGTTGGGCTAACTCGAGGTCAAACTGAGCTACCAATGCAAGCAAGATCCTGATTGACGAATGTTTGACGACAGGGGAGAATACCTCGTTGTAGTCGATCCCCTCCGTCTGAGCGTAACCCTTGGCTACCAATCTTGCTTTGAACCTGACTTTCTCAGATCCTGTACCCTCCTTCTTGGCATAGACCCATTTGCAGCCGATTGCTTTCTTGCCCTTAGGAAGTTGCACCAACTCCCAAGTCTGATTCTTGGAGAGTGAACCCATCTCCTCATCCATCGCCTTCTTCCACTTGTCACTGTCTGTACCCTGCACTGATTCCTTGTAGGTGCACGGAATACCATCGTCTGTGACTGGAAGAGCGTACGCCACCACATTGGCATATCGAGCGGGTTTCCGGATGTCCCGCCTTGGTCTGTTAACTGCAATGGACTCTGGCTGCTGCAATGCTTCCTGAATTGGAGCCTCCTCTTCGAGAATGTCCTGCTCAACAGAATGATCCATAGGACTCTCAACTGGCTGATCAGGCCGTACTGGAACAAGTGACGACTCTACTCTCGCTTGTTCTGAATGCTCCACCTGCTGTAGAACATTCGGCTCCACATTCTCCTTGGAAGGAACCTGCTTTAGCATAGCAGATTCATCGAAGGTAACATCCCTGCTTATAACAACTTTCTTTGTCTCAGGACACCAAAGCTTGTATCCCTTTACGCCTGGATTAAAGCCCAAGAAAATCGCTTTCTTGGCTCTCGGATCCAACTTTGATTCAGTTACATGGTAGTAAGCAGGGCATCCAAAAACATGTAACGAATCATAGTCTGCAACAGGTTTCCCAGACCATACCTCCAATGGAGTCTTCCCTCCAATTGCTGCCGACGGTAAACGGTTGACAAGATGTGAGGCATATTCGATTGCCTCTCCCCAGAACGCCTTGCTCAATCCGGCATTTGACAACATGCACCGGGTTTTCTCCACCAAAGTGCGGTTCATGCGTTCTGCTACTCCATTTTGCTGCGGCGTCCTCACAACTGTGAAGTGTCGGACTATCCCCTCCTCCTGACAGACTTGGAGAAAAGGATCTGACTTGTACTCTCCACCGTTATCAGACCTCAGCGTCTTGATCTTTCTGCCTGTTTGCGTCTCCATCATCTTCTTCCAAACAAGGAAGATTGGAAGAACCTGATACTTATGATTCATGAGATATACCCAGACTCGCCTGGAATAATCGTCAATGAACGTCACGAACCATCGTTTGCCTCCCAAAGTCGTATTTTTTGTTGGACCCCAAACATCTGAATGAACATAGTCCAGAATCTCCTCGGTGCGGTGAACACCAGTGCCAAACTTGACTCGAGTCTGTTTGCCCAATACACAATGCTCACAAAAGCCAATTTTCCCTGTCTTGGCTTCTTTCAACAAGCCTTGCCTCACCAAGCCCTGTAAGGCCTTTTCGCCAGCATGCCCTAAGCGCATGTGCCATAGCCTAGATGCATTGTCTTCGTCTGAGCATATAGAAACAGACGCTCTCCCTGTGACTGCACAACCGTCTAGGAGATACACGTTCCCCTTTTGGCTGCCTTTTAGTACCACTAGCGCCCCTCGAACCACTTTTAACACTCCACCCACTATCGTAATCTTGTAGCCCTTTGCATCAAAGGCTCCAAGCGAAATGAGATTCTTCTTCATGTCCGGAATATACCGAACATCTGTGAGCACTCTGATCGTCCCATCATGCAACTTCAAACGGATTGAACCTATCCCTTGTATTCTGCAGGTTGTCTCGTCACCTAACAGAACAACTCCTCCATCGAGATCTTGAAAACTCGAGAACCATTCCCTGTTGGGACATATGTGGTAGGTACTTCCCGAATCTAGTATCCACTCGTCTGAATGGCCTGGCGATGATGAAACACATAGTGCTGACTCTAGCTCATCCATTGCAACATTTGCAACTGGTTGTTTGTTCGGACAGTCATTCTTCCAGTGTCCTTTCTGATGGCAAAAGGCACACTCGTCTTTCGCCAATCTCCTCCGTTCTTTGGATTTGGCACCTCTGGATCTTGAACGAGACCTCCCTCGGCCTCCTCCACCAGACTTCTTGCCCTCGGCAGACTTCCTGGTCTCAGTCCTGCCTCTGGTGGTCAATGCTGATGCTGACGGGTCTTGGTGAATCATCTTGTCCTTCCTCCGTACCTCGTTATTCATCAAAGCATTTGAAACGTCATCATACTTGATTTCATTTTTACCATACAATAAGGTAGTAGTTAAATGATCATATGATTCGGGCAAAGAATTTAACAATAGTAAAGCTTTGTCCTCATCCTCAATGGAAACATCAAGATTTTGTAAATCAGACAAAATCTTATTGAAATTGTTTAAGTGCTGGTGCATAGTTATACCTTGCGAGTACTGGAACCGATAGAGCTTCTTCTTGAGATATAGCCGATTCTCAACACTCTTTGTCATAAACTTCTTCTCCAACTTCTCCCATAGCTCTTTAGCTAACGTTTCCTTCATCACAAAGTACTTCTGATCCTTTGTGAGACATAACCGGATGGTGCCACATGCTTGGCGATTGAGCTTTAACCAATCCTTGTCTGAAATATCATCGGGCCGCTTCTCCAACGTCATATCCAACTCCTGCTGATATAAAATATCCAAAACTTCGCATTGCCACATGCCGAAGTTATTTGTTCCGTCGAATTTCTCCACCTCGAACTTAGCATTGGAAACCGTATTCCTTTGCCCATAATTGTTCGTAGTGGACGAGGACTCCGCGACACCCTGTGGAGTTGATTTGGGAGTGCCTGTGAGAATTTCTTCTTCTCCGTTGGCCATCACAAGACCTCACACTCCACCAAAGTTGATTTTCGATGCTTGAAAACGTCCGAAAACACGTTTTTCTCACCAAAACTCAACTGATCTTCAACTTCGGATTCGAATCACGGAAAACAGAGCACGGGGTTGGATCCAGAACGTCGAGTTTGTGCGGGAACCGGACTGAACCGGCCGTGAACCGGCCTGAACCGGGTTGAACCGGGCTATTGAACAACTTCTGGCAGTGAACCGGACTGAACCGGACTGAATTGGACCGGGACTGAACCGGACCGGGTTGGATGAACCGGTTTTTAACTGAACCGGACCGGTCTGTGAATAGTACCCGGGTGAACAGTACCGGATGAACAGTAGCCGCGTGTGAATAGTACGCGGATGAACAGTAACCGCGTTTGACCGTTTGACTGTTTGACCGTTTGACCGCGTGAACAGTAACCGCACGGGTGAACAGTAACCGTGAACAGTACACGCGTCTTCAACCTCTGGGCAGCGCGTGAAATACACTCCGCGAGTGGATCTAACGCGCGCTACACGCGCAAACTTCTGGAGGCGCGTGAGGGAGCTACGGACCTCCGATTGAGTTGATTCCGGCGGCGTTGGCTTCGTCTCTTCGAGGGCTTCTTGATTCTGGGCTCAAAAAAATTTTCTGAGCACTTTTGCGGTTCTGCAAATTTCGAACAGAACACGAGAAATACAGAGGAACTGGGTTTGTGATTTCGGGCACCCACTACACAGCTCTGATACCACTTGTAGTGCTAAACGGTGCCGTAATCAAACACACACACACAAACCACACACACAAGAACACAGAGTATTTACGTGGTTCCCCAAACTGGGTACGTCCACGGAGGGGCAGCGGATTCTATTATGTAGGAGGATTACAACAATCACTCAACTCACATACAACCTCACCAAACACTCGTGTATCACTCTCTGCTCTCTGATTTCTGTTCTCAACTAATACAATTAACACAGCCTATGAGTTCCTTATATACACAGTGACAGGGAGGAATGCTCTGGCCATGGAGGTGTAAAGCCACTGAGCAAACAATGCACATGGCCACACATGGAAACTTTCGGCTGGCACATGGAGAATAACAAACCATTGTTGTCTCCCACTTTACAGATGGAGGAATGGAGCCAACTCATCTCCAACTCATCTCCATTATCAACAAGAGCATCTCCGGAAACTTATTCTCTTTTCTTTTTAGTCAAACTAGATTTAAGGGAAACAATCTTAACACACTTCACTCAACTCAAACATATATCAAACTGAGATATTAACTCTAATCAGATTGGACTTAAATCATTAACTCAAATTTAAAATTGCAGCAAATATGTGATCAATGTAGCTTACACTCTAATTGTGTAGATTTGAGATGGCTTGTCAGAGTGCTTCATGTCAGATAAAGCTTTTAAATGTTTTAAGTAAGGTTTGAAGAAGGTCTCTTTGATTGTATTAGTTGTTGTATTAGCTCTATCTTGGGGTATGGATTTGAAACTCCATTTTAATCATAATCAGTCATACTTTTATTCTTATGATTGTCCTTTTCCTTAGGGCCTCAGAAATATCATAAAAGCTGCAGCATGAAGAGGAACAAGAGATCTACTTCAGATGTAATCAGTAATCTGCCAAGTAATGTCACTAAAAATATTCTGAAGGACTTGCCATTGAGGGAAGCAGTGAGGACAAGTATCTTGTCAAGCAAATGGAGGTACAAATGGAAAAAGCTACCACAACTGGTATTTGATGACACGTTCTTCCTAAAAGTGCGGGACAACGAAAAACTCAAGGCAGTTATTTACCAAGTTCTACTGTTTCATCAAGGGCCATTAATGAAGTTCGAGCTGTGGTATCCTCCCTTTGGAAGTTGTCTTGATATCAATAATTGGATCTTTATCCTATTAACGAAGAATATTCAGGAGTTCTCTTTTTATCTTGAGGCTGGCTTTCCATACCATGAAATTCCTCGTCACCTCTATTCATTGCTTCAACTGAGGGAGTTGAATCTCTCTTATTGTATACTCAAACCACCACCTACATTCAAGGGATTTAGCAGGCTTGTTAACCTTGATTTCTGTCATGTCAATATTTCTTCAAAAATGTGTGGACTGTTCATCTCGAATTGCCCCCTGCTAGAACAATTAAGTTTGCGCCACTGTGCCGATTTTGACTCCCTCGAAATCAATGCCCCTAATCTCAAATATTTTGACTTCTTTGGCATCTTTGTATCAGTTTCCCTCGAAAACACCCCCCTTCTTGCAGAAATTTCAGTTACTTTAATTTCCTGGGGTACAACAAGGGATAAAGAGCCTGAGGAAGCAGACTCCGAATGGGTGAAGTTTTTCCCTTCTTTACCTGCTATTGAGAAAATGAACTTACATGGTGCCTTTTTGGAGGTAAGAAAGCATCACTTCATAGAAATCGACTTGTTTTGTAGACCACATCACCACACTTCTAACTCTTTTTGCTGTGTTTGCTACTAGTCATTTGCTGCCTATAATGTTCCAGAGAGACTTCCATGTACTTTGAACCAACTCAAAGTTCTGATTTTGTATGATGTTTGTTATTCTAATCTGGATCATGTCTCATGGGCTCTTTGCTTGCTTAGAAGCTCACCAAACTTACGTAAACTCCGAAGCACTGTGAGTGATGGCAAAAGTCCCTTTTTTCCGTTTATCCTTGCTGTTATGTTTGGGAATTTCTAATAATGCTATTTTTTTGTCCCCCCCCCCCCCCCCCCAACAAAAAAAAAAAAAAGATATTTAATATCTCCCCAATCCAGGATCATGTTACAGAATTTTTGCAAGCGCAAGATTTTTCAAATTTTTCAATGAACCAGCTTCGAGAAGTGGAGATCCTGCATTTTTCAGGAGCAGAGCCCGAAATACACTTTGTTAAGATGCTGCTAGCACATTCAAAGGTACTCGAAAGGATGAAAATATTGCATGAGTATGGAATTTCTGACGAAAAAGGATTTGCAATATCAAAAGAGTTAATACGATTTCCTAGAACATCTCCAAAAGCAGAAGTCATCGTTGATGTGACACCCGATGGGTGAAGTTGTAGTTTAAGTGTAACAGATGTTGTTTTCGTTAGGAGTAGCTACAAGCTACAAAGGAGCATCTGGGTAAATTATGGAAGGGGCAAGAAATCAACCTTCTCGGTTGCATCTCTCTTGTTGATACGATTAGTTTTGTAGCTTTATTATGTGCATTTGGTTAAGAAAACTATGTTATCAGCTATGTTAGATATGTAGTAATTTTGATCTATTTTTTCTCATGCTTGGATACTGGTACTGGTACGTTATGGGAGGACTCTGTTATTTTCCCCAGATTCTATGAATGGGTGCTTTTGTCATATAAGAGCATCCCCAATGGCATACTCAAAAAGAAAAATACTCAAAATTTTGGTATTTAGACACTCAAAAAGGGCTCACAATGGCATTTAGATAAATACTCAAAGAATCAGAAGGAAAGAGCTCCAGCCCAAATTTCTCAATGGGATGGTTGGATTTTTGTCACTAAGTTTATGGTTACGAAAGGTGATGTATACGAAGCTGCAGCTTTGGAATATTGTGAACTGATCACGAGCAGCTTGAAGTTCCATCTGATGGAGGATTAAGGAGCTGTGTCTTGTATCTGGTACAACAATTGAATTGCACTTCATGAAGCTTTTGTTTGCCAAATCTCGAGTATTGGAGAGCATGGTTGTGAACCCAGATCCGGCTAAGGTTTTTGATGGAGGATTGAGGATCTTGAAAGAGTTATCGCAATTTCAACGCTTGTCACCCCAAGGCGAAAATCACGTACAAAGATCCAAAATGAATGAAACCCAAGTTTAGCTCATGGATGATGATGCGTTTTGACCATCTCAGTTATGTCATTGCAACAAGGATACATTGATGTCGTGTTAAATTTGTTGGTTTACTCGCATTTTAAAGCGACTAGGCAACTTCTATGAATGATGCAATTGGTTTTTGATGGAACCCTTTTATTCATTGTTTTGTGGCTTTCGGATTTACAAAAACAGTGGCAGGGGCGTTCTTTTGCCCTTTGAGAAAATCGACTCTTTCTGAGAATGCATGTGTTTCATTTTTCCTGGTGTATTTGTCAGGATAAAACCGTGTAGTATTTTGGCATTAATGTTTTTTTTTTTTTATTTTATGGGCAGTTTATTATTTCAGCATAAATGGCATTTTTTTACTCAGATATTTGGGCCAACTTAAATGTAAATCGAATAATACCTTAAATAATTTTCGTGTACCTATGAATTAGTATATTTTTTTTCCCATGAATCACTGATAAATTTAAAACAAAATTCACTTGTCCAACAGTCAAAAACAGACCGGGACAAGATACAAAGGAATTTAGTTGAACTCTCTTTTTTTCATGTGCATGCAAATAATATGGGAGAACAACATAATACTATTTTATTTCCTCCCCCAAATCGTAACAGAAGAACATTCATTCCTTGTCTTTTTTTAATCTTGGTGATTTATTATACCGAGTGTTACAAAGACCACTGTGTCATCCATGTCATGTGATCATGACTTGAGGAGCCGAGCTTGAAAATATAACTGAACTTATTCATTGTTTATGAAGTCAATGATTCGAATTATATTTTCGAGCTCCAGACGTGACACAGAGATACAGATAAGGTAGAAGTGAGAATGATGGATATTTACAGATAAGGTAGAAGTGAGAATGATGGATATTTAACTTGCCAGCCTTTCATAATTTAGGCTGAGTTTCCATAATTACATTATTTTCGGTATTGTTGGATTAGAAGTTGTCGAATTAAAAAGTTATTATCTTCACATGCATCAACCGATTTGATAATTTGTACTCTAAAAGTACCGTACTGAAAACTCACCCTTAGTGTCATTTGCTTCTCATCTACACGACTTGTGTAGATGACTTTTGTGCAATCGTTAAGCCAATTAGAGTTTATTTTTTTTTAATCTTTGGGCTACCATTTGGTACTTCTTTTTTTTTTTAATAGACGGCTTTTGTGCAATCGTTAAGCAAGTTAGAGTTTTTTTTTTAATCTTTGGGCTACCATTTGGTACTTTTCTTTTGGAAGTTGGAACACTACCATTTGGTACTTTTTTGTTTTGAACACTACCATTTGATACTTCATTCAAGTTTTTTAGAGCAAGTCTACGGTCTACCTCTTCTCTTGTGGGAAGCCAAGGTTCGAGCCCTGTCGTGGATGGATAGCCTTTGGATCCTGTAGACTAATTTACTAACTACCACAAAAAAAAAAGGAAAAAAAAAACCGAAAACTATTTAGGGTACCCTGATGTATCAATTATTTGTCTTTTTCATCTTTGTATAATGATCCGTTTGGAACACGAGAAAATGAGGGATGGCAAGAGGGTTCAAATTTTTTTTATTTATTCTCTTGTTTGGTTTAGGAAAAAATACAATAGAAAATAACAAAATGAGGTATTAAAAACAGTCAATTTTCTCCCACACGCTTCTCACCTTTTTCTTATTATAATTTTTTTTCTTTAGGGCATATTGTAACAATTAATACTACTAGCAATTAAAGGGGTAAAGTGACACCTGACTAAAAATGAAGGGTTTTTTTTCTACATTTTTCCCCTGTTATTTTCCTAATAAGAGCATCACCCGTCCTAAACATTTTTTCTATCCAAACCCAAAATTTGAGTAACATGTCTAAAAATTCATCTCTGGCCTGATTTGGCTAAATTGAAAAAACTGGTTTTTTTCGTTGTTCTTATTAAAAAAAATTTGCATTTGTTAGTTTTGTGTCAAAATTTTGTGGTTTCTGGATTTATCTCGTCGAGATGAATCCAAAGAGTATAAAATTATGGTCAAAAGTAATAATTTTTTTAATAAAGCCGAAAATAAACCAAAATAAATCAGTTTTTTGGATTATTTTTCGTCTTTATTCACGAAACTTTAAGTTTGGGTAACAATTTTATACTTTTTAGATTACTCTCGTCGAGACAAGCCAAAAAACCACAAAAAATCTACCGAAAGCTAACAAATGCAAAAAAAAAAAATTTGAATAAGGACAAAACGAAAAAAAACCAAAAAATCAGTTTTTTCAACTTAGCCAAAGCAGGCCTCTAATGCAATACCCTTCTCCCTATCCATTTTGAGCTTTACCGTTTTTTTTATCCAAGTTTGGGAGAGACTCAAATCCAACCCTTTTTTCAATCCCTCTTTTCATTATCTTATTAATTAGATGAAAAAAGAGGTTTAGCATTGGAGAAGGCTTACCAAATGGAGCTATTACCCGTAACGGTTTGATTGGATGCGGGATGAGATTTGGGTGAATTAAATAGTAATGAGAGATAAGATAGTATAAAGTACTATGATGGGTCCACATTGATGTGACATATATTAATGGTGGATAAATAAGTACTTTGTTTGGATGATTTTGTAAGAAAGGTGAATAAGGTTGGATAGATAATGTAAGAAGTTGGCAAATGACATATTTGCCCTTCTTCATGCCCATGTTAGTTAAGAAACTAATATTATATTATATTTTTCAATAATAAAGCTATAATTACCCAATCTAACATCGAGACAAAATTAAGAAAATATTTTAGTTTCAAAAATATTTTTCTTTTAGTTTTGAAAACATTTTTTAATGAAAATCTTTTTGGCAAATATTGGTTGTTTTTTGAAAATAAAAAATAGTTTCTATAAATATTTTGTTGAAAACGGTTTTTTTCTTTATATAAGAAAATTTTGAAAACTAGTTTTTGAAAAGAAGAAATTTTTGGAAATGGTTTTTTATTAAAAAAAAATGGAATTTTTTTTGAAAACAATTTGAAAATACTTTTGGGGTGTGTTCGAAGGGAGGGTAAAAAGTTAATTAGGAAGGGGGATAAGGAGTATTATAAGATATGGATATGGATAGGGTCTTGGTAATCCATAATTAGCATCCTTGAGGGTATAAATAAGGGGTTTTTTTGGGCCGGTCCTATAAGGGTGAATCAAACCTCAAGAAGTCCCACCAAAAATAGTCAAGCTAACTTCACGCCTCATAAGGTCCTGCGCATAATTGTTGTCCAAAAATACCCTGCGCCCCATCATTTTACTTCTCTTTGTCCTTGTCCTCCGTACTTTGCTCCTTTGCTCCTGAGTGTTTTGAATTGGAAAAATAATTGAGTGTGTTGCGTGCGTCTCTCTCTTCCTCCTTTTTTTTAAATCTTAAAATGTTTATAACTTTTGTTGTACATATCTATTTTTTATAAACTTTATATTTTTGGAATCTACTCGTAAAGATCTACAAAATGAGACCAATATTGAATGCAGAATTATGTAAAACAAGAATTTTGATTTTTCAATATGAATTGTTAAACCATTAATTGTCTACATAAAGTGTTAATTTTTATGTTTCAACTACTAATTTTTTCCTATTATATGTACAGTGTCAATTATCACTCCCTCTGTCCCATTTCTTTTGTTCACCTTTTCATTTTGGTCCATCCCAAAATAACTGATCATTTTCCATTTTAGGGTGAATTTTATTAGTTTTTGGATACTATAAACATAAATAAGTTTGCTAGTAAGGATGTCAATCTCGCCCGAATCGATGGTTAAGCAAAGCAAACCGACCGATTTTTAACCTATTTTTTAACCGCAGTTATGGTTAATTTTGAATTTTAAAAAGCTTAGTAGTTACCATCCCTTTTAGCTAGATATTTGGTCCCGTTCACATTCATCCTCGGTCAACTAAAAAAAAGGGCTCTCCGATGATGGACAACATTAGCATGAAGATTAATTAGGGGGGAAAAAATCAAAACGTAGATTAACCCATTAACTAATCTAATATTAGAGAAAATGAGTAAAAAAAAAGCTAGGAAATGTGCAACGGAAAAAAGACAAGGGAAAATGGAAATGAAGAGAAGAAAAAGTAAAAGCGTATCTAAGTCAAAATGTACATAAAAATTCTCAATTTACAGTCTAAATTATACATTCCAATTGTAAATGTACAATCTAAATTATCAACGTACATTCTAAATTCTCTTTCCCACTATCTCTCTCTCTCAATAAAATAAAAATGTAGGATCCAAAGCAACCTTTTTCAAAGTCTCAAAATTCTAATTGTACGGTCCAAAATGCCTGAATATACAGTCTAAATATATGGCCGAAAGTGCCTGAATATACGGTCCAAATGTACAGTCTAAATTATCAATGTACATTCTAAATTCTCTCTCTCTCTCTCTCAATAAAAAAAATGTAGGATCCAAAGCAACCTTTTTCAAAGTCTCTAAATTCTAATTGTACATTTTAAATGCACGGTGCAATATACAGTCTAAAATTACATTCCAGTTGTAAATGTACAGTCTAAATTATCAATGTATATTCTAAATTCTCTCTCTCTCTCTCAATAAAAAAAAATGTAGGATCCAAAGCAATCTTTTTCAAAGTCTCTAAATTCTAATTGTACATTTTAAATGTACGGTGCAATATACAGTCTAAAATTACATTCCAGTTGTAAATGTACAGTCTAAATTATCAATGTACATTCTAAATTATCTCTCTCTCTCTCTCTCTCTCTCCCTCTCTCAATAAAATAAAAATGTAGGATCCAAAGCAACATTTTTCAAAGTCTCTAAATTCTAATTGTAGTGTCCAAAGTGCCAGAATATACAGTCTAAATATACGGTCGAAAGTGCCTGAATATACGGTCCAAATGTACAGTCTAAATTATCAATGTACATTCTAAATTCACCCTCTCTCTCTCTCACTCTCTCTCTCTCTCAATAAAAAAATGTAGGATCCAAAGCAACCTTTTTCAAAGTCTCTAAATTCTAATTGTACATTTTAAATGCGCAGTGCAATATACAGTCTAAAATTACATTCCAGTTGTAAATGTACAGTCTAAATTATCAACGTACATTCTAAATTTTCTTTGTCTCTCTCTCTCTCAATAAAAAAAATGTAGGATCCAAAGCAACCTTTTTCAAAGTCTCTAAATTCTAATTGTACATTTTAAATGCACGGTGCAATATACAGTCTAAAATTACATTCCAATTGTAAATGTACAGTCTAAATTATCAATGTACATTCTAAATTATCTCTCTCTCTCTCTCTCTCTCTCTCTCTCTCTCTCGCTCTCTCGCTCTCTCAATAAAATAAAAATGTAGGATCCAAAGCAACATTTTTCAAAGTCTCTAAATTCTAATTGTACGGTCCAAAGTGCCTGGATATACAGTCTAAATATACGGTCGAAAGTGCCTGAATATACGGTCCAAATGTACAGTCTAAATTATCAATGTACATTCTAAATTCACCCTCTCTCTCCCTCTCTCTCTCTCTCTCGAAATAAAAAAAAATGTAGGATCCAAAGCAACCTTTTTCAAAGTATCTAAATTCTAATTGTACATTTTAAATGCACGGTGCATATATACAATCTAAAATTACATTCCAGTTGTAAATGTACAGTCTAAATTATCAATGTACATTCTAAATTATCTCTCTCCCTCTCTTTCTCTCTCTTTCTCAATAAAATAAAAATGTAGGATCCAATGCAACCTTTTTCAAAGTCTGTAAATGCTAATTATACATTCCAGTTGTAAATGTACAGTCTAAATTATCAATGTACATTCTAAATTCTCTCTCCCTCTGTCTCTCTCTCTCTCTCTCTCTCAATAAAATAAAAATGTAGGACCCAAAGCAACCTATTTCAAAGTCTCTAAATTCTAATTGTACATTCCAGTTGTAAATGTACAGTCTAAATTATCAATATACATTCTAAATTCTCTCTCCCTCTGTCCTTCTGTCACACCCCGCTCTGGCAGGATATAACCTGCACAAAGTGACTGGACACCTGTCACCACCTGTACGCCTTTCCGGCCTCTAAAAAAAAAAATAATACTCAAAATCAGGCTACAGCTCGCAGCAGAACCAATAAAAATAAACAGGTGTTCACACCTCCACATCAATTGTACAGTCAACCATATTAGACTTGTACTGAACCACACCAACCTCACCTTATATAGTCATTCTACAACACCCTCTAACTGACAGAATTATAAATCTCAACCTCTATGAACACCTGACTGACACCCTGGCACTGTAGTGGACCGACGTCTAGCTCAACTGAGAAATCTGCCACCAAAAAGGTTACAGGAGGATGTACGTTAGCAACATAATAAATGGAAATGATAAGTATTTAGATGGATCGAAGCATAAACACACACCAACACATTTGCTTAAACAATTCAGATGGATCACAGTTTTAAACATCACACCCACACTTTTATCTCAAAAACACAGCCCACCATATTTATTTCAAAAATGCAGCCCACCGGCTCATCTCAAAACTTGGCCCACTGGCCCATCCCAAAAACACAGCCTATCGGCTCATCTAAAAAACACGGCCCACCAGCCCATTTCATCAACACACCTCTGCAGGTTTTACAAAATATTTCACATTTTCTTTCACAATATAAAATAATATCAAATCAATTTACCCAATGTGCCAACGAGTCGCCAACCTCACGACCGGGAGTTATGACGGTACCGTTACCTCGCTCACAGGCTCACATATAGTGGCGGTGACGAGGGCCATTCTTTATCACCAATGGTAGGTGCAACCCACACAGAAAGCAAGAACTAAGCTTGCACTGCTCACATTTGGCACAGCCCACGAATGCAAGTTGCCAACCTTGCAAACTAAAATATTGGCACAGCCCACGCTACAAGATGCCAACCTTGTAACTTTTTGGCTAAAATGCTGGCACACAGCCAGATGGCACAGCCCACGAATGCAAGTTGCCAACCTTGCAAACTAAACATTGGCACAAGAGGCATAAAATATTCTCTTTTCACCCACCAGAAATCATTTGATCCATCACTGAAAATCATTTAATCCGTCCAAACACAATATTTTTAACATATACAAAAATCACAAGGAGAGTTTTCAAAACATCAATAATCACACCACACATTTGAAAACACCACATAAACACTACACATTTCTATTTATTATAGAAGCTGTACATCCTCACCTGACAAAAGACCAACTTCGCTAAAATCTCTATCCTCTACGGTCTGGAGACGTAACCGAAATCCTCCTCCTCACCTAACAATATAGTTTATAAGACATCTATAAGTCTCTCGTTCAACCCCCATGCTTAAATGCAAATGAAATGTTTGAATATGCACAAAAACACATAACAGCCTCACGGTCTCCGAATTTACAGAATTAATCTACAAATCCTCTTCTCACGAAATTTATACCACAGATGATAGACACAAATAGGAACATCATATCAAAAATTTAGAAATTTCTGAGCTTGATAGCTATTTTTAAACCAACGCCAAACAGACCAGTCACTTGCTGTAAAATTACAAAAACAGAATTTTCTTCAAATTTAAACCAAAACCTGCTATATCTCAGAAATAATTGAGCTATGAGGCTTATATACTATGAAAGCCCTATGTGTCTAGTTTCTAAAAAAACAAACGAAGTGAAAATTAGAGGTTCCTAGGCCAAGTTATGCCCGTTTTCGTGAAGCATGGCAGAGCTGCCAGCAACTGATTTCAACAGACAACAGTTCAATAAAACATTTTTAATAAATTCTACACTTCACCAAAAATTCCGAAAATTTTACACGGTCAAGATAACACATAAATACAACTACGGTTAAAATATCATAATTTTTGGAGTTGAAATACCATAAAAACAAAATTCGTACCTTTACTCAGAAAATTTCAAGCTTCTCTGATCTTCTTCCTCTCTCTCTCTCTCTCTACGAAATAATTGAGGCAGAGAATGAAAATTTTGAAACTCTTCTAATCCTTATCACCTAAGGGGTGAGGTGTCCCTTTTTGCCAAAACTTTCCATAAGTAGTAACCTAATCCTCCCCCCTTTGTCAATTTTTCCACAAAGTATTATTGAGGCCAACTAAGACCCCTTCCTTCACCAAGACCCACGTCCCTCCTTCACCTGACTTTCTATATTTTTTTTTTAAAACCAAAAACTACACACATAATTGGAACACATAAACACATGTGGTGTTTAATGCGGACTATGCTACACTCAAACTATCCATACTTTATCAATAAAATGACATGTCACGCACCAAATGACTTATTAAATACAAATATGTATGAAATGCACATGCATGTTTAGGAACGGGTGTCACACCTTCTCTCTCTCTCTCTCTCTCTCTCTCTCTCTCTCTCTCAATAAAATAAAAATGTAGGATCCAAAGCAACCTTTTTCAAAGTCTCTAAATTCTAATTGTACCTTTTAAATGCACGGTGCAATATACAGTCTAAAAGTATACGTAAATGTACAGTCTAAATTCTACATTCTCCTCGCGCGATGTTTGTGTTCATTTAATAATTCGCGGTCTAAATTCTAAATGTACAGTCTAAATTCTACATTCTAAATTTCAAAATGCCTAAACGTACGGTCTAAATTATAAATTCTCCTCTGTGTTAGTGTATGATTCTTGGTGTTGATGTACGGTCCAAAGTGCCTAAATGTACGGTCTAAATTCTACATTCTAAATTTCAAAATGCCTAAACGTACGGTCTAAATGCCTAAACGTACTGTCTAAATTCTAAACGTACGGTCTAAATTCTAAATGTACGGTCTAAATTCTCCTTTGCGTTGGTGTATGATCCTCGGTGTTGGTGTACAGTCCAAAGTGCCTAAATGTACAGTCTAAATTCTACATTCTAAATTTCAAGATATCTAAATGTACGGTCTTAATTCTAAATTTTAAATGTACGGCCTAAATTCTAAATTCTACTCGGTGTTGGTGTATTGTCCAAATTCTAACCCTAAACTCCAAATTCTATATGTCCAGGTAAAAACTTGTTTTTTTTTTCAGAATTAAGACCATACATTCTATATGTCCAGGTAAATTCTATATGTCCAGGTAAAAACTTGGTTTTTTTTTATTTTTTATTTTTTATAACCCAACACTATTAATGTTGAATGATTTAAAAATTGATTTGGCAATTTAAATAGTGCTAAAAGAAATAGGTTAAAAAAGACTAAAAGACGAGGAGTGGGATAATATGTTGTGTTCTTATTACACCCTAACATTCCAGTGCAATTATTCAATTCCTGGGGTGAAGAAAAAGCAAGATGGAACACAGAAAAAGAGAGAGAGAGAGAGAGAGAGAGAGCGCGGGGAATAATTGAGTGTGGGCTGAAGGATGTGCTACAGGATAAAATGGTAAAACAACATTTCGCCAGGACCTGCCCAACAGTGCAATTATGCCCAGGACCCGGTGAGCGATTGTGCCCAAAGGTAGGACCGGCCCACTATTTTCTATATAAATAAATCAAAACAGGCCATAAATAATACCCCTACGCATAATTGTTGCAAACCATAGATGATGTGTGCACCCTAAAGTAGTCATTCGGATGCATTAATAACACCCCTTCTAGTAGGGATGGCCATTTGGTTCGACCCGTCCATATCCGTCCCGATCCCCTCCTTGAATAGATCAACAATTTGGAGATATGGTTAGGGATTGGATAGGATGTGGAGAATTTTTTTCAAAATTTTAGGGGATTGGGTAGGAGGCGGCCCCAAATCCGTTTCCCGATCGATCTCCGCCTCGCCTCGTCTCCGAATTCCCAATACTTAAGGATCTATTCATGACTTACGAAATTTTGGAATTTGGGAGGATGTTTGTTCGGTGCCTAATGTTATGATCTTTATTACCCCCTCCTTCCGGATTTGTTGGTCAATTTTTAAAGTCCGTGTCATTTTGTATTTACTTATATCTTTTAACATTGATCTAAAAAAATATGCAATATGGATCTTATTTGATAGATCTCAATTAGTTTTATTATACAAAGTTCACAAAATCATAAAACTATTACACCCTCCGTCTCTTTTTAAGTGATATATTTGGAAAACGTGTATTTTTGTGGACGTTAAAAAATGTACTTCCGTAGAACGTTTTTAATTTTTGTTTTTGCACTAAATTAAAGTACTCAATGAACACTTTAATTTCGTATTAAAAAATTTAAAATTTTTATAAAAAGAATAAGTTTTTTAGGGGTTTGAAATTGCACGTATTCCGACAGAGATCACTTAAAAGGGGACAAGGTGGCGTATAAATTGAGAGATATAAGTAATAAAAAATGACATGGGTTTTAAAATGGACCAACAAATTTAGACGGAGAGAGTATTTGAAGTTATGGAACTATGGGATTATCTTTTACTACGTAAGTAGGCGTAGAGTTGCATAGCTTATCTTAAAATGTATAGCGTATCTTAAAATGTGTTGATGTTGAACATTATTTGGTCGCCTTCTGGAGACTGGAGTACAGGATTCTCATGACATTGTTTATTCTAGAATTATGCTAGTGTTTGTCATTATTTGCCTTGTGCAAGTTTTAGCTCGTGCTTAATATATTTATGCTATATATTGCTTTCAGATGTCCTGTTTAGTGGGTCATTTACACTCTTCGGTTGAGGAAGTAGCAGAGGAGCAACAAGAACGATGAATGGAAGTTCAAGGGACACCTGTAAGTCTTGAACTTATTTCTTCCCTGATTTTTCAGTCTTTTTGAACACCTTTTCTCGTCAAAAGAATTATGGTTGTGGCAGTTTCTGTGATGTTTAAGTTAATGCCGAACTGTCGGAGACTCAAAGCCCTAATTTGCTCAAACGACTTTGAAAGAACAGACTGAATCTATGGTTTTTTTATGGGCCCCATAACTGTCAAGAATTGGTGCTTATGGCTGCACAATTGATGATTCTTATCTTTTGACTTTTAAGTGTTGTGCGTTTGTAATTTGTGGAGCATAACTTTCTGATCCAAAGTTTTGAAGATGGGTAGTGTGGGTAATGATCAGGTTTGTGGTTGGAGTTATCTTTAGTATTGACTTATATGAACTTTTCTCAATTTTGAACAACAGTTTTGTATTTTTCAATTCATCTCGTAAAGCCGAATGGTGTGATATAAATTTTGACCCTAGTCTAGTAAAAATTAGGAGAAAACAGTAAAAAGATCGAATGGTGCAAAAACGCTAAAAAGTTAGCTCAATGGGTCCTTAATAATCTATTTTCAACTAATAACTCCAACCATATGTCGATGATAGAGAGAAGAGCAATTCAAACAATCTCTTAATCAATCTGCCTCTTAATTTTACAAGCCAGAGCAGTGGGTAGGAAGGCAAATAATGTAGTGGTGTCAACACTAAAATTTTATGGGGTCATTTGCTAATTAGAAAAAAATCGCGGTAGAGCAATAGTAAATTCCTTTTCTACCTTGGGGTCACCTGACCCCACACTTGCCAATGTGCCGTCGCCTTTGATTCTTGATATAGAAATACTTCCTGTTTAATGTGTCCCTACTGTGTCTGTGTCCTAATCTTTGGGGAAAAGAATTGTCCGTTTCTTGTCTAGTTTGCGTCCCTTGTGGGTGTTTGTGCTTCTTAGGCACTGATAAATCCTCCACAAATTCTTCACCCAAACAGAGTCTAAATTAGCGGTTCGTAGTTGTTGTACCAGGCTGTATTTAGGTAATGGATTCAAGGAGGGGTTTTATTCTTTCGATTTGCATATTGTTATCACTTCCCTTGGCTATTCCCTTCATACACTCACGGTCTAAACACAGCTGTAAGGTTCTGAGAGAATCTTAAGGGCTTGAACCAAAGAATTAGAAAAAGCAAATGATGGAATTGGGTAGTGCACCAAATGAGCTACCCTGCCCATGATGGCAGAAGCATATGCAGATTTGTATTCCATCAGGCAAATTACTGGGAATTTCGCTTTGGATGTTTTTTGGGTTTGGTCAGTTTTTTTGTTATACTAGGGTAATTGTATACTGTCAGAGATTCAAAGCCCTAATTAAATCAAATGACATTTAAAAATAAACTGAATCTAGGGTTGATGGAACCTACACTGTCAAGCAGCGGTGCTTATGGCAGCTACATTGATTGCTTTTATCTTTTTAAGGCTTGTGTGTGGGTAGTTTGTGGAGCATAACTTTCTGATCCAAAGTTTGAAGATCGGTAATGTGGTCATTGATTAGGTTTGCAACCGAATGAAGGATTTCTAAATTAATTTAAAGAGGCATAGGAAAAGATGAAGGTAAATGTGAAATGAAAAGGCTAATTTGCTATTTGGTCTGTATCAATTCCTTTTGCTTTGATGTAAGAACACAGGCTTGTCTTCCGGCTCATGTATATGTGTGCGGCAAATGTCGGATATGCCTAAATATGTGGGGTTCAGATCCTCTCTAAACAAACTCTCTCTCAACATCCTCCGGACTGACAACATTAAAAAAATCAATCCAATGGTTTGAAGAATGTCAACACGCCAGACCTAGGACTTGAATTGACAGTTCCTTGCTTGCCACAGAACTCTCTTTTGTGATGTGATGTTGTGTAATACTGCTCCGTTTGTATCTTCATTCAAATCTAGAGTCATTTAGACAATGTAGCTTTCAGCTGTCAAATAAAAACTTCTTCGTCCTCACTTCCCCAACTCAGATTAAACCTGCCTACTATGGTTGAACCTCAAACCAATCACTTAGCACATTTTAATCATCAACTCCCAAGGCCAAAGCTAGCGGAGAACTTCACCTACCCTACCAGTTTTCTGGAACAAAGATACTAATCATGTTGTCCTAAAATGAAACACATCCAAAGCCTTTTAGCTTTATCTACTCCTTGCAAACATTGACAATACTCATGTTGGAACAAATTTTTTCTACGCAAAAGGAAACCCATCCAATTTTTTTTTTTTTGGGTAAACAAATTCACGGAACAAATGGAAATTTTTTTCCCGCATTTGTTTCAATGAGACGAAACCAATTCACTGACGATTTAAAAACCAGAACAGTTTTTCTGCACCCTAATCTATCTTTACAGTTCTCTTTAGAAGTGTGGGAGTGCCATCGGGAGCGTTTATGGAAAATTAATTAAATATTTTTATGTTGTTTAATATAGTTAAATGTCAAAAAGAAAATATTAGTATGCGTCATTCATGTCAATTGCAAAGATTGTCTTAGTAACTAAGTAATATTATGGTTATATAAAGTAATTGAGTAAATTTTAAGTTAATATTTTTCTAATATCATATCATTACTTTCTTTTCTCTTGCTTGGTATATTTTGTTTTTGTTTCTTTTGGGATTTGTATGTCTAACAGGTTCTATCCTAGTTGGGAGCCGGTTCCTTTCTCTATGGGAGCAAGGTTCTAACGTGGATACGCTACTCACATGGGAGGTTCCTGCAACTAAGGTCGCGTCACTAAAATGAGTTAGGTGCGGCGTGTTGGCCCTTGGATTGTGTTTTTAGTTGTCAATTCCAGATTGAAACCTCCGGAGAATGTTGAGAGTTCATTTAATAAGGATCCAAACCGAAATATCTGTCCCTTTTTTGTTGGATTGTTTTAGTTGGATACATTATGACATGTCAGGGACCCGTTAGGAGATTAAAATGCAGTTTGGGAAAATTTACCCCGATTCAATTGTTCCATAAACATGGGTTAGGGTTTTCGTAATGTCAGTACAATTGTAGTTTTTTGTATGAATTTTCTAGAAACAATGTTCTCTGAAGATATATTTGTAACGTGGAAAGATATCATATTCGAAGTGTCACCAATGTGTCCACATCCTAATTTTTGGAGAAATGACTGTCCGTTTCTTGTCTAGTTTGTGTCCCTTCTCGGTAAATGCACTTCATAGGCATTGATAAATCCTCCATTACAAATTCATAACCCAAACACAGCCTAAATTAGTAGTTCGCAGGTGTTGCATTAGGCTGTGTCCAGACAATGAATTTCAGGAGGGATTTATTCTTTCGATTTCCCTATCGTTATCATCTCCCTTGGCTATTCCTTCCATACATTCATGATCTAAACACGGCTGTAAGGTACTGAGGGAATCACTTAGTGGTTGAACCAGCAAATAAAAAAAAAGTAAAAGAAAGAATTCCTGTTGCTGACTGCACCAAATAGAAGTCCTGCCAGTGAATCTAGGAGGCAGAAGGAATGCAGATTTGTATTCCAGCCGATAAATTGCAGGGAAATTTTTCTCTACATTTTTTTTTTGTTATTGGTATTTTTATCTGCGAATTTGGGTTAATAGGTTGCTATAAGAGGATATGTATTAATGGGTTTTTCCTTATTGTGCTTCTATTTTGTGCCAGGCAATGGAACAAAGACATTCCAGGAAGGTTGACACTTGATTTGGTTATTTTTCCTGATTATGGGTAGTAGTCAGTTACCATGAAGAAGAAAACAGGCAGCTCAAGATTCACCGAGAACGAAAGGACAATGAGTAGCTCAACTTCAGATGTCATCAGTAATCTCCCGTGCAATGTACTAGAAAAAATCTTAAAGTGTTTATTAATACGGGATGTTGTGAGGACAAGTGTTTTGTCAAAGCGATAGAGGTATATCTGGACTACAGTTCCCCAACTTATATTTGGTAATATGTTCTTCAAAGGATCTAACAGGGCAACATTGAACAAACTTATGATGACTGTTTATCAAGTTGTGCTACAACATCCTGGACCAATACACAAGTTTATACTCTCTTTAAAGGCACTGGAAAGCTGTCCAGAGATCGACCAGTTGATAAATTTTGTGTCAAAGAATGGCATCAAAGAATTGACCCTTCACATTTACAAGGGTGAACCTTATAAATTACCGTCATCACTGTTTTCGTGTCAAGATATTACACATTTGGAGCTCTTTTCTTGTGTGGTTAAACCTCCACCCGCTTTTAAAGGATTTAGCAGGCTCCTTTGCCTGCAGCTTATGGAAGTTGACATTGCTGGTGACGCAATTTCAAGTTTGATCTCCACTTGCCCGCTACTAGAACGGCTATCAATTCGAAGCTCTAGTTTTGATGACCTTGAAATTGTTGCTCTTAATCTTAGATTTGTACGGCTTGCAGGCAGTTTCAGTTCTATTTGTTTCAAAAATACTCCTCATCTTGCAAAAGTATCAATGCATTTGGCATCCTCCTTCCAGAACTTAGTATCCGAACGAGAAACATCTGGGCCGGTCATGCTTATTGGTAGTTTTCCTGAGATTGAGCTTCTAGAATTGGACTGCTATCATCTCAAGGTGACATATCCTTAGTAAACCTTGTTTGTCACTTTGTCTGCTATGTAGGGAGCATATTTCCTTCATTGTGCTTATTTTATTTTATCGTTTTCTGTCCTTTGCTTTAGGCCATGGCTGGAGGTGGTGTACTAATTGGACATCCATATTCTTTGACTCATCTCAAAGTTCTGAAGTTGAATCATTTTTGTTTTGGGAAAGTAGATGAGATCTCTGCAGTTCTTTGCTTAATTAGAAGCTCCCCACGCTTGGAAAAAATTCAAATTAAGGCATGTCATGATTGGTCGTTTTTGTATATTTGGGATATAGATATTCTCATTCATTAGGCTGGGAAACTTTCTTTTTCTTCTTTGCAGGCATTTCCGGGTGAAATGATAGCTCTTGATTATGTTCCACAACCTCTAGAAGTCCAAGGCTGGTCGGATATCTCATTAAATGAACTTCGAGAAGTTGAGGTACACAGGGTATTTGGCACGAGGCCTGAATTAGATTTCATGAAAGTTCTATTAGCCAAATCACCTATTCTGGAGAGACTGCTTATCAAGTTGGAGTCAGAGGAGGTTTCTGAAGAATCAAGGCTTTTGGAGGAGTTGATGAGATTCAAACGCTTGTCACCTGAAGCAGAAATTACATTCAGAAAGCAAGACGCAGATCTACGTTTCGGTGATGGGTTTGAGTGAGGCAGGGAGATGATCTTTCTGGCGTTGGATGTTTACAGGGTGCAAGTTACAGCAACTGCAAAATGACTAGTACTGCTGGGTGATCTTTTGTTTCCCTCTTGTTTTGGAAACTCAGTATCCTTTTGGAAATATGGCTCTTGAGTAGACCATCCTATGTATTTAATCTAAGGTGTTATCCAAAGGGAAGAGTGAAACTCTGTCAATATTCAAAATTATTAGGTTTGTTTTGGTGGGATCGCAATGATGTCGTCGTGACTTAATTTAAAGAACTACAATGGTTATGCTAACCAAAGCAAATTAGTTGTTGGTCATACAACGCATAGTTTCGAAAAAAATCACGTAAAAGATTTTACACACTTCAATACACTTACACTTGAGTAGGAGTATTATTTTCACACATTTTGGGAATCTAAATCACCATCAACTTGGTTGTGTAATAACCATTTTTCCTTCACAAAGTATAGGTTAGACTATACCAATGGTACCTAATTTGTGTGCTTTGTGTCATTTTGGTGCTTCAAGTTTTAATTTTGTCAGTTTCATCTCAGGTTGTGTTTGGACGGCATACATCTTTAGGGAGAATGGGAATATGATCCAAAGAACTACTATGATATTCTCATGTTTGGGAAGTGATCGAATGCGAATATGATTTACTTATCTCCTATCTTTGGCTGTGGTTTGATACTCTTATGTTCTTGTACTTAGCTTTTGCAATGATGGTTCTGACATTTTTCAAGTTCTTTAACTGTTTCCAAGTGTTTTAGTAGTTGGATAATTTTTTTAGTCTACTGTTTTACTAGTAGTTAAACGAAGTGACAAATATAATTCGGAATTCTACGAGTTTGCTAGTAATAGTTTGGTGATTGTGGCAAGGCTACTGGGATTAATTTGCCTATTCATAGGAAGAAGTTGTGGGAGAGAATTCTGGGTTTCCAGATTGGGTTAATGGGATTCAACATGCTTGGTGAGGTAGCAGGGGTCTTGGGGCAGTGCACAAGGTGGGAGCTCAAGTGTAGCGCCCCCAAAACCTATTTGGGGTTTCTTGTGTGCTTGAAACAACAGTAGATGATGAAGCAACAACCAGGCTCGACGATTTGGGGACAACCAGAAGTTTCACACCAAGTGGTTCAGAAAAGAGGGAGAAACAACGGTTGTCCTCGGGTTGTCACCATGAAAATGGATTCGGAGAGAGGTGGGGATACGAGGATAGAGAGAAAAGTTGGGTGTAATTTTACCATCTCAGCGTGTAAATGTGGGAGGTGTGTAATTTGTGACAGCAATTGAACGACGTTTGAGTATTTAATTTTGCCATCTAGAGAGAAAAGTGTTTAATTGAAATAAATGGAATTTTAGGTGTTTATATAAGGATTTGAGTCGAAGTTAGTCTTCTTGAAAATTGTCCTTTTAACTGTTTTACTTTTGCCATACAGGAGTAGAATCTGGGAAATCCTTTTCGCGCCTTTCTTTTCTGGATCCCCAGGTCCTTTTCTCAGTATAAACAACCAAAAAACTCACAAGAATTATGGCGAAAAAACGAGCCGAGGGACGATGCTGAGCGCTATGCTCAGTAGTTCAAATGTGTTCTGGACTACCCAGATTTGAGGGGTGCCAAAGGGTGTTTTGGGTATTTGAACTTTTTCAAATCTGGGCCGTCCAAAACACATTTAGACGGCCGAGATGTGCTCTGCAGGGCCTACCAAGCACAACGCTCAGCAGAGTCTCCGAGTTCAAAACACTGTAGCAGTGTCAAATTTGGGTTTGGCACCCCAAAAATGACACCCACCAATAGAGCTGCTCTTAATCATTCAAACCGTCTATTTTGTGAACAATATATTGTATTCTTGCAAAAAATAAAGTTAATCGGATATCACTAAGTGTTCAATTTGTCTTGAAAATAATGGACGGTGAAAAATTGAACTGTTCATTTTTTTCAACAGAAATGAAGAACTTACCGATATCCAATCAGTTTGAGTTTTTTTGAGAAACTTACAGATATCCAACTAGCTAGAGTTTTTCTGAGAATGATTTGCACAATTTTTTATTTTAATAATAGACGATTTTGATAATTAAGGTGGGTCCAAAATAACCCCAAGCAGCTTCTCAAAGTTTTTTGGTGGGTTACAACCGTACAAAGGGTGTGTAGAACTTCCAGTAGAATCCAGTCCTGCTATGGGTAACTCACTCGCGTACAACACATGCACAAATGCATTTTATCCGTTCATTTCAACAGATCCACAGTCTAAATTTTAAACACTCTTTGACCAGTAAGAGTTAGCTTTAATTCTCATTGGTCGAAGAGTATTTAAAATCCAGATCGTCGAAAATGTTTTTGAACAATTAAGATGCACTGTTCACGCATTTGACGTACGTGGGTGTGCGTAGATTTTTTAGTAGAATCTACCCCACGCTTTTGGTGTGCTACACAACCAAACCCAAATAACAAGAGAAGGCTTGAATATTGTGGGGAGGGTTGTTAGATACATGAAAGTTTCTTTAACCTTTCATTTGTCTTTTCTGAACATTTCTAAACAACTTTTCATGCATGGAGTAACATATTTGTTTTGTGGGTTATGGGTACAGTAGGAGTGTGATCGCCATCTCTGTCGCTCAGACCCTCTCCTCCACTGCTTCAATTTTCTGGGTCATGGGTATAATGGTATGAGAAGGCTTCAATGGCTGCACTCTTCATTACTTACAAAATCCTGTAAACAAGAGTTCAGAAGTGGCAGCAGAGGTGCAAAAAGAATCATCAATTCAGCACAGTTCACAAAACACCTACTATTAGTTCTTGAGGTAAATTCTTCTATTTGGTTTTGATTAGTGTCCTGTGTTGTGCATTTAATCATATAATCTGCGAATATTGAGATCCTTAGTTATTTTGATCAGTGTCCTCTGTTGTGCATTTAATCATATAAACTGTGAATATTGAGATCCTTAATTAACTCAAACGACAAGAAAAAGGGGCAAGCTGAATCTAGGGTTTGGTGGACTCAACACTCTCAAGCAGGGGCAGATTTTGGAGCCACTTCAAAAAGCTACGGGTACAGGCCCGAGGGGCACAGATATTGACCGGCGCGCACGATTGATCTAGAACTTCATCAATTTTAAAATAATTTTTTTGAGTGTCACTGCAAAAAATTAGGTCAATTTATACGCAGTCGGGTCCAAAAACCTTTAAAAACAAAACTTGCAATGGGAGAGATTTTGGGTCAGACCATCTTCAGCCATTACCCAAATATTTAGTCAAATTTGAGTACAATTTTGGGTAAAATCTTCATTTTGTATGACCAAACCAAAGGACAAACTGAAATTTTAAACATAAATTTCAGTAAAATCTTAATTACGGGCATAATTGTAAAATTTGAACCAGAGAAAATAGTCGTCAAAATTTTAAGCTGGGATTTGAGTAAACCTCAGTGTGATATAGGGTTAAGACATGAAAGAAAAGAACTAAGTCAATAGGATCGTTCAAGGACTGGGCTAAGTTTTAGGAGATAGACTGGTTCTGAATCTAGGGCAGAGCTCTTTTCTTTTTTTTTTTTTTTGGGTCTCTTTTTAGTCAAACTCAAAATTTAAGGAAAAAATCTTTAAAAGTTAAAACCCACTCCACTCAACTCGAACTCATATCAAACGGAGTTTTTCTCAGGATAAAAAAAAAAAAAACACAAAGAAAACTGAGTTTTACTTGAATCAAAATAGACTATCCTTAATGAAATTTTAAGAGACTACGTTGTTTCTTTTAAAATTGAAAATACGTAACGAAGCTTCTACTTATCTAATAAGTGCTTCCTACCAGATAAATCTCTTACTCAAATTAAAAAGTTTGATTAAGGAAGGTGGTCTTGTTGACTGGATTAGTTGTTAGGAGGTGTTGTATTAGCTCTCTTTGGGGGCATGGTTTAAGGAGGGTTTTATTGTTATGATTTTTCCTTTTCTCGGAAAGTCCTTTACAAAAATCCATTGGGAGACAGCCCAAAGTTAGAGCCAATCTTTCTTAGGCCATTCAAACGAATATCCTGCCATTGTTTTCTTTTATATGCCATTTGCATGGCCATTTACTCTTATATTTATAGAAATCTAAAAGGTTGGACGACTCACTCAGGCAAGTCCAACTTTATAACACCTAGCTGATGCCAACCTATTGTTGATTTGATTGTAAACTAATTTTGAACACAGAGACTCAAAAATACTACTCCCTCTCTTCACTTTTGGTAGTACATTTTTGGAAACCATGAATTTTCTCTGGCAAAAAATAAACTTGGGAACATTTTTTCGTACAATTTGCGCTGATTAAAAGATCTGACTGAGCTCTTTGAATGGATGCGAAGAACTTTGAGATATTAACCATGGAAGTACACTTCTTTTGTCCGAGAAAATGTGCGTATTCTGTGAAAGGGCTAACGAAGAGATGGAAGGAAATAAGTTTTGACAGATAACCATACAACGCAGACCTGAAGACATCATTCATCTTCATCTGTGCAATAGCAACAGTACATTGAAATTCTTTTCGGTTTCGGACAGGAATACAGGATTAAAGTTTGGATCAATAATTTTGCTGTAAACAAATAATCGATTTTGATCAAATGGTTTTCCTTCACAGTTTGTGAACTTATGTTTATCAATGTCTAGCCTACAAAATTTATTGTTCTGCCACTGTAAGTGATGCATCAAAAAGAAGAATGCAGTTAGTATCCTTGTGGATAAATTATGGGGAAACTTTACTATGTACTTTTTTTTAATCCTATTTCTTCCTAATCTGCAAACTTGCGCAATAGATTGCTATAATAGGAGTTATGATAATGGATGGTCGTTATTGTATTCTACTTTGTGGCAGGCAAGGTCACAACGCACAAATCTTGCCAGGGGAGCTTACCTTTTGATTTGTAAGAGTAGTTTGTAACCTAGTGGAAACGGGTGGCTTTAGTATCTGCTCAGACTAGAACGAAATGGGCGACTCAACTTCAGACATAATCAGTAATCTTCCACCCGATGTGCTAGAAAAAATCTTAATGTGTTTGACGATACAGGATGCAGCAATGACGAGTGTTTTGTCAAGGAAATGGAGATATATATGGACAACACTTCCCCATCTTGTCTTTAGGGGCAAGTCCTTCAGAGGATCGATGTTGAGGGCAAAGCCAGACAAACTTATGATTACTATTTATAAAGTTCTGCTATTCCATCATGGACCAATACTCAAGTTCGTTCTCTCTTCAATGAAGCTTACAAGCTGTCCTGAAATTGACCAGTTCTTATATTTTGTGTCAAGCAATGGCATCCGAGAATTGACTCTTCATATTCACAAGGGTGAACCTTACAAATTGCCATCAACACTGTTTTCATGCCTACAACTTGAGCATTTAAGTCTCCGTTCTTGTGTGTTGAAACCTCCTCCTGCGTTTAAAGGATTTACCAAGCTCCTTTCCCTTGAACTTTACGAAGTTTTCATTGCTGGTGACGTACTCTCATGTTTGGCCTCCAGTTGCCTGCTACTTGAACGGCTGACTGTTCATAGCTCCACCACTTACGATCACCTTGAAATTGTGGCTCCTAATCTTAAATGCTTACGGTTTAAAGGACTTTTTAGATCTATTTGCATCAGAATGCCTTCTGTTGCAGAAGTCGCTATAATTTTGAGAAGATCAAGGAAACAGTTAGGATTTAATGAAGGAGAAATTTCTAACTCTATCATGTTTCTTGGTAGTTTAACATTGGTTGAGGTTCTTGTATTGGACTATCCTTATGTGAAGGTAGACTTTGCCATACATTTACATATTGTGTTTTTTGAAGCCAATTTTCTTTGATTTTTGATATTTGCTTTGTTTTTAGTGTATGGCTGCAAGTGGTTTACGAGAGAGGCTTCCAACTACATTGAACAACCTTAAAGATCTCCGGTTGCATGATATCTGTTTTGGAGAACCAGATGAGGTTTCCATTGTTCTTTACCTAATTAGATGCTCCCCAAACTTGAAAGAGATATCTATTCGCATGAGTAATGTCGGATGTTATTACTTCTCATAGTGTAGTATATTTTTACATTGTTAATGATGAGACTGTTGCATTTTTCTTCTTTCCAAAATGCAGTCATTTCATGGTGCAACTGCTGCTATTGATTCTGTTTTAGAGCTGTATCACTCGCAAGGCTGATCGGGGGTCTCTCCAAATAAGCTTTTATATGTGTTGATGGAAAAGGTTTCTGGCACAAAGGTTGAAATGGAGTTCATTAAGCTTCTGTTAGCGAAATCTCCAATGCTGAGGACCATGGATATCAAGCTAAAGTCGAAGGAGGTTGCTGAAGAATTGAGGATTTTGAAAGAGTTGATAAGATTTCGACGTGCGTCAGCTGATGCGGTAATCGCCTTCCCCAAAAGAGGCATATTCTTCTGAGTTCAATAGCTTGCCTCCTGGAGTTACTTCTGCTTTGGTCTTACGTTTGACATTTGGTTTTATGTCCTTAGTTGCAATCATTTTACAAGTATGACAATCACATGACTTTCACGATCATGTACACAAACTTGAAGGATGCTAATGAGGTCGGGTAATACTACCTACTCAATGAATACCCCACAAATTTGAAGGATACAATAGACGTCAGCGGAGGATTTATGTAACCTTGTGATTGTATGTTGCTCATGGGAAAAGATCAACCGGCATGTGCTCAAGGAAGCAAATGCTGAGGGGATTGATAATTTCGACTTAACTGCTTAGTAGCATTAGTTAATCAACTGCATGACTACATATTTCTTGCGCTTTAGACCCTAGAATAATGTTTCTGTTACAAATTACAGTTTCCAAGATTACTTGGAATCTTAAGTCTATAACTTCGGTGTGTACATGCTTTACAGTAGCAGTGCTGCTGGTTGTGCTAAATTACTTAACAAGCAACATATATTGTTGAAGACAGGTGCAGAAGTGGGTTTTTTCCCTGATAGATAGGTGAAGCATTAGACCATTTTTTAATCGAGTGCAAAAATGGTGTTCTCTTAGATATTGCTGTCACTATAGATGATTAGGTATTCCACTAACAAAAAACTGTTTTTTCCAAAAACCGAGACAGGTCATTCTCTCACAATACATCACATAAAAAACCGTGAAAAACTAGTTTTTTAAAAAAACTGAGTTAGTGGAACACCCTTAATTAGAAAATGAAAGAATATAACACCTTGTGGTGGATAGAGTTGATGCTTAAATGAAAGGTTTACTCCAGGAAAATGTTAGGACTACAAAACTACGACTGTAATACAAGTCATGCATGGGGAAACCAACAGTCGAGGTGCTGGATTCCGAGTTGAACATTAGAGCAGAATACAGCTAACGAGAATGCGTTGGCGGGCTAATGTAGTAACTGAAGTCCCCTGAACTTACAAATATGAGCTGCAGCCTGCAGTTGTTGCGGGTATTGCAGGTACCCAAGTCCAAATTGGTTAAGTAGTAGGTGAAGGGTTAACCTTTGATTATGTTGGTTCAAGAGGAGAAGGATCCAATTGTCGATATCGAAACAGCTTCTTCAAGCGTGTAATAGAATGTGGCATATAATTGCCTTGAGTTTCTCGTCATCCAGAGATTTTATGAAGTTAAATCGTCGATTGGGGAGTTGTTATCCATTGGTACTTCCAACTGCTTGGCAAGACATTTGTCCTCCCAGAATCGCTCAATGATAAGTACTTAAGGGCCCGATTGGATGCCGGATTAGTTTTGGGTGGATTAAATAGTGAGGGTGAATAAAATAGCATTAGCATGAAACCCGTGCTATGCACGGGAAAATTAATAATTTTGATATTCAAAGACACTTCACCCACAACTCCAATAGAGGCAACAATAGGGGAAGAATAGTAGATAAATATGAGGGCTTGCAATGGCTAATGCGAAATCTAAAATTGAACATTTATGTATAGAAAATTATTCTTAACCTGCCTATTTTTGGAGAATCATAGAAGCTTTTTAAAAGTTGAAATTTCTACAAACTTGAGATAATCTAACTAGTAATAATCTAATAATTTATGAATTTCATGTAAAATAAAAAAAATAAATATTGGTGAATAGACATTACCCGCTTAAGATTTGGTAGGGAGAATTCAAGCTGTTTATATTCCCTTTTGAAACTACTATTAAATGTCAACATCCGTCAGCTTGTACATATTTCGTCATCTCTAATTTCTAAATATGTGAGTTAATAAGATATGTATGTCCATCATGTACTACTACAATTAAAACAATAAATCTTTTTTGACATCTTTTCATGCTAGGAGTATGCAAATAACAATCATAACAGTATTCAAGTTATATACAACGGGGGAGTACCAAAGAAAATCTGCAATTATCATATTGTATTCAATTGAAGAACTCTACCAAAATACTACCCTAAAGAGAATTTGGCGAACAAATTCAAAGTGAATGGTACATAGAGTTATGCAGCATAAAAGACCATATGAGGTTTTGTGGAATACACTAATTGAGATGTAGTATTTGAAAACTACCCGATTGACTTGTTCCTTTGCTTATCTAGCTTCCTTTACAATAACCTGATTTGGCATTATTACCCTCTTCGGATGAGCTAGCTTCTACAATAGGATTATTTTCTTTTTTCAAAATTTTTTGTTTAAGATTAATTATCTTGCACCGAATCAAGCATTGACACTTGTCGCTCACATGGTCCTCCTCGCGAAAACCCATTCTGCAATGCTAGTGGGTAAAAATCGGCAACAATCTAGAAGAAGAAGTGTTATAAAATTTAACTGAACCATTTTTGTCTAATGGCATCCACAATGGGCTAGCAATATGGCTCCTAAGCTTGGCTCCTAACATTTACCTAGTCATGTCCTTAAATATTGCCTTCAATGGGCTCCCCAAACAAGCTCCTAAGGGTGGCTCCTAAAATTGGCTCCTAGCACAATAGCTAAATTTAGGTAGCCTTCTAGCTAACTCTAAGTGGGGCCAAAGTCTTTAATTCTTTTTTTAATATAAAATAATTGAAAAAGTTGCCGTTGGAAAAATCTCTCAAAAAATCATGCAACTGAAGGTAAGATCTTTGAAGAGAAATATGAGATCATATACGGCTCCGGAGCTAGCACAGACAATACCCTGGAAAGAGGTGAAAAAATAATTAGTTGATGGTACTCTCTTCATTTTGAAGCACAATACAATCACTTCAAAACAGTGCATCAAAGTTCAACATGCGTAGGTTAGTGAAAAAAAAAAAAGATATACGCAACATTTAAAAATTTGGCCATGCAGATTTATTAGACCCAAAACAGTTACTTTAAAAAAATATTTACAACAATCTGTGCGGAAAAAAATACCGGTAAACAACTCATTGATTTCTCGTATAAGAGAAGAGGTTATGAAACATGATCAAGAGACCACTGAATTTGGAGTTCTTTCAACGAAATTAGGAAGATGGTGATATTACGGAGGAATGAAGAAATAAATTAGTTGTATGTGGTGGAGTTACTTTTACCATAAATTGTTCAAATTCTGAATTTGAATTTTCAATTTCAACACAAATAAATTATCCTCTCTAGTTAGAATTAAAATTGGATTAAGGTATCTAATAAACATGGTCATGTTTATCCACTCAAGAATTGGCATTCCTATCCATTATTACCATTTACAAATTAAAATTTCAACCAGTCATTGGTATTGCTGCCAAATAGGATATCATAAATTAAAACTCCCCAATATCAAATAGTAATGTAGGAAATGATGAACATGATCTTTGTATTGTTTTCCAGTTTTGAAAGTTTTATCCCATAAATCAAGGGTTTGATAATTAAAAGATGGGAATTCATAATTGCACTCCAAAAATTGATGCAGACACTCCAAGCTATAGTGATTTTCCAAAACCACCCTTTTACAAGTTTCAATTTTACTCCAGGCACTCCTAAAGTTTTTTACTCTCAATTTTACTTCAGGCGCTCCTAAATTTTTTTACTCTTCTCCTCTACCTCCTTTGTTAACGGAAGAAGAAAAAATAGACGCCCACCCAAACCCTAGCCTGTAATAAAAACTCTATTGTGAATTGGGTGCTGTAGAGGATTCAAGCTCGAAAGGTAGTTTTTTTAGTTCTTTTCTTATGATTTTTTCGGGATTAGGTTATGATTGGGTGGGTTTTGTGTATTTTAAGAAGGACGTGGTTCGGCTAAAAAATTTCACCTAAAAAATGTCACCATCATTCCTTCACAAATCCAGATGAGAGGGAAACCAAACAGGGAAAAAAACATCGATGCGCTCAATACGTCACCACCACTACCACTATAGGCATAAATGTTTTGGATCTGAAAGTTGGTTCAAGCTCGTGATTATTTTTAGTTCTTTTTTTAGTAGATTCTCCACGTCGAAACAGACCTTTGTATTCTGATATAAGGTTTCCTTGTTCTAGCTGTAAATTTGTTATGTATATTTTTGAAGTTTTTCTAACCCAACTCTCTCTAACCTAACTTCTCTCATAAGCCCCCTTTTTTCAGCTGCCTCTCAGCCAGCCGCCACTGCTCAGGGGGAGGCCGGGCGCCTCACGCCAGTCTCTTGAACACCGGCTCCCCTCTCTTCCCCCTTTTTTTTTGATTTTCTAAGCATTTTGATTATTCTCTCTCCCCAATCCATCCAGCCACCACACTGATCGTTGATTTCTCCTGCTCTGATCTATCATGCAACAGTAGATTTGCATAGCTATGGACTATGATTGCTTCTATCTTTACCATTTGAACTGTTAATGTTAATTGCTTCCGACTTGTTCCATTTGGTTTTGATTCGATATTCAGTGTGGAGTGCCTTAGTAAATGATGAGATAGTTTGGGGATGGAGTGCCTCTTGTAATTTTCATATTTTCAAAAGGATAGTTTTGTAACTTTATTATATTTTGGAGTGCCTGCATAAAAAAAGGGAGCCCTAAAATCAGCTCCCTTAAAAGATTTAATTTGAACATTTAACAAAGGGATAATCAAGTAATTTCCTCACACATTAACCTCACTATGTTGATGCCACTTGTTGCAACCACGTATCTCCTCGCGAAAAGTCATTCTGCAAAAATATATAAGATGGGGTATTAGTTATGGAAGGTGCGCCATGTGATGTTTATGAAGGGTGGATAAATTAGTACTTTGTTTGGATGATTTTGTAAAAAGGAGATAAGGTTGGGGAGATGCTGTAAATAGGAATGCCAACGGGTTGGGTTTGGATTGGGGGTGTTCCTTCTACCCATACCCAATTGGAGATGATCAAAAGTCACCAAATCCATCTCCATTTGCATAACGGGTGGAACGGGTATCACCTGATACCCAATTACACTTTGAAAAAGAGACAAATCACAAAATTTTTATTCCAAAATCTTAAGAGATGAAATTGTCATTAAGTAAATATATATCTAAATATATGACAATATTATGTCCAAAATTCCATGAATATCAGTACTATTGTACTAATGCATTAACACAATAGCTAAACAAAAGTACACAACAAAAAACTTCATAAAGCAGTCGCCATAACAAAAATACAAGTGAATGCAACAAAGATACACAAGTAACTTAGTGGCTAAGTCCAAAATTAAAAAAAAGGATTATTTGTCAGTTACTAAGGTAAGAATAATTGTCTAAGAGAGAGATATTTAACGAGGAAGGGGTATGATGTGGCGGGTACGGATATTTTGATATGGGGATAGCAAAATCATACCCTCCCTGTACTCTGTCTCCCCATACCTGATCGGGTATTATATAATTATCATCATATCCACTCTTATTGGATAAGAAAAATGAGTAATATCCACCTCCAAATGACCGGATCGGATCGGGTATCCATGGATATTGGTATAATTGCCATCTCTAGATATAAAAAGCTGTCAAATGACAAAATTGCCCTTGTACATGCCCATATTAGTTATGCATTTTTTGTAATTAGATAAATCCATTAATTAATTAATTTGTTATGTAAATCCAATAGTTAATTAAGTTATAAGATTTAATTGTAAAAATTTATTTTTATATTATTTATTTTTTAAAAAAAAATTACCACCTACAAATTGAACAAATGGAGATATATATTCTCACTCCTAAATTAAGAATATACTTTTTTATTTACCACCTAAATTACGAACAAAATGGAGTACGTACAAGTGCGGTAAAACATAAAGATCTTAAAAACATGCATTTTTCGGACCACAAATTTTCAAAATTTTCGCATCGAATTAAAGATCTCTATTAGTAGTTTAATGGTGCAAAGGAAAATAAAAAATTATGCATGGAAATACTTCATTTTTTTATCCGAAGGATATTGCAAAGCAACTCAACAATCCATCAGTGTAAAATACTGAAGTGTGTAATTTTTTAAAATTTTTTAGATCGAATAAAAGATCTCTATTAGTAGTTTAATTTGGTGTCAATGCGCAAGTGCTTTATTTTTTTATTCGAATGATATTGCAAAAGCCTTTGTTATGCAGCAAGCAGCAAATAGTATTGAGGGGTGGGGACTCTAGGGTAAGTGGGTAATTTAGATGCCCAGACTATTTTTGGATAGGGTCAACTCTGTCCAAATTTAAGAGGGGCTAGGGTGCCAGGAAAGCAGTAGACCGATCTGAAGAAGGTCAACAGGGGAGGTGGAGCTACAATTCCAGCATACGATCTTCATTTGGGGTATCAAGGAAATTTTTGTTCGTGTTGTTATGAGACGTACCCATCTCTAGGAATTTTTGGTTTATCGTCTTCACTGTCCATCCTGCTCCCAGGTGGTCTTCTTCGTTGTCGTGGTGTTGTGAAGGACAAGAACTTTCTGCTCGTACGTGCATTTTTCTTGCATTTCACGGTAAGTCGGTAATGATCAGCCTTATTAAACTGTGAATCTAGAATCACTGTTATTAAAAGATATATAGCGCAGGCTGTTTTGCAAGTTGACATGATATGAAATCAACACGTTCCGTTTTGACAGGACCTAACTGACCACTAGAGACTAACGATTGTAAACGACTAAAGGACACATGACCTAACCGAGAATGCCAAAGACTTAGAGATGTGGTGGATGACTTTGTCCTGAAATAATACCCATGACAGCTAACAGCATGTTTTCCGATGGCTCCCAGTGCCGCTTCCTTTGATTTATGAACCAATTGTTAATTTGCTTCTGATCTAGCCCAGTTGATTCAGCCAGCGAAATTTTATCAGCTTCCTGTATATGGTAAATATTAACCCCAACGAAGAAGAAAACAAAATCGTACTTCGAAAAATATAGAATAAGGACGAAAACTGGTTGTCAAAAGGGGATGTAGCTCAGATGGTAGAGCGCTCGCTTAGCATGCGAGAGGTACGGGGATCGATACCCCGCATCTCCAATCAGATCCCTTTTGGACTTTTTGCCATTTTCACATGGTAAAATTAAATCAGGGGATAAATACACTAATATTGTATTTTTATATCATTTGACCTCATTATTCACACTAATATTTATGGGGGGCGGTTCCGTTAACACAACGAATAACACAACATTTGACACAAATTCTTTTTTTTGAACCCCATGCGAATGATCGGAGCCGCTCAATTTATCTAAAATATGTTTTTAAGATTATCTGTAAAAAATTAACTCATTTGGATATCGGTAAGGGCTTGATCAGTTCATTTAGTTGATTCCTGTCAGATTTTACAAGATAAATTTGAATGAACCGATCAAGCCTTTACCGATATCCAAATGAGTTGATTTTTTACAGGTAATCTTAAAAATATATTTTAAACAACTTGATCGGGTCCGATTATAGACGTGGGGCTCCGATTATTGTTGTGTCAAATGTTGTGTTATTCGTTGTGTCCATGGAACCGCCCCGATATTTATGACATCTATGTTAAAAGACGTTTTGGTTATACACCCGATTTTGATTTGATTATGTTGTATGGAATACTATTCAATACAATAAAGTAGAATCTGATTTTAATGTAACCCTAACCAAGGATTGCAGTGGACCCGGGATAATTAGTCCGGGCCTAAGTTTTATCCGGCCGCTTTCCTGTCATCCAAACGGGAATTGGTATAATCAATGGTTTCAGATTTGCTCAAAGACGCTTACTTGTAAGAATTGACTGATAAGAGTCTCTAAGAAAATCTCAACCATTAATTATACCAACTATCGCGTATAGTCCAAAACTTGGGACTTGAACTAAAGAGAATCCGAACCCGAACAAAATAATCTAGTACTCTCTCTTTCAAAAGAACCCGAGGAATGTCTACGAAAGGCAACAATCCTAGCTTGCAGCTAGTACTTATGCTGCTTGCTCACCATTCAACAGAGGAGGGAGCACACTGCACAGCAACACAGAAAATACAAATAGGGCAGTCCAAGGAACGGGTATCTACCAAACCAGTGCCAGAGACGGTTGTTTAACATCCAAAACAGAAAAAATTCAAGAGCATAGCGAGGTCGAAAATGACAAAAGCATAGAAAGAATCATGTGGAATGCCAATTTCACGAAATTGGGGTAGCTGTTATGCTTTTCGAACGGGATCCATTTCAGGTCCGGAAAAAAAATCTATGTAGTTCATTGTATAAGCGCTTGTCAAGTAGACCATTCCTAATGATTCTTGTTGGTTGAAAAACTAGAGTTAAATCAATTTCAAGAAAGCAGTCTCTGGTTCGTACACCTCGTTTCTTCACTCACCCAACTTGCATGAACCGTCAAAAATATGAAACTGCAACTTGAAACTCAGCATGTCTGTCAAGGCCACATTGCCAACGTAACAATAGGAGGACTACGTAACGACAATGATTTAAGATCTTTTCGTTCATATATTGCCTTTATAAACCGACGATAAGTTACAAACACATCGTGCGATACAGAATTCCAGTTACTAAAGAGCAAAGTATGAAACAAACGATTTCAGAACAGACACACACAAGGAATAACACACAAACGCATTACTGCAGATCATACCACAAAAGGCCTCACTTGGGATCCGTCAAGCTCAAGCTGAAATCCCACAATTGCTTTGCCAATTGTTCATCTTTAGCCAAAGCACTCTGTTTTGCTATATTGCAGTCGGAAAAATACTCCCCACTCACCCCCTTAACTTGCGGATGCAATGCCAAAAAGCATGTGGTTGCCGCTCCCTAACAGACATGCAAAACATCTCAAAATTCAAATACTTAAAATTTTCTTGAGAAATGTTGCATAAAAAACAGTGAACATACCTGTGGAATATTTTTCAACAGATATTTAAGAACACCAGTCACCAAACCTGCAAAGATGACCATCACCAAAGTAATTCATATACACCCAACACAATGGATGCTTGGTCAAAGAGGAAACTTATAAGCCAACTTGGAATGATCCATGGTTTAGCTTTGATGTTTTAAAATAAATTAGTACAAGACTATGGACTATTACAACCAAAACACAAGAAAGTGTGCGGCCAAGGTTTTGCATTGCTGCATATCAGGAAGCCTCAAATGAGCCTAAACAAAAGAAACATCTCTTCTCTGCAACTTGGCTTTAAACGGATTTGAACAACAACCGAGCCAATAAATCCATACTATAATTTAGAAATATGTTGTCTCAGAATATAACTATGTAGCATTCAAAGGCTCAGAGGTTTACGAGCAACAGGGCTATGGTGAGGCATAATGTTGGTGACAACAGCTCCAGGATGAAGCGAATTACAAGTAATGTTCACCCCTTCTTCCTGTTCAATTGCAAAAAGGAACAAACCCAACATACAATGTCATATTCTACAAACATATTATCCTGAAAATAACCAAAAACTAATTAAGCAAAGGAACGAGCAAGGTTTCCAGAGTAATCACCTCTACTTTTCGTAGCTACTAAGTTCAGTGGTTCTCATTGTTTTGCAGCATATAGCAACTAATCGTGATTCCTAAGTGCAATAAACGATCTTTACAGTAAGCCTGAGAGAACATAGCTCTATGGTTTTCATTTTGTTTTTTTTTGGTTTTTTTTTTTTTTCAGCGGATATGTTCTGCAAATGTGGATCGTAGCTAAATAAATACTATCCTCTTTCTGGTCTTTGCTTCAAAACCCTTAGTCTTGAGAATTTTGAGCAAGTCGAAAGGGTAAGATTTTCATACCCAAATGCAGATGGAAATGGGAAGAAAATGGTTTGAATAGTTTACGGACATAAAGAATCTATCAGAATGACATTTATTAAACTGCTACTCCCGACAACAAAACTCTATTACCTGTTCATAACAAGACCTTGAAGAAGTACGATTTGCAATTAAAACATCATCTTGATATCAATTTTTTGGATAGTTGAGGTATCAAGAATATGTTAATTACCTTCAAGCGCTTTGCTAGCTCATTAGCATGCAATATGTTAGCAAGCTTTGATTGTCCATAAGCAGACCATGGACCAAAACTGAAAAGTAGGACGTACAAGAAAAATTGTTTAGCACGAGAGCTTTATGAAATCTAATCACCAGCTCATTTTGAAAGGGCAACTACATTGCCAGACCGAGAATGACATAAAAGTACAAAACTGTCCCTCAAGTCGTCATACGCGATGCTTGATTCGGATGGAACTTTATCTTTTTCATTAATTTTCTGAAGGAAATTGCGCCATGGTTGCTACCTAGAATTTAAACACTGGCATCAACTCTTCTCCAGGGGCAGTCTTGCGGTAGTATGTTTCGAACATAGGAAAAAGTAAAAACAAAAATTCTTACGAGGAACAAAGATAAATAAGTCAAAGTGTCAAACTGAAAATTTTTTTTTTGAGAACCCCGGAGAAGAGTTGACACCAGTGTTCAAATTATAGGAAGCAAACTGAAATGATATAGGCAACAATGTTGTTACTAATTACCCAGATTCGTCATTGATTTTATCAAAACGAACTCCTTCGCGGTATGTAAACTTATGAGCCCATGATGACACATTAACAATCCTTCCTTCTTTCTGGCTTTCACTCGCTGTACTTTTCATGGTCTCCAACAAAAGATTTGTCAAAAGAAAATGACCTGCAAAAGGTAAACACAAAAATGCATGTTCATATGAGATAACAGAGTATGCATCAATGTCGGACCCCCAAGTGGGAAAAAAATTGAAAGACCAAAACATACGTGCGAAGGATCTTTTAAAAAATCACCAACAAAAATTAAAAGCAAATTGTGTGCCAAAGTTCAGAAATCAATTTTCAATTTCAAGTGAAGATCTATCGATGAGTACTCAAGTATCCCTATTGACATTAGATCATAAAAAAACAAAACAAACTAAGGGAAAAGGGGGGGAATACAGTAGCAAGATAACAGGAACAGACATGAAATGATTAATGATTCTTACCAATATGGTTAGTTCCAAAGTGCAGTTCTATGTTGTCTTTGGTGAGCATGAAACGAGAGGCAACCCCTGCATTGTTACTTCCACAAACAAATGAAAAATATTTCACATCATAGTTTCAAACTGAATTGGTTTTGTCCACAAGAAGTTGTGCATAATCGATCAATCAAAGAGGAAAATCAACCGAAAATGAGACAGCATCATGTTCATCTGCTGCTTTAAAGTATTCTTACATGAGGAGGTTTAAAGGAAGGCCCGAGGACTTGTAATCCAAAGAAAATTTCCTTACAGACGCCATTGAGCCAAGATCTAACTCCATAACATTGAGTTTAGCATTTGGGTTTTCCTCAAGTATAGCTTCTCTGACTTTTCCACCAGCGTCTGTATTTCTAACTGCCATAACCACATGTACACCACGCAAGGCAAGGACGCGTGCAGTCTCTTTGCCAAGACCGCTTGATGCACCTGAAATTAGACACAGTACAAGCAATGAGATAATCAGATCAAGATAAACAAGAGAGATGAATCTTTTTCATGTCATTCTGTTTCTCATAAAATCTCATAACTTTTGGTGAGAATTCGTGAGAAACCACAATCCCTTCTTTTCTCTTCCGTTCTCAAAATTCAAAGGGCCTGTAAGGTCAAAATTATGGAATTCCCTCTTCCACTATTCAAACCTCAAACAAAATTAACATGAAGCATAAACAAGTATCCCATTAAAACAGAATAAAACCTATGAAACTGACCATGATCAGATGAGGTCACCAACAAGTATCCCATTAACAACAATCAAACTAGCTATAATCGAATACCAATTGGATATGTGGCTGAGTTTCCATTAAAACTAACTTTTCATAATTTTTGTTTATCGTTTCATCATAATTTTTGGATTAAGTGTATGTGGACCAAAGCTGAAAAAAGTTTATATTAGGTGACACTATCAACAACAATAACAATAATAGAACCCATCTAGTCCCTAATCATTCGGGATATGGACGAGGATGATTGGAGACAAACCTAACCTTTGGTAATATGCACAAAGTGGTTGCTCACAGAATACTACTGAAATAGTAGCCCCCTAAACCTCCAAGAACCGATGAGCTACAGGGACGTTTTGTTGCAGAACCATGCATTGCCCTCAAATCAAAGCCAAAAGACATCAGAGAGGGCAGGCCTAGACCAAAATCAATTTCGGTGCTCATTACCATGGTTCCTTTATTCATGATCCAGAACATCTCACTAATGAACACAAAACAAGATGACACTATACACAAAAAAATACCAGCTGTTTATATTTTTTTGTCTTTAGTAAAATTTTTTTGGCTTTGAGTCATTATTTTCTTACTTTTAGATTCCTCTCGTAGATACGGACTATTGATCTAAAAAATAAATAAAAATTCAGAAAAGATGACAGAAATATCAAAAATATTAGTGGAAACTCAGCCCCCAGAGAGAGAGAGAGAGAGAGAGAAAGACCTGTAACTATAGCAGTGAGGCCAGTTCCATCAAGTCCTTGGGTTACTTCCTCAGCTGTAGAACCGGATGAGAACCCAGACGGGCCTTTTCTTCTTCCAAAAATCCACATATTCTTGCTCTGACGTTTTGTTCCCCCCAAACTCAAAGCAATTCCCACTGTCGTTTCTACTTTCAAAACCAAAGTCGGTATATACTCCTCTGTTGCTTTATGGAAATGGAGGGACATCCAAATCATGTGGTACTAGAATAAACGCAAACCAGTTCAAAGAGTCGTTCCACTTACAAGTTTTACTCTGTTTCTTGAAGTTGACGTTATTAAACACCACTATCTTACCATCTTACCAGAAACTCTAGGGGCCCACCCACTCTGTCACATACAAGCCACACTCACCCCTGTGGGACCTATTTCGAGGTCCTACACAAGTGATCGAAGCCGCTCAATTTGTTTAGAAATTTTTTTAAGGGTCTCCAAAAAAAATCAGCTCTTTCAGATACTCTTAAAGACTCGATTGATTCATTAAAGTTTCAGTTTCTGAATCGAACGAACCACTTATCTTACAAGTAGTTATTTACTATTGTCGGTAAGGGTCATCATCGGGCCGGGCCGGGCCTGGCCAGCCCGCCAACTTTCAACCAAAGCCCGCCCGCGGGCCGAGCTATGTGGGCTTTTTCTTTTTAGCGGGCCGGGCTATCTCTCAAAAGTTGAAGCCCAGGCCCGCCCATGGGCTTATTTTAGTTGGGCAGGCGGGCGGGCGGGCAGGGCTGGGCTATTTGGGCGGGCTAAATGCCCTTTTTTTATTCTTTTATTTTTGTTACAGTTGAACCTTTTGGAGCCATTTTTTTTTTTAATTACCCATTAACCTTGTCTAGCCTACCATATGCTGTAACAATAATACACCATGAGTAGTTGTTAGTTACCCATGCAACAAATGAATGGTCAATCAATACATATATTCAGACCTTCTCAAAATTTTAATGCATATGTTTAGTTTTTTATTAAAACTTTATTGTGAGATATATACACATAGTTACACACATATGTCCAACTGTGTATTATTATTTTTTTTTTTGGTACATTTGTATATCTTTTTTTTGGTGCATTATATATTATATCTTATGTACATTAACCGTGCAATAATGCATTATAAGTGTACCGGGCTATGGGTGGGCTAGTATCTCGGGCCGACGGGCCGGGCTATCGGACAGGCCAATGGGCGGGCGGGCGGGTTGTAGCTAAAATTTTTAGGCCCAAGCCCGGCCCATGGAAAAGTCGGGCTGGGTTAGCTCGCCCATTTGGCGGGCTCGGGCTTGGGTAAAGCCTGATGGGCCTTGCGGGCTTCGGGCGGGCCCTGGGCCAATGGGCCAAATGATGAGGCTTAATTGTCGGGTAAATTACACTGACCTCCCCTGGGGTTTTGAAATTTACCTTCAGCTCCCTAACATTTGGAACTATTGTCCAAATTCCCCCCTCCCGTCTTGTATGGCCTAACGCCGTTGTCTTTAACAGTAAAAGACTGAAATACCCTTGGCAAATAATTACTTAAAGAGAAAAGATAGAGGCACTACTCCACTAACACGTGTACCAACAATTGAACAAATTCTCTCACATGGTAGGTCCCACATATCTCCTGTGAGAGAGTTTGTGCAATTGTTAGTACAAGTGTTAGGATCTGTTTATGTATAGCCAAGGCCGGCCCAGGTCCAAGGGCCAAGAGGCCTAGGCCTAGGGCATCCAAAATACTCCCAAAAATTGGGGCAACCCAAGGATTTTTAGTAGTAGGCTTGAGTAGGGACCTTTTCTAGCCCAAGAAGAAAAATAAAAGGCCCAATCTTATTTTTAAAAAGGCCTAAACAATTGTAATGAGCATTGGACCTTTAGGCCCCAACTAAAATAGACCACTCCTTTTTTGTCTGCTCAAATCACACCTATTAAATTATCGAGTGTGATTTCTGTTTGCATTAATTAATTTGCTTACTAATTCAAATAGTACTCACAGGTTATCCTCTCATGTTACAACACTGTTTGGTGATCCTTCGCTGTCATTTAACACCTAATTTTCAATCGTCGTCATTTATTAGTGAGATTTTACCTATCGGATGTCACATTGAAACTGTGAAAGGGATCCGGTGAGGTGTTGTGAGTGCAAGTTGAGACATTTGTTCACTCAGAACCGTTGATTTTGTCGAACTACTAGATAGGATCAATTGATGGATAATCGTACTTATATTATCATATCACATTTAGCTTGAAAAAATAGAGTAGTTTCTAAGTTTCAAAACAAATTTCTCGTAATTACGTGGTTGTCAGATACTTGATCAACTAGATTGTTTTCACCAATTGCTACTAAACTACCCTAGTAAATTTTGTTTACATAAATTTATAATACTTGAAATGGCTCATTTTCAAATCACGAGCCCATCTCCATCTTATTTTCCCTCCAAAATATGGCGTCGACAAAAACATAAAAAGCTTGGTCGAAGAACACGAAAATTCTTAGGGCACTATTTTTAGATTAGGCCTAGGACACCCAAGTACCTTGGGCCGGCCCTATGTATAGCAAACCTGTTACTTAAATTATACTCAATTCCATGTTGTATACTAAAACAAATTGCTATACCATTTGCCGAGTATAATATAGGAAATATAAGACTATTTTAACTTTTTAATGACACATAAAATGAATGTGATTCAAAATTGCAAACTTATACACTCGAGATGAAAAATACCAGAAAAGCTATTGTTTCCCCGTCTTTAGGGTTCTCTTCTTAATTTGGAAAACTTCAATACTTGTCTCTCACTAGACGAGAGACGTTACCATTAAACATGATAAAATATTTTGATCAAATACAAAAATGCATAAAACAGTTGATACAAAAATGCATTAAACACGTTAATTTTTTTAATTTTGTACTGATTATTGGATGCATCTTTCAAAAACTGATGAAGTCAACTTCATCCGTTGGGCAGTCGTGTCACTCAAACAATTGTCTATGTTTCACAATTTATAATTGTTTTATGATTTCAAAAATTTTGTTTAATAAAACTAATTGAGATCTATCAAACAATATCCATAGTTTATATAAAATGGATAAAAAATAAGAAGATAAAGAAAAAAAAATGTGGTAGGTCCCAAATAATGAAAATGGATCAGCAATTTAGGACATAAGGAGTACATAATAATGGAAGTGAGTGCCATTTAAATACTGATCTTTTAAGGCTATTGCAGTCTTTATGCAGTTAAAGATAACGGTGAGCCATATTTGGCGAAAGGGAGCAATTTAAACTAGTTTAAAAACAATGGAGGGGATCAGTATATTTTTCAAAAAAACCTCAGAGGTTAGCGTAATTTGTCCTTTATTGTAAATATAATATAATGGCAAATATAGGACTAACGATTTTCACACTCCTTTTCTTATAACAGAGAATTGGCCTAAGATCCAAAAGGGTGAGCCTTATAAGTCAATTAGGTCGTCTTATGTATTTATAATGTGTCCATTAAAGCATCTTTTCTAAAGTCTAGGATCCATTAATGCAATTTTCTGGGTGAGCGTTATAAGTCAATTAGGTCAGCTTATGTATTTATAATGTGTCTTTTAAAGCATCTTTTCCAAAGTCTAGGATCCATTAATGCATTTTTTCTTATAGTCTAAGGTCCTTGAAAAGTAAAAAAAAGGTCCGCCCCATGTGTGAGCTAGCCCCACGTGAACGATGAACGACAAACGACAATCCGTGATCTAATCACCCGCATGCCTCTCTCTAACAAAATCACGTAAGAATCAACGAATCGCAAATGATTGTACAACTGCTGCAAATTACTAGAGATCATGATCGAGTCGAAGAAACGAAGCAATAGACATGATCGTGTCGAAGAAACAATTCAAATTAACCTTCTATGCCTTTCGATATCTTCAGAAATATATTGATCGATAATAAACCGAAAAGAGCTCAAATTCGAGCTCTTATATCCATAATAAACAATTCAAATCTAGTGATAATGATCGGATTGGGGAGGAATTAGGCGAGGAGTGGTTTGATGCAGTTGAACTAAGGTTTCGAATTGATTCTATTTTAGGGGTTAGGGTATAATGACTTTGAGTTTAGGCTCTTTGGGTTATGGTGTAGTAGGTTTAGGTACTTTGAGTTGAGGCTCTTTGAATTTACGCACTTTGGTCTCTTGTTTGAGGGTATTTTTGGAAGGGAGAAGCCAAATGTCCTAGAAAGGTTACGGAATATGTTTGATCTATTAATTATGGTACAAACGCTTATAATATGTCCCTTAGGGGCTGACTGGATGCCAGATTAGTTTTAGATGGATTAAATAGTGAGGGTGGATAAATTAGTACTTGGTTTGGATGATTTTGTAAGAAGGGGGATTAAGTTTGGGTGGATTATTTAAAAATCTGTCAAAAGATTTATTTGCCTTTGTGCATATCCACATTAGTTATGCATTTTTTTAATTAGATAAATCCAATAATTAGTTAATTTTGTAATGTAAATCTAACAATTAATTAAGCTATAAAGTTAAGCTATAAGATATAATTTTTTTATGGGGCATTTTTCATCTCCAACGTGCTTGGACTTATGATATCATCCCGTCCTTTTTGTGGAGTTATGTTTATATATACGTGTGTGTGTGTTGGGGGGGGGGGGGGGGGGGGGGGGTGAGGGGGGGAGTCATGGATAGGAATGGGCATGGGGACGGATCGTGGCCGGAGAATGCTATCTCCACCCCCAATCCCCAAATCCCTTATCCATATCCATTCCCCACCTGATCCCCAACCGGGCTTTATTTTCATCCTCCATCCCCACTCCAAATGGGGAACGGGGATCCCCATGGGGATTCGAGGATTCAATCATTTTAAAAAAAAGATTACTAGAAATCTAAAATCCCAGTTACAAATTAAATGCTAAAATCAAGTTACAAGTAGAGGTGTCGAACGGGCCGGGCCGGCATGGGCACGGTAAGTTTATCATTGGCATGGAATCCATGAAGGTATCATTAAAAAAACACATATTCGGTCCCGATCGACAAGATTTCTAAACTCAATCGAGAAGAAAGTTTATGCAATTGATTTCATCAATAGGAACAACAAAATTAACGGCTCAATTGAATTTTTTTTTTTTTTTTTGCATTTTTTGTGTGCTTATTTTAAGGAATGCATATGATTGACAGTTGAGTAGATGTTAACCTAGTTGGGATGTATTCAAATTATCGTGATGCATTTCTTATTTAATCACATTTATTGTATTAAAAAGTTCAATTATAATAAAATGTTTGGAGAAAATTTAGTGGGACCCAAAAGTTTCATAACTCATTAATAGACCCCTATATTCGGGGATTCGGGGACAGGGTGGATTAGGGACTGGGCGGAGCGGGGTGGGGATGGATCGGGAAACGGATTTGGAGCGGATTTAGGGCGGGGACATGCCTATCTCCACCCCCTACCCGATCCCCAAACATTTTCAAAAAAAATTCCCATATCGTATCCAATCTCCAAACAGATCTCCATATTGCCGATCCTTTTAGATCGGGGATCTGATCGGATTCGAACGGGTTGGAGGAAATGACCAACCCTACTAGGGTTAGCCAGTAGGGTTGGTCATTTCCTCCAACCCGTTCGAATCTGATCTGATCGGTTACCCTAGTGATGGTTTCCAAAGTTTGGAACACCAAGGTCCTAATTTTAGGGATCCGGGGTGGGTGTTGTGCGGTAGGTGTTGTGCGCCGTGTTGTGCAGTAAAACGACGTAGTTTTTGGCACACCTCTGAAACTTCCAAAGACCTTGTTTGGAAGAAGGAAAAAGCCACTACAAAGTGCCTAAACCTTAAACCCAAAGTGCCTAAATCCAAGTGCCTAAAACTACTATATCCTACCCCCAAAGAGCCTAAATCCCCTAAAATTGAACCCTAAAATTGAACCTCAAAATTAACTCTCCAAACAGGGCCTGTTGAAGTGTACCAAGAAAATGAACAAAACTACGTCGTTTTGCCGCACAACACGGCGCACAACATGTACTGCACAACACCTCCCCCGAATTCTAATTTTAGGGATTTGGCCCCGGATCCGGGGTGGGTGTTGTGCGGTAGGTGTTGTGCGCCGTGTTGTGCGGTAAAACGATGTAGTTTTTGACACACCTCTGAAGCTTCCAAAGACCTTGTTTGGAAGAAGGAAAAAGCCACTACAAAGTGCCTAAACCCTAAACCCAAAGTGTCTAAACCCAAAGCGCCTAAACCCAAAGTGCCTAAATCCAAGTGCCTAAAATCACTATATCCTATCCCAAAGAGCCTAAATTCCCTAAAATTGAACCCTAAAATTGAACCTCAAAATTAACTCTCTAAACAGGGCCTATTGAAGTGTACCAAGAAAATGAACAAAACTACGTCGTTTTGCCGCACAACACGGCGCACAACATGTAGTGCACAACACCTCCCCCGGATTCTTTGGCCCCATTCCCCCAATTTATGCAACGCCAGTCTTCTTCCCCATTTATAGCCTAGTTTCAGAAATGCCAGAAATTGTCATCCAAAGCTGCACCCATCCCCGTCCCCGTCCCAGTCCCAGATCCCCGACCCAAAACTTACCAAGTGAAGAGGGGTTAAAAGTAGTGCCACCTCCTAACGCCTGCGGCCCAGGAAGACTCGGTGGAGCCATGTACTTCTTGACAGGTGATAGGCCAATGACATTTATATTCACTCCTCGAAATGCCGACGACATATTCACAGAGTTCTTCAGGACTTCAAGCTTGTTCGGAGGAATGGGTGGGGGCATGAGAGGTGCTGGTTCTAGATTTAGAGGCATATTTAGTGATGATAGTATGTTTGGCTCTTTTGGTGGTGGTAATGGTGGTGGAGGTTCGGAGAATTCATGCACCAATCTGCTAGTCCTAGAAAAGCCCCTCCAATTGAGCAGACTCTGCCTTATTCTCTTGAAGAATTGTATTCATAAACCAAATTTACCATATTTTCTTAAACATCTCCCTCGCCGTGCAAATTTACCATTTTTTTTTTTTGTTATTTTGTCAATAATCATTGAATAGGTTGTGAACAAGTATTTTTAACATAATTCAACCTACCAAGTACTAATTTACCATGGTACTATTTTGTGCACGTTTTTTACCATGATAATTGGTAGGTTAAGGCGTATGTTTTCACCGTGATCGCCTGATCGGAGTTGTTAAACAAAACTAACAAATTGTATAAATTTACCATAACCAATGAGATATGTTTTGGAGATATATTTTAACATGATTCAATTTTGGAAGTCGTTTAATTTTACCATATTTACCGTACTAGTTCTGATTTTTACCATGTTTGTTGTTCTTCATTCACTTTTTTTCCTCCAAAATCCTTTAAATTTCAGTACTCACAGGACTAATATTTGGAAATAATATCATCCCACTCAATTTTGAATCTCCATTATTTCAAAAAATTCATGATTTTAGGCAACACAATCATCTACCATTTCAAAAATTCTATTTGAAATAGTCACATTAATCCCCCTTTATTAGGAAACAATATTTATATAAATCTTAATCAAATCCCTCTTAATTAGGAAACTATATTAATATATAGAGTCCTGATACGTACACAACAAAAAGGCCCCAACAAAATGGCCACAACACCAAAACGACGTCGTTTTGGTGTTCATCCTCATTAAAAAAAAAAAAAAAAGGCCTGAGATCGAGGCTCCACTCCCAACCCCATTTCAAAAATTTACAGAGAATAGAAAGGAAGAGAGACCAGTGAAGATGAAGAAGCCGACGACGCCGACGACCTCCTCGACCACCACCACCACCGGCGAGAGAAAAACAGGCGGGCTCTCCTCGAATGCCTCGACCTTCGACCAGGCTGTGCGTGGGTGTCTCAGTGTGCGAGATCTCACTCTCTCTTTCTCTTGACGAACACCACCGCTGCCTCCACGACCGCCAGCACGCCGACACCGCCGCCTGCACGAGAGCTGAGCACCACCACCACCACCGCGGTCTGTCCCTCTCTCTCTCTCTCTCTCTCTCTCTCTCTCTCTCAATTTTGAGTTGTTGGGTAATGAAAAAAGCCCTAATCGAATTTTTTTCCCCTAATTTTTTCCCCCAAAATCTGGGTAGACTTTTCATTGTTGGTGTGAATTTACGTTCTTTGTTCAGTCTACTGGAAATATATAACAACAGCATATGGAGGAGCTCTTGTGTGATTGTAGGGAGGTAAATGACAAAGTCTATTACTACATAGTTGTGTGATTGTAGTCACCAGTTCTTACTCTATATAATTTGTGCATTTTGTTTTCTTTCAATGCTTGAACTTCATGAACCAGATAAGCTAGCGTGCTCCTGAAGTCCAATTTTTGTTGATCATCTCATTTTCCAGGCAGCTTGCAACAGCTACAGCTGGAATTACCCTGTTCGAAATTTTTCTTTCAGTTAATAAGAAGGGCGAATACAAACAACAGGTACCTTATTTGCGCTCCTCCAGTGGTGTGATTGATTGCATGAGGAAGATTGTAGTCATCAGAAATGAAGCATCTTGATGAGAACAATTTTCTTTCATTGATACTGAAAAAAATCAGTTGAATATCAATGGTGGTGGTTTGAATATCAATGAGACTAGGAGCACTTGGCCTTCCAGTTTAGCGAACGTTTTCATTAGAACTTGAGGAGGTAACAAATAGCTTTGATAAATCGACTGTTTGTAAGTTGGTTCACGTGGACGGGTATGCACCAATCCATCACTAAATGTATTTCAAGGAGGGAGGGATACTGACATGTTGATCTTTTATTATTGAATCCCGAAATTCTTCTTGAGTTGCTGCAATGAAAATCCATTTTCGAGCTCAAATGAGTTACTTTCACGTGCCCACATTTCTTTTGTTTAAAATATCGGCTTTTTCAGTTTTTTCTTTAATGTACTCAAATAATTTTGCATTTTTGCTCTTTCTGTCCAGTGGTCGCAGTTCATTTCCACATTTCATGTTAGTGGAGTTCTGTAAATTTGATACTGGCTCACTCATTGTGGGCTCACTGTAAAAATGACTTTGGGGGTGCCATACCTTGTATTTTTCCGTTTCATTCTGTTCAAAACTTGTGGAATTGATGTGTTCTGGTGACAAGTATTGATGTTTTTCTTTTTTAATTCAGTTGTACAGAGGATACATGAAGGATGGTTCCCTTATTTAATGCTTGAAAATGAAACGAAGCGACAACACTCAAAGCTTTATGAGTCACATAGAATTGATCTCAAAACTCCGACACCGCAATTTGGTCAGTGCTCTCGGACACTGCTTCAAGTGTCACTTGGATGATTCAAGTGTCAGCAGATTATTTGCATAGTGTGCAAGATAAAAGACGATCATAAATAAAAGACCCCAAAGCCCCACCAGTCTAAGTACCAGGAAGAAATCAGCTTCACTATTCTCTTTCAAACAGAGGGAGCAGCAAGCTACTCCTGCAGTATGTGAAGTCTAATTCAGTCGTCATAATATGAGCAAGCTACTTCTGCAAGTTCGGAGAAGAGGCAGAGGTGCCTTGGAGCAGCCAGCCAAGAAAGGAAAAAATAGATGCCAGCGAAAGTTAGGAATTTTTTTTTTCATTTTGCTTGTATATGGAGAGCTTAAGGTAGACGATGGTAATTAGGTTAAGCTCATGTCTTTTTTTGTAAACATTATGTATTCAATTTGAACATGTGATTGAATGTATTGGACGAATTTTATAAATGAGAGTTATGCTTCAATTATGAGATGAGCATGGCCCCGATGTGGGGTTTGGATATATATTATTAGTAGGATGAGAATGATTCGACGTGAGTCCAAATTATATGAATTGTGTTTGCTTTTCTTGTTGACTGTCTGATGAGACGCTGAGACGTCGGGCTAGGCAAGAAATAGGGGAGATGCTGTCAAAATTTTTGCAAAACAACCTACTTTTTAAACACAGTTTCACCATGCTTTTTAAACACCGTTTCAGCACCAAAAAAACATTCATACTCTAGACATGTCCAACCAAGCAAAAGAAAGAAAAACAAAGACAATATTGCTCACAAAACCAATATTGGTCCAAATCTCAAAATATGCATTCTGCTTGATATTGACCGGATTGCGTGTTCTCTTCCTTGGTTTTCCAGCCCGACTGCATTCAAACCCTACGTCCGTCAACTTTCCATCTTTTCCCTTTCTTGATGTTCTTCTTGCCACGGCAAACCCTTTTTCTTTAGCATAAGTTTTGTAATACAGATAAGCTTCATCCGGTGTGTCAAATGTCATTCCTTTCTTTGGTTCTTCAACTCCATCTTCGCAAATTTCTGTTGCTTCCTTCCCATCCTTATTACTATTTGTCTCATCACACTCTTTGTTTGAAGGACCACTCCATATCGCTACTTCTTCTTCACTGTCTCCACTGCATACCTCTTCTTCTTCACACTCTTTGTTTCGAGGCATTGCCGAAGGAACAGAGTCCGGTGACATCATCTGCTAGTTCAAAAAGAAATAAACAAATTAGATACAATGTCGACAAGAGTCGATTCTGCATGAATGCTGTCCAAAACTAGACGAATCGTGAAAATTGAACTTCATTTTTTTGCTTTCGGTACTAAGTTAAACTAATATATTAGTCAATTGAACAACTACTGAGCAAAAGGTAACTAACTAAAGAACTAGAAAATAGGAAAACAATCAAGTATTGAACAAACAGTGAACATAGACAAAAAAAATTATCCACAAGCTAAACTTGATTGATTCATCACTAAAATAATAAAATAACCTCCACTTGGTGTAGGGAGAAAAACTTATCTAAATGGATACAACTATTGACATGCATAATCAACCCATCATTTATCATGATCAGCTCATTTACCAGTATACCCATTTCTTGACAAATCAAGAAAACTATTATTCAACAAATTGCCTAGAAAATCAGGAATAGACCCAGATAAACTAATGAAGTAGATACATGATGCACTTGTAGGTTAAATTTTGTGCAAATTCCTTCAAAATCTAAGATTCCCATTGGAACCCTAATTTTTGTGCAAAATCCCCCAAATTCTTAGAATAGAAACAAGCTTAGAGAGAGGCCAGCTAGTGTGTGTGTGTGTGTGTGTGAGAGAGAGAGAGAGAGAGAGAGAGAGAGAGAGAGAAATGTACTTGGTCGAAGCTCGTCAATCAGAGTAGTTTGAACTCAGACGACAGTGGTGGTGTTCAATGGCGCCGACGTACAACAGCGGTGGTGGTCGGCAGTGGTCGAGGCAGCAGTGGTGGCACTCGTCGGTAGCTGGGTCGCGTTCGTGGAGCTCGTCTCTCTCTCTGTTACAAGTTACGACTGATGAAGATGAAAGAAGGGGGGAATTTTGATTTTTAGATCGCGCGAGTTTTTTTTTTTTTTTTTTAAGGGTTAAAGGACCAAAACGACGTCGTTTTGGTCCGTTGTGGCCTTGTAGTGGCCTTTTTTGTTGTGTACGTATCAATTTCGTAATATATATCACTATGAAAGGTAAACAAGGTATTTCACAAAAAAAAACATAATCGTTCAAACTATAGGGATGAAATTTACGTGATGTCTAAAAAAAGGATAATTATTTATATAATATATTAATAGCCAAAAAAGTAAAATACTAAAGTATAGAATTTGTCAATTTTTTTTGGTATCGAATTAAAGATTTCTATTAGTGGTTTAATTTGGTGCAAAAAAATAAAATAAAAATTATGCGCGAAAGTACTTTATTTTTTAGCTTCAGATTCATTGTTAAATTGTATGTTCTACAGGGTTACAATCTTGCAAGATTAGTACGCTAATACTTTATTTTTTAGCTTCAGATTCAATGTTCAATTGTATGTTCTACAGGGTTACAATCTTGCAAGATTAGTGCTATTAGCGTACTCCTGACTTTAACTGTAAATAATATTTATTTTTTGGTGATCAAAGGCTAAGAAGTTAGGAGGCTATGGGAGAAAGTAGTGATTGTTGTGGTACGCGATTACCATGGATCTTCATTTCCTACTTAATGAGCTTGAATCCATAATTTTTTGAAATAGATCCCGCTTCACCTTGACGAAACAAAGATAATGGTGCAAGTACGACAACGATCCGACGAGGGGTGGATTGCACGGCTGCCGGAAGTCGACGTCGTCTTTCCTTTCTCACTCAATTGCTTCACTTTTGGCGAAAAAGGAAGTGGAGCTTTGAAGGGGATCCAGAATCTCACCCTCTTCTTCCCTCTCTCGCCGTTGGTGCCATCCAAACAAGGGTGAGAATCCCTTTTCTCGCAGAACCCTTTCTTATTTCTCGAAAACCCTTCGTTTGTCCAAAGGATCGAGGTGTTAAGTACATCACCCCCCGCTTTCTTACTTTAGTGGTTGGTAGGGGTGCAAAAAAAAAAAAAAAAAAGAGAACCGAACCATAAATTTTTTTCGATTTTTTTCTTCATCCAGTTCGGTCCAGTCTGTGAAAATTCTAAATTTTAAAAACCGGTTCAGAGGGTTTTTAGACTGGACCGAACCGGTTGTATATATATATATAATGTTTCTCACTTTTTCACTTTCTTCTCCTCACCCCTGTTAGCGGCGACTCTCTCTCTCTCTCTCTTCTAAGATGGATGGAAATCTTCATCTTCCACAATTCTCAATATTCTCTCACACTAGTCCCCATCTTCCTCTCGCCGTAGTCCGTTGTCCTCTCACCGCAGTGCGTCGTTGTCCGAGATAGCAGGTCGTCCGTCGATCGATCAAGAAGGCAGTCTGTCCACACACCATTGTTTAGATAGATTGCAGAATTTGAAGCCGAAAGTCTAGTCGCCGGCGATTGAGGGTACAAAAAAATTGATTGTGTGTGTGTATTAGGGGTGAAAGAAAAACCGAAAAATCGAAAAAACCAAAAAAAACCGACCGACCGGTTCGGTTTTTGGTCGGGGAAAAGCTGTGTCGGCTGACTTCAGTTTGGACCTAACCGAACCGAAATCATGCCAATTTAGACCGAATTACCCCGAAACCACCCCTATTTGGACTGAAAACCCAAAAAAACGATCTTGACCCCCCAAAAATAACAAATCCTAGCCGTCCATGTCAATTTTAACGCCGGACAGAAAAAACCGAAAAAAACCGAACCACCCCGAACCGATCGGTCCATTGTTTTTTTTTTGGTCGGGATCGGTTCCCAGCAAAACCACCCCGAACCGTTCGGTTCGGTCCCAGACACCCGAAAAACCGAACCGAAGCGACCGATTTTCACCCCTAGTGTGTATATATGTAGATCTAATGTATATATGTGTATATATGCGTATATATATGTATGTATGTGTATATATATGTAGGTCCAGTGTTAATTTATGTGGATCTGTATTTTTTCTTTCTTTGAACTTAAAGACATTGTTCTTGTGTTTGTTTGTGTAGATCTGTTCATTTTTTAAGTCCCTATCTCTTTTCTCTCTCATGAGAACCGAACCGAACATGGAACAGAGCAGAACTGGACGAACCGGAGCCTGAACCGGAACCGAACCGACTACTTTAAAACCGGTTTGGGTTCTTTGTTCTCTCTGAACTGATTTTACTCAGTTTACCAAAATCCCTCCTGAACCGGACTGAACCGAACGGTTTCAGCCCTAGTGGTTGGAGACTTTAGAGGAAAAAGGCAGCTTTTACAAAAGTTGACACTCCATATAATTGTTGGGACTGGGAAATACAGTAGCTTTACTAGCTTATAATGTTAAAGGGGGGAGAATAAAGCCTCTACACCTATTCTCTTCCAAATCGACGACGATCAACTCGGTGGAAGAGATTTCCGGTGGCTATGCAGTTCGACTTGTGATTAATCTATTGTAGATGCTGCGTTCAAGCTTTGGTTTTCGTTCGAAGCTCTGTTCTTTCGGTAACTCGCAGCGTGTAAAACCCTTAAAACTTTTTGTTATCATTGTTGCAAGACAAAATCTAACGTCTAATATGCTTCCTAGAAGTTTCAATCCTTCGTATGCCAAAATTTTATGAAAAAAATTACATTATGCGATTTCAACGATTGCAGTTCAAAAATTACATTACGTAGAACATCTACTCCATTTGTGATTCTTATTTTTAGTATTTGTTCGAATCGATTATTCACTGGATCAAACGAAATTACACATGACAACAACTGTTGTTCAAAATAGAGTTTGAAAGATTGCGCTCAGGGATCGTATCACTAGCTTTGAAGCTGAAGAGGCTGGCTAGAGCAACAGATATGGCCGCTCAAGAGGCGTTGGAGGCAGCTCGATCGGCTCGATCGGCTCCCAATTCAAAGACTTACCTTCACTCTCTATTTTCCGACGCCCCCCCAGAATGAACCATACCTCAACAACCTGAGGAATTGTGTCCTCATCGGATGATTGGCCTCCATCAGCCTTAGGTTCGCCTCCGTGGCCTTTTTCTCCTATAGATTTGCGGACTCCACGTCTGCTAAACCCTGTTCACGAGCCGATCGAGCTGCCTCCAACGCCTCTTGAGCGGCCATATCTATTGCTCTACCCGCCTCTTCAGCTTCAAAGGTAGTGATACGATCCCTGAGTGCAATCTTTCAAACTCTATTTTGAACAGCAATTGTCGTCATCGTGTAATTTTGTTTGATTCAGTGAATAATCGATTCGAACAAATACTAAGAAATAAGAATCACAAATGGAGTAGATGTTCTACGTAATGTAATTTTTGAACTGTAGTTGTCGAAATCGCGTAATGTAATTTTTTTCATAAAATTTTGGCATACAAAGGATTGAAACTTCTAGGAAGCATATTAGACGTTCGATTTTGGCTTGCAACAATGTTAACAAAAAGTTTTAAGGGTTTTACGCACCTGTTGCGAGTTACTGAAAAAACAGAGCTTCGAACGAAAACCAGAGCTTGAACACAGCATCTAAAACAGATTAATAACAAGTAGAACTGCATAGACACTCATGATCCAACTCGTTCATCTCATATATAACCCGTGTTGAAGTTTATACGTGCAAAAACCAGCTTCATTCAACATGTAAAAACACCAAAAACTAATTGTATTTTGCTTGAAAAAAATGCGATTAGTTTAAGTTTCAATCATGTCTGCCCTTCATTTTATGAAACAAAATGTGATTAATTTCTGTAATTTACATGTCCAATGAAGTTAACGTTTGGCTCATACAAGCTTCAATGCGGATTATATGAGATTAACGAGTCAAATCATGAGTGTCGACTCGGAAGTGAAGACGCAAGAGGAGTATGGAGGGGTATGCACTATGTGATTATTTTTTTTGGAATATTGTTTCTGAGAACCAATTTTTCCACCAAAAGTTGATGGAATAAACTTTTGGAAGGCTTATATGATGTTTAAAAGGGTGATTTTGTAAATTGTAATGTACCTTGGAGGGAATTTCACTGACCAAGCTGTTCGGTACGAATATCTGTCAATTTTAACGGATAAGTTAGCATTTTCACTTTACTCTAAAGTATATGGGATGTAAGTATCTAAAAATGAAGTCGAAGGGTGTGTAACTTAAAATCGCTCAAAGTACAAGGGATGTGGGGAATTTAAGTAAAAATTCCCCTAGAATAAAATAGAGTTGAAAATCAGATAGTTAAAGAGAGATGTTGCATGTCCTGTCTTATTGACTGAACTAATTAATCCGACCCTACAAGGTGATGGTGATGATGTTGGGATTAATTCCCTCAGAACCAATTAATTTATTATTTTTGGTTAATAATTAGAGCTTCACTTTATTGTTATAAAATGTTTTATTTCATAAGTTGGATATAATTCATGCGATGAATATTATTGATTCATGAGATGAATATAAAAGTCCTAAATTATATTGAATATGATTTATATATGTGAATGTGATTTCCATACAGGAGATATAAATCATAATTGCTTGTAATTTAAATTATTCACAATTACTAATAGAAAGGACTATCTATTAGGTCAACTGCAACATGATTAACCTCTATAAGGTAGAATGATCCATCTCAATCATTGAAGTGAAAGACTTTAAGTTAACATGTTGGTATATTCGATATACATTGAAGGACCACTATAAGAGTCACTATTTTAACAACTGTCAACATTAGTGTGAATCTTATTTGCTAATTGTAATTCACCCTTAATCCTGAGAAAGTTAATGAACTCAAGTTTCTATCCTATGTCACTTTGATTCACCAATGAGTGATGTTTTACTTGATCAACACCTCGGTGAGTTGGGTGATTTATGTTAGGACTATGAGAACATTATTTTCAAGATGGAATTCACTCTCTATTTTATTATAGAGTATAATGTCCCTTTGAGTTAGTTCACTGGATTAGTCTTTGGAATCTAGTACTAGTCATTTTAATGAAAAGTTCATTAGAATGTTTTTCTAGACTAAAAGTGAGTGAACTAGTATTCAACGGAATTAAAATACAAGTAACTTTTGGTTTGACAGTATTTTATTGTGACCAATTGCTGCTTATGGACATTGCGTAGTGAAGTGATTCGATATTATGGTATTAGCATTTAACAAGTTATGATATATTAATTCTTGAGGCCTAGAGTTCAGCCATAATTATATAGTGAAATTAATTGTGGTTTAATTGGGCCACCACTCATAGAGATGAGAGAGCGTAAGCCTAATTTTAGCTAGTGCTGAAGAAGCCCATGGGTCCCAACCCTAGCCCTAATATTAGAGATAATATTCAATTTATTTTTAAGTTGAATTATTGGTCTCTCTGTATAGTCGTCTCTTTCTCTCTTGGAAGACAGTATTTTATTGTGACCAATTGCTGCTTATGGACATTGCGTAGTGAAGTGATTCGATATTATGGTATTAGCATTTAACAAGTTATGATATATTAATTCTTGAGGCCTAGAGTTCAGCCATAATTATATAGTGGAATTAATTGTGGTTTAATTGGGCCACCACTCATAGAGATGAGAGAGCGTAAGCCTAATTTTAGCTAGTGCTGAAGAAGCCCATGGGTCCCAACCCTAGCCCTAATATTAGAGATAATATTCAATTTATTTTTAAGTTGAATTATTGGTCTCTCTGTATATTCGTCTCTTTCTCTCTTGGAAGACACACAACAAAAAGTGTAGGCAACTTTTCTCTAAAAAAGTTGAGAGACGAAATAGGGAGGAAAAATCTAGGGTTCCCACAAACCCTTTGACTATTAATCTCTTGGGTCATAGGGTTGAAGATCTTTGGTGTGCAGGAGGCTCCAGTTCTTTGAACTACAAAGGTAGAACCCTAATCCTTCTTTATGAAACTTCATGCATATGTAAAAAGTAGATCCGAAACAATTTTTGAAACCGTATTTTTCCGCAGTGGTTTTTTCGAAACCAAGAGATGATGGGTTCAAAACTCCGTCTCCCTTTCTTTTTAGGGTCATGATGAACACAGCCACACCATTTTGTTCTTTCATGTATTTTCGCCTATTAGTTGATGCAGTAAAGTAAGTGGAAATTGGCTTTAGGATTAATTGCATTCCGCCATTCCCTGATTTGAGTTTCCTGCAAATATCATAAAAGCTGAGCACGGAGGAGAATCGGAGATCTACTTCGGATATAATCAGTAATCTGCCAAGTAATGTCACTGAAAATATTCTAAAGGGCTTGCCGTTGAGGGATGCAGTGAGGACAAGTGTCTTGTCAAACAGCTGGAGGTACAAATGGGTCAAGATTCCACATCTGGTATTTGATTTCCAGTTCTTCCGGAGCCTAGAAGGATGGGACAACGAAAAACTGAAGGCAATTATTTACCAAGTTCTACTATTTCATGAAGGGCCATTAGTCAAGTTCAGTCTGTATTATCCCCCCTTTGAAAGTTGTCTTGATATCAATAATTGGATCTTTATCCTGCTCAAAAAAAATATCCAGGAGTTCACTTTTATGCTAAAAGGCGGCCGGTGCCATGAAATTCCATGTCATCTATTTTCATTTCTGCAGCTGAGGTCCTTGTGTCTCTATAAATCTATATTCAAACCACCACCTACATTCAGGGGATTTAGCAGGATTGTTACCCTTACACTCCAGGGGGTTATTATTTGTCCTGTAATGTTTGGAGGGTTCATCTCTAATTGCGCCCTGCTGGAACGACTAACATTGATTTACTGCACCCATTTTGAATCCCTCAAAATCAATGCCCCTAATCTCAAATATCTTACATTTTTGGGCACCCTTGGATCAGTTTCTTTCGAAAACACCCCCCTTCTTGCAGAAATTTCATTTTTTATCCCTTCGTCGGCTGCAAATTTTAGACAGCATGGAAGAAATAGACTCCAACTGGGTGAAGATTTTCCAAGCTTTACCTGCTATTGAGTACATGCGCTTGAATAGCTTCTTTTTGAAGGTATAAGAAAGCTTCACTTCATAGAAATCGACTTGGTTTGTTGACCATGTTTCTGACACTTTTTGCTGTATTTGCTTCAAGACATTTGCTGCAGGTAATATCCCAGAGAGACTTCCAAGTACTTTAAACCAACTCAAAGTTCTGGTTCTATCTAATGCTTATGACGATAATCTGGATTATGTCTCAATACTCTCATGGGCTTTTTGCTTGCTTAGAAGCGCACCAAACCTACATAGACTTGTAATTCGCGTGAGTTATAGCAATAAGTTCCTTTTTTCCCACTTACCCTTACTGTTATGTTTTGGAATTTCCTGATGATGCTGTTTTTCTATTCGTTTTTTTAGATATTTAATATCACCACAATCCAGGATCATGTTACAGAATTTTTGCAAGCACAAGATTTTTCAGATTTTTTACTGAACCAGCTTCGAGAAGTGGAGATCAAGGGTTTCTCAGGTGCAGAGCCTGAAATGCAGTTTGTTAAGATTCTGTTATCACATTCAACGGTACTAGAGAAGATGGTAATATGTCATGAGCGAGAAATTTCTGACCAACATGGATTTGCAATGGTAAAGGGGTTGACACGATTTCCCCGAGCATCTTCGAAAGCAGAACTCGTCGTCGATGTGACCCCCCGTATTGGTGAAAGTAGCAGCTAGTGTGTGGGATCATTTTGATAGTCTGGGGAGTAGCTAGGAAAGACCGTGGTAGGTAAATCGTGAAATGGGCAAGAAACAACCTTTGAAGGAATGCTAGGATTTTTCAAAGTAAGCTGGAAGTTGTGGAAGGAGCGGTGTAAAAGATCATAACAGATATGAGATACTGCATAAGCGCTTGGTGAAATGTTATTTATTTATTTATTGTGGTAAATTTTTACAAAGAAAATGTGTTTTTTGTTAAGAAAATTATCTTCTAATTGTACTTCTGTCATTTGCTTCTATGCTTTGGTGCCATGCTTCTCATCTACCAAACGAATGATGTAGATGAATTTTGTGAAACTGTTTTTTAATTTATTATATTTTTTGTTTGTCAATTATTCCTTGAGGTAATTAAATATTCATCCACTTTTTGGACACCAAATAGATTTTCATCTCCCTATTTTTACGGGGTTATGTTTTCATCCCTTTAGTGTGTTAATTACCTTTGTTACCCTTTTACTATGGTATCTATATATTTGAGTATATTACCGGCCTTGATTTGTGGGATTTGATGGTATCTATGGTATGAGAAAAAAACGGTTTCTATAAAATTTTGGGAAGGATTCAAATTGGGGATTCCCAACCTTATCTAATAGACATAGTTTCCATGTCTATAACTTCCAAGACCTCATGTTTATCCCTGACTTAAGGAAACTGCCGAAGTTGCCATCAATGCTTAGTTTGATCCCAGAAACACCACCTTTTTTTCTTAAGAGCTATAATCCATCATTCACCAACCTATTTTGTTCCACGAGAGAGATAATTAATTACTCCTGTACGAAGAACTAAAAAATTGCATTTGCGTCAACCATTTACCCGAGACCCTCCCACTCTAATAATGGAGATACACAGTACTCTCTCTCTCTCTCTCTCTTCTTCTTCTTCTTCTTCTTCTTCTTCCTCAATATCTCCAGTTGGTTTGTCTATTCTTAGTTGATAACCCCTCCGGTGAGGTTCGATGGGTTCACTTACAAAAACTGCCTTCCGACCGGGATCGACTTGAGGGTTTCTTGGACCCGGTTTGCTCTGATAGCAGAGATTCTTGGCCTCCTCTGAAGCAAGCAATTTTTGTCGAAATGTTCGGTACACGAATATTAAAATATACCATGTTTCTTGTATTTCTTTTGTCAAAATTTATCATAATCCTTGTGTTATATTTTTAGCATGATTTTTTTGACAAGTTTATGATGTTTGTCGAAATGTTCAATACACGAATATTAAAGTTTACCATGTTTCTTATATTTTTGGTGGAAATTTATCATAATTCTCGTATTATTTTTTTACCATATTTTTAGTATGATTTTTCGACAAGTTTATGATGTTTGTAGAAATGTTCGATACACGATTGTTAAAATTTACCATGTTTCATGTATTTGTTGTTGAAACTTGTCATAATTCTCGTACTACATTTTTACCATATTTTTAGCATGATTTTTACCATAATTTATGATGTTTGTCGTAATGTTTCTTGTGTGAATGCTGTAAAATTTACCACATTTCTTGTATTCGTTGGCAAAATTTACCATAATTCGCGTATAATATAAGTATCATATTTTAACATGAGTTCCGGTAAGTTCTTGTATTTATTATTGGTTTAATTAGTTTGCTATAAATTTATCCTATAAAATGATAAGTTTATCCTATTTATGCTCTATGATAATTCTATCTCAAATTTTATTTTAAAATTTTGGAGAGAGATAAAAGTGTAGAGAAAAGATAGAGAAGATTAGGAGAGAGAGAAGGGTATTTTGGGATTTATTTGAATTTGAGGATGAAAACATAAGCCCTAAAAATTACGAAGATGAAAACATAAGTCATATTAGGTTGGAGGACCAATATTTAAGTATCCCTTATTCCTTTTGTCTCTTTTGTGTCTATTGCCTATATCTTTCAATCTATAATATTTTTCATGATTTCGAGAACTTCGTATTATAGAACTAATTGAGATCTATCAAACAAGATTCATATTGCATATTTTTGGAGATACGCATTGAAAGATATAGTCAATAGACGCAAAAGAGACAAAAGAAATAATTGACAAACAAAATGGATTTCTTTTGCCATTTCTTACTCTAGGTTTTTTTTTTGAGCAAGTCTACCAGTTGGTACCAAAGTAAATGTACGGGGGATAAATTCACGTATACTGGTCCCAGGCTCTTGAGAGACAAACCACGTGCTTCCTTGTCGGAATCCTAGCACTGCAAGATAGAAAGACAGTGAGAAGCACATATGCATCTCGTTGGTGGTAGGCCCTCAAATGCTTAAGTTAGTTACTTAGTATTACATACTTTTGAGAAAACCCTAATTTCACACGCTTGTAATAATGAAATATAGCATACCTTGCTTCATGAGTACTGTAGCTTCTTAAATATAGATATAGGGTACTTGATTTTCAAGTTGTTGTACAAGGATTATATTCACATTACGAATCATTTTCTATATGGGATTCTCCCCCATGGAGTAACTCGATATAATCTCTCTCCTCCCGACCCAACCACTCTACCCTTGAAGGCAAGCCCACCGGTGAAACCTGTTCCTCGAGCGACATGTCGTCGGACAAATTGACAATACTATAATGTACATTTGCCGTTGTTCCAAAGAGACTTCCAAGTACTCTGAACCAACTCGGAATTCTGGCTTTATCTGATATAAGTTTGTTATTCTAATTTGGATCATGTCTCACGGGCTCTTTGCTTGCTTAGAAGCTCGCCAAACCTACATAAACTTCAAAGCAGCGTAAGCTACAGCAAAAGTTCATTTTATTTCTTGGCTTAGGCGCTTATCCTTACCATTATCTTCTGAAATTTCCTAATGATGCTCTTTTTCTGTTGTTTCCTTAGATATTGAATATCACCCAAATCCGGGATGATACAGAATTTTGGCGAGCGCAAGGGCCTTTTAATACCTGAGTACCATCCGGCCCAGGGCCTTTCAAATATTCCTATTGAAAGCTGCCTTTTTTTAACCTATGCCTCTTCCAAAGGTCTAAGAAGCAACTCATTCATCGCTTGAGTCAACTTTTTTACTTTTTTAATAGAGGTACCGAATATACATCTAAAAAGTAAAAATAAATAAATAATTGATAAAAGAAATCATTAAAGACTAAAAATCACAGATGAATAATCAATGAAAACGTTTAGAAATAATTTTCTAAACTACAACCAAACAAAGCCGCTCCAAAACTATAAGAACTTCAATATATAAAAACTGAAACTTCAATTAAAACACAACGAAAAAAGGATCAAAGGATTGGAGAAAAAATATAGACAAATGTTGCCGAATTGTGTCCAAAACTTTTTCACTTTCCATCCAAATCAAACAATGGGAGGAAATTTCAATTGGGTTTCCTTTCTTTTTCCTAAGATCCAAACAAACCCTAAATGTGAGGCGGGATTGCTCGCAAACGTTCCCTGTGGTGCCCCTACACTGTGTAATGCCCAATCTGAGCCATTTGTTGAGCAATCAATGGTCCAGACTATATTTCATGTAAGATACCATTTGAAATCTAAACCATTAAAAACACTTCTGAACGGCTCAAATTAGACACTACACGGAGCCCTTTCCGGATTTCTCAACTTGGTAAGAGGGATAGGGATTTACTCATGGTATCTTTAATTAAACCAATAAAGAAAGACAGTTTTTGACATAGAAAGGCTGTGTTCGGATTGGAACTGAAAAATTATTTTTTGTTCTCAAAAAGAAGTTTGTGATTGGATTGGAACTGAAAAACTCCTGTAGCAGCAGTAGTATGTAGGTCCCACCCATTCCAGCTGGGTAATTGGGTTTTGCGCAGAGAGAGAGAGAGAGAGAGAGAGAGAGAGAGAGGCGTTGGGTTTTGGACTGGGGCCCGCATCTGGGTTTTGCATAGAGATTGGACCGGTTGACGTTTTGGACCCTCAGAACTTCCAAAAAGTGGGGGGCCCTCAGAACTTCACCTCATAAACATTGTTTTGAAAAGTGTTTCAAGGCCCCATTTTTGAACAGCATTCCAAAAGCATTCCGAACACAGCCAAAGGTTTTTCGGATCAAAAAAAAAAAAAGACAGAGAAAGGTTTTTATTGATTGATTTTCATCCAAACACTTTTAAGGGCTGAGATTGAGATCCGCTAAAATTGCGGACAGTATTGTGTTGAAAGAACTTGGCGCCCAAAACACTGTTCTATAAAAACTCCTTACAAACAACGACTTCTACTTCTGCCACCCTTTCGCTACTTTGGACTCTCTCTCTCTCTGGTGATGATGATGACGATGATGATGATGATGATTTTAGTTTTTCTTTTACTTTGATTGAATCTTTTTCTCGGCAGTCAAACGGAGTTAGGAGGTGTTATGGTAGAGCAGATACATGGCGTCCAAAAGCCTCTGCAATCCACCAATCTGATTTCGGAAGTGTGGTAAGTAATCAAGTTTGTTGGATTTCATTTGTCCAATTAATCCTTTCTATTCTTTCCAGTTTGTATTATGTCTCTATGTATGGATAGCCCATCTTCCAACTTCTATGAGGTTTTCAAAGATTAGTTAATTTCGTCAGTGGATCAAGCATAGGTTAATATCTCATCAATACGGTTCGAAATTTTGGTCTAATAGACAATGCTCGGTAACTGTTTGATAGAACGCATGAATGGAATTTTAATTCGAAAGACAATGTAATCATGTATTCAAACCGTGCTGGGAGGGATACGATTGAAAGTATTTAACCTAAAAGGCATACCCCAAAAGGTACGTTTGGTTGAGAGAATGAGAGTCTAATTGAGCAGGGCAACCGGATTAATGAACATGCTTTTTTTGTGCTTGGTTTTTTTTTTGTTGTGAAATTTTGGGAAAAAAGAGAGAAACTACCCTACTTAGGCGCTCAGAAGCAAGCTTTCCTCGCGCCTATCAGCCAGCTATTACAGTCTAAGAAGCTTGGACACCCACACTCATTGGACACCCACACTCATTGGACACCTTAGACACATGTCCGATACTCTTTTTTAGTGTCCACAATGAGAAAATAATCCTCTTAATTCGGACACATGATCGCCATTTCTTTAGTGTCTATTATTACTGAGAAATATATATGTGATCGCTACTTCTTCGACACTTGCTAATATGTGCCTATTTCATAGTGCTAATGCTACAAAACCCTAATTTACTCTAAAAAGGGCAAAATGATTTAGGCATACAAAATATGAGCCAGGCCATCGGAACCCCTTTTTCACGTAACTCTTCTCGGTTTTTTTGGTTTGCTTCAAGGTTTTGCCAAATGTTGGCTTGAGAAAAAGACCCATCAATTTGCAAGGAGAAAAAAAAAGCCCCATCGACTTAAATAGTTGAGTACAAAATTTCTGACTTGATTTTGAATGATAGAACTAACGCAAGTCCAAGAGGCTAGCTAGAGGAGGTTGATGGGGCCTTAACAGCCCCTTTGGATTGCAAAAAAATGGCGGGAAAAGGCAAGAAAGCAGAATCTTATCACTTATTTGGAAGAGAGAAAATCAGAAACAAAGAAAAAAGAAGGATTTTTATTGGGACTTATTTTGTTTCCCACACAAAACTCTGTTTTTCTCTCGTTCTCACAATCTACATGGCTTGTAAGATTACGACAGAAGCACTTACCTTACCTTTCACCACTTCAGCAAAAGTTCTTTTGTTCACGAAATTATACTAATTAGGTCATCCGAAAAATGCCGCCGCCAAAGCAAAACTTGTTTCTCCCCTTAGAGATTAGGATCTTTCTCAATTGCATAGCCTAGCCTAGCCTTCCTCAAACTGGGACAATCCTCCTGGAATCGTCATTAGAATTTCCTTATGATTAGAATGATTTCTTTCATTCTTGTTATTTCATCCCTATAGAGGCTTATATTACATTACACAACCGGAAAGGGAGAAATTTCCGGTCCTCTTTCCTCAACCGTTGGATTTAATCCACGTGTCCAAAACTCAAAACAGAAAGCTTTCTGTTTTGAGTTTTGGACACGTGAGCTTTCTGTTTTGAAGGTTTTAAAAATTGTTTTTGCATAATCCGAACCGTCCAATGTGTTTAAAACATGTTTCCAATGGTCCTCGTGAGAAATCATCAAAAAAAATGACCGGGAAGGGCTTGATCCGAGCAGTTTTTCACAAAAATTGTACATATACAGTTTTATGAAAAACTGCTTAGATCAAGCCTTTCTCAGTATTTTTTTTGGATGATTTCTCACGGGGACCCTTGAAAACACGTTTTAAACACATTGGATGGTTCGGATCATGAAAATTTGGTCCGGAACTATGAGTCCTGGACTTAGGGATCCCGGACTAGATCGGGACTCTATATATATATATATATAGGGGATGGATCCATAGACACACATTTTGCACACACATTTTGACACTCCATCCCAGCCATAGAGATGGAGGGCTAAGATTAAAACTTAAACGAGATGCTCCCACACGTGTTGTTCCTCTCCCACGTTGAACCCTCTCTCTTCCTCTCCTCTTTCCCCGTAACGCTAAAAGCCTCGACCTCTATACCTCAAGTCCCCAATGACGAGCTGCCCACGTTCTTTGAGGTGCATAGAAATCAAATTCGCAATAGATGCATGATCTTGGCTCGAAAATTCTCTACTTTTTCTCTCACCAGAAATTAGGATTTTTATAGTGTTTTCAATTTAATTTTGCAATCACTGAGTTTCACAATCTGCAGTGGAGCCCACACCAAGTGCATGGCTCAAGACATCAAGGACCGATGAAGAAATTCTCTGCTAGAATCCGAAAACATCATCCCTTGTGAGGTATTTTCCAGTTATCATAAAATTTTATGGAGCTTTCAAATTCAGACATACAAATAGGGGAAACGAGCGATTCAAGGGGGAATTAGATTTCTGAGAATTAGAGTGATTCAAAGATCGTGCCTTTTTTTTTTTTGGGTGTATGGACCCTGATACACTCACGTATATGCATACGGTGCATATATTGCTGATTTGCTGGATTTGAGTCTTTAGGTGAAATATTGGGTGGGTTGGGAAAAGGAGGGTTGGAGAACTTGCTGTGGTAGGCGGGTAGCGGGGATGAAATGGCTACGCAGTAAGGGAACTCGGCGGCGGCTCAGTGGTGCGGTCAGGTGACTGGAGGGGGAGTGAATTAGGGAGTTAACAGAGGTAGAACACATGAGGGAGAAGAGGGTTAGTGTTTTGGGGAGAGACGAAAAGAGGAGGGTCCTTTTTAAGTTTTAATCTCAGCCCTCCATCTCTATCGCTGAGATGGAGTGTTAAAATGTCTGTGCAAAATATGTGTCCACGGATCCGGCCCCATATATATATATATATATATATATATATATATATATATATATATATATATATATATATATATATATATATATATATATATACGGAGCGCTTCTTAAACGGGATCGCGGAAAGGGAGAAATTTCCGGTCCTCTTTCCTCAGCCGTTGGATTTAATCCAACGGCCCAGGTTAGGAGTCACTTAGTTGCAATCTCGCGGGTCAAGACAACCGGGTAGTACCCACTTCACGGGTCAAAGCTTTCATTCGGGTTAAAACAAAACCCTATTTTCTCTCCCTTTTTCCCATTTCACCGATCGAAGAGAGAGAAGGAGAGAGAGAAGAGAAGAAGAGAAACGAAGAGAGAAAACAGGGTTTTGTTTTAACCCGAATGAAAGCTTTGACCCGTGAAGTGGGTACTACCCGGTTTTCTTGACCCGCGAGATTGCAACTAAGTGACTCCTAACCTGGGCCGTTGGATTAAATCCAACGGCTGAGGAAAGAGGACCGGAAATTTCTCCCTTTCCGCGATCCCGTTTAAGAAGCGCGCCGTATATATATATATATATATATAGAGTCCCGATCTAGTCCGGGATCCCTAAGTCCGGGACTCATAGTTCCGGACCAAATTTTCATGATCCGAACCATCCAATGTGTTTAAAACGTGTTTTCAGGGGTCCCCGTGAGAAATCATCCAAAAAAAATACCGAGAAAGGCTTGATCTAAGCAGTTTTTCATAAAACTGTATATGTACAATTTTTGTGAAAAACTGCTCGGATCAAGCCCTTCCCGGTCATTTTTTTTTATGATTTCTCATGGGGACCATTGAAAACATGTTTTAAACACATTGGACGGTTCGGATTATGCAAAAACAATTTTTAAAACGTTTAAAACACCAAAAAACCTTCAATCCGGGATCCTTGACAGGATAATTCGTGTATATATATATATATATATATATATATATATATATATATATATATATATATATATATATATATATTCATCTAGTGAGCCATTTCTCTCGAAGTCAAAGAAAGATCTTGTATTGACTCTTCCTCTGTGAACCACCAGCTTTTGAACATTGTGGTCCACAGACTGCGCACTAACGACTAACGAGATTTTCCGACATTCTTATTGGTTTAAAATTTTGGGACCCACCAAATGGTAACCATCTATACCAAAAGAATTGTGTGCTTATGGCAGTTGAATAGGTGATTACCGCCTGAAAGTTATGATGCTAGTGTCCAAGCTATTTGAACTGAATTCCCTGTGGGATGTTGTGCTGCTAGTTTCTCTTGATGTTCCCTGCTATTTCTTTCTGCTCCAATTATGGGTTAATAGGATGTTACAGCAAGAGATATGATATACGGCTAACACCTAAGGTTCATTTATTTTTTGCCAGGACAGGTATTGAGACAATTCTTTGGGTAGCTTGATTCGTTTGCAACTTCTGGTGTGGAGTAGTTCAAAGATTTTCCTTGACAAAAATGACTATATGCGACTCAAACTCAGACATAATTAGTCATGTTCCAGACAATATACTTGAAGAAATCTTAAGGTGTTTGCCTATACAAGATGCAGTCAGGACAAGTCTTTTGTCAAGGAAATGGAGATATGCGTGGGTGAAACTTCCTCAATTGGTGTTTGATAATATGTTCTATAAAGATTTGCACAGACTAACGCAAGCTAAAGTTTTGACGATAATTTATCAAGTTTTGTTACTTCACCGTGGACCAATAATCAAGTTCACACTCTCATTATCTGGACTGGAAAGCTGTTCTGAGATTGACCAGCTGATACTTTTTGTTTCAGACAATGCTATCGAGGACTTCGAACTTCGCATTTGGAAGGGAGAACTTTATAAGTTGCCATCATCACTATATTCGAGTTTACAACTGAAGCATTTGAATCTCCATTCTTGTATGCTTAAACCTCCACCAGGATTTGGAGGATTTACCAATCTCCGTTCCCTGTATCTTTATGAAGTTGTCATTGCTGATGACGTACTTTCAAGTCTGATCTCCAGTTGCCTACTACTTGAAGAGCTGATACTTGATAGTTTGATCAGTATAGATTCACTTGAAGTTGTTGGTCCTAATCTTAAATCCGTAAACTGTGAAGGCCATTTCAGATCGATTTGTTTCACAAATACTTCTCGTCTTGAAGATGTAACATTATATTTGAAAGGAACTAGAAAGAAATTATTATTTAGCGAAGGCGAAATATCTAGCTCTGTCGTGCTTCTTGACTGTGTACCTGCCATTGATTTTCTGGGATTGGATTCTTCTTATGTTAAGGTAAGATTAGCTTAGCAAGCCATGCTTATGTGTTCGTTTGTTTTCATGTTCTTTGATTTTGTTGGGCTTTTTCTTTTGCTTCTAGGGTATAGCTGCATCTGGTGTACTGACGAGGCTTCCAACTACTTTGAACAACCTTAAAAATATCTGTTTGTATGACATTTGTTTTGGGGAACAAGATGAGGTCTATGTTCTTATTTGCTTAATTAGAAGCTCCCCAAACTTGGAAGAAATTTTTATTCACGTAAGTTGTGATAGTTTTTATTCTTTTCTTTGTATATTGGGTAAATGCTGAATCTGTTGGCTAAGGCAATATGTTAATCATTTTTTACGAATTCCAGGCATTTCCCAGTGAAACTTCTGCTATTCGTATTGATCTAGATTTTTTGGAAGAGTGTGGCTGTTCGGATGTCTCTTTGAATAAACTTCGCAAAGTGGAAATGAAAAATGTCTCTGGCGCACAGCCTGAACAGGATTTTATTAAGCTTTTGTTAGCCAAGTCACCGATGCTGGAAACGATGCTTATCGGGCTGAAAGCACAGAATGTTGCTGATGGATTGCGGTTTGTGAAAGAATTGAATAGATTTCGACGTGCATCACCTCAAGCAGAAATGAAATTCGTGTTCAGTTACCAACTCTCCAAAAAGCTTCAGATGTTCCAAAAGCTTAAGATGATGTTAGGAAATTTACCCAACAATGTATATCTCAAGCTTGAAAAAGGAATGAAGTAAAAGAGAGTCTCTCTCTATCGCCTCCCTATCTCAGCCTAGATCTAGGGTTTTCCACCCGGGGGAGGGGCTGTGACTCCCCCACCCCCTCCCCCCATTGCTTCTGCTGCTCTAAACCTCCACCCCTTCCTCCCGGCGCAAGTAATCATTGGATTTATCATTTTCTTTGGGCGTTTTCTCGCTGCTGAAGGTAGAATTCCGACTGTGCATGAAGTCCTTCATCCTCCTTGAGCTTGCTACACATTTATCTTTTATTTTTGTTCACTTGGTTTGGATGGATTCTTGTTTAGTATGTTGCTTCTCTCTTATTTTTTGGAACTCTGGCAATCTGGATTCATATGGAACTACAGTTCTCATCGGTTCGTATTTGCTACAGCCACGCAAACTGCAGTCACTCCAGTCAGTGTCGTGCACAAATAATGAGAGGCTACGTGGAACAAATAAACGAAACCCTCCATTAGGAATGGCACCGATCCGATCCGCCTCCGCCCTGTACCCGATCCGATTGGAGCGGGTCTCCGTTATAAATTTCGGATTTCGGGTCGGATTCCAAGGAAAATTTTAAAAAAATTTCGGATTCGGGTTAGGGTTCGGTTTTGTAAACATGCAACCCGAAATATTTAATTATACGATTTTTATAGTTTTACTCCATAGATACAATGTATTAGAATCAACCCCAACATCTATATATGAAGAGATAAAAGGTTCCTAGGTCCTAACTCCTAAGAGCAAGTGCAACAACTAAAGTAAATTTTGAGCAAAAAAGACTGATGCACAGTGCATATAGCTACCCCATCTCCATCAACACTCCAACACTACTACCCATTTTACCAATTTCATAATAAAATATTACTACTATATTTCTTTCACATATTTATTTTTTTCTTCTTCTTCCCCAACTTTTTTTTTCTTTCCTGGTTTCCTCACTTTCTCCAATCCATTCTTCTTCCAAGTCCAAACCTATTCTTTAACTTCACATAGATTCAAACTCCCTGCTCAAAGATTAATACCAGCACATCTCCTTGAAACTGTGAATACCCAATCTTCACACAAAAATCAAGTATTATTGGACCCAATTTCTTCGATTCTATTCATAAATTGTGAATACCCAGCAAACCTTTCTGTGCCAAATACCCAGTTTCTCTGCCAAAGCACCCAAATCTCCATCGATTGTTGTTTCAAACCCAGAAGCCATTAAACCCAAAACTTGCTGTAAAATCGAAGGAAGTTGTACGCCAGTGGTTGTTGGACGTCGTCAAGCCAAAGTTCGTATTGTTGGTGTTAGAGACAGAGACGATGGAGATTGGGTTACGAAGAAGAGGAGGAGGACGCTTCAGATCTATGGTGAACGAAGGAGGGAGAGAGAGTGGAGAGAGAGGAGAGAGAGAAAAAGTACAGCAGCTTTAGGAATAAAAAAATGTTTGCTGATGAATAGTACTTAGGTGTATTTGGCTAAGTACTGTAGCAAATTTAGGAGTAGCCAAGCTAATAGCTAACTTGTTGGAGCTTTGATTTCGGGTTCCACTTAGCCATTTTACCTAAAAATGGCATATACCTAAGCTATTGGTGATGCTCTAACCCACCCACTTTACTTTTCACTCCTCTCTCAACTCTGCGATCGACTCAATCTTGGGAAGATATTTTCCTTTTATTGCTCTTCTTTCTGTTTTTTTTTTTTTTTTTTGAACGGCTCTCTTCTTTCTGTTGAAGCTAGCTGTTATGCAAAGCAGCAGTTATTGATTTTGAAGTTATGAAAATCTCATGAAGTACTGAAACTGATGGGGAAAGGAAATTGTGAAGAAGGTGGTTGAACAACTGGGCCTTGGGAAGGATACATGGATGTAGACATTTGAACACTTGTTGGTGGTTGTTGAGCATATGGATTTATTTCTAAAGGTAGACCAGAATTAGAAGTACTTCCCCTTGATACATTCAAGTCCTGCATCTTTTGTGTAGCTAGAAAAACACTACTAGATCTTTCACTATCTTGCTCCTTATGAATAGTTTTCTCTTCCCCTTTCAGAATAGTAACCACTTCATAGAACTTAAGATCCCTCTGTGCTCGTATAGTTTGCTTCAAAGGGTCATATTCCGTGGGCAGACCATTGAGTGTATGAAAAATCATGTCGTCATCATCAACAGTATAACCAACTGCTCCTAACTTTTGTGCACAAATCTTGATATCATCGATATAAGTGTTCAAATTTCCACTCTTTTTATAATTGAAATTGAACAATTCTTGTTTGAGATCATGCAAGTTTGACCTAGACATAGAATTAAACCTCTGTTCTAAGCAAATCCAAACCTCAGAAGCATGCTCTAACCCCATCACCAGAGGTAAAGTAGAAGCAGACAATGAAGATGTCAGGCAAGAAAGTAATTGATTGTCTATAAGGTTCCATTTCAGAAAAGCCTCATTTGTAACTAAATTGTTGCTCGAATTCATCACTTCCTTGGGAGGACAAACCACAGATCCATCAATATAGTGCAAAAAACCATTTGCTCGAGTAGCATTCAGCACTTGTGTTTTCCAAAGTAGGTAATTATCAGTACCTGTATCAAGCTTTATCGTCACCAGAGAGTGAAAATTAGCGACCAAGAAAGCTAATGTTGATGGCATTGTGACCTCGTGTTCAGAAGACCTGGAGCTCGAGTTTGCAGCCATGGCGAAACCCTAGAAACGAAGAAGACCTATTCGATCGAAAAACACAGGATGAAAGGATCGAAGACTCTCGTCTACGGTGCTCTGATACCATGAGAAATCAAGGATTTCATTGTGATTGATCTGAAGAAATCATTCAAGAACAAGAATGAGAGAGAGAAAATTACAATCAGAAAACCCAATCTAGAGAGAGAGAAAATAGTTCTTGTTATTTCGTATCTTGATTCCCAACAATACCTCTAATCTGAGGTCTTTATACACTAGCACAGCAGAGAGTAGTTTAGGCTCTAAACAAAACAAAACCCCAAAATGTGCTTAAGGCGCGACTAACAAACTAATTGTTGTTGGTTGAGCTCTGCTGAGTTGGCATCACTTGAGATGGAATCCAGTGGGTGGTTAAGCCAGTCCCCACTGAGTTGGCATCACTTGCCTATATAAAGTCCGGTCTCTGTTTTCAAGACACCCTAGAATACTTTGAAATACCCAAGAAACACCCAATACTCTCAAAATTCTCCTAGTAGCAAAGCCCCTCTCGAAGAAGCCCGAGTTTTCATCCGATTTCCGTTCGGAGTCCAAAAACAAAGCTTTATGCTCTTCAATCCATCAGAAGAAACAAGCAATCACGCCTCTTGCATAATTGCAATCACCTCGAGTTTTTATCACACATGTTTTAGTTTTATTTTCTTTTTCTTTTTCTTTTTCTTCTATTTTCTGTCATCTGTTATTCTGTTATTTCTGGTGTAAAAGTGGAAGTGTGGCCAATACAACAAAGTGTCGCCGCTAGATGTTGTTATATGCATAAGTGGTTGAATGGTCTTAAAACAACGGCCACCAGTATAGGTGTCGGTCGACGAAGTCTGTCGGCTGCCAGTAGATTCAACACAAAATCTTCTAATTTCTTTCTTTTCTCTTTTTTCTTTTAACTCGTGTCTTGCTTATATTCATCGCTTTCGTCACCCATAATGTAACACCACGTATTTTAAAATTAAGTAAATAAAAGAATAGTATTATTTTTGGAGATAATAAAGTCAATAATATATATATATTGTGGAGAGAGTAAAATATTCAATATGCATGGGCCGATCTTTATCCGTAAACCAAGTGGCGACTCTTTTGAACTTATAAAAGGTGTGCTGCAATGAACACCTCGTCGCTGTATACATCAAATGTCAAAGTTTGACAGCCATTCTGTGTGGCGACGCACCTGAAAAAGGGGGCATCCATAATTAATATATATATATATATATATATATATATATATATATATATATATATTTTTTTTTTTTTTTTTTTTTGGCCACAAAAAATCAGATTGGGTAATTAGCTTTATTAGGATGTAATGTGTTTAAAGGTCAAAATGTGGAATCCATAACCATTCTGACAAAAACAAAACTCGGAATAACTTCAAAGCACTTTTGGTCGCGTCAATAACGTTGGGAAATATCTCAAGAAGTTGGTGGAGCGAGAGCATTGCAACAATAACGTTGGGAATTACCTCCCAAAGGCTAGCAATAAGTGAATGAAATGGAAAGCAGAAGGTGCGGCCCAACAGATAATTTCATTTATCAGTTGAAATTTATTTTCACATCTTAGAATAAAGGAAAAGGCTACAATACACATCTCTTATTTGGGTGTATATGATACACACCTCTATAAAAGTTACGATTTTTTTTATAAAAGTTACGAGACACACCAAAATGTTACGAATAAAAAAAAAAAAGTTACGAATCACATAGTTGAAAAGTTACGAAAAACTAAAAAATGTCACAATTGCCGATGAGGCGGCATAATATGGATCATACGATAGATGCATATGATACATCCAAATAAGAGGTCTGTATTATAACGAGTTTCATGATATATTTTTATTTTTTCACATTTTAGAATAAAAATTCTCCACTGTTCTATTGTTATTTTGTCACCTTTATTTGATCCTAGCGTTAGTGTTATTACAAGTTTCATGGTATATTTTTATTTTAGAATTGAAATTACATTTGATGGACCGAAATAAGAGAAAGTGAATATGTTTTGTATAGTTTTATTGTTTTTATTTCAAATCATAGTTTTACTTATTCGAATTCAAACCTAGTCAAATCCACCATTCTGGATTCACACATAATGAGAAATAAGTGATTGATTTTCCAATAAATGTACCTTGCCAAAATAAGAAAATGCAATTAATTTGTCCTAGTAATACTTACCCCACAACCATGCAACTTGTGTATGGTTATCACTATAAATAAAGACCATTTGGCTAAAGTAATAATACTATAAACCTGCATTGTTTGTCAAAAAAAAAAAAAAACCAAGAAGCCAACTGTACCATTTTCCCCTCCTCCTAAACCATCCTTCAAAATGACAAGAGGCAAAGTAAGTCTTGCCTATATTGCAAAAGATTTTGCGAGGAAAGCTACGTTCACCGAACGCAAGGGAGACTTAATCAAAAAGACACAAGAACTCATCTCGCTGTGCGAAATCGAGGTGTGTGGTGTCCTTTTCAGTCCATACGATCTCGAGCCGGAGGTTTGGCCTTCTCAATTGAAAGCTCAACAAGTTATCCAGAAGTTCAGGAAATTGTCCCTGCCAGAACAAAATAGAAGAATGGTGAACCAAGAAAGGTTCACTAAGGAAAGTGTCGAAAAGATAAAGGAGAAAGTGACGAAAAAACGGAATGTGAACCAACAAAATCAATTGACTCAGGTCATGTTCTTGTATGGCAGGGGATTGGAGCATTTAAGCACAGATGATCTATCTTTTTTTCCTCAAATTTTCTCATTATATGAGATTCAATGTTCAAGAAAATCAAAATCAGGACAGTAGGGAGGCCGAGGTGGAAGATTATACCGTACACCCACATGACCACCTGGTCTCACGATTTGAGATCATCTGGTGTGGCAGAAGGAATACAATGTGTTGTGAGGATGTCTAGTGTTGCTGCTTTAGGAGCCTTTGTTCGAAGGACCATTATCTGCATACAAAAACGTACAAGGATAAAGCAGAGCAACGCAAAGTGGCTTGATTAGCCAAAAATTATGGGAGATTCAAAGGAGACTCGAGTCTTGATCAGATTTATTAGTGTTTTTTTTTTTGTGTCATTTCTTACATGACACCATTCATAATTTTAGATTTTATTACATTTTAATGTTATTCTAAGTATACACACATACATGTTTGGTTTATCTACCTTTTTGGTCCCCACAAAATAAGCTCGGTTTCATTTTCGTCCTCACAAAATTTTGCGTTTCAATTTTACCCTTCAAGTTTCATGCCTATTTCAATGTTACCCTTTCCGTTAAGTAAATGGATGGAAACTTAACGGATGCCACGTGGAATGCACAGTTAGACACACAGCTGGACTGTGGCCCCACCCTCCTCTAAGACCCTAACAATACGACGTTCTTTTCCTCATTCCCCTAATTTCCCTCTCTTTCCCCCGCCCCCCTCACTCCTGTAAACCCTAACTCGGTTGATTCGTTGGCGAAATCCAGAGAAGACAGAGCAACTAAGGAAGGCGTTGGGTACAACCCAAGGTAAATCAATGATCTGTAACCTTTTCCTTTTTGTTGTTATGAAAACTCAATTTTGAATGAAGAAGATCGGTCATTTTGCTGAGTAGAAAAAATCATTACCTCATGAACTGCCAAATGATATTCAAACGAAAGGGCCAATTTTTTTTCTTCTGTCGAGTCTACTGAATATGCTGTGCTTTTTAGAAAAAAGCATTGGACTATTGTAACAAAATCTTGATTCTTGAGAGAGAGTGTAGAAATGTAAACTGAATTTCATTGAATATTCTGTGTTGCCCATTACAGAGAAGAAGAAACCCCTTTTATACTCTTCTGAACCGACTAAATCAACTCATCTTATTGGACTAAAACTCATCACTTGGATTGCTGACCTGGCAACCCTAATGCTCCTTTCTAACTAAGTAATGAATTACAACTGAAATGATTCTCAAATGAAAACACAATACCAATCAAATGAATATCTAGTGAGAAATGAATATCTAGTGAGATCTCACTAATTTGTCCAAAACTAGTGAGACCTTACTAATTTTTCCAAAACTAGTGAGACCTTACTAGTTGCTCACTTAACAAAACTAGTGAGACCTAATTTTTCCAAAACTAGTGAGACCTTACTAGTTGCTCAATTCCATCCTCCAATTATGCACCACCTGGTGACACAAAGACAAGGAAGACCACAACCCAAGCTCCATACAGAGGGTTGAAGTGCTTCCGTGTATCATTAAGTGCTTCCGTGTATCATTTTTTAAATTTTTTCACACCGAATTAAAGTACACGATGAGTACTTTAATTTGGTGTAAAAAAATTTGAAAAATGATACACTAAAACACTTTATTTTTTCATTTGAAAAATGGCACGACTTTTCGTAGAGGACCAACAAATAGGAACGGAGGGAGTAGTAATGACAACTTTTTGAGAACTGGTAATAGCCATTGTAACGGCTTGCTTTTGTTTGTTTAATGTAGGCTAATGTAATGGACCTAATGGTAGTTTGAACGATTTAATGTAGGCTTTAATGTGTGGCTATCTTTTGTTAATTGGAATGGCAGATTTGGCACTAGCTGGAATGTTTTTTTTTCTTCCCTTTTTAAGCCTTGTTTTAAATGCATTACTCAGATTTAAGCATTGTTTTAAATGCTTTTTGGAATGGCAGATTTGCTGTACTAGTTTTGGATGTTTGGATTGGCAGATTTGCTCTACTAGTCTTGCTTTCTCCCATGGCAGATTTGTTATTTTTTCTTGCGGAATTGCATACTAAACGCTAATATTGTACGATTATTCCAAATATCCAGATCTAGAAATGGCATACTAATTGTCAGATTGGTTACCATAATGCACTATTACATTTGCTGTCGTCATGTTTGACTAGGATAAAGTCCAGCTGTGTGTCCAGCTGTGCATCCCACATGGCAACCGTTAAGTTTCCATCCATTTACTTAATGGAAAGGGTAACATTGAAATGGGCATGAAACTTGAAGGGTAAAATTGAAACGCAATATTTTGTGAGGACGAAAATGAAACTGAGCTGATTTTGTAGGGACCAAAAAGGTAGATAAACCTACATGTTTTTTCTGATAACTTAGAACTTAGCCATATAGAGGCTTGAAGTTGATCAGAAACCCATGGCTTCTGCCACTGTGATCCTTTGAAAATCATAGGCCATGTTTGGGCCATTAGAGGTTCGTCAAAGCATTCTCCACTTCGAATATGTTCTTACAAATTCAAAATTCAAAAACAACAGAAATGGACATCGATGCCACCAGAAAAAGCGAACATAACATTGAGAACTAAACGATACTCTCTTTATTTTGACTAAATTCATTACAATAGATTTCAAAACCGGTTACCACCCTTAATTGGTTACATTAAACTGCCATAGGATTTGCCATTTCAATTGGTCATAGATAGGCGTGTAAATTTTCACATAAGCACCCTTTAATTTATCCTTGCTAAGTTCGTTTATAATTTTATTGGGAGTTTAACACATGGGAGCCATGGCCGGCCCAAAGCTATATGCTTGGTAGTTGGCCAGGCTAACAAATTACAAGTGAGAATGGAAAGAGTTCTTTGGCACAAGAAGGGTATTTTTGGGGACAGGTTATAAAAGGAACGCGCATAACAGCATAAAGGGGGCGACGAATTAGACAGGAGACTCATGGCTGAAAGGCAGTGTTTCTCATAACTTGCTAAGTCCGATCAATGGCCGGTTAAACCTCTACGGTGTAGATGAAGTTTGTACTCCGATTAACGTAGATTTTATTGCTTTAGTTGGATTTACTATTCGGATGTGGTTGTATGAGCTAGATGATTTCATGTTTATAAAATTGGTTTTACTTTTTCCATATAATTGTGTGTTTTTTATCCACGGTTTCAAATACCTTTTCATACAACGGTTTTTAATTGAATTCGTGGTCATTGATTGTGATAGATTATAGTAGTAATTGTAAGATGCGCCTTGCTATTAGATGGTTCCATGCCAATTGAGACGGATCGTACTAGTAAGAAGGTTTGCGCTAGGCAAAAATAATTTATGCCGCTTGATGGTACATGAATTTTTTAGGAGATATAGCGAGGGCCCGCGAATTTAATGGTATCCGGTAAATCCAAACAAGAAATCCTTTGAATTAAATAAATCTAGTTGCCTAGAGTTAAGTGGATTGGGAAAATTGCTCTAAAATGATAGTAGGGGCAATTAATTGTAAAGACATGGTGTACTTTTCCGGAATTAGAAATACATGGTAAGAAGGAAAACAATTGCAAAGACATGGCATGGGTGACATAATTACCCTCCATTAAAATTTTGTTCTCAATACAAACCCAACCCAACCACTTTAACCCCAAATTCACGATCTCTCTCTCTCTCTCTCCCTTCCCACTTTCTGCTAGGGGTGCTCACGGTCCGGATCGGTTTGGATTGGCATGAATCCAATCCTAATCCGCGAGTCACGGTTTTTTGAAAATACAATCCGTGTCCGATCCAAAAGTCTCACGGTTCGGTTCCAATCCGAACCACGAGTCACGGATCGGTTCCGGATTAATCCGCGGATTTTCAACTTATTCGGAAAAAAACAACAAACAAAGGCAGTAAAACACTAGCAAGTAGCAAATGCACTAAATAGAAAGTTCAAAGTTGGAAATCCCAATAAAAAACAATGAAGGCAGTTAGGCAGATAGTTATATAACTGAACAATGGCACAAACTTATATTACCACAAAGGATAGCAGTAGTTACTTCCGGTTCACTCCCAAAGACAATAGCAGATAGTTACTTCCAATTCACTCACAAACAGAGAGTATATACAGTAGCACTTATAATACTTTACCCCCTAAGATTTTATAGAGAGAACAATATTCACACTATAACTCCTACAACAGTACAACCAAACCGTAAGTTTGCTAAATTAAACTATAATTCTAAAAGTGATAAAATTATATATAATAAAAATCTCACGGTCCGGATCGGTTAATCCACGATTTCAAAATCAAAATCCGTGTCCGATCCAAAAGTCACGGTTTTTTATTTTTTGAATCCGTGTCCGGACCATTAATCCACAGTTAAAATCCAAAAGGTACAGATCGGCTCGGTCCGGACCGGATTCACGGTTCACTGGTTTTTTTGAGCAGCCCTACTTTCTGCTCTCTCTCTCTCTCTCTCTCTCTCTCTCCCCCCTAGCTCTACCGTTCTAGATCGTTCTCCTCTCTAGCCAACTCCAGTCTCCAGATCAAGCCCTAGCTTGCCTCTCTCAATCCGGTTCTCTCTTGTGGATGATGACAGCCCCTCCGCTCTCTCTCGATACTGGTATGTCCACCCCCCCCCCCCCCCCCCCCCCCCTCTCTCTCTCTCATGCATGTTTTGTTGTGTTGAGATATTCTATGATTGAATTTGTTTCTGATTCGCTGTTATGAGATTGGAGTTATTTGTTGTTTTGTAGTTTCCATGTTGCATTTCTTCGAACAGTTTGTGGGGTAAAGCTTTTTATCCTTTTGGTTTAGTAAAGTTTGTTTCGGATCCAGTTTACTCGTTTGCAAGTATATTCCTTTCCTTCTCTGTTTATGCCAAACCTTTTCTGTTTATTCCTTTTTTTTTTTTAAACTTTTGTCTTTGGGAAAGCTGAAACGGGAAGCATTGAAACTTGCTAGATCTGATTTTTTCTTGGTCATTAAGATTTTGGAGATTTGGTTTGCTTTTGTGCTTACTTGATTAATCATTAAGAATGTCAAAAATTAGTACTGAAAAAGCAAGGCCTGGAACTGCCTTGCCCATATGCATTAGCTGATGGCATCTAAATTGAGTACACAGACGCTAGCAGTACATTTTTAACACACCAATCAATATGTTGTTTATTTATTAGTATAGTAAGCAAATTACAGGCATTATGGTAGGGAAATGAGAACGGTAGGGGAAAATGGTGCGAGAAGTTGTTAACTGAATGCTGTCTAAAATGTACATCCAGTTCGGTCTCCCCTAATGGGGGTCTGGGAGGGGAAGAGTTACGTGCCTACTGTTTGGCTTTATTTTCACAAAGTGGCTGCCGTCATATCCGCAACCACAATATCAAGATTAACAGGCCAAGTGTTAACCAAACCACACCTGTAAATTATTTTCAAACTGCTTCCACTTTTGTCATTCATTTTAGTAGGGGGAAGAAAAAGAGAGGCTATTGCCTATTTTTAAAAAGATCTTGCAAAGTCTTACGAAATCAAAATGAGTTGGTGAATCTTACTTTGTTTGTCACTTTTCTGTAAACGTGATTTCAAGAAAGTCTCCCCAAGGAAATTCTCTTTTCGCATACGTACGAGCACTTGCCAGATGGCATGGTTAGGAAAGCAAAACTAAATGTTGTTTCCATTGATTCATTGGCGCTTCAGGGCTCAATTCTAATTGTTAGATGTTAGATGATAACTCTAATTGTTAAATTTGACATTTGCTTTTACTAAACTCAGGAAATATTGAATTCTCTTAATTTGTCACATTTTTTGTCCACTTCAGGGAAGTGGCAGCGGAGCAAATATGTAGGAGTATCCCTTGTAGGCAAAACACATGCTGTGATGGGTTTTGGAAAAGTTTGGATCAGAAGTTGCAAGGCGTGCCAAGGGGCTTGGTATGCATGTGATTGCCCATGATCCTTATGCCTCAGCAGACCGTGCCCGTGCTATAGGTGTAGAGCTTGTGAGCTTTGATGAAGCCATAGCAACTGCTGATTTCATCTCACTACACATGCCTCTCACTGCTGCCACAGTCCTCTATTTTTTTGGGCAAATTTGTGCAGTTTCTGGAGCTGTACAATCAGGATGGCTTCGAAACAATTGGACTTGAGAGCGTGACTGTAAGATCCCCAATTTCTAATTTTTTGTTTTTTTTTTTTTTTTTTCTTGTTTCAGCATATTGAAATCCACAAATTTTGATCAATTGGTGTTTTTGTTTATATTAGGTTTTGGCAAGGAAAGCCAAGAATCAATATTCCTAGAAAGGGTTTGGAGAAGTTCCAAACGGTTTGTGATTTTTAGTTTCTCATGACTATACTTTTGTTTGCAGACAACAGGAAGGAGAAATCTTTGGGACGTCTAATCCAGAATTTTGTCAAGCACTTTCTTGCACTGATATATGTAAAATTGTAAGATAAATGACTTGTATTCCATTGCAAGTATACTGATGGATGCAAAGTAGTTGTTGAGGAGTGCAACAATCGTCTATTAATAGTTCAACAAAAGTGGAGGAAGAGTGCAATAGTCAATAAAAATATTTTCAGAAAGTTTGATTTGAGTAAAAATCGTGCAACATGGGTGCAAAACAGTTGTTGAGGAGTGCAACAGTCCTTCGTTAAGAGTTCAACAAAAGTGGAAGAATAGTGCAATAGTCGGTAAATATTTTCCAAAAAGTTTGATTTGAGTAAAAAACGTGCAACATGGGTACAAAGCAGTTGTTGAAGAGTGCAACAGTCCTCCGTTAAGAGTTCAACAAAAGTGGAAAAAGAGTGCTGTCACGACCCAAACCCAACGGATTTTAATATCATGATCGGCCAGTGAGTCTGTCTCACTAAAAGCCTCTGTCGATACTTTCTTTTATTATTATTTACAAATAAGTTAACAACAGCGAAAACAAACTTAAATTAATAAAGTCGTTTATTCATTATACTAACAGCAACATGGGTTACATTTTTCCTTTATTGATTACACGACCACAAGCTTAATAATATAGGTACTCGGCCCGTCCTTCTAATTCTGGTTACCTGAAAAGGGAAGATTTCAGCAACATAAGCCACTGCTTGTGTGAGATCATGGATTATCAGAGTTACATGATCTACCATGGAATTTAAACCAAACTTTTCGTCAATGAGGCTTAAGTCATAGAATCAGTTTTTCTTGGCTTCAGCTATAATATAACATGCCATAAACATATACGATATACCATCCGACGATTTCTATGCCAAATATGAGGGAGCGACCCCTGATGCGAATAAAGTGAATTGATCAATTCAGTTGGACACCTGGCCGTGCCCATTTCCATTCCGCCCTTATAACACCGTTCCCATTGGTATCTTTAACGTCCTCTAGATTCCAAGGACATCGTCCGGATATATCGATAATACTATTTTTTTTTTTCCAAAAACTGAGCAAAACATTAGAATTTCATGGTATACTTGCTTCAAAAGAATTTCATATATAAATAATTATAATTTTAATAAGAACATAATTTTTGCGAAAAACCTCATGTGACAGGGATAATTCATATAACTCACCTTCTTGAGTCCAAATTCTACTGTAGAATTTACTGAGACGTACCGGGTCCTAGAATAACACATTAAAAATTAGAAACACTAAAAGTCTTTATTTTCTTCTCTAATGTTTGAACCATGAATATTTTCCGAATTTTCAGATTTTTGATGTCTTCGTATATGGCAAAAATAAATTATCAAACAAGGTCTGAATGTTACGAGATTGTATTGGTTCTTAATATAAGGTATTATGAACATTCTTATTAAGAAAACATTTTTTCGAAAGTTTATTTAATTGACAGTAAAGCACACTTCACCATTACATGTCTAGATTTTGACACCAAATAACAAATGGCTAGTCTGTGGCTTAACGAGGTCGTTTCGGGGGTCAAGAAAATTCACACCTGTTCAACATAATCGATATAAGTTCCAGTAAAAACAATATTTAAAATTTATTTTTTAAGATCTCCGAAAAATTGTTACAAGTTCCAGTGGGATGTTGAGTAAGCCAGATTTTTCTCTCAACAAAATGAATTTTAAAAACATATCAAAACATCTCCAAAAATCATAATATTTTACAGGAAAATAGTTCAGGATGTTAGGGACACATTTTCTGTTGAACGTTTGTCTTGAAAATACTCGGCTCCGTTTGTTTCGGGCGGAAAATGTTTTCTGGAAAACCTTTTCCATGGAAAACATTTTCTAGAAAAGAAAATGTTTTCCAGTGTTTGGTTGTGATATGAAAATATTTTCTAGAAAACATTTTCCATTGTTTGGTAGACATGGAAAATCACTAATTGACAAACTAACCAAAATATCATTTTACAATGGAAATGGTACCCATACTATATAAAGGATAAAAAATCCAACATAACCTATGCAAATGACATAAATACCCTTGTAGTATAGAAACAAAATCCAAGAGAACTCAAAAATAAACAAAGAATATGTTCCGCTCACATGTCTTAACAAGCATAAATACAACTAACAAATATAGTTCATCAACCGAAAAAACTATCTATTCCTCCTAGCAATAAAATCTGCCCACATGGCATCACTAATCTCCTCCCTTTTTCTAACCCATTCTCTATTCTCTTCTTGAACTTCCCTTTGGGTTTGTTGGACTCTAGGATTTGGATTTCTGGCCATCTCATTATTTACTTCTTCCATAATAGCATCCATAGGATCAACCCCCTTTACATAATTGTGAATGATGCAGCATGCTAGGACCACATCCACTTGTGTCTTGAAGGACCAAAACGGTTCTGCATCTATTACGCGAAAGCGTTTCTTCAAAGCTCCAAAGCACCTTTCAATTGTACATCGCAAGGAAGAGCAACTCTAAAGTATCGATGCACAGTCTCACAAGATCTATAAAGCCTCCCTGCAACAACTCGAAACCTTACATTGTGCCCAATAACATGCAGAAAGATAAACATTTGCTCTTTAATAGGCATGTGAATTGTCTCTGTCAGTAAATTCCTCGCCGCAAGGAATTAAATTCAAGGCAACAAGGCAGGTGACAAATAGCTTATCGAACGAGATACTTTGGAACAAGAAAGCATGGCATACGGTGTATAACCAAATTATTCTGAAAAAGGAGCAGATACGTACTCACTCCATACGGTGTTTAAACAGCTGTAGAATGTAAATTTCAGACTGCTAGACATTCATTTGATACTGATTCGGTATCTCCCGATGCAAGGACTGACATATATACAAATTACAGAAGAATAAAGGAGCAAGCAGCAAGTGATTACTTGGAGTTGAGGTCTATATCGTCAGAAGCTACTAGTTCAAGGGAGTTCAGTTTTGTAATGATTCCTTTTTCATTTCTCTTGACCAACTGCAGATTAATGCTACTAGAAGAGAATCAGATTTCTTTTCACTCTAAGGATGGTTTGATATATGATGGTGTTAAAGATTACATGTTGAAGCTTGAGACACTTGAATGAATGAGATCTTTGCTCTAGCATTTTGTATTCTGACACCGCTCATTATTATGGCCTGGATTAAACACCCATCAGATATACAACCCGGCAAAGTGAGGATACAATATCACGAGGGGTGTGGTATTCACAGTTAATCCGATGCGATTGTATATACCTTTCATTATTAGTCCGTCAAATAAATGACCTTAACTGTATATATAAAGGAGGAAATGAGAAACACATGATGAGAGCAAGAGAGAAAAGCTAAACAAGAACAAAACACAGACCGACCTTTAGCTTTACCGACTGAATGTAAATTATACATGGAAGGCAATTAAATAAGAATGGAACCAATCACATGGAAGGCAATACATTCAGCCCAATTCACATATCAAACACATAGAGGGCAACACATTCAGCTCAACATAACAAACATTCAAGGAGAAAATATGGAACCAATCACATTGTAGCCTAAGCAAATTATCAAACAGTTGGTGGCCACACTGAAACCATACAATGGAATTTCAAACCCAAGCACTCAACCCATATCCAGCCTTACCCAAATCATGAATCAAACTTAAACTTGAGTTAAGAAAGTGAAGATAAGGGGGACATTAATGCAGTACACTACCAAGAGAAGTCACAATCAACGAGAAGTTGTATGCATAAGAGAACAGAGATACATCAAAATGGTATCAGTACGATGATGGAGAGAATGGATGAGATGGTAATGGAGAGAATGGAAGAGAGAGAGGGACAAGAGAGAGAGAGAGATGACCTGTGCCAGGGAGTCGGACATGCGTGATTCTGATCGGGGCAGAGCACAGAGCAGACTGGCGATGGAAAACGTTTTCAGCTTCTTAAATCTGGAAAATTTTCCTTTTGACTTTTTTATTTTGGAAAAAGTTTTCCGTTGACTCTTTTTTTATTTTTTGTACCCAAACACCGGAAAATGTTTTCCACGGAAAATGTTTTTCTAGAAAACGTTTTCCGCTCGAAACAAACGGAGCCTTAGGTGTGGTTCGAAGTGGGTTGAATAGAATCTGTCCCAAAACAGGCAGCTTTTACAAAACCAATTATTGAGAAAGATCCAACCGTTGGATGAGCTTAAGGTAAACTAGACATTTGAAGATAACATCTTAATGTATTTCCATAATAAAGATCAGAATTTACCAATGGTCCAAAAAATTTCTATGATCTATCAAAGTCACTGCCGAATACAAGCATGTTCTGAGATTTACTATCGATGCAACTAATTACGCAGGATACCTTTTTCTTCTTACATTCGGTACAAAATAACTTAGGAAAAGGGATTAGAAGGATTCTACTTAATATTGGTTGTAAATAAGATCATCACTTAGGATCGACTCTTGTTCATGAATTTTCGCAAAGGGAATTATTGAGTTATTTTCTCCTAGAATTTTATTGGTGTAATTATGTGAGTAAGTAGTGAGAAAACGTGAGGGGAAAAAGAGTGATCAACTCACCTCCTCCTTGTTCCTTCTCCTCTTTTCTTCTTCTTCTTTGCTCTCCTTTTCCTCTTCTCTTATCTCTTATTTCTTTTTCTCTCACTGCCATGTGTGAGGTGTGTGATGTGTGGTTTGTGTGTGTGGGGTTATTGGCAAGAAAGGCTTTGGAATCCTATTTATATCCAAGGTTCCAATAACTAGAAGAGTCTTGCATTAACTAGCAAAATCAAGTTAATATCTAATATAATCTTATTAAATCCAATAAAATCTCATCTTATTAATGTTAGGAGACTTAACCCACTCATTGACTGCCATGTAATCCCCTTCTAGAATATTCTTTTCTTGCCGTCCAAGTTCTTCACCCTGCCGCGACTCGTGCCACACTCTCGTGCCTCGATACTGTTAGTGGGGCTTAAAATAACACCTTAAAATGTCCTGAAAATTTGACAAATACCAAAAGAAGTACACTATTTTATTTTATAGACTTTAAGTCACACAAAAATATATTTTCTAATCCTAACGGTTAGTGGGTCACCAAAAGTTAACTCTATTCTATAATTCTTTTTATCATTTTATTTATTAAAAGTCGAGGTGTTACAAGTGCAATAGTCAGTAAATATTTTCCAAAAAGTTGATTTGAGTAAAAAAAAAAAAAACGTTCAGCATGGGTTCAAAGCAGTTGTTGATGAGTGCAACATGCCTCCATTAAGAGTTCAACAAAAGTGGAGGAAGAGTGCAATAGTCAATAAATATTTTCCAGAAAGTTTGATTTGAGTAAAAAAAACGTGCAACATGGGTGCAAAGCAATTGTTGAGGAGTGCAACAGGACTCCATTAAAAGTTCAACAAAAGTGGAGGAAGAGTGCAATATCAGTAAAAATATTTTCAAAAAGTTTGATTTGAGTAAAAAAAACGTGCAACATGGGTGCAAAGCAGTTGTTGAGGAGTGCAACAAGCTTCCATTAAGAGTTTAACAAAAGTGGAGGAAGAGTGCAATATGAGTAAAAATATTTCCAGAAAGTTAGATTTGAGTAAAAAAATGTACAACATGGGTGCAAAGCAGTTGTTGAGGAGTGCAACAATTATCCATTAAGAGTTCAACAAAAGTGGAAGAAGAGTGCAATAGTCAGTAAAAGTGAATGAGAGAGTGAGGGGGTTGGTTTAGGGAGAATTTTTTACACCAGGGTATTTTGGTCAACACAAAACTTGGTACCATGTATGTGCAATTAAAATTTTTCTTTTCATGTTGGGAGCAATTTCCGGAAAAGTACACCATATATTTGCAATTAATTGCCCCTACTACCATTTTAGAGCAATTTCCCCTAAGTTGATTCGAAACCCTTGACCTTTTCTCATATTGAATTTCTTTACATGTGATTGCCTTTAATCACAGTCTTTATTAGTTTTCCAAAAATCAGCAACAAAAATCTATTTTCTAGAATTAATTTAGACATAAATTGAATCAGTTGTGGAATCTTATAATCCTTGTGGATGATACTTGCATACTTACCACTATTCAAAAGAGTAATGGTAATTATTAAGTTTAATTAATTATTTTTGGCATAGTAAAAGCAACGATCAGTTCGAGATGTTGCAGGCTATGGACCATAATTTGACGAGAAGATCGCCCTTCCCTATATGAGGGATTGCAGAAATCCATGGCAAACAAATTGACGAAAGCAGATTTAGCCATCCTCGACATAGAATTCACAAAAGTAACCAATCCTGTGCTATCTTCGCGTCTGATTACGAGCGTACACAGAGAATAGCTAGTGAGGTCTAAATCGCCCCACGAAATGGAACATAATCCCTGCTTCAGGGAGACGATGTTTTCTGGGCGTTTGTTGTATGCTAAGGTCCAACTCTCTTAGACAATTGGGAATTAGGACAGTTACTGAAAGGAAGTTGGATTTGTTTTTGTTTCTCAGCCAAGGATCTTTGGTGCTGCCTCATCTCTCTAGGTCATAAAAAAATCTCCACGGATCTCATGCCTTGCGTTTTTTGGCTGCTGAAGATAGAATTCAGACTGCCGATGAAGTACTTCTTACGTGGAAATTTGTCGAGATCTGCCATCACTGGTGAAGCCAGTAAGGTACAAGTAAGCTCACTTTAATTTCTCGCAACGATTTTTGATAGTTTGGAGCTAAATTTTACAATTTTGACCTTGCAAAAATTTCATAATTTGCCCTACCTTAGAATGCATAGAATTCTCAAGTTTTTCTTCGTTTCGTGAGTTGATAGTATTACAAATGAGACTATCGTACATTTTTTTCAAAATATAATCGGTCATTGGGATCAATTAGTATAAAGCAAAAATATATGTATCATTCTATATTTACGTTATAGTTAATCTCTTAATTTAGTTATTTCTTGAATGAGCAAATAGAAAAAAAAAAAAAACAACTTGCATATTGATCTGATATTTACCCCTGTTAACCTAAAATCCTGAATCCGCCCATCAGCCATACTATTTATTCAATGGATTCCATATTGAAGGACAAAATAGAGGTAGCAGTGGAGGATGGTATTGCTACAGAGAATTGAGCATTGTGAGTTTTGACAGGGTTTGACATTATTTCAGCTTTAATCCAATTATTTTGTTGTTCTTTTGCAGACCGTAGAGTCTCCTTGATTGAAGATTTGAATCACTTCAAGTATTTGGTTGACTGTGCTCTGTATCTGAAAATTCTCGGAGGCGCGAGGCACTTTTATGGATCATCTTACACTTTAAAAAGCATTTTTATATTTACTTTAACTCCAATTTATCCGGACTATTGATCGCCAATCCGACAGCTGAGAGAGCTTACTAAACGCATGTAGTAAGCTCACTCACTACACAGTCCCCCGGATCCCGCTTCTGGATTTGTCCTAGTGCCTCCCTAGGCTTTAAGACTTTTAAATCCAAATCTGTGTTGTTTTTATTGACCATGAGGGAAGCTCATATTCTGTTGTTCAAATTGATCATGGATGAAGACAAAACTCTGAAGGATACAATAGCAGAGGTATTTTATTCGTCAATTAGAGCATCAATATGTGGCTTAATAATTTAACTTTAAAGTTAAAGTAGAGAGCATACTCCTCCAAAACCTCAAAAATCAGTCTCACCAAACATACTCACAAATTTGAAGATTTCTTAAATTTGCTACAGTAACTTAACAAATTTGGTGACCTACTATTCACTCACCAAAAGAGGTTGAGGGAGGGAAGGGTAAAAGTTTGAATAGAGTGTCTGATTCTGTAAATTTTTGATAAAGTGTCTTGCTAAAGTTTGAATAGAGACTCTGATTTTTTGAATTTTTTGAAAAGTGACTTGCTAAATTATAAAAAGTGTTTTTGAGGCTAAATTTAGTTTTTTTTTTTTGTGTGTGTCAGATAAAGGATGTCCTTAGTGGAAATGTTATTGCCATTATTATGACTGAGTTTGTTTCTTTTTTTGTTTTTTTGTTTATCAGCCTATGAGTTTCTAGTATCATTAGTTTTGAATTAGTTAAAGGGTTATGTTAATGGGTGTCATAGTGCACCCATTAAGGGTACAAAAATACATTGTTGTAGGTTCCACTTGTAAATGTACTTTAAAATACAAGTGTACTTTTTTGTATTCTTAATGAGCGCTCTATGGCACCTGTTAACATTTCCCTTAGTTTAACATTATTTCAGCTTCCTCTCTTCTCAACCCCTCCTACTTTGGGCCGGCCCTAGGCATAGGCGACAAGGCGGTCGCTTAGGCCCCCAATTTTCGGCTCAATAAAATGGTCCTAAATATGAGATGCTCTCTCTCCTCAAAAAGCTCGTGCTTCTCATCTCCGCAAGGTGCTCTATTTTCCTCTCATTTTCTTTTAGAAACAAAAAAAAGAAAAAAAAAAACCATTTTCATCATATTTTCTCTCTTAAGTATTTTCCTTTCCTTTTCCTTTCCTTCCACATGTTCCAAACATAGCCTTATATACATGCACAACGCTTTATTTGACGGATCACTGGATACTTTATTTTTTTGTCTTTATTTGATTTTTTTTTTTTTTTTGCGTTCGTTAGTTTTACATCTAATTTTTTGAGTATTATTGGTTCGTCTCGGCGAGAAGAATCTAAAAAGATAAAAGATTATGACTAGAACTCTCAATTTTTTGAATAAGATCGAAAAAAATGTAAAAAACTGACTTTTTTTTTACTTATTTTTGTCTTTATTCAAAAAAAATTATGATTAGATCATAATTTTTTACTTTTTTTATTCCTCTCGCCGAGACGAATTAATAATACACAAAAAGTTGATGCAAAGCTAAAAACCATAGAAAAAAAATAAGCCAGCTATCTTTTTAGACCAAAACACACCAAGAGTAATGCTTTTTGTCATTAAAAGCAAAAGAATATGCAGATTACTTTAGTGGTGGGAGACTTTAGAGGAAAGAAGCAGCTTTTACGAAAGTTGATAGGAAATTCCTTTGCCCCCCACCCCCCCCCCCCCCCCCCCTCCTCTTTCCTGCCTGCCCAAATTCCTTTTTTTTTTTTCGAATTTTAATAATTTCATTTACTATTGACTTTATTTATTTAATTGCTCATTTAATTTGGTTTATTCAAATTACATTTGCAAGAAATTGCCCCCCGGCCCCACCCCTGTTACGCGCGTAATTACAATTTTACCCCTATTCTCTTCCTTTAATTACTATAGCTTTATTATTAATAGTAATTTATTTCTTTATTACTTTATTTCTTTTATTTAGTTAACTCATTTCTTTATATTAATTCATTTAATTATTTAATTAATTTATTTTATTTTATTTAGTTTTTTATTTAATTCATTTCTTTTATTTAAATATTTATTTATATCTTTTATTAATTTTTTTTCTCTTCTATCTTTTTAGAAATTAATGGCCCTCGTTTAATTAGTATAGCTTTATTATTAATATTAATTTATTTCTTTACTACTTTATTTCTTTTATTTAGTTAACTCATTTCTTTATATTAATTCATTTAATTATTTAATTCATTTATTTTATTTATTTATTTTTTTTATTTAATTCATTTCCATTTAGAAATTAGTGGTCCACAAGTCTTCATCATTGTCAATAAATGAAGCTTTTGTTGTCTATTCCAAAGTAGACATGTGAATCTACTGAAGACATGTGAATCTACTATTCCAGATTTGATATTGTGCAGGCATGTGAATCTACTATCCGAGTCTGCACATGCGAAGCTAAAGAAATATTTGGGGGGTACCACTCTGTCATCGCTCCAAACATCTTTTGAGGGCATAGAGAATATGTTGGTAAATCAATTTGGGAAAATTAAGAAGTCCTTCGAGAAATCTCTCAACATTCCACGCCACATACATTTACGTGACGCCATTTTTGATGAAATAAGGTGTCGCATTTCATTGTATGCAATGGAGTTGATCGGTTTGCAACTAGAATCCGCCGCAGACGCCTACCCCCTCCCAAGCGGCAGTTGCGGTTGTTCGATCAAAACATCACACGAGTTGCCATGCATGCACGATCTGAGGGATTACCGTACCATGGGCATTCTGATTCCGCTATCCAGTATCCACGTTCATTGGAGTAGGCTCTCTATGCACGCGGACGGATTTAATGCCGAGGGAGAACAACCCGACGAGACATCTCGTGTGGTTGACATATTACAGGGGATGGATCCATGTATGCGAAAGCATATGATAGGCAGGTTTGTTGATATGGCAGATCCATCTAACAGCAGTGTTTGAGGGCCATCGTATAATACAAAACATAAAGGTCGATCTGCCGGAAAAGCTGAGCAGAGTGGACGACACATACCTTCTTGTACAGAAAAATCTACTTCATCCTCTAGGGCTGCATCTACATTGAGAGGGAAAGGGATAAATGCAGGAAGGGAGACAGCGGATAGGGAGAGGGAGCACAACCACTACATTCAGCATTTACCTTGGCAATTTCAGCAGTATATGTCCCACACTGAAGACGTCAAAGCTAATGGTCATTGTGGATTCAGGGCGATAGCCGCGCAAATCTATGACACTGGGGAGGGCTGGGCTCAAGTACGACATGATCTTATCTAAGAAATTAATCAGAATAGATATCTCTACAATGCGGTTTATCTAGAACAAAATATGGCAGATGAGGTACTAAAGTCACTGAGCTGTTGGATGTCTACAGCTCCATATACAAATTGGATGGACTGTATGAGTTTGGGGGTAGTCATCGCATCACGGTACAACATTGTACTACACACATTTGACGCGAATGCTGGAGGTTGTTTTACTCACTTGCCCTTGAGATCCCGTCCAGTTCCAGTCCGACAGCGCCAATAAATAGCTATTGCCCGTATTAACAATCACTTTGTACAATTTTTTTTGCGCTCCAATCACCCTGTACCACCCATCCCAATGTGGTGGTGGAAGAATGCATTGGATGAAGCTAAAGGATGGGCTTTAAGTTATGACACACGTCTTGATTTGTGGTTCCAGGTACTGGGTGTCGTGCCGGGACCACAATTTGGAGGCAATATTGATTAGGACTGACCACTTGTTAACGTGATTGCAATATTTATTCACTTTAAAACGTGATTGTAATATTATTATTCATTTTTAGAAGTTTTTTATTTATTATTCATTGTTAAGACAAATTAATTAACTAATTAAAAATAATATAGTTTCTAAATATAAAGTTAAATTTTAATGTCAATTTAAAATAATAATTTACTTGCAAATGTAATTTGAATAAACCAAATTAAATGACTAATTAATTAAATAAAGTTAGAACTGTTGGGACTTGGAAATACCGTAGTAGCTCATAATTGTGAGGGCATCTTTATCTCACTTAACAATTTGTTAAAAAGTTAAATTTGATGAGTGAAATGTAACAAAACCCTCCAAAATCAGACTTAACAAATATTTTACAAATTTACAAAACTTGTAACTTTGCTACAGTACCGCACCAAATTTGGTGCGGTACTGTTCACGCACCAAGTGGTTTTAAATTATTTCCGGTTACTGTTGACGTCAGAAACAGCAGAGGGAGGGAGGAAAGAGGAGGGACACGTGGCAGCGTGTGTGTGGGGGAGATAAGTGTTAAGGACTGAAAGGGCGGTGGGGGCCTGACACGTGGGGGATGGCTGATGTGTGAGGATTTTTAACTTGACTTTTGTACCGAAAGTTAATGGCTGATGTGTGAGGATTTTTTTTTTTTTTATAGATTTAAGGGGAATAGTTTAATATAGTAAAGTAATAATAGAGAGTCTGATTTTGTGAGTTTTTGATAAAGTGACTTGCTAATTTATAAAAGGTGTTTTTGAAGTTAAATTTGGTAAAAATTTTGGTGCGCCTGATAAGGATGCTCTGAAAGGGGGAAGAATAAAGCCTCGATACCTATTCTCTTACAAATAGACGACGAGCAACTCGGTGGAAGAGATTTCCGGTGGCTCTGCAGTTCGACGTGTGATTAATCTGATGTAGATGCTGCGTTCGAGCTCTGATTTTCGTTTGAAGCTCTGTTCTTTTGGTAACTCGCAGCAGGTGCGTAAAACCCTTAAAACTTTTTGTTAACATTGTTGCAAGCCAAAATCGAACATCTAATATGCTTCCTAGAAGTTTCAACCCTTCGTATGCTTGAATTTTTTGAAAAAAAACTTAAATTATGCGATTTCGACGACTACTGTTCAAAAATTACATTACGTAGAACATCTACTCCATTTGTGATTCTTATTTCTTAGTGTTTGTTCGAATCGATTATTCGCTGGATCTAACGAAATTACACGATGACGACAATTGCTATTCAAAATAGAGTTTGAAAGATTACACTGAGGATCGTACCACTAGCTTTTTTCCTTATTGTAGTCGGCGACGAGTTGAGCTTCTCTCCATACTCCTCTTATCGTCCTTATCATGGAGCTGACACTCATGATCCGACTCGTTCGTCTCATATATAACCCGCTTTGAAGTTCATACGTGCAAAAATCAGCTTCATTCGACATGTAAAAACCCCAAAACTAATGGCATTTGTTTGAAAAAAATGCGATTAGTTTAAGTTTCAATCATGTCTGCCCTTCATTTTGTGTGATTAATTTCTGTAATTTACATGTCCAATGAAGTTAATTTTTGGCTCATACAAGCTTCAATGCGGGTTGTATGAGATGAACAGTCAGATCATGAGTGTCAGACTCAGAAGTGAAGACAGCAAGAGGAGTATGGATTATGGAGGGGTATGCACTATGCGATTATTTTGTTTGGAATACTGTTTCATAAGTCAATGGAGAACCAATTTTTCCACCAAAGTTGATGGAATAAGCTTTTGGAGGGCTTATATGATGTTTAGAAGGGTGATTTGGTAAATTCACTAAATTGTAACGTACTTTGGAGGGAATTTCACAGCCAAGCTGCTTGGTACGAATGTCCGTCCAATTTAACGGATAAGTTAGCATTTTCACTTTGCTCTAAGTATCTAAAAATGAAGTCGAAGGGTGTGTAACTTAAAATTGCTCAAAGTACAAGGGGTGTATTTAAAAATTCCCCTACAATATAATAGAGTTGAAAATCAGATTGTTAAAGAGAGATCTTGCATATCCTGTCTTATTGACTGAACAAATTAATCTGACCCTACAAGGTGATGGTGATGATTGGTTCAAAACTCCGTCTCCCTTTCTTTTCAGGGTCATGATGAACTTGTCCACACCATTTTGTTCTTTCATGTATCTTTGCCTATTGGTTGATGCACTAAATTAAAGTGGAAATTGGCTTCAGGATTAATTGCATTCCCTGATTTGAGTTTCCTGCAAATATCATAAAAGCTTAGCATGGAGGAGAATCAGAGATCTACTTCGGATATAATCAGTAATCTGCCAAGTAATGTCACTGAAAATATTCTGAAGGGCTTGCCATTGAGGGATGCAGTGAGGACAAGTGTATTGTCAAACAGTTGGAGGTACAAATGGGTCAAGATTCCACATCTAAAATTTGATTCCCAGTTCTTCCGGAGCCTAGAAGGATGGGACAACGAAAAACTGAAGGCAATTATTTACCAAGTTCTACTATTTCATGAAGGGCCATTAGTCAAGTTCAGTCTGACTTTGCCCCCCTTTGAAAGTTGTATTGATATCAATAATTGGATTTTTATCCTGCTCAAAAAAAATATCCAGGAGTTCACTTTTTGGCCAAACGGCGGCCAGTGCCATGAAATTCCATGTCATCTATTTTCATTTCTGCAGCTGAGGTCGTTGTGTCTCAATAATTCTACTTTCAAACCACCACCTACATTCAGGGGATTTAGCAGGATTGTTAACCTTCATCTCCGGGTTGTTACTATTTGTCCTGTAATGTTTGGAGGGTTCATCTCTAATTGCCCCCTGCTGGAACGACTAACATTGATTAAATGCACCCATTTTGAATCCCTCAAAATCAATGCCCCTAATCTCAAATATCTTAAATATGTGGGCACCCTTGGATCAGTTTCTTTAGAAAGCACCCCCCTTCTTGCAGAAATTGTATTTTTTATCCCTTCGTCGGCAGCAAATTTTAGACAGCATGCAGAAGAAACAGACTCCAAATGGGTGAAGTTTTTCCAAGCTTTACCTGCTATTGAGTACATACACTTGGATAGCTCCTTTTTTAAGGTATAAGAAAGCGAAACTTCATATAAATCGACTTGGTTTGTTGATCATGTTTCTGACTCTTTTTGTTGTATTTTCTTCAAGACATTTGCTGCAGGTAATATCCCAGAGAGACTTCCAAGTACTTTGAACCGACTCAAAGTTCTGGTTCTATCTAATGCTTATGACGATAATCTGGATTATGTCTCAATACTCTCATGGGCTTTTTGCTTGCTTAGAAGCGCACCAAACCTACATAGACTTAATAGCCGCGTGAGTTATGGCAAAAGTTCCTTTTTTTCCCGCTTACCCTTACTGTTATGTTTTGGAATTTCCTGATGATGCTGTTTTTCTATTCTTTTTTTAGATATTTAATATCACCACAATCCAGGATCATGTTACAGAATTTTTGCAAACACAAGATTTTTCAGATCTTTTACTGAACCAGCTTCGAGAAGTGGAGATCGAGCATTTTTCAGGTGCAGAGCCTGAAATGCAGTTTGTTAAGATTCTGCTATCACATTCAACGGTACTAGAGAAGATGGTAATATGGCATGTGCGAGAAATTTCTGACCAACATGGATTTGCGATGGTAAAGGGGTTGACACGATTTCCGCGAGCATCTCCCAAAGCAGAACTCGTCGTCAAGGAGGGAAAGTAGCAGCTAGTGTGTCAGATCATTTTGATAGTCTGGCAAGTAGCTACGAAAGACCGTGGTAGGTAAATTGTGAAATGGGCAAGAAACAACCTTTAAAGGAATGCTTGGATCTTTCAAAGTAAGCTGTAAGGTGTGGAAGTAGTAGTGTGGAAGATCATAACACAAATGAGATACTGCATAAGCTCTTGGAGAAATGTCAGGAGATGCTCAATCAATCAACACTTGAGTCTGGTTTTGAGCATCTCATGTAAAATCTTTGTTTGTAATCTGCTGTTGCGTATTGTGGTCTTTGTTGAAGTTTCAGTAGTGATAGTTTTTAGGGCCTGTGTCTGCTGGTTGCTGTCTTCTTTTCTTTTGGTAAAACGAAATGTGTTGTGTCAATGTCTGGGTATTTAACCATATAAGCATCAGCGTGCAATTGTCTTGAGATGAATAAAATTAAAGATAAAAGGTTGCTTCTCCAAAAGACACATTGATTTGCACCTTGATTTGCTTCATGCCACACTTTGGAAACTTCGTCCACACTGCATAGGCCTATCAATCTCCTGCAATCACAGAGCAAAGTTGAAATTATGCAAAGCACTACAAGTCCTAGAGGGGGGTGAATAGAACGACCACTTTTAAAAATAAACCACTTCGATTTCAAACAATTTGTAAGCTCCATAGGCCGAGCTCCTTTATGGTTGGCAATTTCATGTCAAAACACACATTTTAATGTATTCCATTTTATCAATTTGTATTTTCTTTTATTATTTTCTAGAGAGTATGTATAGGTATGGAAAGGAATCATTTTGATTTGTATTTCACTTGAGTGCGATAGTCTTTTAAGTCAAGTGGTTTTATGGTTTAGGAAAGCGTGTGACTCGGAAAGGTTATGGGAAGATTGTGACTCCGAAAGAATTATTGAGAAGATTGTGAAAGAATTATGGACTTATTGCGTTTGGGAAAAGCAAGAATCTTGGGGAAATAGAAATTGAGAATAAGGAAACAACATAATTGGAGATGATCATTTTGTTTAAGGAAACAAAAGAATTGGAGATGTGCAATTCACTCAATAAGGACAAGTTCGCTCGAGCGAGATGATTAAGCAACTGCTTCTGGATTGGTTCGGCCCGAGCGAGTTTCAGAGTCACTCGAGCGAAAGTGGCGTTTTTATTTGCTCTATAAATACAAAGACATTAGGGTTCAGAAAAAACACATTGAGAGCGGCCATCACTTCTAAACCTCTGTTCTTACACTTCCAAATACCTTTGAGGGCAAAGGCATATGTATCTTGAAGGATTATAATGATCAATGGGATCTTTGTGCTAATCGATCATCTTCAAGAGGTTTCAACTCCTTCATCAATATTCAATCTTTGAGTAAAAGTCCTTCGGTGGATTCCGGGAGGCAAACGGAAAGCTTGTGGATTCAAGGCAGCGGCAGTCAAAGCACTGGGTGTGGTGAACGTGGATTCGGCAAGTAGATCTTAGGCTCGATTGTGAGGATTCTAATCGTAGGTAAGATTGCTTGTAACTACACATTGAGTATAGTGTTTTTTATTCCTTCCCGTGGTTTTTTACCCATTTAGGGTTTTCCACGTATATCTTGGTGTTCTTCGATTGTTCACTTTCCGTTGTGTGATTGATTGACTTTTTTATTAGTGGGCGAAATTTTACAAAACATTAAAACATAACAAATCTCTAAACCTAGGCAAACTAGGATTTTTCACAATTTAATCATTCATCATGGCAAATCAAACAACTCAACAAGTACAATATAGAGTAATTAAACTAATGAGACAAAACACACGATATACGTGGAAACTACTTAGGGTCTAAACACCCTAAGCATAAAAGCACGGTCTAGTCCTACTCATGCATTCCATAAATCAAAAGGTTTACAATAATTAACAAGACTAGGAATTACCCAACAAGCCCCTTGTGACACCTAGCTCCAATTCTTGATATAGTACCCCGTACTCCTCTTTGATTTCATGGACTCCACAAGCACACTCGTCTTGATCTCCAAGTCAACTCAGCACCGGTCCAACCAGCTCACGTAGAAACAAGGCAACACAACATGATGTATGAAAAAGATTTGATTTTTATGAAAGTTTTTGAAAACTAAAATCAACCTAGAGTAGATCCATGAAGAGGAAGACTCTAGATTGAAGAAAGACGAGAAGAGCAAGCTCAAATCATCAAAAACATCAAGTTCACAAAAGAGAGAAGAGATTGCGAAGAGATGAGACTTTCTCTCTCTAAAAAGGGCTGATTTTCTCTCAAGTGGGTTGTGTGAAAATGAAAGAAAAATGGCTTTTATAGTGCCCATTTTCGTGCTCCCCAAGACAGCCACTCAAAACATGACATGTGGCCACTTAAAGAGTCTGCCAGACCCGTGTAGGCGCGCGCAGACGCACCGTCAGGATTTAGACACTTGGCACAATCTCAACAGTTAAAGCCACAGCCCTGTAGACGCGTGCAGACGCAATAAGCTCAAAGCTAAATCCTAATGCCAAAATCATAGAATAGCAAAACCCAAACAAGGCACTAATAAGCCAACATTATGCACATTAAAACATGTTATTTTGGATGGCCTAAATGCAAAAATGATATGCATGGATATACCTCATTGGATTGAGCTTCGAAACACTTGTCTTGACTTTGGCTTGATCATGATGCTTGAGATTCTCGAATGGAGCATCTAGACTCAACCCTAAGCACTCTAACTCCCAAACCCCCAATAACAAAATTACAGACTCTGAAAGGCTTGACATAACCCGGAAAATGCCAACAAAACTAACAATCTCCCCCTTTGGCTTTTCTGGGACAAAACTTTCACACCAGGAAACAATACAAGGAAACAACAACTAACTAAATCAAGAACTTTCCTAAAACTGAGCCAACTAGACAACCAAGTTCCCAAGAGAGAGCCAATAACCTGCAAGGATACTTCAACACAAGATATCCAAATGATAACAATAGATACAATGAAAACGCAGCAGGCTACACAAATCAAAGCCGTGTTTGCCCCAAACATCGACATAAAGTATCATGCATATGTGAGTTCCATGTTTGCCCCAAACATGGGCACAAAGAACTTTAACATGTTTTGCCCCAAACATGGGCACTTGCTGCAAACCTGCAAAACAAGCTCATCCAACACAAGCATGCATATATATGGAGTATGATAGCAACAACAATATGGCGCAATGGAAGACAAAGCAATAAGATAGCTATCATCCATGAAGCAAAGCATGCAAGACTAAACGACGCATCGAGACCAAGGCATAGGTAAAGCAAGCAGGCTACAGATGCAAAACCTTCTCCCCCTTTTTGTCACGGAAACAACAAAGGGAAGCCGAAGCATATGGGCTATAACTCAACATCCCGTAACCACATGCATAAAAGCAAAGTACCAAGTACCAGAGTAACAAGCCCTAACCACGGGCATGCAAACCAAGTAGTAGCAAGAGAAACTAACAAGCATGCAAGGAAATAAAGTATCAATCATGCAGGATAAGAGATATAACAAGGCAAACTCACTACAAGGGGAGATACGCAAGCCAACCATTCTTCCCCCACAAATAACAAAAAGCCTAGGCACCAAACCACTATAAATTCCTCACAACGGCATTCTCCCAACCAAAATTCATCAAGGCACTAAAAAGACTCCCCCTCACTCAATGCATTTAAAAATGTATGCACACGTTCAATTCCTTGTGAAAACTAGAGATGCACCATTGAAATACCCATGCAATGAGACACAATCAACTAAGCCCAATTTTACAAACGTGATGTACACCATGAACCACCAAGAAAAAATAAAACTCTTCCTGATTCAAAGCCTCATGCATTATGATATGGAAAAAATCCAGACAAACAATGGAACCAAACAAAAACTCCCCCTCACCAATGCACTATACTCATGAACTCAAAAACAACACTCCCTCTAAGCAAATGCATCTCCCCATAAATGTACATTCTCAAGCACACAATGGCACCACAAATTCAAGCACTCAAAATGCACATCTATCCATCATGAACAAGAAGAAGATGAACAAGCTTGCTATGAGACACGATTTTCAAACACAACCAAGATAGCAAGAGTAATGCATGACATGACAATATCATGAGTTCAAGTGATCAACAAGAGAATTTCATGCTCTCTACTATCAAAGTGAGTGGGTGACCTCTTATAAGATGGTGCAAGATCCTCAAAAATGTCAAGGGACACTCACCCAAATCCCGAGAGAAACTCACACAAGATAGACAAGTGAAGTCAAACCATAAGGCACTTGGACCTAAAGACTTCACGCACAAACCCCATTTTGATTTTCATGACCCAAGAGGTACACACAAATCTAGAATGGTGCAATGAATAGGTAGACATTCGCCTAGGTGCGAGATCAATAAAAGCTACACAATGAGTACCTCTTTTTTTTTTTGACTTTGTGTGGGATTCTTTTCAACAAGCATGATTTTTTTTTTAAAAACAATGATCTCACTCTTTTATGCACCAAGGAAGCTTTCACACTAATCCCTAAACGGTAGCTCTTGAGAAAAATCAATAGGGGAAAGCATCTAAAGGTGAACTCAAGTATTTGGTCAATCAAAAATCCAATCAAGTAGAGTCGAACTAGGATACGAATGAGTACCCTTATACATCATAAGGATCAAGCCCCAAAAGAGTGTGTGCAAATAGAGGAGAGCATGAGATTCACCCGAGACAATAAACACAACATGACATCAACATGAATGCACACTTCAATGATCCCAATGTGATGCTCAAATCTCAATGTCCAACCAACAAGTGCATCAAACTTATTCTCATGCATGATAAAAGAAGTATCCACATGACAAGCACACAAGCATTGAACAAGCAAGCACACAAAAAAAAAAAAAAAAACCAAGACATGACCCTAAATGTATGCAACAAATGAAAACAAAAGACAAAATGAAAATCAATGCAAACACTAAACAAAAACACATGACCACTCTAGACTCAAACATGACATGAAGCACACAAGAGTGACATGCAACCAACTAAACTCAATGAAGAGAAGAAGAACCCCCAAACTCCCTAAGAATATTTGGAGGTTGTGAGACATGTGAAGCATGATCAACTTTCTTCCAAGCATGATTCGATTTGTTTTGAACACAAGAAGCATTATTCCAATTCTTAGCATGCAAAGACAACTTGTTTATCTCTTCAACAATGTATGACGATTGAGTAGCAAGAAGAGACAACTTGGTGAGAAATTCATCATTTTGAGACTTAGGTGGCGAAGGAGTAGCACCACGAGGTCTTCCAACATTAGGTTGACCAAGAACCACGCTACGTGGAACAAAATAGTTCATGGGTCTTTGAGTTTGACCCCTCTTGACATTTTCTCTTTTCAAGCAAAAGCAAAAGGGCGAATATGTCCTTCAACCCCACAATGGTGACAAGTTAAGACTTTCTTCTTAGGAGACTCACCCCTATTGGATTGGTCTTGCTAGAGAAAGAATCACCAACCTTAGACTTAGCACTCACAAACATCCGATTGCAATAAGGTTGAATATGACCCTCCACACCACAAAGATGACACATAGGAGTTTTCTTCTTAGAGGACTCCAACACCACGGGAATGGGCATTCTAGAGGAAGAAGGACTAGAAGTAGTCCCGGCACTCACAAAAGAGATCTTCTTACTAGGCTCATCACTAGACTTCGAATGAAGTGAAGAAGGATCTATAAAGCCTAGACCACTCTTGTCTCTAAAAGACCTAGTCATTTCGGCTAAACGTGTAGCCCCACACTTATTCCTTTTAATGGCTTCACTAGCCTCACCAAGATCTCATCAAGCTCACTAATCCTAGACTTAGATTTCTCAATCTCTTTCAAACCCTCAATCCTCTCTTTTTCAATGGCGGCAAGCTTATCGGTTAATTTGCCATTATAAGCCTTAAGCTCTTCTAACTCACGAGAGGTAGCAACAAGATCCTCCCTAAGAGAAACTTTCTCTTTCTCCACAATTTTAAGGGTTGACTCTAAGCTCAACTTACTCTTGGCTAGCTTCTCAAGATCAAGGAACAATTGATTATAGGCCTCTTGAATGTTCTCAAACTCACAAACTTCTTCTTCTTTTTCAACCTCAAGAGCTAACTCAACTTTGGCACTAGACATCTTGCTCACAACACTCCCAATACTAGAAGAGGAAGATTCGGATGGAGACCTAGGAGAGGTAGGATGATCTATGGTAGAAACCAACACATTGATGTTAGGATTTTCCTCACTAAGCTCATATGTCCCATACTCACTACCCTCATTATCGCTATCATCTTCACATGACACTTTAAAACCCTTCTTAAATTTCTTTTTAAGAGTATTAGCACACTCAGATTGAATGTGCCCGAAACCGTGGCACTCACGACATTGGATACCTTGTGAAGTTTTACCCTTGTAACCCAAACGTTTCTTACCACTAGTTCTAAAGCCACTTGAAAGCATGGGACTCTCACCTAGGTCTCTAGGTTTTCGAAGTGTCGCAAATCTCTTATAATTTTTAATGAGCAATGTCAATTCCCCATCATCAAGACTCTCATTGGTGTCGCTAGACTCAGTGTCTTCCTCATTATCGATCCTAAAAGCAATATCCCTACCGGTCTTGGATACGGACTTCGAAGGTTTGAAGTCCGACAAATGGTTAAGTTCAAAGATTTGAAGTTTACCAACCAACTCAACAAAAGTTATGTCATCAGCATCCGACCGTTCTTCTATGGAAGTCACTTTGGTTAAGAACCTAGAAGGAAGGGACCTAAGGATCTTACGACACACTTTGAGATTTGAAAGAGATTCACCTAGGCTATGAAATGTGTTAATGATTTTGGTGAGCCTAATTATGAAGCTATCAAAAGTCTCTTCATCAAGCATTTTAAGTTCCTCAAATTTAGTGGTGCACATTTGAAGTTTAGAGACCCTCACCGTTTCAATACCCTCATGTGAGTTACGAAGAATTTCCCAAGCCTCTTTTGCCGTGACACAAGAGGAAATGCAATTGACTTCAGATTTAGACAAACCATTGTAAATAGCATTCAATGCACGCGAGTTCATCTCACAACTCTCAATGTCCGCCGGACTCCACTCCGATTCGTTTTTCTTCCTAACCTCTTTAGTACCAGGATCCTCAATCTTGGGTTCTTCATAACCATAAAGCACGGACCTCCAAACCCTAACACCTAGGGCAATCAAGTGATTTTTCATTTTGGACTTCCAAAGCGAATAGTCACTACCATCAAAGTAGGGGGGTCGAGCATACGAATTACCCTCCATAGGAACACCCCTATCCATAGTGCAAACAGGATCAACTCAGGTAGTCAAACCAACAAAGAGCACATGGGCTCTAACATCAATTGAAATTATGCAAAGCACTACAAGTCCTAGAGAGGGGGTGAATAGGACGACCACTTTTAAAAATAAACCACTTCGATTTTAAACAATTTAATCATTCACCATGATAAATCAAACAACTCAACAAGTACAATATAGAGTAATTAAACTAATGAGACAAAACACACAATATACGTGGAAACTACTTAGGGTCTAAATACCCTAAGCATAAAACCACGGCCTAATCCTACTCATGCATTCCATAAATCAAAAGGTTTACAAGCATTAACAAGACTAGGAATTACCCAACAAGCCCCTTGTGACACCTAGCTCCAATTCTTGATGTAGTACCCCGTACTCCTCTTTGATTCCATGGACTCCACAAGCACACCCGTCTTGATCTCCGAGTCAACTCGGCACCGGTCCAACCAGCTCACGTAGAAACAAGGCAACACAACATGATGTATGAAAAAGATTTGATTTTTATGAAAGTTTTTGAAAACTAAAATCAACCTAGAGTAGATCTATGAAGAGGAAGACTCTAGATTGAAGAAAGATGAGAAGAGCAAGCTCAAATCATCAAGAACATCAAGTTCACAAAAGAGAGAAGCGATGGAGAAGAGATGAGACTTTCTCTTCCTAAAAAGGGCTGATTTTCTCTCGAGTGTATGTGTGAAAATGAAAGAGAAATGGTTTTTATAGTGCCCATTTTTGTGCTCCCCAAGACAGCCACTCAAAACATGACATGTGGCCATTTAAAGAGTCTGGCAGACGTGTGTAGACGCGCGCAGACGCTCTAATAGGATTAAGACACTTGGCACAACAAGGGCTGTCCACAAACACGCGTCTGCAGATGCTTGGAAACGCTGTTAAAATGATCTCAATGGTCAAGATTAAAACACGTGTCAAAGGATGCCACTAGATGAACAAGCGTCTGCAGACTCATGCAAACGCAACCAATGAAAAGCCATAAACTCACACTAAAAACATGGGATTTTAAAGGAAAATCAATACCCAAGTTAATCCAAAACCATGCACAATAAAATGAGACATTTGAATGATCTAAATGCGTGAATGATCATGCATGGTAATACCTTTCCGGATAGGCCTCAAAGTGTTTGGTGCAGCATCAACTTGACAATGAAGCTTGAGCACAAGAGTGGAGCATCTAGACACAAATCCTAATACTCTAACTCCCAAAACCCCAATAACAAAATTACAGACTCCGAAAGGCTTGACATAACCCGTGCCAACAAAACTAACACTAAGCTAAATCATGCACCCTAAATCAAGACACTTAAAGGCCTACATGCAAACATGATAGGCATGATTATACCTTTCCGGTTTGAGCTTTAAAGCAATCGGCCCGACATTGGCTTGACTACGCATCTTGAATTCTCTTGTGTGGAGTATCTAGACTCAAACATTAATACTCTACCTCCCAAACCCCAAATGTAAAATAAGCAAATTACAGACTCCAAAAGGCTTGACATAATCCAGAAAACGCCAACAAAACCAACAAACATAACGTGCATTAATACTTTTGCTAATTCATGCACAATGGGTGTTGGATTGAGTACATGAAGTTTCGTGGGTTGGGTATAAAGACAATCTGAAGTACTCCCATGAATGTGATTTGTGCTCTTGGGTTTAATTCTTCTGATAGGGAATTGTGAAGAAAGAGATAATTACATGATTTCTATTTCTTACTATTCAATAGTACTCGTGGAAAAGGAAAAAAGAAGCAAAGACAGGATTACCTTTCCCCTTTTTTGCTTCTAAATTATGCGCCAGCTATTACAATCTAAGAAGCTTGGACACCCACACTCGTTTGACACCCTTAGACACGTGTCCGATACTCTTTTTTAGTGTCCACAATGAGAAAATAATCCTCTTAATTCGGACACATGATCGCCATTTCTTTAGTGTCTATTATTACTGAGAAATATAAATGTGATCGCCACTTCTTGGACACTTGCTAATGTGTGCCTACTTCATAGAGCTAATGAGCGAAATGATTTAGGTATACAAAATATGAGCCAGACAATCAGAACTCCTTGTTCACGTAACTCTTCTCGGTTTTCTTGGTCTACTTCAACGTTTTGCCAAATGTTGGCTTGAAAAAATGACCCGTCAATTTGGAAGGAAAAAAAAATATAAAATACCTGAAACGATTTAAATAGTTGAGTACAATATTTCAGACTTGATGTTGAATGATAGAACTAACGCAAGTCCAACAGGCTAGAGGAGGTTGATGGGGCCTTAACAGCCCCTTTGGATTTCAAGAAATGGTGGGAAAAGGCAACAATGCAGAATCCTGTCATTTATTTGGATGCCTACCAGATGTGAGAAATGGTGAGAAAAGATGAGAAACAAAGAAAAAAAGGAATTTTATTGGGTCATTTTTTGTTTCTCACTTGACACTTTCTTTTTCTCCCTTTCTCACAATCCACATGGCTTGTAAGATTACAACAGAAGCACTTACCTTACCTTTCACCACTTCAGCAAAAGATCTTTTGTCCACGAAATTATAAGGTCATCCGAACAATTCTGCCGCCAAAGCAAAACTAGTTTCTCTCCTTAGAGATTAGGATCTTTCTCAATTGCATAGCCTTCTATCATTCCCCCCTTTTCCCTCAAACGGGGACAATCCTCCTCAAATCGTCACTAGAATTTCCTTATGATTAGAATAACTCTTTCATTTTTGTTTGTATTTCATCCCTTTTGAGGCTCAATTTCAAATAAATCTATTCATGTGGTGAGCCATTTCTCTCGATGTCAAAGCGTGATCTTGTATTGACTCTTCCTCTGTCAACCACCAGCTTTTGAACAATGTGGTCCACAGACTGCGCACTGACGACTAGAGAGATTGCAACACTCTTATTTTGGTTGAAAATTCTGGGTCCCACCAAATTGTAACCATCTATACCAAAAGAATTGTGTGCTTATGGCAGCTGAATAGCTGATTACCGCCTAAAAGTTGTGATGCTTGTGTCCAAGATATGATACACAGATAACACCTAACATTCTTTTATTTTTTGCCAGGACAGGTATTGAGACAACGCTGCGGGTAGCTTGATTCGTTTACTTCTTCTGATGCAGAGTATTTCAAAGATTACCCAGACAAAAATGACTATACACGACTCAAATTCAGACATAATGAGCGAAGTTCCAGGCAATATACTAGAAGAAATCTTGATACGTTTGCCTATACAAGATGCAGTCAGGACAAGTCTTTTGTCAAGGAAATGGAGATATGCGTGGGTGAAACTTCCTCAACTGGTATTTGATTATAGGTTCTATAAAGATTTGCACAGAAAAGCTAATGTTTTGATGATAATTTATCAAGTTATGTTACTTCACCGTGGACCAATAATCAAGTTCGCACTCTCATTAGATGGACTGGAAAGCTGTTCTGAGATTGACCCACTGATACTTTTTGTTTCGAACAATCCTATCCAGGATTTCGAACTTTGCATTTGGAAGGGAGAAATTTACAAGTTGCCATCATCCCTCTATTCGTGTTTACAACTGAAGCATTTGAATCTCCGTTCTTGTATGTTTAAACCTCCTCCTGGATTTGGAGGATTTACCAGGCTCCTTTCCTTATGTCTTTGTGAAGTTGTCATTGCTGATGACGTACTTTCAAGTCTGATCTCTAGTTGCCCACTACTTGAAAAGCTTATACTTGAAATTTCAACCAGTTTGGATTCCCTTGAAGTTGTTGGTCCTAATATTAAATCCGTAGACTGTTACGGCCATTTCAGATCGATTTGTTTCACAAATACTTCTCGTCTTGAAGACGTAGGATTATATTCAGAAGGAATTAGAAATGATGTATTACTTAGCGAAGGAGAAATATCTAGCTCTGCCGTGCTTCTTGACAGTGTACCTGCCATAGAGTCTCTGGGATTGGATTATTCTTATGTTAAGGTAAGATCTTAGCAAGCCATGCTTATGTTCATTATGTTGATTTATTTTCATGTTCTTTGATTTTGTTGGGTTTTTTTCTTTTGCTTCTAGGGTATAGCTGCATCTGCTGTACCAACGAGGCTTCCAACTACTTTGAACAACCTTAAATGTATCTTGTTGATTGACTTTTGTTTTGGGGAACGAGATGAGGTCTCTGTTCTTATTTGCTTAATTAGAAGCTCCCCAAACTTGAAAGAAATTCATATTCGCGTAAGTTGTGACAGTTTTTATTCTTTTCTCTGTATAATGGGTAAATGCTGAATCTGTTGGTTAAGGTAGTTCGTTAATATTTTTTTCCGAATTCCAGGTATTTCCCAGTGATCCTGCTGCTATTTGTATTGGTCAAGATTTTTTGGAAATGTATGGCTGGTCGGATGTCTCTTTGAATCAACTTCGCAAAGTGGATATAGAAAGTGTCTATGGCACAAAGCCTGAACAGGATTTTATTAAGTTTTTGTTAGCCAAGTCGCCGATGTTGGAGACGATGCTCATCAGGCTGAATGTTGCGAATGTTGATGATAAATTGCGGGTTGTGAGAGAATTGACTAGATTTCGACGTGCATCACCTCAAGCAGAAATGGAATTCGAATGTTAGCAGAAATGAAATTCGAATGTCAGGATTATGACTGAAGTCATTATGTCCTTTTTGATCAGCTATGAATCTATGATTCACGTGCTTAATTTGTTAGGATCCTTTTTTGTTGTTTTTCGTCTGCTTGGTCCAAAATTGTGACTCGGAAAGATGTGAGTGCATATTTTCTGAGGCAATAGCGTCTTGTACTCTTGTTTCAGGAATTGTTGGGGAACAGATAAAACATTTCTAAAGTACGGAGTACCTTGTACTCCACGTCTTTAAAACTACTAATTATTTTTTCCTCTTTTAGTCCCATATAGAAAAAGAGAGTATACATATTACAAAGCTAGTGTTCCGGGCCTGCACTTGAGGCAAGATTACGCTGAAGAAGCACCATGTGTGGCTTTCTACCAAGACTTCCTTGTCGACACGCCAAACTCCTGATGAATCCAAAGCAGCCTGCTTATCGCTGAGATTCAAACCACCAACATGCAAGCAACAATATAGCTAACGAGAATAACGACAGTGAAACAATTCAAGGAAGCAAATTTCATTTTTCACTAGAAAACTAGTTACAAAGTAGGCGACGAATAGAAAAACAAATACAGGACATTATATTTGACTAGGTAGCCACACTATGTGTGAGTCCCAACGAACAAGCTGAGAGACTAAAGTGTAATAATAGGACTCAAAGTGCAATAAACAAAAGCACCTAAGCTAGGATCTAATTATACAATGGGCTGAAACTCGTTTGGACCTAGACGACACGACAAAAGAGCTCAGATTACAAGTTGGCCCGGTGTTGAAGTCGTTGACACGCTGAGACTTGGCCGTTTTGCACGTCGGTTAAACACAATCCGATGACATGTTTGAGTTATCACGGAGTGTTATTGGGTAACTCGTGACACTAGAAAGTTAAGACCTAAGAGGCTATTGGAGGAAGTACTGATTGTAGTGGTACGCGGTTACCTTGAATTCCAACTTTTCTGAAGTTCGTTGGTTCCATTGAGACAACTGAATTAGTTTCATTGTTTTTATTTCGAACCATAGGTATTACTTATTTGAATTCGAACCTAGTCAAATCCACCATTCTGGATTCAAACATAATGAGAAATAAATGATTTGATTTTCCAATAAATGTGCCCTGCCAAAATAAGAAAATGCAATTAATTTGTCCTAGTAATACTTACACAACAACCATGCATGTTGTGTATGGTTATCACTATAATAAATAAAGACCATTTGGCTAAGTAATAATACTATAAACCAAGAAGCCAACTATACCTTTTTTCCCCTCCTCCCTCAAGTCTAGCCTATATTGCAAAAGATTCCACGACGAAAGCTACGTTCACCAAACGCAAGGGAGGCACAATAAAATTTGAGGCATGTGGTATCCTTTTCAGTCCATATGATCTCGAGCCAGAGGTTTGGCCTTCTCAATTGAAAGCTCAACAAGTTATCCAAAAGTTCTTGAATTTGTCCCCGCCGGAACAAAATAGAAGAATGGTGAACCCAGAAAGTTTCACTAAGGAAAGTGTCGAAAAGATAAAGGAGAAAGTGATGAAAAAATGGAATGTGAACCAACAAATCAATTGACTCAGGTCATGTATCTTTTTTTCCTCAAATTTTCTCATAATATGAGATTCAATGTTCAAGAAAATCAAAATCAGGACAGTAGGGAGGCCGAGGTGGAAGATTATACCGTACACATGACCACCTGGTCTCACGATTTGAGATCATCTGATGTGGCAGAAGGAATACACTGTGTTGTGAGGATGTCTAGTGTTGCTGCTTTAGGAGCCTTTGTTCGAAGGACCATTATCTGCATACAAAAACGTACAAGGTCATAAAGCAGAGCAAGGCAAAGTGGGTTGATTAGCCAAAAATTATGGGAGATTCAAAGGAGACTCGAGTCTTGATCAGATTTTTTAGTGTTTCTTTTTTTTTTTTTTGGGCCATTTCTTACATGACTCCATTGTGATGATATTTTAGATTTTACTACATTTTAATGTTATTCTAAGTACACACACACACGTTTTTTCTGATAACTTAGAACTTAGCCATATAAAGGCTTGAAGTTGATCAAAAACCCATGGCTGCCACCAGGCCCACCACTTTGATCCTTTGAAAATCATAGGCCATGTTTGGGCCATTAGAGGTTTGTCGAAGCATTCTCCTCTTCGAATATGTTCTTACAAATTCAAAATTCAAACACAATGGAAATAGACATCGATGCCACCAGAAAAAACGAACATAACATTGAGAACTAAACAGTACTCTCTTTATTTTTGACTAAATTCGTTACAATAGATTTCAAAACCAGTTACCACCCTTTAATTGGTTATATTAAACTACTAAAAAATTAGCCATTTCAAGCGCCCCTTAATTTATCCTTGATTAATCAGTTTATAATTTTATTTTGAGTTTGACATGTGGGAGCCATGGCCGGCCCAAAGCTATATGCTTGGTGGTTGGCCAGGCTAACAAATTACAAGTGAGAATGGAAAGAGTTCTTTGGGACACGTGGGGTATTTTTGGGGACAGGTTATAAAAGGAACACGCATAAGAGCATAAAGGGGGCAACGGATTAGAGAGGAGACTCGTGGCTGAAAGGCAGTGCTTCACATAACTTGCTAAGTCCGATCAATGGCTGGTTAAACCTCTAGGGTGTAGATGAAGTTTGTACTCCGATTAACGCAGATTTTATTGCTTTAGTTGGATTTACTATTCGGATGTGGTTGTATGAACTAGATGATTTCATGTTTATAAAATTGGTTCTACTTTTTCCATATAATTTTGTTTTTTGTCCACGGTTTCAAATACCTTTTCATATAATGATTTTAATTGATTTTGTGGTCATTGACGACGATAGACTATAGTAGTAACTGGGCTTATTTATCTTTTTAGCCCCCAAAGTATGACCGAGTGGCCAATTTGGTCCCCAACATAAACATTCGACAAATTTAATCCCCAACATTTTAAATGTGAGTCGATTTAGTCCCTCCTCTAACTCCATCTCCCTCTTCCGTAAAAAATGACCACTCATTTGGAGGGAAATTGCCACTCCCACTATCCTCCTTATATATACTACTGTAACTTATCTGATCCCAAACCCAAAAAGTACATCAAAACCCATCTTAACCCCCATATCCACTTAGTCTACTGTATATACATTTATAGAGGCCAACACCACAAAACAAAAATCAATTGCCCATAACTACCTTCATGCCCATACCCTCCACTTAGTAGACCCCATCTTCTTCTCCTTTCCTTTTTTTCCCCTTCTTTCGTCCCCTTTTTTTCTCTTCCTTTCCCCTCCCCCTCAGTCCATCTCTGATCTAGATTCCCTCTCGCCTCTCATTTCCTTTGCTTTCTTCTCTTACCTCCATGGTTGTGAGATGATCAAGACTCTCTCCTTAGGGAGATTCGATCTCCTGATCAGATGGTCAAGACTTTCTCTCTCCTTAGAGATATACAATCTCCCCAAAATTCGTAGACTCAGGGAGCCATATCTAATTTCCCGGATCTGGGTTTCGGCTTTTGAAACCAATTGGCCTTGGTGACAGTTTTTGGAGCTCCCCAACGGCGACTGCAGTGGATCGGAGAGGTTCAGGCTTTGACCTCCGACCTGCAACGGGCCTGGGCATGTATGGTGCATGGTGCAAGCCGTGATTCTCCCCACCCCACGTTCTTGAGTGGATTGATGGATTCGACACTGGAGCTGAATTCATGCGGCTTTTTCTTGTTTTGTTTTGTTGTTGTGTCGTATTTTGATTTGTACTTTCTATGGTTTTTAGGGATATGGACAATGCAATTTGCACCTGATATTGTCAGTACATAAGTTGCATTAGCGTGTTCCTCTAGAAAAAAAAATGAGTAAATTAGATTGACACCCTATTATTGCATGGCTTGTTGGGAAAGAAAAAAATTAATGAGTGTATAGTTTGTCATAAATCTACATATCTCTACTCACTTTATTTACAACTACTATAACATAATGTGATAGATGGACTCACAATTTGAATATCTTTCCAATCACTTGATGATATAACAGGAACAACAATCGCATTTTCTTCACGACAGAACACTTAGTGAGCACGCTAAGGAAAAGAGGAATACCGCACAAAACCATAGCAATTGCCTAGTCAGGTTTTTTGGTGTTCACGACAAATAAAAGTTCATGGATTTTACATAGAAAGCAAGAATTATAGTCACTGGCTTGCAAATATCTTCATACTGTGTTGTGTGGACTAATGTAGACACCCCAATTTGGTTTCGCAAATATTTAAGCTCCCGCCTTGGGGAAGTCCCGTTGATGAAACGATTTGCTTGTCTGCTTGGATTGATAGCATAGAGCTTTCTGTTTTGAGTTTTGGATACGTGGACTGGACAAAAACCGGCCCTTTGCCACCATTTGACTAACCCGGGTCCACCCCGCCATCCAACCCTCACCCTTACCTAAATCCTTGAGGTGTGGGGAATGTAAGCAAGAGAACAAGCCCTGATCAGGAGTATCGCCCGCTACAAGCACTATCGGCCGCCATTTCAGTTTGTCGCCCGCTTTATAGTTGTCTGGTTCCACACCATTGGCTAAATAGTGCAAGTGTCGGCCGCTGTCATCCTTCAACGAACATTCTGGAATTACAGATGCGGAAAAAACTTTCCATATCAAATCAAAGTGGCCTTTTCAGTCTTTTACGATGCTTAGAGTTTCTCCCTAACTTAAAGATGGCCGCAGCCATGGATAATCGGCGTAGGAAGATTTGGTTTCCAATTTTAGATCGATTTCTAGCCTATATAAAGACCTCTCCGGTCTCTATTTTCAAGACACGCAAAACACTTTGAAATACCCAAGAAACACAATTAAATTCTCAAAGTTCTCAACCCAAATATGCTCCCATATCCTCTTTAAACCCTAGTTTTCTAGTAGCAAAGCCCCTCTCGAAGAACCTGAGTTTTCATCTGGTTTCCGTCCGGAGTCCAATAACAGAGCTCTGTGCTCTTCAATCCATCAAAAGAAAGAAGCAATCACACCTCTTGCATAAATGCAATCACTGTGAGTTTTCAAAAGCGAGATCTATTCATTAAGTTACAACCTCAATTTTTGAGATTACTGAGATTAAAAAATCTTTCACCTCAGTTTTTGAGTATAATTGAGATTAAAACTATAGTCCATAAGATTTTATAATACCGTGATTTTTTTCAGTGTCACCATTATGATATTTTGAAGTATTGGTTGCCCCCTTTATGCTGTTATGTGTGTTCCTTTTATAACCTGCCCCCGAAAATACAGTACTTGTCCCAAAGAACTCTTTCCATTCTCACTTGTAATTTGTTAGCCTGGCCATCTACCAAGCATATAGCTTTGGGCCGGCCATGGCTCCCACGTGTTAAACTCCAAATAAAATTATAAACGGACTTAGCAAGGATAAATTAGGGCCTAGGGGGCACATATGTGAACATTTACATGCCTATCTTAGACCAATTGGAATGACTAATTTTTTAGCAGTTTAATATAACAAATTAAAGGAAGGTAACCAGTTTTGAAATCTATTGTAACGAATTTAATAAAAAATAAAGATCAAGAGTACTGTTTAGTTCTCGATGTCATGTTCAATTTTTCTGGTGGCATCGATGTCCATTTTCGTTGTGTTTTGATTTTGAATTTGTAAGAACATATTCAAAGTGGAGAATGCTTGCACAAAACTCTAACGGCCGAAACATGGCCTATGATTTTCATAGGATGAAAGTGGTGGTAGCCATCAACTTCAAGCCTCTATACGGCTAAGTTCTATGTTATCAGAAAAAACATGTATGTGTATACGTAGAATAACAATAAAATGTAATAAAATCTAAAATTCGTCATCATCACAATAATGTGGACTATGGAGTCATGTAAGAAATGACCCAAAAAAAAAAAAATAACACTGAAAAATCTCCTCAAGACTCAAGTCTCCTTTGAATCTCCCATAATTTTTGGCTAATCAAGCCACTCATGTTGTTAAGATCATCTGTGCTTAAATTCTCAAATCCCATGCCGTACAAGCACTGATACATCACCTGAGTCAATTGATTTTGTTGGTTCACATTCCATTTTTTCGTCGTTTTTTCCTTTATCTTTTCGACGCTTTCCTTGGTGAAACTTTCCTGGTTCACCATTCTTCTACTTTGTTCCTGTAGAGACAAATTCCTGAACTTCTGGATAACTTGTTGAGCTTTTAATTGAGAAGGCCAAACCTCGGCTCGAGATAGTATGGACTGAAAAGGATACCACATGCCTCAATTTCGCACAGCGAGATCAGCTCTTGTGTCTTTTTTATTAAACCTCCCTTGCGTTTGGTGAACGTAGCTTTCCTCGCGGAATCTTTTGCAATATAGGCTAGACTTACTTTGCCTCTTGTCATTTTGAGGGATGTTTTAGGAGGAGGGGAAAATAGGTACAGTTGGCTTCTTGGTTTTCTTTTCTGACAAACAATGTAGGTTTATAGTACTATTATTACTTAGCCAAATGGTCTTTATTTATAGTGATAACTATACACAACTTGCATGGTTGTGGGTTAAGTATTACTAGGACAAATTAATTGCATTTTCTTATTTGGCAGGGCACGTTTATTGGAAAATCAAATCATTTATTTCTCATTATATTTGAATCCAGAATGGTGGATTTGACTAGGTTCTAATTTGAACAAGTAACGCTTATTTTAAAATGTGAAGAGGGAACTGGGAAGTTGTGGGCAAATACATCTGCTTTGTGGTACAAAACTTGGACATAATTAATGACCATAAAGAGAATATTTTCCACTGATAAGTGAAATTATGTTTTGGACCGTACCTTCTGTAATTCCCAACTTCTTGAAATATTTCCCAACGTTATTGGTGACCAACGTTCTGGTATTACTTTTTTGAACTCGAACCTTGTCAAATCCACCATTCTGGATTCATACATAATCAGAAATAAATGATTTGATTTTTCAATAAATGTGCAATTAATTTGTCCAACTAATACTTACCCCACAAACATGCAAGTTGTGTATGGTTATCATTATAAATAAGGAGCATTTGGCTAAGTAATAATACTATAAAGTATAAACCTGCATTGTTTGTCAGAAAAGAAAACTAAGAAGCCAACTGTACCTATCTTCCCCTCCTCCTAAACCATCCCTCAATATGACAAGAGGCAAAGCAAGTCTTGCCTATATTGCAAAAGATTCCGCGAGGAAAGCTACGTTTACCAAACGCAAGGGAGGCTTAATAAAAAAAAGTCACAAGAGCTCATCTCGCTGTGCGAAATCGAAGCGTGTGGTATCCTTTTCAGTCCATATGATCTCGAGCCAGAGGTTTGGCCTTCCCAATTGAAAGCCCAACAAGTTATCCAAAAGTTCAGAAATTTGTCCCTACCGGAACAAAATAGAAGAATGGTGAACCAAGAAAGTTTCACCAAGGAAAGTGTCGAAAAGATAAAGGAAAAAATGACGAAAAAAACGGAAAGTGAACCAACAAAATCAATTGACTCAGGTGATGTATCAGTGCTTGTACGGCATGGGATTTGAGAATTTAAGCACAGATGATCTTAACAACATGAGTGGCTTGATTAGCCAAAAATTATGGGAGATTCAAAGGAGACTTGAGTCTTGAGAAGATTTTTCAGTGTTTTTTTTTTTTTTGTGGTCATTTCTTACATGACTCCATAGTCCACATTATTGTGATGATGAAGAATTTTTAGATTTTATTACATTTATTTGTTATTCTAAGTAAACACACATACATGTTTTTTCTGATAACTTAGAACTTAGCCGTATAGAGGCTTGAGTTGATGGCTGCCACCACTTTGATCCTTTGAAAATCATAGGCCATGTTTGGGCAGTCAGAGGTTTGTCGAAGTATTCTCCACTTTGAATAGGTTTTTACAAATTCAAAATCTAAACACAACGGAAATGGACATCGGTGTCACCGAAAGAAGCGAACATGACATTGAGAACTAAACAGTACTCTCTTTATATTTTGACTGAATTCGTTGCAATAGATTTGATAACCAATTACCACCCTTTAACTGGTTATATTAAACTGCTAAAAAATTAGCCATTTCAATTGGTCCAAGATAGGCGAGTAAATATTCACATAAATGCCCCCTAATTTGATCTTGCTAAGTCCGTTACAAAGCTATATGCTTGGTAGTTGGCTAGGCTAGCAAATTACAAGTGAGAATGGAAAGAGTTCTTTGGCACAAGAAGGATATTTTGGGGGACAGGTTATAAAAGGAACATGCATAACAGCATAAAGGGGGCGACGGATTAGAAAGGCAGTGTTTCACTTAACTTGCTAAGTCCGATTAATGGCTGGTTAAACCTCTAGGGTGTAGATGAAATCTGTACTCCGATTAACATAGATTTTATTGCTTTAGTTGGATTTACTATTCGGATGTGGTTGTATGAACTAGGTGATTTCATATTTATAAAATTGGTTCTACTTTTTCCATATAATTGTGTTCTTTATCCACGGTTTCAAATACCTTTTCATACAATGGTTTTAATTGATTTGTGGTCATTGACGGTGGTAGATTATAGTAGTATTTAGGCTTATTTACCTTTCTAGTCCCCAAAGTATGACCGAGTGGCAAATTTGGTCCCCAACATAAATATTCGACCTATTTAATCCCCAACATTTCAAATGTGAGTCGATTTAGTCCCCCCGTTAACTCCGTCTCCCTCTTCCGTAAAAAAGGACCACTTATTTTGGAGGGAAATCGCCACTCCCACTATCCCCCCTTATATATACTACTGTAACTCATCTGATCCCAAACCCAAAAAGCAAAAAGTACATCAAAACCCATCTTAATCCCCATATCCACTTAGTCTACTGTATAAACATTTATAGAGGACAACACCACAAAACAAAACCCATGGCCAATTGCCCATGATTACCTTCATGCCCATACCCTCCACTTAGTAGACCCCATTTTATTCTCCAAAGCCAGTTCATTTGTACAGCCAAACGAAGAGCACAACAGTACCGAACATACACCATGATAGGGTAAGGTCAACTTCCAGGCAAATGACCTTCTTCCTTAGGATTTTTTTCTCAGCCTCATGCCTCCACATCGAATGCAGCAATCCACGAATAACCACTCTAGATCCTTCGCACATTGGGGGTTCAATTCATATGAAATACCCACATGCACATGGTAGCTGGAAAATGTAAATAGACAGATAGTGAAGATTGAAGAAGGTTGAAGAAGAAACATAATACTGCGAAGATTGAAGGAGATTGAATAAGAAAGAGAATTTCTGGAACTTCATACCTTCCCCCACCTTGTTGCAGTAGCGGATACGTGGTGAGTCCATCTTCTTCTCTTTTCCTTTTTTTTCCCCCTTCTTTCGTCCCCCTTTTCTCTCTTCCTTTCCCCTCCCCCTCTGTCACGCCCTCAATTTCGATAAGCCAAATACAAATATAATCCACGTAGGATCGATCAAAGTCAAACAACTTCCATAGAATAGTCAAAGTCAAAATACAATTTCTCAATTACAAGTCTACGTGTCCCTCATCGAAGATACCCGAACCCGAGTACTTTGGATCCAATGATAGATAAAGTTATTACATATATTGGGTTTGTCAAAAGATTAAAGAAATAGAAGTTACAAAATCATCTCCCAAAAATACAATAAACTATGGAGAGGATGAAATAACTCCACGCTATGTAAGCTTCATGCTATGCATCCACACGTCAAGCATTCCAATCATGCGCCTTGCCGAGTACCTGGGGAAGATAGGGTGAGCTCACTAGCTCGTAGGAAACTTTTCTACCAACACTAAGGGTATAGAGAATGAGAGATGCACATGATGATGTGGTACATAAGAGTGAGTAAGCTAAACTGGACCGTGATAGAACAACTTGATGATGAAGTGTCAAGGAGATGCCCCAAAGACCTAACCAAACTCAGGTGTCCATATGTTTCCTCATAAACGTTACATGTCGTGTCGTGGGTTTATTCCCTTCAAAACACAATCATTTACACAAGCATTTTATTGCACAATACTTCACAAATTCCCAAAATTACTGAAATAATCCAAGCATCCTTCACATTTATCATATACATCCTTTTTCTTTTAATCATTCGTTTATTCTCCGGGCATGTCATATAGGCCCCGTGTCACTCCGGGCATACCATAAAGGCCCCGTGTCACTCCGGGCATACCCTTTCGGGCCCCGTGTCACTCCGGGCATACCCTTTCGGGCCCCGTGTCACATATTTCACATTTACATACCATTTATCAACTCATAAGTTCAACTCAGTGTCCAGAACCAATTCACGTATTCCAGTACTCTTTTACAAGTGTCCAAAACATTCACCTAATCCATCTTGTTCAAAGAACCCGTGGTGTGCCGGTTATGGTATAGTTAACACGTGTCCAAAAATGTGAAAGATTAAGAGAAAACATAATTTATACCATGATAGGATAACAAAGCTTAGAGGTCAATTCGAGAAGCTTGGGGAAGACCAATGAAGGCCCGGAACAAAGGAACATGAAAATGGAGTGATGAATCTCAAGATAACTCGACACCTTGATAGGAAAAATCACATTTCTCTCAAAATACATAGGCTATGAAGATAAGACCAATTGGGTTTGAAAGTAGACTCATAGAGCTTTCTAACGGTTCAAGAATCACCTCAATCGGAGTTCGGACGAAGTCGGGGCGTGCCCGTGAAATTGGGTCAAAATCTGTCTTAAGCGTTTAATATCGATACTAAGAAAAGCTGTATCGATACCAATTAGCTAAAATCTCAACAGAACGATGGGTATCGATACCCATTAAAGGGGTATCGATACAAAGACCATTACGAGCGAAAATTTGCAGATTTTCAGATTTTTCCACAATGGAGGGGGGTTTCAACCTAAGCCAAAAATTGAGGTTCCAAACAACAACTACTCATAGGAGAGGGATATATCAACAACTAATTCATGAATTTACCAACTAAACATGTAAAACCCAAACTCAATCAAAATCAAGCTCATTTCCATGGTGATAACAAATTTAACAAGGAATTGGAAACAAGAACACCAACAATGCCATTAATCAACCAATATACACTTAGAGGAGGTAGAAAATTGTTCCCTACCTCAAGGATGAAGCCTCAAATGAGTAGAACAAGCAAAACCCTTGATTGTGGAGTTCCCAAATCAAAACCCTTGCTCTCCAAGAAGAACCACGGTGAACCCGACTCCAATTGACGCGTAGAATGAAGTTTTGAACTTGGTTCTAGAAGAGAGTGAGTGTGGGAGGTGGATTTTTAGAGAGAAGATGGAGCAAATTTGGGAGGAGGATGAGGGAGAGAGAGATCGGTGGTGAGAGAGATGAGAGGGACTGATTTTTTTGTCCCAAAATGCAAGACTAAAATGTTTATATAGTCACACCCACATACACTTTCACCCCTAAACTTTCAAGTGTACTTTAAACACACCCCATGCATTCCACCACTATCACCTTGACCCATTTTAGTCAAAATTCAATTCCTCACGTTTACCCAACATTATTCCGGAAAAATTATGTAAAAATACGGGTCCTTACACCCTCAGTCCACCTCTGATCTAGACTCCCTCTCCCCTCTCATTTCCTTTGTTTTCTTCTCCTACATCCATGGTTGTGAGGTGGTCAAGACTCTCTCCTTAGGGACAGTCGATCTCCCAATCAGATGGTTGAGACTCTCTCTCTCTCTCTCTCCTTAGAGGTAGACAATCTCCCCACAATTCGTAGACTCAGGGAGCCATATCTAATTTCCCTGATCTGGGTTTTGGCTTTTGAAAGCAATTGGCCTTGGTGACAGTTTTTGGAGCTCCCCAACGGCGACTGCAGCGGATCGGAGATGTTCTAGCTTTGACCTCCGACCTACAACGGGCCTGGGCATGTATGGTGCATGGTACAAACCGTGATTCTCCCCACCCCACGTTCTTGAGCAGATTGATGGATTCGACACTAGAGCTGAATTCATGCGGCTTTTTCTTGTTTTGTTTTGTTGTTGTGTTGTATTTTGCTTTGTTCTTTCTGTGCTTGTTAGGCCTATGGACAACGCAATTTGCATCTGATATTATCAATAAAAGAGCATCTCTAGTGCACTACATAAAAAATATTTGCTAAAGTGTACACCTAAGCACATGTGGGACCCTATTTTGTGTGCTAAGAACTTAGTTAGCTAGATATGGAGAAATGCACTTTAATGGGACTCCCTAAAAATGTTCATTAACTTTAAGTCTTTCCTTTCTCTCCTCTCTCTCTCTCTCCCCCCTCTTTCTCTCTCCTTAAGTCTCTCACCAAATTTAGGTAGTCACTTAGGGCACTTTAGGTAGTGAGGGGTGCCACCTAGGATTTTAGAGAGTCAATTTTTGTACACTAGAGACCATTTTTTGAGTTTTTCTTAGCTAACTAGTTAGCACACTTTAGGGAACTCTTTTAGGTAGTGCACTAGAGATGCTCTAAGTTGCATTAGGGTGTCCCTCTAAAAAAATGAGTAAACTAGATTGACTCCCTATTATTGCATGGCTTGTTGGGAAAGAAAAAAATTAATGAGTACTTCGTATATAGTGCGTCATAAATCTACATATCTATACTCACTTTATTTACCACTACTATGACATAATATGATAGATGGACCCACAATTTGAATATCTTTCAAATCACTTGATGATTTAACAGGAACAACAGTCGCATTTTCTTCACGACAGAACTCTTATTGACCACACTGAGGAAAAGAGGAATACCGCTAAAAACCATAGCAATTGCCTAGTCAGCTTTTTGGTGCGCACGAAATATAAAAGTTCGTGGGTTTTATATGGAAAGCAAGAATTATAGTCACTGGCTTGCAAATATCTTCACATTTACTGTGTGGACTAATGTAGAGACCCCCAATTTGGTTTCTCAAATATTTAAGCTCCCACCTTGGGGAAGTCCCGATAATGAAACGATTTGCTTGTCTGCTTGGGTTGATAGCATAGAGCCTTTTGTTTTGAGTTTTGGACATGTGGACTAGACAAAAACCGTCCCTTTACCAACCTTTCACTAACCTGGGTCCACCCCGCCATCCAAACCTCACCCTTACCTAAATCCTTGAGGTGTGGGGAATGTAGGCAAGAAAATTAATTAACAAGCCCTGATTAGGAGTATCGGCAGCCAAAAGCATTTGTCAGCCGCTACAAGCACTATCGGCTACCATTTCAGTTTGTCGCCCGCTTTATAGTTGTCTGGTTCCACACCATTGGCTAAGTAGTGCAAGTGTCGGCCGCTGTCATCCTTCAACGAACATTCCGAAATTGCAGATGCGGAAAAAACCTTTCAAAGTGGTCTTTTCGGTCTTTTACGATGCTTAGGGTTTCTCCCTAACTTAAAGATGGCCGCAGCCATGGATATTCGATGTACGAAGATTTGGTTTCCAATTTTAGATCGATTTCTAGCCTATATAAAGACCTCTCCGGTCTCTATTTTCAATACACCCCAGAACACTTTGAAATACCGAAGAAACACACCGAAATTCTCAAAGTTCTCAACCCCAATATGCTCCCATATCCTCTCTAAACCCTAGTTTTCTAGTAGCAAAGCCCCTCTCGAAGAACCCGAGTTTTCATCCGGTTTCCGTCCGGAGTCCAAAAACAGAGCTCTATGCTCTTCAATCAGTCAAAAGAAAGAAGCAATCACGCCTCTTGCATAAATGCAATCACCGTGAGTTTTCAAAAGCGAGATCTATTCTTTAAGTTACAATCTCAGTTTTTTAGATTTTTGAGATTAAAAAATCTCCCCTCAGTTTTTTAGTATAACTATATAAGATTAAAACTATAGTCCATATGATTTTTATCACGGTTTTATAAAAACTGTAATTTTTTCAGCGTGACCATTATGATATTTTGTAGTCGTGGTCACCCCCTTTATGCTTGTTATGCGTGTTCCTTTTATAACCTGTCCCCAAAAATACAGTACTTGTCCCAAAGAACTCTTTCCATTCTCACTTGTAATTTGTTAGCCTGGCCAACTACCAAGCATATTGCTTTGGGCTCCCACATGTTAAACTCCAAATAAAATTATAAACCGGCTTAGCAAGGATAAATTAGGTCCTGGGGGTGCATATGTGAACATTTTACACGCCTATCTCAGACCAATTGAAAAGACTAATTTTTTAGCAGTTTAATATAACCAATTAAAGGGTGGTAACCGGTTTTGAAATCTATTGTAACGAATTTAATCAAAATTAAAGAGAGTACTGTTTAGTTCTCAATGTTATGTTCGCTTTTTCTGGTGGCATCGATGTCCATTTCCGTTGTCTTTTAATTTGAATTTGTATGAGCATATTAAAAATGGAAAATGCTTGGACATACCTCTGACGCCCAAGCATGGCGTATGATTTTCAAAGGATAAAGTGGTGGCAGCCATCAACTTCAAGCCTCTATACGGCTAAGTTCTAACTTATCAGAAAAAACATGTATGTGTGTGTACTTAGAATAACAATAAAATGTAATAAAATCTAAAATTCTTCGTCATCACAATAATTTGGACTGTGGAGTCATGTAAGAAATGACAAAAAAACAAACACTGAAAAATCTCCTCAAGACTCAAGTCTCCTTTGAATCTCCCATAATTTTTGGGTAATCAAGCCACTCATGGTGTTAAGATCATCTGTGCTTAAATGCTCAAATCCCCTGCCATACAAGCACTGATAAATGACCTGAGTCATTTGATTTTATTGATTCACATTCCGTTTTTTCGTCACTTTCTCCTTTATCTTTTCGACATTTTCCTTGGTGAAACTTTCTTGGTTCACCATTCTTTTACTTTGTTCTACTAGGGACAAATTCCTGAACTTCTGGATAACTTGCTGAGCTTTCAATTGAGAACGCCAAACCTCCGGCTCGAGATCGTATGGACTGAAAAGGATACCACACGCCTCGATTTCGCACAGCGAGATGAGCTCTTTTGTCTTTTTGATTAAGCCTCCTTTGCGTTTGGTGAAAGTAGCTTTCCTTGCGGAATCTTTTGCAATATAGGCTAGACTTACTTTGCCTCTAGTCATTTTGAGGGATGGTTTACGAGGAGGGGAAAATAGGTATAGTTGGCTTCTTTGTTTTCTTTTCTGACAATCAATGCAGGTTTATAGTACTATTATAACTTAGCCAAATGGTCTTTATTTATAGTGAACCATACACAACTTGCATGATAAGCATTACTAGGACAAATTAATTGCATTTTCTTATTTTGGCAGGGCACATTTATTGGAAAATCAAATCATTTATTTCTCTTTATGTATGAATCCAGAATGGTGGATTTGATTAGGTTCAAATTCGAACAAGTACCATGAAAAAAAAAAGAATTTGAACAAGAAATACCAGAACGTTGGGAAATATTTCAAGAAGTTGTTATATTTGCCCACAACATAATTTCACTTATCAGTCGAAAATTTTCTCTTTATGGTCATTAATCATTTCCAATTTTTGTACCACAAAGCTGATATATTTGCCCACAACGTCCCTCTTCACATTTTAAAATAAAAATTCTCCGTTGTTGTTCTATTATTATTTTCTCACCTTTATTTGATACTAGCATTACTTGTTCGAATTTGAACCTAGTCAAATCCACCGTTCTGGATTCAAACATAATGAGAAATAAATGATTTGATTTTTTAATAAATGTGCCCTGCCAAAATAAGAAAATGCAATTAATTTGTCCTAGTAATACTTACCCCACAACCATGCAAGTTGTGTATGGTTATCACTATAAATAAAGACCATTCGGCTGAGTAACAATACTGTAAACCTGCATTGTTTGTAAGAAAAGAAAACCAAGAAGCCATCGGTTCCTATTTTCCTCTCCTCCTAAACCATCCCTCAATATGACAAGAGGCAAAGTAAGTCTTGCCTATATTGCAAAAGATTCCGCGAGGAAAGCTACGTTCACCAAACGCAAGGGAGGCTTAATCAAAAAGACGCAAGAGCTCATCTCGTTGTGCGAAATCGAGGCATGTGGTATCCTTTTCAATCCATACGATCTCGAGCCCGAGGTTTGGCCTTCTCAATTGAAAGCTCAACAAGTTATCCAGAAGTTTAGGAATTTATCCCAGCCGGAACAAAGTAGAAGAATGATGAACCAAGAAAGTTTCACTAAGGAAAGTGTCGAAAAGATAAAGGAGAAAGTGACAAAAAAACAGAAAGTGAACCAACAAAATCAAATGACTCAAGTCATGTATCAGTGCTTGTATGGCAAGGGATTTGAACATTTAAGCACAGATGGTCTTAACGACATGAGTGGCTTGATTAGCCAAAAATTATGGGAGATTCCAAGAAGACTCGAGTCTTGAGGAGATTTTTCTGTGTTTTTTTTTTTTGTTTTGTCATTTCTTACATGACTCCATAGTCCACATTACTGTGATGATGAAGAATTTTAGATTTTATTACATTTTATTGTTATTCTACGTACACAAACCTGCATGTTTTTTCTGATAACTTGGAACTTAGCCGTATAGAGGGTTGAAGTTGATGGCTGCCACCAATTTGATCCTTTGAAAATTCTAGGCCATGTTTGGGCCGTCAAAGGTTTGTCGAAGCATTCTCCACTTCGAATATGTTCATACAAATTCAAAATTCAAACACAACGGAAATAGACACCGATTCCACCAGAAAAAGCGAACATAACGTTGAGAACTAAACAGTACTCTCTTTATTTTTGACTAAATTCATTCCAATAGAGATTTGAAAACCGGTTACCACCCTTTAATTGGTTATATTAAACTGTTAAAAAAATAGTCATTTCAGTTGGTCAGAGATAGGCGTGTAAATGTTCACATAAGCACCCCTAATTTATCCTTGCTAAGTCCGTTTATAATTTTATTTATAGTTTAACACGTGGGAGCCATGGCCGGCCCAAAGCTATATGCTTTTTTAGTTGGCCAGGCTAACAAATTACAAGCGAGAAAGGAAAAAGTTCTTTGGGACCAACATGGTATTTTTGGGGGCGACGGATTAGAGAGAGGAGACTCATGGCTGAAGTGAAAGGCAGTGTTTCACATAACTTGCTAAGTCCAATCAATGGCCGGTTAAACCGGAGCTGAATTCGTGCGGCTTTTTCTTGTTTTGTTTTGTTTTGTTGTTTTGTTGTATTTTGCTATATATGTACATTTCTATAGAAAACTGTTCGGATCAAGTCATTTTCGGTCTTTTTTTTTATGATTCCTCGCGTGGAACTTTAAAAACACATTCTGAACGCGATGGACAATTCGGATCACCAAAATTCAACCGGGAAAGATAAGGTCCGCACTTTAAGCAAACTCAGGGATCCCTGACTAGAAGTTTTCATGTGTGTGTATATGGTTTTGGGGGTATATATGTAAATCATGTACATCAAATGGGTTTCCCCTGTAAAGCAAGATGCCCACTAATACGAGTTAATAGGGTAATACACAGCTGTCATCAAATTAATTATCATCTTATCATGGCGCTCGAGTCAAGTAAAGCATTAAAAAATTCAAGCTAAGATCTTGGGGCCACTCTTTAGTCAAACATATAATAGGGAATGGGAAGAGTACCTTTGTATGGCTTGACAATTGGGGATTTGTTGGGGATTTTTCAGCAGCAAGGTAGCACTGTTGCGGGGATTTGTTGTCAGCAATTGTTGTTGGTGTTCGAAGTAGAGTTTATTCGTAGAATAACAGTAAAAATCTAGTCTTGTGTAATAACTGGAATATCCCTTCATTTGTGCCAGGTAGTGATAGGATTAGACTATGTTGTTAGTCTGTTGTAATTCTTAAGGTTGGGCTCTGGAATAGATGGTTGTTTTGTGGTTTGTTATGAAGATTAACTTACCTCCAAAGAAAATGTAAAGCATTAAATTGTTCGCATGACATCGTCTGTTATGTACTGAGAGGAAGAAAATCAATTTTTAATATACTATTTCCCATACAAATTATTACAATAAATAATCCTATTCAAAAGTAAAGAACGTGTACCCCTCGAAACAACGTAAAATTAATACTTCCTCCGTCCCTTTTTAAGTGATACCTCTGGGAAACGTATATTTTTGTGGACGTTAAAAATGTATTTCCGCAGAATGTTTTTAATTTTTTTTTTTGCACCAAATTAAAGTACTCAATGAGCACTTTAATTTGATATAAAAAATTAAAAATTATATAAAGAAATACGATTTTTTGAGGTTTGAAATTGCACGTATTCCGATAGGGATCACTTAAAAAGGGACGGATGGAGTATTTATATAGAAAGTGATGACATTTGCATAGAAATTTGTAACCCATGCCATGAAATTGACCACAGTGAAGCTGGGATTAATGCATATTAATTTTTTGGTCCTCAATGTTTTTGTAATGTGTCATGGTCGTTCACAAAGTATCAATTACACATTTAGTCCCCACTGTTTAAAGTGGGTGCCAAAAAGCCCTTAGAATAGACGCTTTCTAAAATACCCCTTTTAAAACATATAAATTGATGGAGTCTGGTCTAGGGACTTGTTTGAAACATTGGGTACTAACTTCATGCAATTGATACATTTAGGACGACAATGGCATATTTTAAGTACACTGGGGACCAAAATGTAAATAAGTCCGGTATTAATAGGTTTAGGAGATGGGAGAATTAAAGATACCGACTAAAGAACATAATCTAATCCCTTAGGAATAGGTTGTATTTAAAACTATAACATTGTTATTAGGCGCTGCCTAATAGGAAGAAGTTATGTTGGTAAAAGCAAGAGAAGATCAAAGAGCTAAGAAATTTTGCCAGTTTCTACTACACCCGGTTGTCCTGCACAACTGTCTTAAGCAGATGAATCCGCGGTGTTATGTTTTTTTTTTCTCTTGATATTATGAGTTTTTATGATAATGATATGAATTTGTAAAAATATGTAATGAATTTCAATATAATTCATGGGGAGCAAGTATGGGCGCCAATGATGTGTTTCCAACTGATGTCAGGCCTTTCGATAAGTGTTCTACAAGGTGCAAATTTGCAAGTCCAGGAGGTGGCCAATATGGCACAGCTAATGGGCTGCAGAAGGGAGGAAAGGATAAAGAAGGAGCGTAACTGGCTGCCTGTGGTATAAAGGATAAAGAAGAAATTGGCAGTGTAGAAAAGAAGATATAAGTCAATAGGTGGAAGATTAACAGTGATCAAGTCTACTCTTAGCAGCCTACTTGTGTATTATATTTTACTGTTTAAAGTTCCTATTTTGGTGTTGCAAAGGCAGTTCTGTCGGGAAGACCCGATTGACAACGAAAAAACTGCACCTGATCAAATGGGCAGAGTAAAAAAGCACGCGAGGCTTGGGGTTCGTAAAACTGATTCAGTGAAACTCTGCTCTTTTGGCCTAATCGTGGTGGAGATAAAACAAAGGAATCACTATGGGTGAAAGTAGTCAATAACAAGTACGAATGGCAGGACAATAGTTGGCTCCCTCGAATGCCAGTTTAGGGAGATGCTTCAATCGCTTGGCAGGACATGTGGTCTATTGGTTCTCAGGATACGCGTATTAGACCAACTATCCAAGGAAATCAAAGTTTACTCTGGGAATGCTGCTACTTTCTTGAATAATACTTGGCTGGGGAGATTGCTTTGAAAATGGAGTATCCTAGACTTTTTCTGCTGTCTGCTCAGAAAAATGCCACCATCAGTGATATCCATGGTAGTGAGACTAATGGAAGATGGAATCTGCAATTTCGTAGGCGATTGTTTGTATGGGAGAATGACCAAGTGGGCGAGCTACATCAAATACTCCAGCAGTTTTTTGTCTGATGGCACAAGGTCTGATGTTCTGCAATAGAAATGAAACTCTGATAACAGATTCTCTGTTGGATCAGCATATCAACAATGGGAGAAACAATCAACACCAAAAAATTTGGATTTGTGCTCAATATGGAGAAATCTTCTTTTTTTGCCTGGAAAAAGGAATTTATTAAAGTTCACAATGATTATTAAAGTTCACAATGATTAAAGGACCCTTAGCACGATAGCATCAAAACGTGGAACAAAGAATCGCAACCACGTTAACAACCCAGTCCTCGACAATTATATTCCACCCAGGACTCTGAGAAACAAAGTAAGAAAGAGTTAGGTGGCAAGAAACCAACCATAGAACCAAAATATAGGAATCAAACCGAAAAAATAGAACATCACGGCCACCTCATGGAACCAGACTTATTCCTTGTAGAACATAGTGGAATAGACCTCAGCAAACCTGAATAGACTCCACCCTAAAACACAGAAGCAAACAACAGTAGTATTACCAGACATCAGGCATACCCCAACTGCTGCATAACCATGCCGTAAACGCATCCACATTATCGCCACAAAACATGTCAACACAGAGACTTTTCAGATGCGACTACTTTCAATGCAAACAAAGCATAGCAACCGTAAAAACCCTGAACAGCCAATAAACAAGGTGCGATGCTCCAGACAGTGGTGTCCGGACACAGATTTGGACAGCAAATTATCTGCATTCGACTGCTACACATGCATCCCGCACAATTCACATAGAATCCAAACACATCGAACATTTGCAAACACATTTGTGCCCGGGAATCTGTGTCCAAAGCGTTTCCCCTAAGCAAGACAGAAGGTAATTGTCACAGATGAACCTCTTGAAATTCTCCTATTTTTATTGAAAAGCAAGTCAATTCTTAAACTCATTATGTTTCTCTTTTAGAGAATGTTATTCTTACAAGCTCAAGAATTAGAAAAACCCTTCACTCGAAAATTCCAAAAAAAAAAAAAACTTGTTACACTCCATGTCAGCATCTCAAATACCCTTTTAGAAACTGTTTACTATACAACAAACTCATTTCAACACATTATGTTACCATCACATTGTGATTCGATGCTTCGATGACCTCTCTCTCTCTCTCTCTCTCTCTCTGTGGATTCACCGGGGTCCTGAGAGCTCCATTGCTTGTACTAGCAATGAGGAATCATCGGTAAGATCAGAGTACCGCTCGGAAGATGAGAATTCATTTGCTCTGCACCTAGTTGCCTCTGCTCTCTGTGATGCTTCCCATTTCTCTGCAAGTCCATCCCCTTCGAGCATTCGAACCACTTCAGACATCTTGGGCCTATGACTGGGAAGAAACTGAGTGCATATGAGAGCCACTTGTACCATTTCCTCCAGCTCGATTCTATCGTAGTTGGTTTTCAGGTCCTTGTCAACCAGTGTATCAAGTTTCTTCTCCTGATGAATTTTCTTCACCTGCAATCGCGACCGTCGATTAATTGAAAATAAATAAAATACTTTTCAAGCTTAAACATTCGAAAGCATATGCTGGGTGTTTCCTGAAAAGTGAAATGTTTCCATGAAATGTTCCTCATACTAATTTTCTTGTGTTTTCTAAAAACTCATTATGGAAATAGAAAATAAAACAATATCAAATATGGTTTCAAAAAATTCTTAAAAACTCGTCCAAGTAAAAGCATTTCAATGTGCTCACCCAATCAAGCATGGCTCCTTTCTGGTTAGCTGATTTCCCAAACTCAAGAGCTCTTTGGCCAGTGAGCAATTCCAGCAACAGAATCCCAAACCCGAAAACGTCTGTTTTCTCTGATGACTGTCCTGTGGAGAGATACTCCGGTGCAATATGCCCTACAGTTCCTCTGACGGCTGTGGTAACGTGTGAATCCCGGTGATCCAAAAGCTTTGCCAATCCGAAATCTCCTACCACTGCCTCACAGTAATCATCAAGCAATATATTTGCAGCCTTGACATCCCTGTGAATAATTTTTGGGTCGCATTGTTCATGTAGGTACAGCAAACCCCTTGCAGCACCCAACGCAATTCTTTTCCTTGTACCCCAATCCAAGGCTGGTTTGGCTGCAAAACAAAGGAGAGAGCTATCAATCTAATTGTCAAAGTGTGCCTCTTGTCTGGAATAGTATCTCTTATTTGTTTTCATTTCTTGGACAAAACAGAAAACTTTTTTCTCAATTTTATTTTATTTTTGTTACAAACAGATTTTAGAAATGGCTCACAAACAATTTTTGTGGAGATAAAAACGAGAACAAGAAACAGAAAAACGAATAAAATCCCAAACAGGGAACAGAAATCTTGGGGGTTCTTTTTACCTTTGAGACGTGAAGCAACACTTCCATTTGACATGTAGGGGTAAACCAAAAGCCTTTCGGATGCAGTCATACAAAACCCGTAAAGTCTAAGCAGATTCCGGTGAACTGCTAAGCTAATCATCTCAACTTCAGTCTGGAATTGGATTTCCCCTCCACTTGCATTTCCATCTTTCAGCCTTTTTACAGCCACAACAGTCCCGTCTCTTAGATAACCTTTGTACACATTCCCAAAACCACCCTTTCCTATTATGTTCTTGTTGCTGAAGTTGCTTGTGGCCATCTGAAGCTCTCTGAATTGAAACCTCTTCAAGTTTCCTAGGGATACTTCTTCATGATGTTGCTCTGAAATTTCAAAGAAAGACTTGGTTATGAACAATGTGAGAAAAGAAAAGAAAAGGCTTTGATATCTCATCCGGGGTGAGGAAAGAAAACAAAAGAATTGTGTTTTTCTTGCACTATCAGGTTTGAGAACTTTTTTTTTATCGGCAAAAGTTATCAGGTTTGAGATTTCTTTTATTTTGATGGAGAGTTTCGATGTTGAGGTATATGTCGACTGGGTTTTTTTTTTTTTTTTTTTCCCCTCAGCAAATGTCACAACTTTATGCAGGAATATGAAAGTTCTGTTTTCTCTTGATATTTCTCGAACCAAATGTCTCTTTACTGACCATTAACGTCAAAGAATATTTGTTTGTTGTGTCGCCGCCTCCACCAGAGAAGAAACCCGAATCCAAGAATTAGTAGGCAGATACATCCAAGGCTTGATCCAAATGCTAAGGCAAATTTGTGATCTTTTGGCCTTCCAGAGGGTTGAGAATCTTAAAAAGCAAAGAGAAAGAGTAAATAAATAGCTTCATAAATCCCTTCAAAAATGTAAGATTCAAATACTTACTGACAAGATCAAATGAAAGTTTGTATTTTGAAGTACAGAGTTTGAAGTTTGCAAGAGAAAAAGCAAAGGTTTAAAGAGAAAAGGCAGGGAAAAGGAATTGTTACCTAAATAGAGTTTTTATGTCATGCTTTGTTGATGATGTTTCCAACATCAGTTTTTTGAAGAAAAACAAAAACAATAATCGTTTTCATATCTTCGTTTGTCAGCGGAAACGGTTCTCGAGAATTTGAGATCACCCTTTTGGTGTTTTAACAAAAATGAGGTTTTTTACAAATAATAATCAAACAAACAAGTTTAGAAAACTGTCACACAAACAAATATTTTTCTACATTCTGAAATTTAAAAAGAGAAGACAGGAAACAAAATATAAGCCAGACAGGGCCTAGTTCCTTACTCTGTGCATTGTTGAAAGGGTAGGAAAGTGGCACTGCTGTGGTTCCATTGCAGTCATGCTCTGTCCCAGTTGCACATACCATTGGATTTCCCATGAGGCTGAGCCAATAAAGAACAAAATTACTTGGATGAAAAAGAAAATATATTTTGTGGGAATAAATAAATTTAAAAGAATCAACAAACGTACTTGAATGTTTTTGCAAGAAACCTTGGGACTGGACCAGTCAAATTATTGAAAGACAAATCCCTGTACCATGAGAAAAAAAGCACACACCCCTTTTTCAGTACTCATTTGATTAGGTTTCTAAAGTGGGTTTTGAAATTCAAATACCCATTTCAGAGAAATTAGGAAATAGTATGAATTGTATGGAAAAGGTTGAAGGAGATTTACAGAAATGCAAGCTGGGGCATGTTAGCCAAAGCTGAAGGAATTGGCCCAGAAAGACTGTTGTTGTTTAGCCTCCTGGTCAGAATTCAATGAACCACCACTATAAGAATCATATAATACTTCTTTAACCAACAAAACTAAACATAAACCCTTCCAAGGCATGGTAAACCTCGCAACCTGCAACTAGGCCTGCAAACGAACCAAGCCGTTCACGAGTAGCTCGAGGTTAAACCCTATAAGGACTCGTTCTAGCTCAGCTCAGTAAGTTAAGAAACAAGCTCGAGAATTTTAGGCTCGTGAATACCAAAATATATCTGCAGATTCTATCCAATCTATTTTAATAGTATGTGTAGTAATTTACACTATTCTTGTTAACATGTTGTAGGGGAGCTCAAGTTTGAGCTTGAGCTTGACGTGTTTATATTTGTTTGACTTGAGCTCAGCTTGAGTTTCATAAACACCTTGAGCTGCGCCTAATATAAACTAGCCGAGCTCGAACACTTCAAAACTCAGCTCGTCAGCAGCCCTACCTACGACTACCCAACAGTCACTGTGTCAACCTTGAACTGTTGGGCTAGCTTGGTGTGTTTAAGCTGCAAATTCTAGAACAAGAAATTCCCTAAAACAGAAATTGCGAGTAGCTGTTTTGTTTCTTACAGATATTGGAGGCTTTTGAGATGGGCTAGAGAAGAGGGTATTCCATCAGTGAAAGAGTTGTCAGAAAGATCAAGTGTTTGGAGCTTTGGAAGCCTCCCAAGCTCAGGTGGAATTGGCCCTGATATGTTATTATTCTGCAGCAAACTGTAAAAAACAAAAAATAAAATATAATTAGAGAACTATTTCAGAAACTGAAAAACCGTTCTGTTCTCTATTTTAAGTACTCACACCATCTGGAGATTTGTCAAGTTTCCGATACTAGGCGAAAGCGTACCGGATAGATTCTGGCTTGGAGTTCCTCTGAAACAAAATCAATTCAACTATCAGTCCAGTTATTTAGAAAGAAATTTGAAATTTTCAGTAATTCGAAAAGAAAATGAATAGTTCTTTTTTGGAGATTTTAGGAATACTTACAAGCCAATGACAGATTTATCAGCTGAACAAGTGATCATGGTCCAACTACATGGATCAACAGCATTTCTATCCCAATTTAGAACCCCATGAGGATCTACCAATGCATCTTTCATATCCATCAAAGCTACCACTGGAAATCACCAATTAAAATTCAAAAACCAGAAGAAAATATTAGTGAAAGCACCTCATCTGCCAAACCAAATCAAACGGAGCCTTAAGTTACAATCAACAGCTTGATAATTGAGAAGAAAAAAATGAATGGAAGAAATATCAATGAAAGCACTTCATTAGTCAAACCAATTCAAACCGAGCCTTAAGTTCCAGTCAACAACTTAATAATTGAGGAGGGAAAATGAATGGAAAATGTTTACTTGCCTTCATAGTTGACACCTTTGGGGGAAAGCAAAGAATTTGCTGAAGCCCAGAAGCAGAACAAAGCCACCAAACCCAAAACAGATTCCACTCTTCTTATTTCCATTGAAAGTTTTCCAAAATCAAAGCCACCAATTCCAACACACCCAATTTGAAAAGGGTTCTCTAGTATTTTGTGTGTAGTGTTATATATATCTATACATAAATATCTCACATGCCAATAGTGCTATCTCTCCATTCTCATCATACCAAAACCAAAACTGCACTTAGTCAGCTTATGTCAGGCCCAGCAAAAAAACCAGTAAGGTTTAGGTAGCCAGGAAAATAAAGGTGAGAGCTAACATGCCTGCCACTTGCTCAGCAAATGCACAAAAGAATATATATGAAAGTTAGCCCCAATTAAACCTATCCATACATATATACACTTATATATTGAGAAGAATAAAAGATGATGGGTAAAAGAAAATTCCTTCAATCTTGCATTGGGTGAGGAGAAAGTGGGAGTCTTTAGAATTTCCTATGATATTCCCATGAATTTAAAAGGAAAGGAACTTCAGTGATGTCTGTTAAGCACTTTAAACAGTTCCATTATTTAAACTTTTCTTTGTTTTGACGGTAAGGGATATGCGTACCTCAAACTAGTCCCCTCCTCAGTTCGGTAAAAGGCAAGCCATTCGTGTCAGGACTAGGTGATTCATAAGAAATTTCTTTCTTGCGGACTGACTTGAAGAATCAAATCCGGATCAATTATATGTTGAGCAAACCCACCAACCAACCAAACTGAATCATTGGGCTAGTTTTCAATTATTTACTAAGGTACAATAAAAAACAATCAAAAATTCTGTCGTGGGTTCTGTCAGGTTTGCAGTCACTTTCTCTCTGTACTTGACACAGGAATGGATGCGTTTTCATTTGAGAATCCAAAATTTTCTTTGGTTTGCTAAGCTTCTACTTTGGACTATGGGAAATCCAACATTCCTCTGTCATTAAAAGCCCAAATTCTGTTTCTACACATCTATGTAAACACCCACATGACTTAGGAAGAATTTTGAACAAATATGAAACTCATAAATCATTTTAATAAACATTATACATCAAGTTTCCTTCCCAATAAAATCGTTATTTACGTTTCGGATCTTTTATATATCAAAAATCTTCAAATTGCTACGAAGTTCTTTTTCAGTGACGAAAACAAAAACTAGGGTAGAAAAGCACGTAAAATAATGTGTATAATTCCGTATGTCCTATATCTTTTTAACAATTTGAAGATTTTCCCCACACATGGATTAGGAAGATTTACAAAAGCTGAAATGTTTCTACAATATATGGTTAAGTTTGAGGGAAAAAAATCCCAGGGTACCATAATATAATTTCTTTAGCCAAACCAATAAAATGCAAGTTATGCAATATAACTAAAGACTTCCAGACAAGAAACAAATAAGAAACATCAAACGAGCCCTACTTCACGATTATCACAGTACGTGAATTATACTGTACTATTACCTGAAAAGGCATATACTGTGGAGTAATTATTCAATAGTCTCGGGGAACCACCACATACTGTCTCAACATCATTCTCCACTACATAGTTCTGTTGGAATCAAGGATGGAGCCAGAGGGGGACAAGTAGTGGCAGCCGCCACCGAGAGATTTTCAAAAAAATGCAACTATTATAGAGAAGATAAAATTTTATCCCAAAATTATATAAACTCGCCACCACTAGATTTTTTTAATCTTTCATCCTCATAATGCAGTTTGTCTTTTTATTTTTTAAGTACATATTTTCGCCACCCTAAAGATAAAATCATGGCTCCGTCACTTGGAATGGTACCATGGACACACTTATAAAAAAAAAAAAAAAGAGCGTATGTACTCTACAGAAATGTATAGTTAAAAAGGGTGTTGGTCAGGAGCACCCAATAATTTTTTCGTATATAATTGGGTGGGAATCCCAAGGATCATGGCTCGCGATAAGTGATGTAATGGCTCCTCGTGAGATCTTTATTGGGTTAAATAATCCCAACAATTAGACCACCTTTCCTATTTTCTATTCCTTTGCTTTATAGTAGTTTCTTAAAATTTAAAAATACTCAATAATTTCTTGCGAAACCCCTGGTCCCGACGTGAATGGCCCCGTCTTTGACTGAATCACAGAGAGAATTAGTTGAGGCGCGCGCTGGCCCACACACCTCTAAGGATGTTCTACAACACGAATATAACCGCTAAATCGATTCGATCTTGACCGAACCGTTCTATTTGGTCAGGTTATGCGGTTCATTGGTCTGGTTATGATTCTGAAAAAGATAAAAACCGGTAATTTTAGTTCAGTGATTCTCAATTTAAGAATTAACCACAATTAAAATCAAACAGGACCATAATTACATAGTGATTTGGTAAGTTAATCTTTATTCTTTTGTGTCTATTAAGAGAAGAAAATCTATTTTGTTTGAAAGTTTTCAATATATTACTATAATTATCGGACCCAATACCCAATTTCAATCTTTTCCTTTTCACCCTAACCAAACCCTAATTACTATAGTTATTATAATTATGTTTAGATTGTCAAGTATTTATGAACCATACTCAGTTTCAAATCTTAATAAAATTCGTATATTTATATTATGAGTCATTTGGTGCTCTTAATTCTAAATGGTTTTAAGAATGCATATTTTGTCAAAAAGTGTTTGGATGATAATTGGGTAGATTCGAAACCGAACCAAAATCAGTCCAGTTGTGCAGTTTGGATCATGACAGGTTTTACTCATACATTGGCTAGGATTTGGTTCTTAAAAGAACCGTTTGGAATTGTCCGATTACTAAATTTCTAAAGAACCAAACTAATCTGGATTGTGTGCACCCCTAAACACCCCTTGCCATCAAACAAAACACTCTCTCCCGTTTGGAGTGGTCCGGTACTAAATTTCTAGACAACCAAACTAATTCGGACTCTCTCCCTTTCTCTTTCTTGTCGACAGTCCAACCAATGGAAATATCAAAAGCAGGAAACTTTAAAAAGCAAAAGCTGCAATCCCCTCTCTCTCTCTCTCTCTCTCTCTCTCTCTCTCTCTCTCTCTCTCTCTCTCTCTCTCTCTCTCTCTCTCCACTCAATTGTAGTTTGTGGTTCCATTCACATGATTACATAATGTAAGCTTCTAAGAAATATAGAAACTGCATGCCATCGAGAATAAATGGTTGATGAGTTTCTAAAAAGAAGTAAGGGCTGATAAACAAACAAATGTTCAACAAGTTGCTATTCGGCTCGTTTAACTGTTGAAAATTGAAGTTATTTGAGATTGACTAATGATCAATGCGATTAAAGCTCACTTAAGTTTGGCTAGTCTAATTTAACTCTATAAGAAGTGTAACACGAACTCATTTGATTTTCGAATTTTTTGGGGGAACTAATTGAAAAGTACATACTAGAAGGAATCTATTGCATCTTTCATCTTTGAATTAGATACCATTTTGGGTGGAGTGGAATGCACAAAATGGAATCTAAGAAGAACACAATTATGAGGAAGTATTATTAGGTAATCCTAAGAAAATTTAGGGATTTGACTCCAATCTAATTTTCTAATGTTCACTATGATCTAATTTTTCAAAACAAAGATTGAAACCGTTCACCTCGTAAATCCTATGAACCATGTAAAATATTTGCTCAATAAGACATTTATAGAAAGGACCAAGGCTTCTCCGCTATTGGACGGAACAGTTCAAATATGGATCTTCTATTGGTATAATCAATAGTTCGGATTTGCTAATAAAATTTACTGGTAAGAGTTTTCGAGAAAATCCAAATCATTGATGATATCAATGTATGGGTCATACAATTCAGTGAACCTACAATAAAGTGTTGGATATCTATTTATTAATTTCGTAACATAACATTTATGGCCTCTACCAAAATTCGGGGGCCTTGAGTGAGTTATACACAAGGGGCCCAAAAGCACAGCTTCCTTGGCTATATCCCATGAGTCGGTACTGCTAATGTATAGTCCAAATTTAAATTGTGCCACTCAATCAAAAACTTAGACGGGAGAGAATCCAAATCTCTTTATTTTACCTCTGGAATCAAATGAAACCCCAACTTCCAGCACATGTACATAGGAGCAAAGTGGAAGTGTGGGGTTCAGTTTTATATGTACAGCAATGATATAAGCATATCCCTGTCTAAAACAGAGTTGTGCACGTACACGTGCAGTGTGGACGACATGATGATGCACCTTGACCTGATCTTCAATCACATGCATGGGCCAATTGACCGTAATAATGTTCGTTATTATCATGCATCAATGTAGCCAAACTGGATCAAATGGCCACCAATTACAGTCAAAGAACAAAGTTCATTATTGTAGGGTTGAGAACTCGGTACTTGATTGGAAAGAGAGGCGAATTTTATTTCCCCGAGATACACTGCAAGGCCAATAGATTCAGAGGCAGAGTCAGAATTTTAAGTTAGCGGGGTTAAAAATTGGATCTATATCTACGTAATTTTTTCTTTTTGCTCGTGCAAAGAAATTACTAATTTGAGAGGTTAACCATAACGTAAATATACAGTGATACATGTTTGCTTTATATTGGTCCCAATGGCTTATTATATTTCAAAAATAGTGTACGATAGCCTTATTTGTAATACTTACAACTCTCGAAAAGGAGAAAAACTTGAATTCTATGCATTTTGAGCAATTTGGGGCAATTTATGAAGTTTTTGCGGGGTAAAAATTACAAAATTTAGCTCCAAACTATCAAATATCGTTGTGAAAAATTAAAGTGAGAGGGGTCAAGTGACCCTTCTTGGGTCTGCCCTCCCTGATGCCTTTTGGCTTTGATTTGAGGACATGATTCCGCAGTAAACGCGACGGTATAGGGGGACCACTGTTTCAGTGGTATTCTGTGAGTAGTCACTTTGTGCATTTATTGCCAAAGGTTAGGTCTGTCTCCAATCCATCTGTTTCAGTGGTATTCTAGGAGCATCCACTTTGTGCATTTATTGCCAAAGGTTAGGTCTGTCTCCTATCCATCCCCGCCCATACCCTCAATTATTGGGGACTAAATGGGTTATGTTATTGTTGTTGTTGTTATTGTGGGTCAAGCGACCCTTCTTATAGCTTACTAGCTCCGCCAGTGCCATGGTCCTAAAACAGCTACAACAAAGGACCAAAAAAAGGTCGGCTAAAAGAAACAAAAAAAGAAAGACAAAAAGTAATAGAAAATAAAAAAGAAAGAAAAGTCAGATAAACAGCTGTAGTGTTGAAACCACCGATCCCCTCGAAGATGTGGCTCAAAGGAGTTGGAGGAAAATAAGTCTATATCTTGAAGCTTAACGGTGCTTCGTCCCACAGTCATGCGCCACCGCTACTGCTCAAAGTGCACAAATCTGTTGCCAAGGCTAATGGGATCTAAAAGCCAAAAAAAAACCCTAATCAGGTTCCTTATAACTGAGCCAGCGAGTCCAAAAATAATGGGAATAGTAGGAGATTATTCTTTCCTAAAGAGAGAGTCTCAACAATCTCACAACCATGGAGCTAGTAGGAGAGGAGAGAAGAGAGAGTCTGAAAAAGAAGGAGGGGGGACCAAAATTGGAGGGAAAAGAATGGGAGAAGAAGTGGAAGATGCGGCGGGGGTTGGAGGTGGAAATCCTAACACCCAAACTCTCTCTTTTGAAAGAGAGTTTTTCTTTTTGGCCTATTAGGGTGTGTGAAACATTTTGCCTCAACTGATCCCTTGGGTATAGATAATCCCCCCGTCCTATATGTACCGGGTAATTACCGCGCCTAAGCCTTGCTGATGATAACGGGTCGGGTTTGGATCAAGGGTACTCTTTCTATACTCGATCCCCAAACTTCATTCTAAATTATATATCCATACCCATATCCAATCGAAAATAATTGGAAGCAAGCAAATCTAAGAAATTTCACAACGGGTAAAACGGGTATACCCAATATCCAGTTGCACATCTAAGAAAGACACTAAGAAATTTTATAAAAGCGTAAGAGATAAAAGAGCATTTAAGCAAAAAATACTTCAAACATATCACAAAATCAAGTGCAAAAACTCCATGAATAATACTATTGAATGACATTCAAAAGAGAATACAGGATTTAAAAAAATGATGAAGCAATTTGCATAACAAAGCTATGAAATTAAAAATTAAAGATTCAAGTTAGTAGAACAAGGATATAACAAAGTTAAATACAAAAAGAAGTGAGTAGTAAAAAATCAAAAATGAATTATTCATCGCTGACCAGGTTAAGAAAAATACAATTGTCTAATGGTATATATATACAAAATAATGAAAAGAGGGTACGATGGGGCGGGTATGGGGATAATCAGGTATGGAGGTAGAAAAATCGTATCCCCATTCCCAACCTGATGTTGTATGATTACTTCCTTACCCACTCCCATTGGATAAAAGATTCGGGTAATATCCACCTCTAAATGACCAGATCTGATCGGATATTCATGGGTTTGGGTATAATTGTCATCCTTGCCTAGGGATAACCTAAAGGAGAAGTAAGCTAAGTTACGGATTTCACCATAGATACACCCCTTGATATTTGAACCTTAGACCTTCCATTTGGAAATTAATGTTTTGGCCTAAAGAAGTTCGCGGGGAGAATTAAACCTGAGATCTCAGGAGGGCGCAAAGTTAATGTTCTGGCCTAAAGAAGTTCGCGAAGAGAATTAAACCTAAAACCTCAGGACGGAGCAAACCCCTAATTCTCCTGCCAAAACCGATTGGCCAACCCCTTTGGGTTCTTGAAAGAGAAACGTTAGTATGAAAAGTAGTTTTTATCTGATTGGATACAGGGACTAAGCTATTACAGTTGAGGACAATAATTCTCTGGAAAAGCTAATAGGAAGGCTTACAAGGGATCATGTCTAACTCTCCACTTTAGTTATTTCAGTCGTAAAAGATTTTGTGTGATTGTTTACATTTAAAGCGTTGTATACAGGTCATGGTAGAAATTGCTTAGAAAAACCTATCCCACATCCACACCACGTGATTACAGGGCCAGCTCAGGGTAAGCCCAGTACGTCTCTGGCTTTGGGGCAACACCGAGGCAACCAAAAAAAAAATCTAGGTCATATATAGTATTATAAAGTTTCCGTCAATGATGCAAATCATCTGCTTGGCTCCGTGGTCACTGCGTACTTCCAAGAATCCGCGTCGGTGAATTCGAATCCCTGCTTTTTTTTTTTTTTTTTTACCTTGGTCCCTTTAATTCAGGCCTTTTTTTCTCTTTTTTGGATTTTATTGTTATTTATGGCTCTTTTTTTTAATTTCCTCTCAATATACAATTTTACATAGCAGTAGTGCCCGAACAATAAACGTTAGCAATTATTTTTAGCCCGTTTAGCACTTTTAATATGAAAATTTTCACATAACACACTTATATAGGTTTCACTTATTACACATTTGTGTGATATCATAACACAAATATAATTCCTAAAAAAAAAAAAAGGACTGGCGATGGCCTAAAGAAGACAACTGCTAGAAGTTGTTGGGTATTATTGTCCTTTCTCTTCGCACCCCCACGGGCCACAACCAAGAACCACTCCACTATGTGGATTCTTTGGTTCTTTGACCCATTACACATAAAATGTTCCCTTTGATGTCCATTCCAAAGCCTTCTTTAGCTCTATTTTCTCATGCCTTTATACTTTTCTCACTTTATTGCCAATCAAGTAATGAAAGTTGCTCCTCTCTCTCTCTCTCTCTCTCTCTCTCTCTCTCTCTCTCTCTCTCTCTCTCTCTCTCTCTCTCAAAAAAGGCATTTGGAGCCAAAATAGAGTCAAAACAAAAGGAGGTGGACAAATTGACCATAATCCTAATGAAGATATGCTATTAAGTGGGTTGGGGTGGTACCCAAATGAGTAGGAAATAATTGTTCTTTTTGACCACTTGGTGAGCTTGAATGGAGGAAGAAAATTCTATTACTTCCCAATGAACAAATTAGTGCAATTTTTAAAATGTTAAATGGATTTATGCCTGTATCTCTTTATAAAAAGGCAAAAACATCCTAGAGCATCCAATATAGTTGACATTCCCTACCTTCCCTCATCTCCTCAATCAATCCCCTAAGCCCTCAAATTAACCACTCCACCCTATAGAAGAAGAAAAAATTGGTTTGCATTGTTTTTTTTTTTTTTTTCTTTTCATGAGAAATGAAAATGCATTGTGTCCGAGGGCAAAGTCGAGATTTTCGTCCAACTAGATAAAAAATCTTATCTAGAATTACACGTACACATTTTTTTTTTTTTTTGAAACGTACACGTACACATTGTTGTATTCTATTCATTAGCAAATGTAGTAAATACATTGAAATGGTAATAAGAAAAACAAAATATCAAATGCGTGATAGAAATAAAAATCGTGCTATTAAAATTGTAATTTTGAGTGCTTAGAAAATGATAATATTCGCTTTGAAATCATGTGATAGAGAGAGCGAGATATGTGAGACATTATCACAAATTCATATTAGGCGTAACGACTTTTGAAGTAAGGGAAAGTAGATTTTGAACTGAATATGAAAATGAATAAAAATTGGAAACCTCTAAGTAAAAGGCTTAGAGATTGAGGGAGTTTGTGCCTGTTGAGGGAGTTTGTTGTTGATGCTCTTCTTTTGTAATAGGCTCATGGCTGCTAGGTCCAGATGCTGTGTTTTGAAGGATGCTGTTGTTGGGTGGTGTTTCTTTGCTGGATGGGTTGTTTCTGCTATTTTTTGGGGTACTGTCTGTATGTTGGCTTTTTCTAGTTCTAATCTCTGGTTTTCTTTTCTGTTTCTCCCACCCCCAACCTGAATAGGATTTCTTTGTCAAATCTTTACTTTGTGCTTGGTTGCAACTTTTATCTCGATGTAGCCTAAGTAAAATGACTATTTTCAAAAATAACGATCACCTAAGGGATCCTTTATTAAAATTTGGTACGGATCTCACCTTTCTGAGCCAAATTTTGATGGTCCGAACCGCTCAATGTTTTTAAAATGCATTTTTAAGGGCCTACGTGAGGATTCGTCAAAAAAAATTACCCGGAAAGGCTTGATCCAAACAGTTTTCGATAAAACTACATGATCCCCACATACAATAGTTGGACAATTTAATGAAAATTCCCGAAAACTATGGAAAGAAGTCCACTATTAAACAAGTTAGTGGGGGAGAGTGACGGAGCAATATTTTTTATAGATATTTTTTTTAATTATTAAAAAAAATTCAAAAATAATGAAAAAATAAGAACAATTTACACGCTCATGTGTTTTTCTCTTTCTATTTGTGGTGTATTTTCTACGTAGAATCATATTGAAGTATTAAGAAGCTCTCCCTGTGTAAGCAAAGATGGAACATGTTCTTTTTCATCAGGTGCTTCTTAAAGCCTAGGATGCCTCATCTCATCTCTACAGCCAAGCATATATTTTTCTTTGCCTTTTTGTAGTGCATATATATATGTTCCTTTACAGTGAAATTGTTACACCACCCAATAAAGTGAAGATGACAACCACATCTCTCTCTTACTAATTGGGTTCTTTGGATATTTGGAAAGTCTGGAATATTTAAGAGCAATTTCTCCCTGGTGTCAAAATTATTTTTCACTTCCCACAATATTAAAACGTCAAAAAAAAAACTAATAATGTTGTCAAACCATATATTAGATTAATCTCAATTTATCATCTCAATTTTCAATACAGATCAGTTGTCTTAAGCGATATGGCAAATTTGGCGAAACCAACATGACTGTTATTCTTTGTATCAATTTTCGCTATGGGCATGAATTTTGCTTTTAAAACTACGTATCAAATTATAACTTTGGCAGCTAGTATAGGATAGCAACAAGTGGACTTGCTCTATTAATAGAATGCACTATGCAATTTGCTTTAATTTACTTATCACATTCATTCATTGCGAAAAATGAACAACAAATAATATTTACGTTTCTTGGCCGGCTTCTCAAAACAAATCTCACCAACTCTATGCTATCGATGCCACAACAACCTAGCTAATTTGTTCATAAGTGAATGCTCCACAAAATGACGGAAAAATATCAAAATAGAATGTCTGGTGTATTTCCGTTGATGCTTTGAAATAACATACTCATCCACAAAATCATCTACACCCGATGCATTGACACAAGGATTATCGTTGGGAACCTCTACTCAATGAACCTTACAAATTGAACGAATTTGGAGGCTATTTTTCGACTGTAGTTGGGGTCAGACACGGGGTGCCTGCTGTCCGATCTAGACCGTCCGTGCTCGGCGATGGACAACTTGTATCACATCTTGTCCAAACATATCCGAACCATCTGCTACCAAACAAATCCGAGCCGTCCATTGCCGAGCACAGACAGCCCAAATTGGGACAACATGGATGCTGTCCCTAAACGGACAGCACCATCCCCAACGAGAATCTAGGTCCTACACTCAAAATAGTGAGGTAGTTCCTTTGTAGGCGGCCATGTACAAGGTAGACGGACACATTAATTGTACCAAATCCAACTTTAGGGGACAACAATAATTGGTCCAAACAAGCCCTACCCAAATACTGTTGAGTCACAACGATGCTTCTCTATTGAGACCCAGTTCATTGGGTACCAAATCTACTCTGCTTTTGCCTTTTTTCTCTAATCATCTTCCTTTAACTTTTAAAAGTTGATTAACCAGTGCAATATTTGTTGGCTCTCAAATCTGAAGGTTAAGCTACCCTCCATTGCTCCATCTTTCCTTACTCCTCCCAACTCCATTTTCTAGACCTCATTCTAGACTGATACTGATAATCTGAACCATCAACTCGTACGAGTATGACGTATTTGCAAAAACCCAGTTCGATCGTACATCGATAGGCACGTCACAAACTTGTACTTTGGTTGGTATACAATGGATGATCAATGTAATTTTGGACAATAACGGTTCATTTAGTTAAACAAACGTCGGTTTTCATTTGTCTATTGATATCCGATCGAACTGATGTTTTGGAGTAACGTTCTTCTATGTGGGTGTTAGGAGATGAATGGTTCAGATCATTGTTGTGGACTCGAGATGGAACTGAAAAATATGGAGCTGGATGAATAAGGAGAGATGCGATATAGAGAGAGAGCTTAATCTGATTCTCAAATAATGTGAAGCTAACATAGCTTAAAGTTGTCATATTGGGTTAATCTAAAAATCTTTTGCCAGTACTTTGATTTAACATCTTTGGAAGAAGTAGCAAAAGAGAGTGGGAGAATCAACTTTAGGGAAAAAAAAGATCACTTGTGACATAAAGTTGAAGGTAAAGAAACACTAACAGACAAACCAAGCTTAGGTGAGTTATTGAATCAAAGAGTTGGGTTCTCTGCAATTGGGTTACCCTAAGTGCAGCTTGCAGTTTTCGCATTTACGGGCTTCTTTTTTGGTTTGTTTCGATGATCTAAACTGTTCATCTTGTAGATATCATTGAAGAAATTTATCATGTGAAAAATCATGTTCTTTGAATATTGTGAATATCTATTGAAACACCATTCTTCTGAGGGATTTGATCCAGTGTGCCTTGGTCATTTTCTCTTGACAGAAATGTGTTCCAAATAGAAATTCGATACCCGATCAACATAAATTTTGACATGATTAAAGTTTTTAACGAGATCTACAAAATGAATTGTTCAAACCGTCAAAATAAGGGCAGAACGATCTATAAATTGGCAAACTGCACGCTGCCGTTGGGTTACCGCAACTTCCGAAAACCCAACTCTTATTTCTTGATGTGGTTTTAAAGTTTGCTGGCATCCACATATTTGCAGGACCAAACAAGATGTCTGATATGCAGCCTATGTTGCAACATTTTTACGCATACCCACGAAAATGACATAGTTGCCCTTTACAGCAAATTTAAAAAAATAATAATAATTCTCAATATATATTATGTGTTCAATTGCTTTAGTGGCGACTCCAGGAGTTCGGAAGCGTGGGGTCATTCATAAACATCAAATACTTTTATAGACCATAAATCAAAGAAAAATATCACAGTAATGGCAACTAAAAATCTTGTTCCAATAAAAAACACATTTAAAGCTCAACCTAGCTAGACAGATCAACCTCTCATTATCAAAAGAACAAAACACGCGACAAGGATTCAAGCAAACAACACAAAGAAGAAACTTTTATGAACTTTTACGAGTTAATCTATTGGTGTCACCATGAAATTTAAGGGGTTCATTTATGAATATTTTAAAAAAATAATATAAATTGTGGGTCAATTTGATTAAATTTTTTTTTCCCCATGGGGTCGGTTGACCCCACTCTCTATACGGTGGAGTCGCCAGAGTCGCCAGTGGTTCAATAGTTTGGATATTGTTTAAATAAAACACTAAAACTTTTTTTTTGTGTGTTGATCTCATTGCGCCGTACTAATTCTACACAGTTACTACCTTCCATCAACTTGGAATCTAAATTTTCTACTAACAGTAAAGAGAAACTTGGAATCTAAATTTGAGAGAACCAACTAAGAGAAAGGGAAGTGATTCATATTCCCCACCACTATAATGCCTTTATGCGAAACTTCAAGGCCCAATTCTCCTTGGTTCAAAGTGCTGATAGAAAGGAGGCCTTGTGTTATGGCAAATATTGCAAGAGAGAATAAAAATTGTGGGTCAATTTGATTAAATATCTTAAATATGAGAAGCAATGACAACCATATTCATGCATCGTAAGCGAAAAGTTGTTCGATACTTCAGGAAGATTACTCCACCTCCCACGAAAAGTGTGTGAGCTTCACTTCTAAATGTACGATTCTCACATATTCTATAGTAAAAGGGTGGAGCAACGCTCAAGCTATAGCTGAATAATCTCACTCTGCAAACTTAGCTTTATCTTGATATTCCCTTACGTTTGATTTATCAAGATCATGGTACTTCAACCTTATCATACCTTTGCCTTCCACCCTATCGCTACCAGGGATGGAGCCAGAGGGGGGCCAGTAGGGGCAGTCGCCCCTACAAGAGAGAAAAAAACCTCTAGTATTATATAGGAAAAAATAATTTTTCCGATGAATTATATAGTTTCGCCCCTGCAAAGTATTTTAGAAAATAAATTCGCCCCTGCGTAGTGAAATTCCTAGCTCCGTCCCTGATCGCTACAATATTTGCGTTAGGATTACAAACCCGTGTTGAATACCTTATACATGCACAATACGCATCGATTAATGTATAGTTCTATCAGACTCCAAACTCCACGATACGAAATCCATATTAGTGGACATTCATAAAGATATGTTCTCCCCATTTCTCTGGACAAATTACCTTTTACCCATGTCAGGGCTGAGCAAAGCGTGTAATGGGGTTTGACTACTCATATCGGACGTTTCAAAAGCCAGAAGCTGAATTTCTCACTCTTTCATGTGTGTGAATGGATAATATGGCAGCATTTTTTGCCCATGGTCGGACCCCTTTCTCACCCTCCACCAAAGTTAAAAAGAACACAGCAGATTGTTTCGAAAAAACCCAAAATGAGAAGAAGGAATTTACTCATTACTTTCCTTAGTGGAAGCAAAAAGTACCATTATTAAGTAACTTTCCAGAGGGAGGAAAAGGGGTCTGAATTCAGATAACTCACAGGCACAAAATAGTTGTGGACATTTGTTGAATTGTTTTTTACTCCTCACCGAGTCTACATAGGGGCCTTCATTTGCCCTTGTTGCTTTCTGTGGAGCTGATTTGTACCAATTTTGATGCATGCTTGCGTGTAAGCGCACAGATACCGTTCATTTTACTCTATACAAGAGAATTGCGAAAACTAGTACGAATCACGTTCACAGACTCTTGTGGAAGTGATTGATCTTTATTTTTCGTGTTTTTGTGTACGTGTGTTTTATTCGTTGGCCACCATTCCCTTTTTTTTTGCTAAGCAAAGATTTTGTTAATCTTTGAAAACGAATTACAAAGATTAAAGGGATCCAAGACTGAAAACGTCAAGGGACCAAAGGGGAAAAAACAATAACAAGAAGGATGGTAAAATACCAACCAGAAACCTGAACTAAAAACCGGAGAAACTCCTGAGACACCCCCAAAAACAACAACGAAACACCCTAAGAGAAACAACCGCTAAACCAACCATTAAGCAAAGCCAGAAGCATCGACAACACCCTGAAAAACTAAGAAGAGCGAGGACAACACCAGAGAGCACCCAAACAGATAAAGCGGCAAATCAGAACTCCACAGAAATGGAGGCATCACCCTCCAAAATGTCAAGAGCTTTAATTTCCGCTTTAATATCATGTTCCGAAATTTCAATTCCCTTAAATTCTAAGAGCTTCTTAATGTTATAGCTTTCCCTTCCATGATATTTTACACCAAGGCGGACACCCATCTTCATGTTTTCCCTTACTTCCTTGATCAAATTTGAATTCCTCTTACGAAAGACACTACTAACCTCCTCATGGATCAAGTGAGTGGGATCATCGAGACTTCCATCGAAACTTTCATTCTTTGAAACCTTCCTTGAAACTTTCCTAAACTATCCTGGCTAACCGACCTAGACAACATCGTTGCTTTCAAAGGATTCTTGCTCCATAAAGTTTTCCTCCAATTATCTTTCTTGGATTGGTGTGTCTTCTTAAGGCGCTTACACTCCACATACTTAATAAGAGGTTCGTTCAAGACAAGATCCGAGTCATCATAATTAGAAACCCCCGAAACCACCTTATCGACAATAATCCCAATGGATAATGGGCATGGAAAACAATGGAAATGATGTGAGTCCCAAGGTTTCAAATAAGCTTACGGTTGGAGTATTAGAAACAGCAGATTCGAGCCCAGGTCTCGGCTCGACAGCCACAATGTAGAATTCTTACCACTAAACTACAGAAAAGAAAAAGAGGAGGATCGATGGATTCGATCCTCATTCCTCCTACCTCGTTAGAAAGGAAAGGAGAGTGATTTTTCCTTCAATCTTTTTTTCCTGATTTTATTCCTCGTTTTCATTTTCCTGACAGTTCAATTGTTACTTTTTCTTCTACTCCTTCAAACCAAACGAGAAAAAAGTTATTTCTGGTAGGTTCTAGGGATGAAAATCTCGCCTAAATCAGTCGGCACTATGACACCCGTTAGCATGACCCTTTTGATAAACTAGCCGGTTCGGTTTCGATTTTGTTTTCCTAATTTTCACTCTCTCGACACTCACTCTCTCCCTCCCAGCGATGATTCACATAATCATATTGCAAGACAGAGCCCATTAGTTTTCGTTTTCATTTGTAATGGCGACTTTAAGGATTTGGTTGGGTATGGGTTCGGGTCGATTTGGTGATTAAACGTGTTAACCACCGGTTTCGGTAAATAACGAACTGAACCAGACCCCGACAGTTTTGGTGGCGGACTTGAGAAAAAGAAACCCGGCAGTTTCAGCTTGTCATCCCTAGCACATTTAGAAGTTCCGAATCCAGATGTATGTCATGCCACTCCAGAAGGTGCAAATTGACTTTGCAATCAGAGAAATCGTAGTCCCAAAGTCTTATTCGAACACACACACACACGCACAAACTAATACCGCAACATGCAGATGACTTGGCGTTTCAAACTTCGCTCGCTAGAGGCGAGAATGGGCTATTGTGAAGGCTCCGTCGGTCAAAAATGGCTCCCCTTGCCCAAAATCCTTAGGAGCTTTAAGCTAATAACCCAAGCACAAGCACAACATTCCCAAAATCCTTAGGAGGTTTAAGCTAATAACCCAAGCACAAGCACAACATTCAGACACGAAACGGATACACTACTCCACGTGATGTCCCAAAAGAGTATCACCACATCAGGTGTGCCAGTTTCGTCAATTTTGGGACATCACCACATCGGGTGAACCAGTTTCATCAAACATTACGCCGTGTTATGTCCCAAAAGAGTATCACCACATCAGGTGTACCAGTTTCATCAAACACGTGATTCCGATCTAATGAGGTAAACCTCTGCAGAGCCGGAAATCTCTAACCTTAATAACAGCAATCCACCATTCTAGACAACTGGAAATGTACAATGTAGATATGGATACTTGTACAGGCGTTTTCAGGATACCGAAACATCTAAAGATAAGAGAGAACAAGAGGCGAAAAAAACCAAGGCCAGGCACTATATTAAACAAGAATAACCATATTACTTGTGTTTCCAGAAGAACACCAAACAAACGGCTGACTGAACCACGGATCAACCAACTTAAACATGAAAATAACAGAAAACGGACATATATGTTGGATATACAATCCAACTTATTTGCAAACAGAAAAGATAATCATGACACCTACACGGACAAAGTTCATACGTAATTAGATAGAGCAGAATAGAAATAAGTCAAATAACCCTTGAACTACTCCGATTCTTCTCCCTCTTCCTCTTTCCAGCAGCACTTCAGAGTCGACTGAGGAGATCCACAGCTAACAGTGTTGACAAACTTAATTATTTGCGAACAGAAAAGATAATCATGACACCTACACGGACAAAGTTCATATGAAATAAGATAGAGCAGAATAGATAACCCTTGAACTACTCCGATTCTTCTCCCTCTTCCTCTTTCCAGCAGCACTTCAGAGTCGACCGGGGAGATCCACAGCTAACAGTCTTGACAAACTTCTGGTACACGATGGAACCGCCTGTCCCGAGCTCCTCACAACTCCTCTCTCCGAGGCTGTAACCTTTGACAGTTATCGAGCATGTCTTCTCAAGTAACTCGACATCAACATCTGCATGCACAGCAATCGAGAATTCACTTGGTTGGAAACACGGCAGCACCCTTTCCACCAGTGGACCCAGCTTCTCAACTTTCGGATTATACCCAACTGACTCAAAGCTCGCGTAACTGAAACCCTCCTCCGGTGTCACATGAATGGTTGAAATCGCAGCCCCTTCAATAGCATTCATGGAATAACCACAGGGGTCAAAGTCAAAATCGCAAATCTCAGAATCTGGAAGGATCTTCCTAATTCCAGAGGTATGGGTCATAACAGCAGCGGAGCCTGATTGGGATTTGTAAAAGATAGAGGACATCTCCCTGTCCAAACCAGTCATGCACATCTCCAACGTATAAACAGGGTTGTCATTGCACACAGATTCGGCAGAAGCAGAGTAGACATGCCATTTCTGCTGTTTGTCAAAGCTGCCCATCACGTAAGCATTGCCAGCTAAACCAAGCTTTCCAAAATAACTATCAAGGACGGCAACTTCTTCTGAAAAATTGCGGTGAGGGTAAAACTGAGCACCAGGAAAGATGAAGCTCCCTCGGGTGTACCTCACGGATCGTACAGTGAGGGAAAGAGAATCAGCCAACTTCAAAATAGGAGCCATGGACTGAAGCAACTTTGTGGTCCCACAGGTTTTGATAATGATCTTGTAAGGGTAAACAAAGAGGCTTGATTCTGAGAGGACGTAAGAGTCGACATCGTCATTCGACAACGATGAAACTATGGTGCACTCAGCAGGTTTAAGAATCTCATCCAATTTATCTTTGGAAAGCAAGCGAAGACCTTTTCCTTCAGGATCAGCAAATATGCTGGGCTCAAAAAACGAAATATCGAGTCTCTTTTCAAAACCCTCAAATCCGATTGCAGAGGCTGACAATGCCATGTCGACAGGACAGAATAATTACAGCGAAAGAGAGGGAAAATAAGAAAGGGGTCGATTGAAGAAGAAAAGGGAGACAAGGGGTTAAAACTAAAAACAATAATAACTACTAAACAGCACGTCAAATGACGTGTTCGGGAAATCAATTTAAGGAATGTCAGGATGGTTTGCGAGCGCACTGCACATCGAAGAAAAAGAAAAAAGTTAGAATTAACTCGGAGTTCTTGAAACAAACTCCAATAATGGAGAATTAGAAGCATGCACTACTACACCATCCACAAAGAAACTTACGTTGGAGTACGCAGCAGATCTGAACTTCTTGATTCCTCCGTTTGGTCGAACGTCTTCAATGATGAATCCAAGGGGAGCTTCGTAGAGCTGAGAGTTACTACTACTACTACTACTAGACTTCTTCTTGCCTCCTTTAGACTCCATTAGATCATTCAGTCTTCCCTGAACAGATATTGAACAAAATTACCAACAGAACTGATTACATAATAGTATAATACGATAATAAAAGCAGAACAGCTACTGGAAAATAATAACTACAGACAATGAACAAAATGTTACCACTTGCTACCAAAAACAATGGCTAACAACCTTACATCACACATTTCAATTATTAGGTGAAATTATAAGCAGCATAACATGCAGGGTTTTCAAGGAATTAAGTAATCTGAATTCTGAAGAATAAACAACTACGATGCCAACCATGACAGTTTCACAAGAAACTCACTTACTTCAAATTCAAGAAACTCACTCACTTCAAATTCCAAATTATGCTTCAAGCAAGAAACAGAACAAACATTTTTGTCATTGGTTTCAAACTATGATCAGACCATATTATCTGTATGTAAGATCATGAACACAATACAAGGCATTGAAATGGTGAACACATGACTGATAAAATAAAGACATTTTCCTCTCTTTCTCCTCCAATCAAAACTTATAGATAGCTTGTATAAGAACTATAAGACTACGAAGTCATAATACCCATATGAAATATCCCCAAATTTAGTGCTCGTGTATGGACCTCTGTAGTTGTAAACCAGAACTCCATGGGTGTTCAAAATTAAAACACTTAGTTATTCAAACTTGACCATAAACCAAATGATCAGCCAAAACTTAACCAATCAAAAACACAAAAAACAAAAAATATTGTGTGCGCGCAGAAGACGACCCCTGAAGTTGCATCAATTACATAACCTAAAGACAATGGATCAACTGGTTAGGCGGGCAGTACCTCAAGTCCAGATCTGAGATCCAGACCTTTTTTACAACTACAATCATATTTTAGAGACAAAAAGATCGGAAATTTACAGAGACTAACCAATCAAACACCCTAATCTTGTCAACAAATACAGATCATCAAGACAAAAACAAAACACTACAAAATGAGCAAATGGATAGAGACTTACAAATTCGATTTTTATTTTTGAATCGAACAATCCCCTAATACCCACAAATCGACCTTCAACAAACCCTGTAAATGGAAAACACCACGAATAAGAAAACAATATACTTTTTAAAGAAAACACCAACAGATATGATGGTTCTATCTCATCAAATTAATAATTCTGAAAATAAGAGGGACTCGTATGATTTTCCGAGCATCAATTATAGTCTCACGTAAATATGTACTTACAATTTTCAAAAGTCACCACCAGATTAAATACTTGCGTACAATTACAATAGATTTATTTGATGTTATAACTTACAGATTGAATAACTACAGAATATGCGTGGCGGGTCTAAAATAATCAAAAACAGCAAAATCATTGTCTCGCAATTTAGAATCAAGATTTAACCAAATCAGATTCATAGAAAAAACAAAATAATTCATTATAAAAGAAACAAATCATACCCATTATCAAATTAAGAAAATACGGTTTCACAAAAAAGATCTTAACATTTTATCTAACCCATCTATTATCTATTGCATCTTCTTAACATTTTATCTAACCCATTTTATCTTAACATAGATCTATTGTCTATGAAAATCAGAGGGACCCATATTTTTTATGAGGAACAAATTTAGAATGACGTCGATATGTGTGTACAAGTACATAGAATTCACGATTTGGGCATAGAAAAAACAAAATGATTACAAAATATATCCACTATCAAATCAAAAAGAAAACTAATGGGACCCATATAATCTTTTGAGCAACAATTGTATAGTCTCATGAGAAAAACTTGGGGGCCGGATGATGTGCAACCGTCCAAAAATGTTTTGGACGCCCCAGATTTTAGAGAGAGAGAGAGAGAGTAGAGAGAGGAGAGATGGAGAAATCATTGGTAATTATTGGACGGCCAAGATGCTCACTCGGCTACCACGATATGTACGCACAAGCAAGTAGATTTGACGATTTGCACTACTAATTACAGAAGATGATTGGGGGGCCTAGATAGTACTCCACAGAAACGTAAAAATCATTGTCTTCCAATCAAAAATCAAGATTCCAACAAATCAGATTCACAAAAACAACAACAACAAAAAAAACCAACTAATTCATTTAAAAGAAACAAAATCATCACAAATTATATCCACTATCAAATCAAGAAAATATTTATCAAACCCATCAATTAATCATGAAAACAAGAGGGACCCACTGTTTTTTGGGCAATTATGATGTCATATACACACATGCACATACAAGTTCATAGATTTGATGATTTGTTCAACAACTTACAGATTGAATGACAACAGAAGATGTGCGGCAAGAGGAATGGAAACCCTAGAAATTGGAGGCGGCGAGATGAGGAAATGGAATTTGGTTTGGTTCTTCCTTTCGTTTCGAATAAGTTTTCGAGGATCTGTGCAACGCTAAGGTGGGAATGATGCGAATATATATACTGCGGCCGAGGGTTGGAACCTGGTTTGTGGCAGATTACGATACTACCCCCCCGGCAGTTTCGCGGGACTTTCTTTGTTTTATGTAAATGACTAGACTACCCTCGTGTTGAATTAATGGTGCATTTGGTTTGCGGTTATGGAAAAGTTTTTGGAGCGTCTCCTCTCTCCTTTCCGTATTTTGGGGAAAAAATTTCAATGCTCGTGCCTGCTCATGCACATTCAACCGTTCAAAAATGTAACGGCCAACTCGGATTGAAAATCAGTTCAAAAAAAAAAACTCGGATTGAAAATGCCGAATGGATTTTAAAAAATGAAAAAAGAAAAGGGAGTGTGTATTTTAATCAAACCGTCCGTTACATTTTAGGACTGTCGAATGTGCGCAGACGAGTACCACGTCAGCCATAACTGCTCGGCACTGAAAAATTCCTCGTTTTTGGACTAGACCAAATTTGAAGATCTCGGTTGTCCTTATCCGCGGTTAATGCCTTAACACCCCGTTTGGATGCCGGAGATGATTTGGGTGGATTTGTAATGAGGGTGGATTTGAAGGTGGATTTGTAATGAGGGTGGATTTGGTAATGAGGGTGGCCCCACCTCATAAGAAGGGTGGATTTGTTAGTGAGGTGTTTGGATGGTATTTTGAGAATGTGGATTTGGAAGGTGGATTTGATAGAATAGGAGAGCAAATGACCTATTTGCCCCCAGTTTTATATTTTAATAAACTAAATGGACTAATTTTATTATAATAACATTAAATACATAATAATTACATAATAAATACGAAAAATACACAATAAATCCCAAAAAATATTGAAACCGAATTATAAAAAAAATCTGGGAAAAAAATTAATAATTATTATTTTCCTAAATAAATAAAACACAATTCATTGTTGATTTGAATGGGGAGTAGGCTAATTAAATATTTTGGAAATATTTTTTTGTTGAATGGAGAGTAGATGGTAGTTGAATGATTAATGGTTGGTGGAGTGGTAGATAGATTATTGAATGATGAGTTTGTGGTTGAATGTTAGATACAATTTTCTTTATAAATAGCAAACAAAACTCTTATTTCTCTTACAAGTAATTTTTGGGAAAAAAAAATAACAAGTCTCTATTTCATTTGTTTTTTTAACTTGTTTTCAATGGCACGTCATGGTTGGACCGAGGTGGAGGAGGAAATTTTGCTCCAATGCCTTACGGCCCTTGTAGATGAGGGTGTTTGGCAAAGTAATTTCGGATTTCGTCCCTCGTATTCAGAAGTCCTCAAAAATCAGATGCAAGATTATTTCCCTGAAGCTGGGATTACAAAAATTCATATTGAACGGAAGATTACGCTTTGGAAGAGACATTTTTGTTATATTAATCAGTTGCGTCAAATTGATGGATTTGGATGGGATGAAAATGAAAACAGCTTGGTTGTGGACAATGATGAACTTTGGAACGAATTTGTCCAAGTAAGAATTTATGAAGAGGCAAGGTAAATTTATTTCATTTTCCTTATTTAATCTAACTTTGATTTTTTTTTTTAAATTTTGTAGGGTCGTCCCCAATTTGCGAATTGGAATGGGAAAAAAATTCACAATTATAATCGATGACACTATTGCTTTACACCTCAGAACGGTGGGCAGGATGAAGATTGAAGTACTTGGATGTCTGAAGAATTTTGCATAAGTTCCAAGTCTATGTTTTTTATCGTTCTTGTGACGCATCTTTTAAGCCTTGTAAGCATTGCCTTTTAATAAGGATGAGAATTGATGTTTGACTTAGTAATGAAGTTTGCATTTCAATAAACGGTTCTGTTTACAAAATGTTGGAACGTACAACTTAATTATGAATCGAGAAAAAGTGCTACTAGAATACAACATAGAAAACGTAAGAAGAAAATTACAATAAACAAAAATTTAGCAAGGCTATTTCCGCTTCGTCGAGTGTGTTGTACCATTTTTTCAACCTCCCCGAGTATGCATTGACTTGAACTTCAGATTCCTCCCAAGTAATGTAAATCCCCGGCCGATGTCCAATGAATACCATCCATTTCAGGATTGTAGACCTACCATTCCGTAATCTAAACAAAAAAAAATAGTGTTTATTAACATAAATCGTTAAGTGAATGAACATATGTCGTTGGCTCAGAATTTCAATGGCGTCGGCACACATTGCACAAGTCAGACAATAATTTTATGTTGCCAAACGGTTATCCAACCGTTGACCATCATAAATTGACCGGCAAGAGATGTGTTTTGCCTATTATATTTTCTTGAAATATCATCATAGCCATTTACCAAGTAGCAATATTCATCGTAATGCGCTACAAAACAATAAACAAATGCAGTTTTCTGGGTTTCACTGCAATGTTGGATGCCAAAAAGGCAAGCCAAGTGCACACACTCACACACACAAATGGCTTAGGTTTTCATCATAGCCCAGAAAACTGCAATTTTATACCCCAGAAAACTGCACTTTTGCAGCCCAGAAAACTGCACTTTTGCAGCCCAGAAAACTGCAGATTTTGGAGCCCAGAAAACTGCACTTTTGCAACCCAGAAAACAACAATCTTAGAGCCCAGAAAACTGCACTTTGAAAGCCTAGAAAACAACAATTTTAGAGCCCAGAAAACTGCACTTTGAAAGCCCAGAAAACAACAATTTTAGAGCCCAGAAAACTGCACTTTGAAAGCCCAGAAAACAACAATTTTAGAGCCCAGAAAACTGCTCTTTTGCAGCCCAGAAAACTGCAATTTTGGAGCCCAGAAAACTGCACTTTTGCAACCCAGAAAACAACAATTTTAGAGCCCAGAAAACTGCACTTTGAAAGCCCAGAAAACAACAATTTTAGAGCCCAGAAAACTGCAATTTTGGAGCCCAGAAAACTGCACTTTTGCAGCCCAGAAAACTGCTCTTTTGCAGCCCAGAAAACTGCAATTTTATACCACAGAAAACTGCACTGTTATACCCCAGAAAACTGCACTTTTGGAGCCCAGAAAACTGCAAATTTAGAGCCCAGAAAACTGCACTTTTGTACCCATCAAAACTACATAAAATGAGCCCAGAAAACTATCAATTGTGGCCATAACAGTGCAGTAAAATGAGGCAACAAAACTGCAGCTTTTTTGTCATCATAACAGGGTGTAAACAGACCCCAACCAGTGCCAACTTAACTGCAGCTATATAATACTCCCTCCGTCCCGCAAAGTTTGTCACTTTCACTATTCCAGCCCTATGAGAAAATTGATTATTTCTTTTAATCTGTAATGTTTTATATAAGCAATATGGATCTCATTTGATAGATTTCAATTAGATCTTTTGAACAAAGTTTTGAAAATCACATAAAACGTTATGAATTGAAAGATATAGGTAATTTAAAAATGGCACGCACTCCCGAAAGTGTCAAACTTTGCGGGACGGAGGGAGTATCAAAAGCTGCACTACTTTTCATTCATGGGCTCAGAAACATGTCATCATTGCCCTGCTATTGCCGACAGAGTTCAAATATAACCACAAACACTCTATGCATAACCATATAAAATGCATAGAAACTGCAGATCAGGCCCAGAAACTGCATGCATAACCAGTTCACCTAGGTTTTTTGTCACCATATAATGCCCACAAAGCTCAGACCTCAGAAAACAGCAAGCAAAAATATAAAGCGTCAGAGCTCAGAATGTAAACCATCACAGCTCATAAATAAAAAAACATCAGACCACAAAACACACACACACACACACACATCACTTGGCTCAGAAATAAGTTACCAATGCTCACATTCCATGACTTGGGCTGATCCTTATGTTGCCACTTCGACCGTCATAAGAACCCCCGCCAAGTTGTATGCCTCGCGTTACGTTGGTTGGAGTAATTCATCATAGCCCATCCCACTGGGGCAACATTATGTTGCACAATGGGTTTTAAGCCATTGGCAACAATAAGTTGCACTACCAAGGGTATTGCTTTCCCTTAAAACCTGAAACATGAGAAACCATTCATGAATACACAAATTAATAACTACATAGAAGTGCAGACATAGTATGTTTACGAAATGTAAAGTTATTACAGTTATCCATATTACATATATTAGAGTTGTAGTAATGTTGGTTCACACATAACCCTACGAGGTCATCAAAAAACGTCCATGTTGTGGAGTGTTGCATTCATTGGTTGTCCACCTTTCCATCTAATAAGCTGCTTACGTGGTTTTGGTAGCTAGCTTCCCTGCCAACAACATTCCCACCCAATGTTTCCTGTACCTTTCCGGTACGCTATAGAATTCATCCACCCTCTCTTCCGATGCCAAAATCATGGCGTTCGCGGTTAACATGTCCTCCATTTCTAACCCAAGGTTTTCTAAGTTCGGAAACACCCCAATTCTTTTATCGGATAGTTTTTGGTCATACCCCACATTATCAACGAGCTTGAGCATCACCTCTTTGCTTTCATCCATGTAACTCCCAAAAGCATCGTAAATTGCCTTTTGTTTTGCCTCCGCCCTTGTCACCTTCTTTGCCTTCTTTGGCGGGGGATTGGCATTGGCGTTCGAATTGGCATTCGCATTGGGATTGGGATTGCTTGTGGGAGTGGATGCATTGCCATTGCTTGCGGGAGTCGTTGGATTGGGGGGTTGCGAACCTCCCACGGATAGGTCTATGAAAGTAGACCCTCCCCCTCCAAAGACAAACTCTCCGTTTGCAAACCTCGAGGTGTAGTAGTCATTGGTCCCAACAACGGATTCTTCATGCCCGAATTGATCGATTTCTTCTTCCCAATCATCGTCACGGATTTCAAGGGGATCCTCCGCCATTTCACCGGTAGCACGGTCTTTCCCAAATAAGATTTGCCAACTTGAATACATTGGGAAAGCCTTGCCATTCATCCCATTGGCTTTTGGATTGAACTGCACATTTTCAAAAGCATACATTTACATGTAAATATCAATAATCCCTTTAACTAATGAAAAGCATGGTGTAATTTACCTTCACGTACTCCTCCCACACGTCCGGCGAATCCACAATGACCGAATTTGTGTCATGGTTCCAACTAAACCCACTAAGGCGTTGCATATCGGCAAGTAAACCATATTTCTCCTTCCAATTTTTTACCTTGGACTCAATGTTAGGACTAGCTCTTATGGTTGTGTCGGGCAACATCTTGTGGAATAGAATTTCCACCGCCCCAAAAAAGCCGGACTTAAAGCCATTTTCGGCTCTCCATTTCACACCGTCTTTGAACTCCTCAAGCATACATACTAGCAGCACTTCTTCTTCTTTCAAAGTCCATAGCCTCCGACTTTGTTTCTCTTTGTCATTGCCCTTGTCCTTAGGCTTCCCCTTGCCCTTTGATGCCTTTGATTGGGAAGTTTGTTGAGAATCCATTAGCAACACTAGGGTGATGTTACACAGTTTATTAAATTCAACATAACACATTAAACGAAATATGACATAATGGAATATATGTTTCAATACACGGCATAAATTTCACCCACATTGGAAATGTCAATGGAAAACCAAATAAATAGTGTTCGAATCAAGAAAACATGTCTACGAATTACAATACAAGATATAAATAGTGTTCGAATCAAGAAAACATGTCTACGAATTACAATACAAGATAGGTAACGAATACATTTATTTGGAACTACTCTTCATCCAGACCATTAGCTAACCAATCGTTGTACATTTCAGTTGCCAAGTTATCTCTCATTTGGGTCCATTCGTTGGTTGGCTCGATTGAGTCAATGTAGTCATCTGGTGGGACTATATGCACGTTTTGCTGCTCCCAAATAGTGTATTCTTGTTCTACCGGATCGACTTCCATTTCTCGCTTTATAAGGTTATGGAGAAGACAACAAGATGTGACTATTCGACATTGAGTTCTAATGGGATAGTATGAACAAGATCGCAAAACTGCAAATCTCATTTTCAACACCCCAAAGCATCTCTCAACCACATTTCTCGCACTTGAGTGCTTCATGTTGAAAAACTCCTCTCGGCTTTGTGGTTGGTGTCCTTGCCTCCAAACATTAATGTGGTATCGTTGACCCCTATACGGGGCTAACAATCCCGGCCCATTAGTGTAACCAGCATCAACGAGGTAGTAGCGACCTACAAAAACATGGGTTGACTTCTATAAGGTACGTTCACACAAGTGGGGTGCATGTAATCTACACCAAAGTTATTAAAATGACATACCCTGTGGAATTCTCAACCCATGAGGCCTCACTAGCGCATTGCGAAGCACTCTCGAGTCCGTAGCCGATCCTTCCCAACCAGACAACGCATATATGAATCGGAGGTTTCGACTACAAACTCCCAACACATTCGTTGCGTAGTCACCCTTCCTTGACCTATACCGTGCCCTATCTTCGACTGGGGGCATGACAAGTACAAAGGTACCATCTAAAGCCCCTAAACAATTCTGTTAGGCACACATTTTAGTACTCATATATGTTAAACATAAGGAATAAAGTGAAGGGCAATTATATACAGGGAATTACAAAGGTCATTTTACCTCAAACCACTTCCACCTACGGTCTGGCTCATTAGCTGGAACAGGTTGGGGATGATGCCATAATTGATTGTAAAGTCTCAAGACTGCCAGCAACACTGCGTTGAAATGCCTACTAACTGTTTTCCCGGACCTCACAAATTGATACTTGGTTGGCCTATTCTTGTTATGGTGCCCAAGGATCCACAAAAAGATAGCAACTTTCTCCACAACTGTGACGTTCCTAGAGTTTTGTAAGCCTCCTTCCTCAAGCATGTGGCATAACCTCATGAAGGTATGCCTATTTACCCTCAATTGATCGTGACAATTTTTGTCATCCCCACGTACTAACCTATTTAGTGCATCAATTTGGTTTTGGTAGACATTGGGGTTCAAACGAATACAAGGCCTTCGTCGAACCCTCATCAAATCCATTATTAACATATACAGCATAAGAGTAGTATTCACTACTCTCATGAAGCAAAGGACTGCTACCAAAGCCTTACGCTTAGCCTTCTTTCACGTTTCGTTAATCTTGCCATCTGTTTTAATATGAACCATATTACACAATTGTATTATATTGGACGAAGGTATTATATTGAACCTATTAACGTCAAAATTAGGGCATCATAACCCACAATATAGTACAAACCAACCACTTACGTAAACAAACTACATAAAATATGTGTCTCAACAAACACTTGTCAATCAAAACCCAGATAAATAGGGCTAACAAATCTCAGTTCAAAGCGCACAAATTAGGGCAAACATATTACATATCCAAACCCTAAAATATTTGGGCAAATTATTGTCTTTGAAAACCAAGAAATTAGGGCTCATTCTTGTCATTGACGAACCCCATAAATGGCAGCCAAGATATCTCAGATCCAAACTCTAAACAATTGCGGAAAAATCTGGTCAATGCAAGCCCACAAATTAGGGCTAACATTTGTCAACAAAAAACCCTAACAATTTGGGAAAAACTTTCTCAATCGAAACCCAGCTAACATTCCTTAGTTCGAAGCCAAGATTTTATACAATATCTTCTCAAACCAAACCCAGAAATTAGGGCTAACAACAGCCCTCAGTTCAAAACCCACAAAATAGGGCACACATACTCAGATCAAAACCCATTTACAGCAAAAAAAACCCCAAACCAGTGGGTTTTCTAATCTCAATCGAAACCCTAATAAATCGTATGAAAACCCCCCAAATCAGTGGTTTTTGTAAACGAAAATATGCAAATCGAGTACGTACAATGGAGTATTTCGATTACCTGACGAGATTGTTCAATACGAGCTCGAGAAGTTGGAAGAATGGAGTCACCAGTAACAACGGCGACAGGTCTCTCCTTCCTCTCTCTTCTTTTCGATCGCAACAACTGAACGAGCAGCCACCAAAACCCTCCAGATGACCAGGATTTGGAGGGGTAAAAGAGGAACGAAAATACCCAAATCCACCCGGATTACGTAACGATAGGGTCGACCCTGTCGTTGGCAAATCCAGGCACGCCTGGATTTGCAGTCCCAACAGTGAACTGAGTCGGGGAGGGTAAACGGAACCCAAACGCCGGCTATGAGGTGGGCCCTGGATTACAAATCCGGGGGTGAGCCAAATCCGGGTGTTTATCCCGTCGCCAAAACTGGAGTAGTATTTTACCGGTAATGGTAATGGATACGGAGGAGTAGTATCTTTTATTAGGAAAAAAAAATATTTAATCTTTACTTGTAACGTATTGTTTAGGGATGGCAATCCGGCCGATCCAATCTGCTCTGATCCGTCTTCGCACCCTTCAATAATCATTGATTGGTTAGATAAACGTTTATGGATGACAATTCCGGCTGATCCGATCTGATCTGATCCGTCCCACATCATTCAATGATCCGTCCCACATCGTTCAATAATCATTGATTGTTTTGATAAACGATCGAGATTTTGTAATATCCGATCACTCTAAATCCAATCTGGATACGAACCACTTTTTTGGGGGTAAAGAAATAAAGAAAATACTTGACAAAGTTTTTTGTTTCTAATAAGGGAAAGTATATTGACTCAACAATCCGCACAATCATATCTGAGGGGGTGTTCCACTAATTGGTTTTTTAGTTTTTTGGTTTTTTTTGATCTTTAGTTTTTCAAAAAAACCAACTAGTTCCACTAACAAGTTTTTGGTTTTTTGGTTTTTTTAGTTGTGTTATGAAATTACAAATCTACCCTTCTACCCAAACAACTATTGCTCTATTTTTTTTTAAGGGAGGGCAGATTCGTAATTTTACATGATTAAAGTACATGTACTTGATTGTGCAATGATTTGTTTTTTTTAGGTTAGTGGAATGAAGTGGTTTTTTTGTTGGTTTTTTGTGGGGATTTTTTTAGTGGAATGAAGTAGTTTTTTATTTAAAACAAAACTAGTTTTTTGTTAGTAGAACATGGCCTTAGTGTACTTCTTCTTGTAATGATGTTTCATCGACACGATATTTTATACTCAATCTACACTTCAAACATTAAAAAATACGAAAAAATTTTTTAATTCAGTTTGCATTTACTTTAGAATGTTAATGTATTTGAATGTTTAGTTATAAATTTATTCATCATTTTTCTATGGCCTATAATTGTTCTTGGAATTTTTCACCACTAAATTTTCAAAACCTTGTCCACTCTCCTAGATTTTTTTTATTTTTTTTTAATCTCAACATGAGTACTGTAAAATGTTCCATAAAATGGTTGGTATATTTTCCTACACGTATTGAGGAGTATAGTTTCAATTTCCTCTCAATCCTTCGAACCTTATACACAACAATATGTGGATAATTCATTGGCAAGTGGTAAGGTTAGAATAACAAGAGGTGAAAATTAGTAAATAAATGGAAACAAAAAATTGTAGTACCTAGTTAAAATAAAGGGAGCTTCTTAAGTAATTAAAGGTATAAAATGATAAAAATTTTAAAAATCGCAGAGTGGGCTATATTAAAAAGATGGTTGATTGGAATGGTGAACCCAGTCTTTCTCTCTGAACATGTGGCATTGCAATTCTTTTAATATTTCTAATTATTGATCACCCTAATAATGTGGATAAGGGTAGTTTAGTGTGAATAAAAGATGATGGTGGGATGTTGTTTAGCGGTGGAGGTGTAGAGCCAAAAAGAAGATTCGTGTGGGGACGGTGGCCGGGATTATTACTAGCTTTGGCGCTTTTGAAGTCAAATTGGTTGGTGAGGGCATCTCCCGTCACGGAGTTCAAAATGTGGTGTTGTGTTATATCACATAAAAGTATAAAAAATGAGTCTTATTTTACTTTGTGTTGTTATGATAAAATAGATTCGTACAAGTATTAAAATCATGTTGTTAAAGTGTTGTTAGATAGTGTATGTAGGGGCGTTTTGGCTAAAAAAGCTAACTTAACTTTTTGTTTTGTCTTTATTTGATTTTTTTTTTACGTTTGTTAGTTTTACATCGATTTTTTTAGTATTATTAGTTCTATTTTTTTCCTTTCTCCTCATCTTTTCCCAGTCTTTCTCTCTCCTCGTCATGCGTGAACCCACCTTTTCCCTCTCTCTCTCCGCCTTTTTCCTCCCTCTCTCCTCCATTTCTCTCATGGGTATGACACTAGGAAAATATTGCAGTACAAACACACAGGGATGGAGCTAGTAAGGACGGTCACCCCTGTAAAAAAAAAAAAAAAAAAAAGACCTCTAGTACTATATAATAAAAAAAATCCTTACATAGACTCACCCCAAATTTCTCATGAATTATATAGACTCGCCCCCACTGGCGGCTCCACCCTATGGGGTGGATGGTCACATGACCACCCTAAAAAAAAATTGTACTAATAATACATGTAAAAATTTGTACAAATTTTAGGTTAGTTCATGCTTTGAACACCCAGCCGAAATATGAATGAACACCCACCAACAAATCAGTCTACTTTAAACAACCTAAATTACGTCCCGTTATAGCCCAATCATAGGTGGCACAACATATAAGAAAATGTGGTCAATTAAACACGCTTTTTTATTTTGTTGTTATATTGCATCTAGTAATTTTATCTAATATTTTGTTTGAACACTTAGTCCTATACTATAAACAACACACACTGCAATTCAAGTGATTTACAAATTGAATACTTAATATATCATCTCAAAAAAAGATAGACATCTTAATGACAAAAAAATGGAGAGGAAAAAATATCTATTGGTATCGTTATGGTGTAGTTTTTCTTATAGCAGACAATCCGAAAATAAAAACATATGTTTATAAAGATCCGTGCAAATGTATTGGCTACATAATATCCTTAAAAAAAATAAGCATATTTATGCTCCTGTTTGATTTTGCTTTGGTAAAAATAAAAAAAAAAAAACTGAAAACAACTACAACGTTTTACGTGTTTTTGTATTTTTGAGGTCGCATTATAGACACTAGTATATGAAATTTTGTGAAGATACGACTGATTGGATAAGCTAGTAGAGTTAAAGGTAATTTATGAACACCCTGTTAAAAATTCCTGGAGCCGCCACTGCTCGCCCCTGCAAAAATTTTTAGAAAAAAAAAGTTCAAATATACGTATATGTAGTGAAATTCCTATTTTCATCCCTGCAAACACAATTATGCATGGCAATAGTGCTGCAATAACTCTTTGGCACATATATTCATGTACTAACTCTATTATTGGCACACAAAAAATGAAAAAAAAGTGAGCTAACTGTTTACACTAGCAGTGTTATTGGAGATGCCTTGACAAGATGCTCTTGATACTTAGGCCTGACTTTTTTCGAATAATTTTTTTTGGGTAATTTTTACTCCACCCATCTCAAAACCTTAGGGCTTGTTTGGCAACTTACTTTTTACGTTTTCATTTTCGCATTTTTTAATTTTGGTTGTTTGGCTGAAAAACAGAGAACTCATTTTATCAAAATGTGTTTTGATTTTTGCGATTTGGAGAGCACAAGTAAAAAGTAGGGTGGAAGGAATTTTTTTACTTCTCATTTTTCACTTTTCCTATTTTCGTTAACAAAAAAGCCTACGGAATGTATTATGCTCATCTCTCTCAAACATTGCTCTTGTTGCAAAATGCATTATGCACATTTCTTCCAAACACTCTATTATATTTAAAATACCTTCTAACCAAAAGCCAAAAGTCAAAGAATTAAAAATGAAACGCTGAAAATAAACCTTCCAAACACCCTCTTACTTCACTATAAAACACCCTCTTACTTTTTACGTTTTCACTTTCGCATTTTTGAATTTTGGCTGTTTGGCTAAAAAACAGAGAACTCGTTTTTATCAAAATGTGTTCTGATTTTTGTGATTTGGAGAGCAGAAGTGAAAAGTTGGGTGGAAGGAGTTTTTTACTTCTCATTTTTCACTTTTCCCATTTTCGTTAACAAAAAGGCTACGGAATGTATTATGCTCATATCTCTCAAACATTGCTCTTGTTGCAAAATGCATTATGCACATTTCTTCCAAACACTCTACTATATTCAAAATACCTTCTAACCAAAAGCCAAAAAGTCAAAGAATTGAAAATAAAAAGCTGAAAATAAGCCTTCCAAATATCCTCTTACTTCACTATAAAAAGACATGCAATTTTCAGATAGAAAATAATTGTTACGTAGTTTTTATTTTTGGCAATAATGTAAAAGGTTGTTTGAACGAGTAAAGTGAATTCTGATACAAACAGGTAAGGAGTGTGTAACAACAATTTAATTCATCAGATATTTTGGTCGGAAATGGGCAAAATTATTTGCAAGAATTAGATGCATACTCCACTTTTTATTTGGCGTTTCTCGCGCTTTTTTATTCAAAGAATTGTGCAGAAAATTCTGAGGATTCATCCGAAAAATGTGAATTAAACCCGCAAAAAATTGTACACGGAATTGTTTTGGTAATTCATGATGGAATTGAAAGACAAAATCTCGAATGGGGAAGACAAAATGGTGAGCTGCTTTAAAAGCAAATAACAATAGATAGGAGCTGCTTTAACAATCTAATAAAACTTATTAATTGATTAAAAAAATTAATAATGGAGCTGCTTTAGACGACACTTTTGACTACGGGAATTTAATAGTAATTGATTAAAAATAAATTACTATTAATTTCAGTTAATGGAGGGACCCAACAGTGGTTTTTTCGTTGTCTTTATTCAATTTTTTTTTTGCATTTGTTAGTTTTGCGTTAAGTTTTTGTGATTTATAGATTCATCTCGACGAGACGAATCCAAAGAGTATAAAATTATGGTCAAAAGTAATTTTTTTAAATAAAGCCGAAAATAAACCAAAATAAACCAGTTTATTGGTTTAATTTTAGCTTTATTCAAAAAAAAAAATTAGTTTCGACCATAATTTTTTACTCATTGACGAGACGAATCCATAAACCAAGAAAACTTGACGCAAAACTAACAAATGCAACAAAATTAAGACAAAACGAACAAAATTTAAAAATTTTTTTTTTCTTTTTTGCCAAAGCACCCCTCACTATTTGATGAGTTCATGCATGTTTCATTGAATTTGGTGCTCTCTTTGGGTGTGTGGGTTGGGAATTTTTTTTTTTGTAATTGTCCATCTAAAAATTTTAAAAATAGTATTTGATGAGTGGGTTTGAGATGTAAGGGATAAGCTCTTCTCCATACCCTATATATCTCTTCGATCATACATCTCAACACTCTTATTTTAAGTAGTCACTTCGGATGCACAGGCATAATCCGAACCGTTTCTCTCATATAACACGCAAATAACAGGTTTACAAAAAAAAACCAGTTCAAATGAATATCTAAAAGACATGAACAAGTTGCATTTTGTAATAATGTAAAAGAAATGGCAGACATGTTACAAGTTTGGGTTTTGTTAATATGCCTCTGTGCACATGGTAATGTTCATCAAATGAGACTAATTAAATTTACTTTTGTAAAATTTAAAAAAAAAAAAAAAAGTAGTAAGAGTAGTTGACATATTTAGATTTTCCATGGAAAAACTAGTAGGGGCGTACATGATCCGGATTGGACCAGTTTTGTAGAAATCTTGGAACAAAACCATATCTTACGGTTCCGAAGAATTGAAAACTAGAACTAGAATCAGACCATTACACATATGGAACCAAACTAGAACCAGACCATTTGATCAGTCCTGTTTGGTTCGGTTTACGGCTTTAAACCATTTATCATCTACAAATTCCCAAAAAAAAAAAGGAATAAAAATACCACTAATTTATTAAAATTGCTCACAATTTGATGAATTTGTTGGGGGGAGAGAGAGAGAGAGAGAGAAAACCATTAATTTGGGAGAGAGTTTGAGATGTGAGAATGAAATAACTTTGAAACCCTTAAAAAGAGTTCTAATACAACTATTATTGTAGGTTTTCAAGATTTATGGGAAACAAGAAAATAGTTTTAGGGAGTGGAAGGGTTTGGACATTTGTGGGAGTAGAAGAGTTCGGTGGGTAGTTGAAAAGCTTTATTGATGGCTCATGGTCAATGGAAGGGTAAAAATAAATAAATATGTGTGTATGACAGACATGTATTAACGGTCCAGTTTGGTTCGAACCACGGTTTGTAATTATAAAACCAAGGACTGAACCATAATATATAGTTCTCATTTTTTTGAAACCAAAACCAATCCATTAAACCATGGAACCAATCCAAATAGATCGGTTTGGTTTGGTCGATCCGGTTTCGTGGTTTTTTCGGTTTCCTTATACACCCCTAGGAAAAAGTAGTAGAGTTTATGGCTAGTGTTTTGAACTTAGAGTTAATGTACTTCTTATCATATGCCCAGGGGCAGTACCAAGGGTGTGCAAGGGGGGAACCTCGGCCCTGCACAACTCTAAGTATTCTCACGTATTATACTAATTTTTCAAGTTGATTAAAAATTTCTATGGGATTGGCCCCTGCAAGTCCCTTGAGTGAAAAATATTCTTAAAATTTCTATTGGTGTGGAGAAAAAACTCCTAAAATTTCAAGTTGTCAATCATTTTTTAGGTTACTTTTATAAAATTTAACGGTGGTTACGCATATGCACACAATATCGTCTATTATTCGGAGTTCGCAAGTAGCGATAAATGCTTACACAATATATGTTTTTATGAATATGAAAATACAAGTGTTTCGGTCGTTGCTTGACTCCAATCCTGCGCCCGCCACTGCATTTGTATGCCTGTAGGCACGTGTTAACAAAACCCTATTAACAAAAGTCAAAAAAAAAAAGAAAATTAGAATGGTGAACCATCTTCCCCCTTTACATGTCGACATCCTATTCTTTTAATATTGATCACCCTAATAATGTGGAAAAGGGTAGTTTAGTCAATGAGAAGATAGGATGTGGTTTAGCGGTGGAGGTGAAAGCCCCACAGAAAGGGATTCGTGTGGGGAAGGTGGCCAGGTCTCTAGGTCAAGATTAGCTTTTGGCGCTTTTGAATTGAAGGTAGTAAATGGTTGGTGGCCGAATGCTCTACCCCTCTTGCCGGGAAAAACTTGCATGCCGAACAAATTTTGGACAGCTGATCAGATTTTAAGGAAGTATTTTTGTCAATTTTGAAGGCAAATTTACCCCCACAAATTTAGGCCGGCTAAAACATATTTTGACTGCAACGACGGGTATCACGTGGCGGTACCTTATCCGCATGCAAGTTTCTCTCCCTTTCCCTGACCTTTTTTTTAGAGATTTTTATCGCAATTTTTTTGGTTGTTCTGTCTTAATTTTTTTTTAGGTTTGAATGAGATTTTACATCAAATCATTCGTCTCGATCAAGAAAATCGGAAAATTTTTACAGAACAAAGCTGACAAAATTCATATAAGACAACAAAAAAGACTAAAAAAATTAGTGTTCCCCCAAAAGTCAGTCTTTTTTTAACATATGAATTTTTTTCAACTCTGATCTATATTTTTATACTTCTTCAAAATTTCCCATCAAGGCAAATGACAAGATGTAAAAATTTGACTTAAATTCAGGAGCGGTTGTAGGATTTTTGTTCAGCGGCAACAAAAAAAAACTGTGAAGATTTGAAAAAGAATGTGTACAAATTTTTTGTACATATAACATTATATAATATAAATATATTTATTTTTGTTGAAAACTTATCGAGGCTAGTTTAATTGTTTTATTGAGCTATATGATTAATTTTTTGCAAATGTAAGTGAATATTCATTTACTCTGTACTTTTGCGACTAACCTAGTGCAGACCATATTAAAGATAAATTAAATTAAATGTAAAAAATATAAATAAACATTTAGTACATTCATTGAACCTATGGGTTCGCTTGAACCCTCTTGAAAGGCAATAGAGTCACCCTTGCTCGAATCTAGTAATAAAAATTAAGAAAAAAAATTGAAAAAACCGCTCCAAAGAGTCCACAAAAAGTTAGCAGAAGGTGCAGCTATAGACTTGGAAATAGCCGGCTCTGGGGATGGTGTTGTTCACAAGGTGCACTGCACTGTGTAATGCACTATTTAGCCATCTATTTCGACAATGTATGGCTCGCGGAAACAGCCATGGCCAAAAAAGCATTTTTGATTTCCCATTTGCTTCTCCCACGCATATTTTACTACTACCTGTTTTGTTTTCTTACCAGTATTTTTAGGCTCCAGCCTCCAATAATTCTGGTCCGTACATTTCTGAAGCAGGAGGGGCTGAATCTCTCCAAAAATATAAAAAATAAAAAAGGGTAGGAGGTGCTGACGCAACATTATGTGGCGACCATGTTTCGTTGTAAACTTCACACAATTTTGTGAGGCTCAGGTTTTTTTATCGGATGTGAGGCTCAGTTTGGATGTCCGAAATTTTCAGCTGGAGGAATAAGAATGTGAGATTAATATTTGTTAACTTTTATGTGGCTGAGTTTCTTGATTGATTTTATCTTTATCAAGATTTGATAAAATCAAAGGGGTGATTTTATCAATATTTGATAAATCAAACAAGAAACTCAGCTTCTAGATTGGAATAGAAATATAATTTTCAATGACATGTTCAATCAGAAATCACATGTAAGATTAAATTTTATATTTAGTATTTGTAGCTCACATGTTTTATATATGACATTTATGAATTATGAGTTTGCAAGTGGTAGCTAACTCATGCAGTAGAACTCTTAAATGTCTTACACTACATTCCGGGATCGAGTCTCATTCCTCCCATATCCCATGTAATAGATTAGGAAATGACGAATGGAAAAAAAAAATATGGGTTTAATGGGATTCTCCATTTCTTTATGCCTAAAATTTTATTCTATTGGTCAAATAGAGAAATTGTTTCCTAAATAGACTCTACTTTGATGGGAAGTGAGTATAATGTCAATTAAAGAAATTAACAGGTCCTCTCTCTGCCTATAACAGAGCTGTTAGGGTTCCATTAATTTTATGCAATATATTGAACGGCAAGAAAGAAAGGCAAGGGAGAGAAACCCGTATTGTAATACTAGATCGCTCAAGTTCCGCACGAATGGATCCTATTACGCCTCTTGATTATTTAATTTCTACTTTATGATTATATATTATGATTATCATGATAGTTCTAGACACTAGCATAACGTAATTTGTCAAATGTCTAACAACCTAAAAAATAATTTACATCACATTCACAAATGAAAGTTGAAATATAATTCTTCCGATCCCTTACCCCGTGATAATCTTTAGATTTCTGACTTGATCCATAAAATAAGAAAATGACATTACTTTCAGGTAGGAGTATATTACTGTTATCATATTTCAAGTTTAGGTCGAGATTTCGATCATTCAAGCATATATACTCGTTAGGGACGTTAAATATCTCCTAATAAACTCAGATTTCTCCAATCGTGTTCAACTTTACTTTATTAAACCACATTTAACACAGACATGTTCACATCCAATGGCAGCTCTACATTTTTACAAGGGTGCATAATTGAATTGCCAAAAAAAAAAAAAATTACATTACATGTACTAATATTTTTAGTTTTACTTTATTTTAACCCTTCCAGAACACCCAACTAAAAAATACATGAACACCGTCATAAATTTTGAACACCCAATGCAAAAAAGTTGAATACATAGCCCAAAAAATCAACCCACAAATCAATCAAATATATATAAAAAAAAATACTCAATTAAAGCCAACAGGCAGATCCATAGCTTCCCTGTTTCCGTAGATGTTCAATTGAACACCGTAAATTCTTCTGTATATTTTATATTACACGTGGTAGTTTTATCTTGGGTTTTGTTTGAACACTTAACTTGATACTATGAACACCTATCAATTCCGGTAATCTACAATTAAACACCAAGCACATGCTCGAAACAAAGTACACACTCGTTCTCTTTGAATAACAATCAACTCAATATCTCAAAAAATAAAAGGATATGTACAACAAGATCTACGTGAACTAACTCGTTACACAATTTTCTACGATAAATACTAGTGTACTTATATGCAAGTTCAATTTTTCTTGGCCCAAAATATAGAATTGGCTGAAAATATACAATTGTGACATTAAATGTATTTTCATAGTATCCACATTATCCAAAGTTGTGTTTATATCACTAGCTCATAGAGCTATTAGTATTAAGGTAATTCTTAAACACTCTGTTAAAAATTCTTGAACCCGCCACTATTCACATCTATGTGTAGGGGATCCAGTGCGTGTGCGTTCCCTATACAGATGGCTAAGTTTCCCAAACAAAGTCACTTGATTTTTTGGATTTTGTTTATTATTTAGAAAAATCGCGTTCGTTAGTTTTGAGTCAAACTTAAGTGGATTATTGATTTGTCTCAACAAAAGAAATCAATTCAAAATTTAGGGTTTTTTACCAAAAAAAAAAAAGGGTTTCGCTCATAATTTTGAAATTTTCAATTCATCTCGTTGAACGAACCAATAATTCACAAAAGTTAGATTTAGAACTAATCAAAGTGACTTCTTTTCAATAAAGACGAAACCCAAAAGTCAAAGTGACATATTTTTTAGTACTCCCTCCGTCCCAATTTGTTGCGTCTGTTTTTTTTTTTGGAACTTTTCAAAAAATTGTCTATATTTCATAATCTATAATATTTTTTACGATTTCGAAATCTTTGTATTAAAAAATTAATTGAGATCTATCAAACAAGATCCATATTGACTATAAAAAACATTATAGATTGAAAGATATAGACGATTTTTTGAGACGTTCAAAAAAGGAAATAGACACAATAAATTGGGACGGAGGGAGTAATAAACTTCTCGGAGTTTGTGTAAATTGTGAGTGGTATTTTATATGTTTTGCTCCATAGGGAGGCAGTACTTGGCTCTTGTCTTGTCCTGGTTCTTTGACTTTCTCCTGCATTCACGGGTTCCCTTGCTATTGCAGAGAAGACAACTGTCCATACACGTCTCAATTCATGAATTTGGATTCAAGCTTTCCCGTGAAACGTACACCGAAAGCAATGGAATGTCTGACATGAGGGCAATTTTATTCCAAAGAGATGTGATTACGTATCTTTTTCTCAGCTGATGTCCGGATAAAAGAGTAGAGTTGTGTGTGAGATAGCTAAACAATCATGCAAAATTCATGTCAGAGATGTGAGACTCTCTTTTTTGTTGTTTCGAAACCGGACTATAGACTTTTGCTTTGGATACGGATTGTCTTAGATTAGACCGTAGACTTTTGGTTCGGTCTTCGGATTCATACCAATCCGCACTAAACCAAACCGTTGACACCCCTAGATGTGAGACTCAGTTTGGATGTCCGAAATTTTCAGGAGGAATAAGAATGTGAGATTAATATTAAAAGGAAATAAAGCAATATTGTTGCAATTAAAGACAAATATAGCAACATAGTTGCACCAGTTTGGTTTTAATTGATCACAATCTCAAATTTAAACCATTGAATTCAACTTATCTCACACGTTGCAAATAAGTCGCCTAGGATGATATAGCAGTAGGGGTGATCATGAATCGGATTTGTCTAGTTTATAATAAATCAATAACCAAACCACTACGTTAATGGAAAACAAAGCCAAGTAGCCAACACATAAAATTCATAGAACGAAACCATTACAAACCATAAAAATAAGATTTCAATTTCAAATTTAAACCACAGTTCACTTGAAATTGAGAATATCATTTTCATAAACTATTTAAAGTACTCTTTCGAAAAAATATTTAAAGTACTCTTCTAAAACTTATACTCCAACAAGTTATATTAAAATCAACAAAACTCACCAACATCAACCGATTAAAGATGAGTATATTAACAATAACTAGTAAAGGAATTAGGACATGGAATAGAGTACTAAATTAGAAAATTATTTACCGAGCAAAAAGATTAGAAAATAAATTGACAAAGCTTAAATCGTGTATGTTTAGGGTATTGAAATTTAGGAATAAGTTATCATAAATACAAGTTTAATATTGGAAATGGAAGAATGAGGTGGTGGAACGGAGCATTAGATTACGAAATTTATTGACAATGGAAAAAAATTATTCAGTATGTCTAAATAAATTATACACACACACACATACATGAAACTTCTAATAAAGACCCTTATATGCTGATCAACGTGTGGACCTCATGCTATATATAGTGTTTTTAACAAAAATTGATCGGATGAAGTCCTTCCGGGGTTTTTTTTTTTTTTTTGGCGAATCCTCGCGTTGGACCTTAAAAACACATTTTAACCTATCTAACGGTTCGGATCATCGAAATTCAGTTCGGAAAGTGGAAAAATGGCTAGGTCTGATATATATATACAATTGACTTCCAATCAGGGCTCCCGGATTTTTAAAAAATCCACACCTCATAGATCTCGATCGAATTTCGACGATCCGAACCGTCCAATGTGTTTAAAAAGGTGTTTTTAAAGGTCCCCGCGAGAAATCATCAAAAAATAAAATACCGGAAAGGGCTTAATCCAAACAATTTTTCATAAAAACTGTATATATTCGTTTTTATGTAAAACTGCTAGGATCAAGCCCTCTCCGGTATTTTTTTTGCTGATTTCTTGCGGGGACCCTTAAAAACACTCTTTAAACACATTGGACGGTTCGGATCTTCGAAATTCGATCTGGAAAGTGGAGGTCTGGATTTTTTAAAAATCTGGGAGCCTTGACTGGAAGTAGACTATATATATATATATATATATATATATATATATATATATATATATATATATATAGGAATTAGCTAGTTCGGGATCCCTAAGTCCGAGACTCACAGTTCCGGATCAAATTTTCATGATCCAAACCATCCAATATGTTTAAAATGTGTTTTCAAGGGTCCCCGCGAGAAATCATTCAAAAAAATATCGGGAAGGGCATGATCTAAGAAGTTTTTCTAAAACTGTATATGTACAATTTTTGTGAAAAACTGCTTAGATCAAGCCATTCCTGGTATTTTTGGGTGTTTTGAAGTTTTTAAAAATTATTTTTGCAAAATCCGAACCGTCCAATGTGTTTAAAACATGTTTTAAAGGCCCCTGCGAGAAATCATCAAAAAAAAAAAAATACCGGGAAGACCTTGATCCGAGTAGTGTATATGTACAGTTTTTGTGAAAAACTGTTCGGATCAAGCCATTCCCGGTATTTTTTTTTATGATTTCTCGCTGGAGCCCTTAAAAACACGTTTTAAACACATTGGACGGTTCAAATCATTAAAAAAATATCAAGAACGTGGAGGTCTGGAGTCCTAGAGTCCAGACTAGAAGCTTGCATATATATATATATATATATATATATACAATAAACTTCACATCCAAACTACCTTAACTTATTAAGTTACGGACCTAGGGGTATTTTCGACTTTCCGGACCAAATTTCAACGATCCGAACCGTTAGATGTGTTTAAAACGTGATTTTAAGGTCCAACGCGAAGATTTGGCAAAAAAAAATACCCGGAAGGGCTTGATCGGGGCAGTTTTTACAAAAACGCTATATATAGTGTTTTTGTGAAAAACTGCCCCGATCAAGCCCTTCCGGGTATTTTTTTTTGCCAAATCTTCGCGTTGGACCTTAAAATCACGTTTTAAACACATCTAACGGTTCGGATCGTCGAAATTTGGTCCGGAAAAGTGAAGTCCGGACGGTAGTCCGTAACTTAAGGTTTGGACCGGAAGTTTACTCTATATATATATATATATATATAATAAGGAAGCTCAGTTTTTCAACTTCCTATATTTTGAGTCGTTGGATCTGAATCAAGGGCCCAGATTGAAAGGGAAGGACTCATATTGGAAGGGAAAGTACTTAAAAGGCTGAGATCTATCCTCTTGGAAAACACCCACAAATCCACCGTCTATTTTCATCCCCTCCAACTGCACACACACACGTTGTCCACAACTACTACTCACGTTAAGAAACTGCCCACTGCTACCTCTTTCCCTCTCTCCTGCGATGCCCACTGCTACCTCCTTCCCTCTCTCCTGCGACATCTCTCTAGCTCTCATGCAAACAAGCCCTACTGGTAAGTTTCTTTAAGCTCCGTTGCTCTCCTTTCCTCTCCTATCCAACCTTCAATAATTTCTAGCATTAGACTGTTTGTTTACATGAAATTGGAGAGAGTTTGCTCTAAAATTCTTCATGACTATTGCTTTCTTCTATTTTGGTCTACTTTTGTGCATTTTGTAATACCCACCACGTGTTTGAGAAATTGTCGATACGAAGAATTTGTATTAAGTAATTCAGTTAGAACCTCATGTTACCTTAGTTATTCAAGGATTAATCAGAATGGAACTAAAAATAAAAGTGCTACTTTGCATATCACAACAACACTGCAGGCGAAGACTTAGAAGACATTGCATAACTCCGCAGAGACCAAGTTCCCTTAAAGGTTGATCGAACTTAAGGTCAAGCCCTTTGAATTGGGTTTGTACCCAGAGATCATTAATCCTGTTAACGAAATTCTGGAAATTCAAGTTGATTTTATTTCTCCGGTCCCTTTCCCGTTGTTCCTCTACAATCTCATAGGCGGATCTCTTTTGACCCCAAAGTGTCTGGACCACATCCATCACCTGAACATAGAACTGCACGTCCTTAGTTTTCTTGGTTCCAACCATTATATGGTTGTGCAAATGGAAGTGAACAACAATGATCATTTCCTTCTCTGCTGGCTAGAAGAAAGCATGCTTAATGTTCCCATACATGATGACAACACACTCGCCTGGCCTTGAAGTTGAATACGGAAACCCGTTCAAGTGGGCTTCTAAAATACCACTCAGCTTTCTTTCGCCACCACCGAAAGTGGGCCTGATCCAAAGGTCAATCAACTTTATGGCCATGAAAACTCGGACTGGAGGTGTCTTCTATTTGCATCAACTTAATCAAATGAGGGTATCAGTGAACCTGGTGGCTGCAATTAGTAGCATTGTTAATTTTACGTCAATTGCACTTTAATTGGACATTTCTCTTTCTAGCATTTGTTTGTTTACATGAAATTGGACAGTGTTTGCTCTTAAATTTATATTAGATTATTGTTTTTAGTTGGATGCGCAGTGACACATTGGGTACCTGTTAAGGACACTTTAGGAGAGTACAATTCAATTTGAAAAAGTGGAACCTGATTCAAAAGTTCCATGGATGCTTAGTTTACCAAATTAATATTGTGACCGTGAGTTTGTGTTCTCATAACGTCACTACAATTCTTCCTTTTTTTTTTTTTTGCTATCTTAATTTGCTAAAGACCATGTTTTTGACTTCTATGTTAGTAGGCTCTGGGAATTGACTTTTTTAAGGGCGACTTTCAATGTCTTCTATTCTTTTTTTCTTTTCATGAACATGACATGCTTTCCTATGTTTGTTAACTTTTGTACATATTTCTTTGTACATAACATTTCTTATTTTGTTGGTGTTTTGGATGGGTAATGAATTCTGTTAACTCTGAATTTATGACGTTTTATGAGTTTGTTTTTTATGCTTCCATGTTTTCTACAGTAGAGATAGTCTCTACTGCTACTGCAATAGTCTCTATGTTAGTTGTTGTTGCCACTGTTTTTACTTCAACCAAAGTGGCTAAATTTTGAAAATTCTAAGTTTGCATTGTGTTTTTAGTTGACTGGAATCAGCGATTTGATGGGCGTGCCATTGCTTCTGCGTCCTCATTAAAAAAAAGTTAAGGCGCTTTGTCCATTATTCTAGGATTACGTCTCAGGTATAAAGCTTCCAGGTATTATTTTACTAAGCATTTCGTCCCCTTTTGTACTTAATATTAGTTGTCGTATCATCGATTTACCGAGCCATCGCATGATTTCTGTAACAATTACTGATCGATGTGTACTCAATCCGAACAAAAGGCAATATTTTGATATCACAAATATTTGTGATAAGGTAGTTTATTCTCAATTCTGACCAAGGCATGGGGATTATAAATTCTGATTAAATCTTTGCAAACATATACTGGGATCTCTCTTGGATAAATGTGGTTATGGTTTATTGTATGAGATTGCTTGGTTATGGTTTTGCTTATAAAAAATTGGAATATGGTTGAAGATTCTTTACCATTGATGTTAGGTCTAAATTAATGGCTATCATGGATTTTCAGGGTTGTCAACAAAGGCTGAGATTGAGCATGCTCTGTATAAACGGTCAAGAGGTACCCTTCAGGCTTCAGAATGTCCCACCTAAAGGCCGCTGGCAAAACTAATTGCTTAACTTACAAGGTAATGCACCCCAAGGGCAGAGAGCATGGGAAGGCCCAATGTTTCCAAGCTCTCTCTCTCTCTCTCTCTCTCTCTCTCCACCCCAAGGGCAGAGTAATGCACTGTCAAGTAGCTTGCAAGGTCTATGTTGGTGGTTACTTGAGCAACTGTTGCTATCTGCTGAGGATTTATATTTTGTTGTTACTATCGTGCTTGGTTCTGGGTTGGTGACTTCTATTGCTACTGTTGATGTTGATGACTTCTATTGGTGATTTCTTTTATTTATGTGGTTTGCTGCTACTGCTGACAGAAGGGAAAACTTTCTGTTTTGGTGGATGCTACTGCTTACCTTATGCTACCATTGGTGTCTTCTGAAGCCCTAGCATAGACACAATGTATGTTATTGCTTTTGCTTTTTATGTTTGAAATGCGACTTGCTCATTTTTTAACTATGGCTTATTTGTTTGCCCAAGGTATTATTGTCTCAGAACTTCATTTTTGCGGTTCTCTGCACCTCATGAGAGCACTATGATTATACGGTACTTTTTTCTTCTCTCCAAATTGATGGTTTCATTCATACTAATGTGGTTTATATGGATTCCTTTCGTATATGTATTGAAAATAATAGACGTGGAATAATAAAAATATTGAAAATAATAGACGTGGAATAATAAGAATATAAGATCATTCTTTAGTTGCTATAACGTAGAAGTCGTGGAATAATAGCTAGGACTGAACTTTCAAAATTGAAAATCTGTTCACATTATCCTTGAGAAAATGACTGGAAATAACAGTTTGGGTGCTGAAGTTGGTGTTTAAATATTGGAATTGACGTTGAAAACATTAAATGCTATTAGACTATATATCTTAATGTTGAAACAGCTCCAACTCCACCACCACTTATGTTTGCGTGGGTTTAATTTTCCTTTTCATCAGAAATCCACCACTGAGATACAATTTTCATTTGTAGCATTTGACGACCGAGAATTAGTGACTTTACTGTTTTGATGATTTGTCAGCTTAGTTATTTTTATTTTTGTCAAGGCACTCTTAGTTACTATGACTTCTCATGCAACCTGACTCTTTTTTTCCCCAATATCATCGGATTCACCTTCATTTTTTTTTTATTCTAATGACTTTCCATGTAAATTTACTCAACTTTTGTAGGAAGTTAATGAATTGAATATGACAAATTAGTTACATTTTTTTGAAGAAGGAGACCAAATTTTAGGTGTGTTTTCTTGGTGAATATTCATCGATTTGGGTGTTTTTTTAAGTGACCTTCAGGAATTCGTGAAGTGGTTGATATATTGCTTTTTTGGTAAATGGTTCACTGTTTCTGCTCTTACTTTGTTTGGTCATCTATTTGGAGAGAAGTACAATTTGCTTGAATGACTTATAAGTCGAAAGTAACCAAATTACTCTACCACTGAACTCGACCTTCTGCTGAAATTGAGTGAATTACTGATGTAGCATTGATTAGTTGAAATTCTATTCTAACAGCTCACTAGGTTCTAAGGTTTCAAGTTCCGCAGATTGAATTACTAGATGCATCTAAAGATGCCAAAGGAGGTCCTATCTATTGTGATTAATGGATTCTGATGTATGCTCTATTTGGAAGCAGTTGTAGCTACACTTCATGAATTGGTTTCTTGACTAATAAAAGTTTAGTAGTTTTTTATTCCAACCAATCTTTCGGTAATTTTGGTCTACTCATGAAGTCATGATGTATTGATTGTTTGGATTCAAATACTTTGCCGTGCCTAAAGGCACGGTCACATGCTATTTGTATAATAACGAAGTCTCACAAACGGAAATATAAGGGTCAATTTGCATTGATTTAGTGTCAATCATACAAACTCTTAGCTGCTGGGCTATGTCTGTTGTATTTTAGGCTATTACCTCATTTACCTGTGCTCATTGTTTGTTATTTCCTCCAAGGTTAATGCAGCTCTAATGTTTTAAAGGTGGACACAAAATTGCGTCTTTTTGACATCTAATTGTTATTTCCTCCAAGGTTAATGTAGCTCTAATGTTTTTAAGGTGCACGCTAATTGTTCGAGCCATGCCTTCAGGCACGGGCATCTGCTAGTATATATATATAGGATCCCCTTCACATCCGGACTTTTAATTTCCGCACCTCATGATCCAAAATTTTTTTTGACGATCCGATCCATCCAATGTGTTCAGAAGGTGTTTTCAAGGGTCCACGCGAAAAATCTTCAAAAAAAAAAATACCGGGAAGGGCTTGATCCAAGCAGTTTTCGCAAAAAATGTATATTGTTTTCGCAAAAAATGTAAATATACATTTTTTGCGAAAACTGCTTGGATCAAGCTCTTCCCGATATTTTTTTTTTGAAGATTTTTCGCGTGGACCCTTGAAAACACCTTCTGAACACATTGGACGAATCGGATTTTCCAAAAAAATTTTGCAACACAAAAAAACCCCATTTTTTCCTTAAATCCGGGAGTGTGGATAAGAAAATTTCCCTATATATATATATATATATATATATATATATATATATATATATATATATATATATATATATATATATATATATATAGAGAGAGAGAGAGAGAGAGAGAGAGAGAGAGAGAGAGAGAGAGAGAGTCCGGATGTAGTCCGAGATCCCTTGGTCCGGGACTCATAGTTCCGGATCAAATTTTCATGATTCGAACCGTCCAATGTGTTTAAAACGTGTTTTCAAGGGTTCCTGCGTGAAATAATCTAAAAAAAAATACCGAGAAGGGCTTGATCTAAACAGTTTTTCATAAAACTGTATATGTGTAGTCTTTGTGAAAAATTGCTCGGATCAAGCCCTTTCTGGTATTTTTTTTGAGCGATTTCTCGCTGGAACCTTTGAAAACACTTTTTAAACACATTGGACGGTTTGGATCATACAAAAACATGTTTTAAAACCTTTAAAACATCAAAAAATGATAAAAGTGAAAAATGACAAGTCAAAAAACTCTTCTCCCCCAACTTTTTCTTTTTGCTCTCCTTCATCAAAAACCAAAAACTTAGTTTGCTGGAATTCATATTGGAAGGGGGTGAATCAAACAACAAAAGTGGGACAATGGGAAAATGAATATGTGATAAGTTAGCTGTCAAACTTTCTTAAGAAAAAGAAAGTTTTGGGTTCAACTCTTTTTAACTTTTTATGGCCACTTACACAAGATCCCATGGTTCTCGTGAGATTAGCAAGGCTCTGAAGCAAAACTCGTGAGCTACGAGCTCGAGGGGCTGACTTTGATGATCGGCCCAAACTTTCAATAGTTTTTGGAGCTGGAGTTTAAGCCCACGGGTGGTTCTTGGGCTATATATAAGTTTTTGGACGCGTCTTACGTTCTCAGAATTAATGGAGTGTTGGGGCCTGGGGGTGGATGACCCCAAAAACCCAAAAAAAAAATTAGAAAAATAGTAAATTCCAATTGATAATGCAGACAAAGTTTTCAGGATAGGTACAGGCATTGATGTGTGTGCACCCATGCTCCAAATTCCATCGAAATAATTCATTCACAGTCTCCAACTTGCACAAGAAATTAAGCAATATCTTTTTTTGGACGGTCATGTATGTTCAGATCAGTTTATGCACTCTTCAATTAAAACCTTTCTAATTTTCCAAAACACAAAAAATAAAATAAAATCTTTTTTGATCCGTACAAATGCAGGCCATCCAATTCGAAAGTATAGACCACAAGAAATTACTTTGTTGCGGTTTAATCTCATGCAAGAATTGCACTCTGATCAATTGTAAGGGCATCCGTATCAGGCTTAACAAATTTAGCCAAAAGTTAAAGTAGCAAGTGTGAGAGAAAAACTGAGGCAAAAACTACACAAAATCAGAGGCATCAAATGGAAAGTTAAATTTGCAAAATCCTTAACTTTGCTACAGTGCCGACTCAATTTTGAGTCGGCACTGTTCACGCATCAAACGGCCTCGCCGTGAAATCAAGCACCAGGAAACAACAATTGAAATGGCTGAAGGGGGGTGGGCTTCTGACACGTGTATTCCACTAGCAATGGAAATGGCTGATGGGGGGTGGGCATCTGACACGTAGGGCAGAGCTTTTAATGGGTGAGGGAGGTTTTTTTTTTTTTTTTTTATAGATTTGAGGGAAATAGTTTAATATAGTAAAGTTAAAATAGAGAGTCTGATTTTGTGAGTTTTTGATAAAGTGACTTGTTAATTTATAAAAGGTGGTTTTGAAATTAAATTTGGTGAAAATTTTGGTTCTCCTGATGAGGATGCTCTAAGGGAAGCAGAGCAAATCCACCAACCAAAGCTTTTAAAAACCATCGGCAATCAACAAATCGAGTAAGAGGTCCAATATATCCAATATATCGGTATGCAATCTTGTAGTAACGATGTTTTGAGTTCGAGCCGATGGAGTAATATTCATAACTGTAATCCAACATAATTTTTTTTTTTTTTAAACGCGGTTGTCGTAGGTAAAATGTTGAAAACAATTATACTTATGTTTTCATATTCAATCATTTTAGCTTTATTAAAAACAAGTAAAATTAGTTCAAGATCATTCCATTTTGATAGATATTTTATTAGGAATTAGAAAAAAATTAAACTAAAATTCTAGATGGACACTTGTCGCACTTACGGCACTCCTCGCGAAAACTCATTCTGCAATACTAATATAGATAGATCGATAGATGTATAAAAACATGAACAGTGAAATTGGGATCTAACCGGTATATGCCACAAAGGAAACCACTGACTCTGAGGGCCCCTCTCCATTCAATCTTTGCAGGCATCAACAAGGAAAAATAAGGTCCAAAGCATCGAATATCAATGCAGAATGTGATAGGCACTCTACTTTGGAAAGTACCCAAGTCGTAATCACCACATCGATTGGTTCATACCTGACCTCAATTTGATCCTTAAGAACGAAGGCATATAACTCGGGGAGAAATAAATTAGTAGTACGTATTTGGTACATGGTAAACGTTAGTGTGAGCCGTAAATGTATTCAGTTACACAATTTGAAAACTACATCAAATATTTTTGTACCCGATTGTTCTTCTCGCATTGTATACGTTGTGATTTGATTGATAATACAAATTATTAAACCTCAAATCTAAACCTAATTGGCGATGTTTGATATCATAGTCTACAACGAAGTGGCTATTTTTCCAAAAAAAATTAGCAATCCAGTTGCTAAAATCAACCCTGATTTTAGCAAATGAGTTTAGCATATGCTAAAATTATATATGGTTGATTTTAGCATAAAATCTTGGTTAATTTTAGCCTAAAATCAAACGAAAAACTCAGTCAAGTGTACCATTTGTCGATTCACTGTTTTGCAAGAGCATGTTAGAATTCACACGCATTTTGTTATTGTGTTTTTGCATGACAACTTGCACCTACCTTAGTATTTGTTTGTTAACGCATGATAAGATGGAGTGACTTCTAAATTATATTGACCCAGTTTGAGTGGCTTACAAGCATATCCTCAAGTATAATTCGGTACACATGAAGGTATCTGTATAGACGAATGAAGCGAGAGAATTGGAAATCGGGAATTTGACTGGATCGAGGTTAGGCCACTCAAGAGTAGACATATACGCGTACGATAGTTATGTGAGATTTCTTGTGGACATCCAATTTAAACCCAAGGCAACAAGGTGGAAATGTAATGGTGATTTTTATAGGAATACTGAACACCATATACCCAGTAGGGCTGTTCAAAAAAATCGGTGAACCGTGAATTCGATTCGGACTGGACTGATCTGCACGTTTTGGATTTTAATTGTGGATTAATGGTCCGGACACATATTCAGAAGGTAAAAAACCGTGACTCGCGGTCCGGACACAAATTTTAATTTTGAAACCGTGAATTAACCGATCCGGACCATGATATTATTATGCCGACAACCATATCGTACCACGAATGGAAGTCGTCATTTGATGTTCAAAGTCAAAAGCCACCCGACTCGCGTCGACTGTCGACGGCCCAATCAGATCATTAACACCTGTTTTTATCTTGAAAACGTCGTACCAAACAAATTTCAATCGGTGTCCGGCTGTTTCTTCAAAAGAGGGTCATATATGAAATGACACCAATGTTGTTTATTTCGAGACCTGAGGGAAATTAAGGGAAAAAGATACACACCACTTACACACCCCTCTCACATAGGGGTGGGTCTCACATGTGGGGCACATGTGAGACCCACCTCTATGTGAGAGTGGTGTACAAGTGGTGTGTAAAAAATGGTGTGTGTGTAGCATTTTTTGAAATTAAGTTACCAAGTCAAAGACCAACGACGCAAAAGACAGTGCCAAGAGTTAATTTGTCTGGTTAGGTGGTGGATTTGCTACTCGCGTACATAATGGATTAGTGTTCGATTTCTTAGGTCAAGCAACAATAAAGGAGTAATTTTTTCGTGAATTCTCTCATCTGGGCATTCATGACTGCATTTGATTGGACCGGGGAAGGAATTTAGTCGAGGTATGCGTAAGCTGGTCTAGAGACTCATGACCGTCGAACCCAAAAAGAAAAATAGAGGCGAAAGACTTTTTGGTTATGGATATATATGATGCGAGTTGTCAGTTTTGCATTCGTAACAAATATGACACGTGTAAGTTGTCTCTAGTAATTTAGTGCAAGTGGAACCACGTGGCAAGCCCCACCTCCCATGTGACAACTCACGCTATCTTCAAATTATGATCAACAAATGTGATCATCATATATATATATATGTATGATGATCAAAGTTTCATGGAAGATAAGCATTCCCTACTAAAATGAGCGTATGACACACGACGACGCTCTTTTTTACTTTGAAAGAAACAAAGAAAACCAATTCACAAAAACCTGCAACTTATTCCTCTCCCCTCTCTATTCATTTTTCCACTCAGGAAGGAAAAAATGTCCTCGAACTTTCCATCATATTCAAACTGTCCTTTGTGAAATCGATGAGGAACAAATACTATAGTACTATAACATAATTTGAACCTTGTATGTGATTACTTTGACCTGCATCGCATGGGACACTATTTGTTACCGATGTATTGTATTTTTTTCCCCCTGTTATCAGCCATATGTGAGTAGTAGAGTGGGAGGCGTGTGGAAACTTTATATCCAACTCAATACCAATTGCAATAAGTGGAGAGGTCCCAACATGTATTAAGTGATCACCCATTCCACTTCTAAGCAATGTGAGACACTTGTTCTTAACATCCCCCCTAAGCAATGTGAGACACTTGTTCTTAACATCCCCCCTCACGTGTAGCCGCATTTGAGGTCTGTCACGTGTGGCCACTTTTTGGGTCCTATCAACATGCTACCTTTTTGCTGGTCTGTCATCGTGGGATGTGGATTGTGATTTTTTTTTTTGTGATTTTTTAAAAAAGTAGAGTGGAATGGACCTCGCTCTGATACCATGTGGAAACTTTATATCCAACTCAATACCAATTGACAATGAGTGGAAATGTATCAGCATATATTAAGTGATCACCCATTCCACTCCTGAGCAATGTGGGACACTTGTTCTTAACATCCCCCGTCACGTGCAGCCGCATTTGAAGTCTGTCACGTGTGGCCATTTTTTGGGTTTCTTCATGGCTTTTTGTCTTTAAGCTACATATAAAAGTTCAATTATTTATGCTATTTGGGCGTTTATTTGATACATGTGAGAAGAATGACATGAAATCTGTGAAAACATATGTTTTAGACAATTTAAATAAAATAAACACCAAAAGCCAATAAGGGGAATGATCACTCAATTTTTATTTGTTAATGTTTACTATGATTGTGATACTCCATATATACAAGATGAGAGGAATGAGAACGTGAGGAGCTAATTTTGTTGGTCCATTTTTTCTTTTGCTTTAAAATTTTGCTTGAGATCGAGTTTTTGTTGCATTAAAGTTTGAATACTTTCACGAAGCTCGTTGAGTTTGCGATAGGTTCGAATAAATTACTGTTTGACTTGTTCAAGTTATGATGCTTAAAAATATTTACGCTATTCGAGACTGGTCCATGATCAACTTAATTAAAGCTTGTTTGAAGTTTACTAGCTAGCTTGCCCTATAAATAACCCAATCTGGAATATGTTTTAAAAGAGTATGTATTGTACTCCGCCATTTGTGGACCCTACCGTGACTTTTATTGATAGTTATATTAAAAATTGAACTTCGCTTCATAAAATTGTCATTCTAATTCAATTAATTACTTTACAATTAAATTGTTCATCTATTTTTATAAACTAAAACTTAATTTTTGATATACTGTCAGTATACGATCAAATTGATTATTTACATAAATATACTATATTACAGATCATATAAGATGAACGATTCAAATTATTAAAATGAGCGCACAAAAAGACACACAACGAGTGGCGGAAATTGGGGAGTTCATGGGCAGTTTCCGTGTGAGGTGGAAAGCATTCGCATTAATCTCTTTTTCAAAACTCAGCTTAATTTTTAAACTACTTTTGATGAATCAACCCATATTGAAACAATGAGGACCATTTCCTTTAAAAACCGGCTCAAAAGTACGAACCACAAATATTGAATTACTTTACGACAACGGTCACAATCTCCGGTCCAGCTCTTCCTGTGGTGGCCGACTTCAACTAGACCGACGCCGATTTCCTTTCTCTCTCATAGAAACCCTTGAAATTTGCCCATGTTACATTTGTTTCCCAAAACTTTTCATATATACTCCATCTGTGTGTTTTTTTTCCCCCCCTTAAATTTTCGACTTCGTCATATAACTTTTTACGAAACATCATTATTACACTTTAGAAATTTTAACTTTTCATTATTGTCTTTCATGAAGACATTATCGATATAGTTTACTCAGGGAGGGAATCAAGATTTTGTGAGTACAAGTATCACCAATATGTAGACAAGTAAGTAGGTTGTTGATCATTTAGTCTCAATCAACTATGGACGTAGTCCGAAAATACTTCCTAATTGTTTAGATTACGAATGCCGAACAACATTATACTCACAATCATTAAGCTAGCTTCCCAATTCCTACTTATCAAAAAAAAAAAAAAACTTCCCAATTCGTCGTGTAAATTGGAAGTATTCATAAGAAAATAAAAAAAACCGAAATGACGCGGGGGCCTTGGCCCCGGTAGCCTTTTTTTTTTTCCTCGTTCGTCATTCCTAATCTATTACATAGGGGAGAGGGAAATGAGACTCGAATCCGAAATGTAGTGTGAGGCATCGAAAAGTTCTACGCATGAGACTTAGTTCCGTCTTTGAGTTTATCCACTAACTTTGTAAATAGAATCTATTTTCAAAGGTAAAATAGAAGTAATCCAAAATAGAATATTTGACCATAAAAAAGGAACGAAGGGAGTAGTCAATTTTCTTTTCATTTATCCCCACCCAAGGATGGAAGGGAAATTATTATTCTTTATCTAAATAAGGTATGTTTAGAATGTCTAATAGTTATTAGTCTGCAACTATCATTCTTTCTAATCTTACTCTTTCTTTTTTTTTTTTTTTATTTCGCTCTATCAAATTCATTATGACTAGTTCAATATGATACATCTATACAATAATCAATCTGGTGACTCCACACGTGTCCATTATATTAGCGATTATAAATTCTTATTTTTTATTCAATATTCTTTTGCTTTTCGCAAAAGTTTGGAACCATAGCTGGTCAGTAAAGTAAGAATTTTTGGAGACATAAAATTAATATCTGTCGTGGCGGCTAGTGATTTACCGACATTAGAAAATATAGACCACATAATTTATAAATTCCTATTTTCATCTAGGTTATTCTACAATCAAGCGTGTCCTATAGTTTTTTATTTTACGGGTTTTTTGGTTGATTGAGTACTATTTCCCATTTTTTTTTCATCTCTCAAGGTTGGGTCGATTTACATACATTTTGATTAATCTTACAAGCCGAGTCTCACCGTCCAAGCCTGGCCTTGTTGATCGACAGTAAAAGTTGACTTCTTGTTAAAGTTTCAAGTTCAAAACCTCTCCGCTGTTATTTCTTTAGAGCCACTGTAAGTTTTCCCGATCGGTAACTTTGACATCGGTCATGGGGTATAAAAAAAAATGAGGCTATTTGCATTTATTCCCCTAAGGGTCTGTTTGGAACATGTGGAAGGGAAGAGAAAGTGAGAGAAAATAAAATGAGAGGAAAGTGAGAGAAAAATGAGAGGAAAATTGCACTATTCACAATACTAAAATTTTTTATTTTCTCCCTTCTTTCTCTCCAAACCAAACAACATGAGAAAAAATTTTCAATTTTCCTTTCTTTTCTCTCACTTTATTTAAGTTCCAAACACACCCTAAACTTTTCGATATTTCAGTTTGTTTCCATTCCTTTTTATTCCCCCACTAGGGCGGGAGAGAATCCGCCTTTATTACACACACTGATACACACGCAGAAGCTCCGGTCGTTCTCTCGCTCTCTCTCCCTCCCTCCTAGATCTGCAAAAATACCACCAGGTACACGGTCTTCTCGATCTCATTCTCTTCATTTCCTCGTCTGATCTAATCTTCATGCCCTGTTTTTTCCAATTCAAGATCGATTTCTTTTTTGTTCAAATTGGACAGGTTATACATAGAGAGGGGGAGATTTATATACTGCGAGAATGGGGTATATAGGGGCGCATGGAATTAGTGCGCTTCAGAGATACAAGTACAGCGGGGTGGATCACTCGTATGTTGCGAAATATGTTTTGCAGCCGTTTTGGAGCCGTTTCGTTAACATCTTCCCCCTTTGGATGCCGTAAGTGTGTTCAATTTAAAATTTCTGTGGCATGATAGAACTGTGTATTCATGTATTATTATTTGTATTGTTGTTGTTGACTTGTTTTTGGTGGTGGGGTTTACTTGCGTTTTCATAGCAAAAACAAGAAGTACATATATGTTTTTTTGTTCTTGTTTAACTTTTTGGTAGGACAATTAACTTGTAGGAGTTCTTTAAATGGGCACTTGGCCCAAGGGTTGTGTAGCTGTGCAGTGTGCAGTTGTGGCGTTAAATGGGCACACTTGGCCCAAGGGCTGTGTAGCTGTGAAGTGTGAAGTGGGTTGTGGGTTCAATTCCTATGGTGAGAAATTAATACCCTTGTTGATGGGTTGGGAAGGGTATGGTATAAATTCTTCTAAGAGAACAAAAAGAAGTTCCATGGAGTTGGCCGGGTGGTAAAGACATTCGACTTAGGATTTGCTCCTTTGTAGGTCTCTAATTTCGAAACCTCAGGTGCTATCAATTATTGGGGTCATTCTATATGGGTTGTCCTAGCTTTAAATAGGTCCGTCGCTAATAGATGATGGAATTGGTGTCCTAAGGCTAGTGGAGGTGTGCGTAAGCTGACTCGGACACCTTGAGTCGGTAAAGAAAAATCTATAGGACACAAACCTGTACAATAACAAAGTTACGAGGTTTGTGGTGAATGGTAAAGAACATGGTGGTTTTTTGCTTATGAGGTTTTGCAGTGAGAAAAGTCAAGACATTTTGTCGTAGATTGAGGCCCCTTTGGCCTAAATTGTTTACGACTTTTTTTGCCTAGTCTTTTTGGTTGTTTCTATTAGTTTTTGCTAGATTCGGGTCAATTTTTTTTGGATTACTTGTTTGTCTCAACGAGAGGAATCGAAAAAGTATACAAAAAATATAATCATAATTGAAAAAAGTTAACTGAAGACTTAGCGTCGCCTTATATTGCTTTTTTTCAACTATGGTTTATATTTTTATACTTTTATGATTTTCCCTCGTTGAGACAAACGATGTGATGTAGAAATCACGATGAAACTAAAAAAAGGTATCCAAAAGTTACTAATATTGAGTGTCTTTAACGAAAATTAATTTAATCCATACTCCATACGCACTTTGGATATTATCTTTTAATGGGGAATGATTGTTTGGTGGCGGTAGGGGCTTATAGGTAATTTGCTCCTTTTTGGGGTGTATATTATAAGCTTTCGAAAAACTCTAATCTTAGATGGCCGTTAAATTGGTTACCACATGTTTGCTGTTCGCTGTGCTTCATTCGTGCAAAACTGAGAGAAAATTTGGAGACGCGCAATTGTTATAACTTATAAGCCATTTTTTTGGCATCTCCTTGTGATAGTCATTTGAACTTTTTTTTTTTTTATTTGATTAGCACATGGAATTTAGCACTAATGTGTTTAGAAATAATGACATGTTAATTACTGAAGAGTGAAGAGTTGTTAAGAAAACTTGGAATCTTGAAACTTATTGGTAGCTCATAGTATTCTTAGCTGTAGAATTTTACTCTCTCTATCTCTAAGTAACTAACTTTTTCCCCTTCTCTGTTTTGTTGTGTTTGCACGCTTGGATGCTTTTCCAGACCAAATATGGTAATACATTCTTGCTGACTTATCTGGTTTGGTTTTTGATATGTTATCTTGTTTCAGGGTTTTTTTTGTTGTTTTGTTTTGTTTTGTTTTTTTTTTTTGTGATAACTCAAGTTTTCGGACCGGCTTGGGTGCACAAGAATTTTAACTACCTTCTTTACTCGGATTATTTCATTGTTCTTTTTGTTTTCAGATTACTCTTACAGGATTCATATTCTTGGTCATATCTGCATTGCTTAGTTATGTAAGTTATTTTCTGGACCTTACACAAGTTCTCCTGGCTATATTTCAATGAGTAAAATGCCATCTATAGTGTGGTTTGTCTGGTTGACTATGTATACCTTTTCTCGTTTCTTTTGGTCACTAGTTTCTATCATGAACCTTCATTAAGGGTAAAAAAATTGTTACTTTAATCTAAGTATGATGTACTGTACTGACACTTGGATGCATCTTGTTTTCTGCCATGTTTTAATTGTTAGTTTTCTGTTTAAAAGGACCATTGGCTCTCCAATCTTCTCATCCATTAGCAAGAATGTAGGCTTCTCAAGAGAAACCAAATAATCTCCTATCAATTTATCAAAATCTTCTTTGAAATTCGGCTTTAATTCTTACTTCACCAGTCAGATCTTTGTAGTTATATATTAGGTCTGCACTGTGGCAATATTGCCTTTCTACTTGCTCCCACAGTTCCACTTGGTTCTTTGCGGCCTCTGTAATTCCCTGTGGCATCTTTAATTTGGATGAAGAGTGAAATTTCTTCAAGAGCTAAGAGCCTGAGAACTCAATGCCAAAATAGTGTCCCCCCCCCCCCCCCCCCCCCCAAAAAAAAAAAAAAGAAAAAAAAGAAAAAAAGAAAAAAAAAGAAGAAAGAATGAGTGTCTTCTCTCAATTGGTCTGGGTTTGTTGGTTCTGTGATTGACAATACCAATTGCATGAGACTAGATTTACCTTTCTAACTTTCTTATGAAAACATGCAGGTTGGATAATTTGTAATGCTTGTGAATTTTTTTAAGAAATCGATATTCCTATTTAGCTTGCACTTCCTGATCATGGTTGATAAACTATATTAGTAACTTTCTTGACTCACATGTTCGTGTGATGAATCTAGATGAGGCAAGATTTTATCATTTTACCTTGAGATAATAGTTTTAACTTTTGGATTTTATCTTATTAGAATCTGTTGAAGACAGGAAAAGGGAAAAAATGGCTGTAAAGATCATTCCTGCTTTGTTTGAACTCCCTCCGTTCCAATTTAGTAGTCCATCTTTGTTCTTGGATGTTCTAAATTGGTAGGTCTCTTTGAAAAGTAAGTACAGAAGGTTTAGATTTCCAAAACTTTCCCTCGGGATTGTTGGGACCATTTTAGGTATTTAGCTCTATTATTAGTCAAAAGATGGAGAGATTGCAGATGATGTGACTCATAGGATCAAAGTGGGATGGCTCAAGTGGAGAAGCGCTACTGGTGTACTGTGTGACAATAGGGTACCCACAAAATTGAAAGGAAAATTTTATAGAACTGCCATAAGACCAGCGATGCTTTACGGGACAGAATGCTGGCCTATTAAGAAGCAACAGGCGAACAAGATAAGTGTAGCGGAAATGAGAATATTGAGGTGGATGTGTGGTAAGACTGGACGAGATAGAATTAGAAATGAAACAGTTCGCGAGATGGTAGGTGTAGCACCTATAGAGGAGAAGTTAAGGGAAAATAGGCTAAGGTGGTTTGGGCATGTCTATCGTAGACCAGCAAATGCAATAGTTAAGAGAGTGGATAGGATAGCTTTGGGTAGAAACACTCAAGGGAGGGGAAGACCCAAATTGACATTAGATGCGGTAGTACGCAAAGATTTGAGTATACTAGGTTTAAGCGATGAAGCAGCACTTGACAGAGCTCAATGGAAAAAAAGGATTCATGTAGCCGACCCCAATTGATTGGGACATAAGGCTTGGTTTGGTTTGGCTTCCCTCGGGGATTGTTGGTAACTAATGCCTTCCAAAGGAATTTGGTGCGAGTCAACATGTCTTCACAAAATGTTTAAAAATCCCACGAGGGACTAAGATTACAGGGCAGAGGGAGTATTTATTTGGTGGGAAATAAAATGGAGTCAGTACCATTCCTGGTCACGAATGGGTCACGAGACTCGCGACATGTTCTATAACAAATCTCATCTCAACATGGAATAACTGAATGTCAGCAATGCAGCTGATTTGTCTCAGGGATTAACTTGAACACGTCTCAGTTAGTGTAAATCAGGATGTAGGCCTAATATGGGCCATGGAATCCTGCATATAATAAACATGAAATCTGTAGTTGTACAGAGAGTATGCGTTTGGAAAGCAACTACTTTAACAGTGGTACCATTTGATCCAAGTAACTTGCTGTTGTGGGATGCAAAATTATTTCCATTTTTTTTCCGTCATTTTTGAGTATCATGGCAGTCCAAAACATCTCAGGTGAGGTGATTTTTTTGACAACTGTTCCTTCCATAATTTTTCTTCCCATTGATGTATTGTAGATATATTCACCCCAATTGGATACACCTCCTCCAAGATGGGTTAATTTTGCGCACGGATTACTCCTCTTCTTGTATCAGGTTCGTTTAAATTCCTCTAGCAGTAGTATCTTGTCTTTCTATCTTGCCATGTGCTTGTAGTTTATGCGCGTGTTTTCTTTTATTGACAACTAAGCCAGCTTTCTGAACAGTGTATTATTTGTCCGTCTTGCCTCTTTTATTTCTTTATGCTCCTTTTTACCTTTGTTTTAATAAAATTTGTTTTCTCATTTTGATAACTTGCCAGCTGTAATGGCTGCTTTTTGGTTTCTATCGTGGTTTGTAACTTTGTATTTAGTTGCATCTGGGAAATGTACAGTTTCACGCTATATTCTGCCATGATTACTGGTTCAGAATTCTTAAATAAAGGCATCTAAAAAATACTATTTAATTTCATAAGACATTAAGACCCTAGGTGGAATTTTAAAGAGCGTGTGTTTTTTTTGTTCTACTTATTCTCATAGGTTTCAGAATTTCCTGCATTTTCGTAATCTATGTTTTGTCCTTCAACAACCCTGCCAGACTTTTGATGCTGTTGATGGGAAGCAAGCAAGAAGGACAAATTCCTCTAGTCCTTTGGGGGAATTGTTTGACCATGGTGATTGTTCTTGCCCATAAAGTCTCTCCTTTTTACCGTTATAACATGAGTAGTTTACTAATTGACTATGGTTCTTGGCATTGATAAACTTCTGCAGGGTGTGATGCACTTGCTTGTGCGGTATGTATTTTTGTTGTTTAGTTATCGTCAGGTGACCGTGGCAAAAGTATCTCCTTCACGTTTTACTTATGCTGTTTATCAGTTTGAAGCGTTGGCCTTTGCTAACACTGCTATGTGTGGAGGGCGGCTTACTTTCTGGTATTGGGTGATTTCAGCTGTTCCATTTTATCTTGCAACATGGGAGCAGTAAGTGGTCTAACTAATGGTCAACTCCATTTGCTGAATTACAAACTTATTCAGTCTTGCACATCTCTGTTGCCTTTTATTTTTCCTTTCATTGTATGGAGTGGGACTTCTGCTATTCGTCCATTTGTAAAGGAAGTGAAAGGAAGATGGATGTTGCCGAATTTTTGCTTTCAAGTGGTTCCTTAGGACATATGTTACTATGGTATATTGGTATGATGAACATGTAGGTCATCTTTTGTGGCCATTGTCTTCTGAGGGAGCTATATTGTATGATGAACTTGTAGGTTATGCTTTGTGGGCATTGTCTTCTGAGGGAGCTATATATGATTTTGCACGGCAGTTAGTTCTTGAACTCATTTGAATTGATTCAATGATCCAGTTTGAATGTTCTAGTTTTGGTGATTAATAGATGCTTTATATGCCCATGATGTTTTTGATTGAGCTTATTGTTAGATGATTTTTTGCTTTCAGTTAGTGAATTAATCTTGTTATTGAATTTTCTTTCGTTATGTAGCTACTTCACCAATACCCTTATTCTGCCGGCAGTAAATGGGCCTACAGAGGGTCTGATGCTGATATATTTGGTCCATTTCTTTACAGCTATTGTTGGTATGGTTCTTTTACATCATTAAGGCACAAATTGTAGACAATACATTGATCATAAAAGTTCGTGTTCACTAATTTTGTTATTTTTATTTTTTGTTTTTTTAGCCGTACTTTATGTCATGTGGTTGTTTCATTTCTTTTTCAGGTGCTGAGTGGTGGGTTCAACCTTTCGGAAAGTCCCTGCCTTTTTTGAGTTGGATTCCAGTAATAAATGGTATGACTTATTGATAGAATAGGATTCCTAGAGACACATGGCCACCTAAAATTTGAGTTTTGTGTTCATTAAAAAATTTTAGGCAGCTTTTATTGAAGGATGTCACTTCGAGCTGCACATCTGTGCTCTATACTTGTAATTGTACTCATTTGTGCTCGCTTCAGTCTTGCTTTTGGAAAGTATCAGAAAGGTCGACGGCAAGAGAAGTTTTTTTTTAAACTTTAATAGCGTAAATAATTATAACTGAGACTGTTCAATTCGGTGAAAGGTTTGATAGGGTTTATATGCAATGTAACTGACTGATTTATGTGATCTGATTCCTCTGATTAAATTGACCAACTTGTCTAGGTTGTCTCCTGCTTGATAGATTTCTCAGCTGGTCCGGCGGACATTCTTTCTGTTCTCATGGTTTTTCTAATCATTGCAAGGATTTCACTTTTTGGTGCCGATCAAAAAAAAAAAAGGATTTCACTTTTTAGGTTCCGTTTCTGTTGTCAGGAGAAAAGGGTGGACCATGCATGTTCTTGCTTCCTTTTGTACTGAATTATAGAGTGAGATACTGGCAAAGTTTGCTCATGAAATAGTGAAAAAATTGTAACCAAATTTGTCTTTGATATCTGATCATTCAAGCTACTATTTCTCCTTTCTTTTAGGCTCAATCTCTTGGATTGGCATAATTATTTGTAATTTTTCTTTTACATGATACTGTTGTTTTACTTGCTGTGGTAACTTCTTTTTCAAATACGTTTTATGGACCATAGCTTGTTTGGTAGATTCTGCTTGCTTTTTTTTACTTTGTTGTTCTTTGTTCTTTTCATTTCAGAAATCCCAACAAACACAGTGATGCTGTTTGTAATGGTAGTTTTTGCTGTTATTCCAACCATTGCATGCAAGTAAGTACTTCTTCATTTTTTTTTATTGTCAGACTTCTTTGTAGTCTTTATGGCAACATATAACGCACTCATCTCACTCCCTCCAAATGCCCCCAAATTCCCCTTCCTCTTGCTGCCTGTATGATCTCTGGGGTACTCCTCCATATTACGTGTGAAGGGCTCATACAGTACTTGCATCACCCAAGTTGTCACTACCAACAGGAATGCTGTGCTTCGTGAGTTTGTGTTGCGATTCTTGTGAACTTAAATACATGACGATATCAATCTAATATTCCGAGTCATGTAGCATATTTGGCTTACAAGACCTTTCTGTCTTGAGTTAGCTTATAATCTTACCCAGTACAGGCTTCTTATGAGTGTTTTGGTCTGAGTTTTGTGGCATTAAAGCTCATGCCAAAGCTCAAATCCATGAGTTCTTAACAAGTGTTGAGCTTGACCATCCTCACATGGAGTTCTGCTCTTGTGCAGCGTGCAGAATGTCTACAAGGTTGTCCAGTCGAGGAAAGGAAACATGCTACTAGCATTGGCGATGGTAAATCTGTTATTACTGAATGCTTCATCTATAATTAGTGAATTTGCTTGGTATATATGTCTTACCACCTTTAGTTTTCAGCTTGCCCCATTTGTTGTGCTCTTGGGAGGAGTCCTGCTGTGGTATGTAATTAACTATGTTAGACTTTCACTTGGGTAAGCTGAAGGATTATAGTTTTCCATACGCAGTTAATTATGGTTCTTAACTATTATGCAGGGATTACTTGTCGCCGGAAGATATAATCGCAAACTACCCACATTTGGTTATAATTGGAACTGGACTAGCTTTTGGGTTTCTTGTGGTAAGATAAGCTTAATGCAATCGTGTTAGAACGTGGCGTCCTCTCTGTTTTAAACAGTTTGATAATTGCTGTTTATCTATCCATGGAGATTATAGTCGACTCAGATGGAGCATTACATGAATTGTCTATAGCAATGTTTTAAAACTGGACCTACCGGATTGGCCGGTTCGACCGGTTGAACCGTTGACTGGTCATGGCTCTGGTCCGGATGAAGCACTAAACTGCTTAAATCGAAAAACCGGCTTCTAAAATGAAAACTGCTCAAAATAAGCAGTCGAACTGGTTGAGGGTCAACCAAACCGTTGGCCGAAAATTTATGGAATCTGCTTTGGTGTTCGAGCTAATTAATGCTTCCTAGTTGTCATAGGGACCAACGGGTCACCACATCAGCCTATTAAACAAGCGCTCACGACGACTGAGATGCATTGCTTAGGATTTATAGGCATTGGGGATGCCTCCTTTTACTTTCCCAACCGATGTGGGATGGGATTAAAGAGCCTAATGTGTCTTTCTTCTTCTAGAATAGTTGACTTGCTCCTCTTTCCCTTCAAACTAATGATGGGTATATATATATGTTTGAATATTTTTTGACATCACGGTTCGATTCAGTTCGACCGTGGTTAAATTGGCGATCCGTCCACCCGGTTTCTTTTCCGGTTTGCTACCGGTCCGGTTTTCGAAACATTGGTCTATAGATCTTTGTCAGGGACCTATGTGAATAAGTTTTGGCCTCAGCTGCTACTTGTTAAGCTACTCAGGCTACTTGTTGGTCTGGCCACCTTTCATCAATTTAACCCACACAAATTTGTTGCTTCTAAGGTTCTACCAGCGTTGTGCCCATTCAATGCACGGGAAAAAATTATCACATTGGTGTTTTTTCATTTTTCCGGCCCTATGCATCGAACGGGCACAACGCTAGTTAATAAAAATGATACTATTTTGCTTTTTTCCCGGTCCCATGTTCAATAATTTTTAAGTAGCAATCAATCAAAAAGAAAATATCTTAAACTCTATTTTCGGAAGGAGATGAAAGTAGAAGAGAAAAAAAGCATTTTTATTTCTTGCTTTGTAAAGACGAAGAATACCATTCCTAATTTCCTACTAACGTATCAATCATAAAAGAGGAAATTATGAACACATATCAAAAGCATAAACTTCCCAGCCCACTCCCCTAAAATCTCTCCCCCCCTGAAATCCAACTTCCCCCTCCCACTCACCAAGAAACTCTCCCTCCCTCCCACATCTCTCTCTCTCTCTCTCTCTCTCTCAATTATAAAAAAATTAAAAAAATCAAAAGTCCAGAAAATTTGGATGGGAGGTTTGGAGGCTTGTGAGACACAAGCACATTTTGTATGGAGTATGTACTGCAGTATCTTCAGACATAGTATGCTGGCGTTAAATAGGTGATTATGTTTGATAATTAAGATTCATGTTTCTCCGTTGCATTAAAACCCATCTTTTGCTGTTGCAAAATTTGGGAATGGCAATTTGAGTATTATCCTTGTATGAGCCAACTTTTTATCGTAGTATTTCTGAATTTTAGCTTGTTTTTGCAGGGGAGAATGATACTGTCTCACTTGTGTGATGAACCCAAGGGCTTGAAAACTAGTATGTGCATGGTATGTTGCATTGTCTAGTCAAATATTGATGAACCTATGGTAGATTTCAAAGTATATCAGATTTGTGTTTTTTTTGGTACTGTTATTTGTCTTCCTTTTTGCTTCTGCAATGGTTCCAAAAATCGGCATAGGCTGCCTTCTAGTTTCACTGGATTTGGCAAGAGCGAGCGAAAAGAACCTCGCAAGCTGACTCCAGCTAAACAACTTTCTTATGTATAGCTTGGTTTGCGCCCGCTCTGGGTGCTTTGTTATTATAGTTTTTATTTCTCAAGTATCCTGGTCATTTAAACATCATGTCACTGGTTGTAGATGTTGGTAGTTAGGTTCATTCTACTTCCTTTTGTAAGATACCTGTTTTCCTTTCAGATTTCCCTTTTGAAGCATTGGATTAGATTTTAAGATGGAAAAATATTTGTTTGTGATTTTTTTTCATGAATTTCTGCATTATTATGTAGTCCTTGTTTTATCTTGTTTGGATGAGATCCAAGATTTGCATAACTTTTGTGGTACCTGTTGTGAATTTATGTTGCTTCTTTTTGCAGTCATTGTTGTTTCTTCCCTTTGGCATTGCAAATGCTCTCACCGCCAGATTGAATGATGGGTATGTGTTATATATTCGTATGGCGATTGGCTTGATCTATTAATGAAGATTTGGTAGCGCAGAGTCGTACACTGATTAGCATTGGGCATGCAGTAGAGGTGTTCTTTCAGTAATTGTTCTCTGAACACACGTGAAAAATTGTGCTTTTGTGGCAGGGTTCCTTTGGTTGATGAGAGATGGGTTCTTCTTTTGTACTGTGCATACACAGGTATGCTGACTTTTGCCCTTCATTTTATGCGTATTGCCTATTTTCTGATATTCCCCTTGTTCTTTTTTCTCTCATGAAGTATTTTTTTAAGAAAGCTATGATTCTGTGATAAAGAAAAGAAAAGTTGTTCTGTTTTATATTTCTGCTCGATTTATTTGTATCCTAAAGGGTAATACTGTAATAGTTCTCGTGGTATGCTGGATATGAACCTTAGGCTTGGTTTTGTTGCCTTATTTTTCCAGGAGTAATCTTCGATTACTTCGGAATATAATTTCTCCATATATTATGTACATTTTCAATTCCGTCAGTGATGGTGTTCCTTTTTCAATCCTATGCTTCATAGTATTAGTAATATTTGTGTCTGACAATTATTTTCTTTTGCTGGACTCAGCTGCGCTCTATTTGCACTTTGCCACATCAGTCATTCACGAGATAACAACAGCCCTTGGAATATACTGCTTCAGGTGAGAAATTGGGGTTTTTGCCGTGCAACTTGAATGGGACTGTTGATCTACCCTGGGCGTTCTTGTCACTCACCACTCTGTAGGGTTTGGCTCGCACGCGTGTGTATGTGTGTGTGTGTGGAACTATCATCCTTGAGACACAGTGGCTGGTAGGGGTGAAAATCGTTCGGTTCGGTTCGGTTTTCGGGGTGTTAGAGACGAACCGATTGGTTCGGGGTGATTTTGCTGGGAACCGATCCCGACCGAAAAAAACAATGGACCGATTTGTTCGGGGTGGTTCGGTTTTTTCGGTCCGGCGTTAAAATTGAGATGGATGGCTGTGATTTGTTATTTTTTGTAGGGTCATTTTCAGGATACCAAGATAGGGGTGGTTTTCGGTCCAAATAGGGGTGGTTTTGGGGTAATTCGGTCCAAATTGGGATGATTTTAGGGTATTTCGGTTCTGTCTGACAAAAATTCAGGAAAACCGAAACCGAACTGAGATGGAACCGAACTGAGATGTATTTCGGTTTTTTCGGGTTTTTTTCCAGGCTGGACCGAACGAACACTGAACCGAATTTTCGGTTTTTCGGTCGGTTCGGGTCCCATCGGTTTTTTTTTTCACCCCTAGTGGCACTGGCTGGTATAAAACATTGTCAGAGTCTGGTTGACGTTATTTGTGCTATGTTTGGGGTTTCACAGTACCTTGGTAATTTTGTTGCATCTTTATTCATGTTATTTACAGTGTTACTCTATGGGAGGGTTGGAAAAGATGTGATTGAGGAAGGGGATAAATGGGGACATTTGGTTCCCCATGATAATGAATAAGATTAGATGTAAGGGCAACTTGTTCAAAAGTCCTAGGCAAAGAATTTGTAACCCCATTAATCCACTAAACAAGTTTATAACCTATCCAGTCCTAACGCTGGCATCTTTTTTTTTTTTTTTTTACCAAAAAAAGTTTGTACAGCTATGAAAGTGCCAAAAAAGTTTGTACCCTATGAAAGTGCCTAAAATTTTAGGGTACCCTATGGAAGTGCCTAAAACCCTAGGGTACCCTATGAAAGTGCCTAAACCACTAAAACCCTATAATAGGAAAGTGCACCCTAAAACCTAAACCCTAGGGTACCCTATGAAAGTGCCAAAAAAGTTTGCACCCTATGAAAGTGCCTAAAATCGTAGGGTACCCTATGAAAGTGCCTAAAACACTAGGGTACCCTATGAAAGTGCCTAAACCACTAAAACCCTATAATAGGAAAGTGCATCCTTAAACCTAAACTCTAGGGTACCCTTTGAAAGTGCCTAAATTCTAAAAAAAAAAAAATTGGTGGACCTTAGACCTTGTAAAACTTTAACATGGACTAAATAGCACAATAAGTCCACACTTCTGGACCCTAAAACAATTACCCCTAGATGTAAATATGGAATTAGTTGTAATGCTTTTGATTTGGGTGGGATGAAAGGTGGAATAAAGAGTCGAGAATCATTTTTGACCATTGGATGAAGGGACTATTATCCCAAAGGTACAGGTTATTCAATACCACCCTTGCATAGTCCCTTACATGGAGTAATCGCCAAATAGGCCCACCCTCTAGTCTAGTCGCATATCTAGTTCCTACACAACAAATTTGGGACTTAACTAATCCTGAGGAACATGCGGGGCTACATGTTTCCTTCTACCATGGATTCATAATTAGGAATTGCAATTCTGGTGTCAAACATGTCCTATAGGTATAAATGGTACACATCGACGTCTGTTCGTATTCTAGGTTGGAGTCTGCTTGCGTAGTTACTGTTAATGAAAATGCTAAGGGGTGGGGAAGGCTTAAATTGTCAGGAAATGCTGCCGTAAGAAGGGCTATGAATTTATCAGATTTGATTAATCATGTAGCTCTTGACCAGAGCATGATGGCGAAGAAGGATTCGTTTAGCCACTTAGTTTGGTTTTGGTTCCATGAATTAGGTTTACTTCTTGTTGATCTGCACAACAACTAACTTATCTTCAACTCTATCAACGAAATTGGTTGAGACGGGGTCAAATTTTCTAAATTTTGTGTGCTTTTGCTCTTAGAACTTTGTTTTCAAATTTATTTTCGCTTGTTGAATGCCAGGATAACACGGAAAGAAGCTTGAGATGTGCTACTACCGTATTCTGCATACATCCTTATTCCAGGTTAACATGCTAAATATCTCTGAGCTTTGCCGCTTGTCCAGAAAAAAATTACCCTCATCCTATTTAGGGTTTTGTTGTCTTCATTTTATGTTTGTTCATTCTTTGTTTTTGTTTTTCAGCTGGCAAGTCAGAAGCAATGTGCATCAGATTCATGGTCTCTCTACTGTTACAATTTTGGGCTGAATATGACTTACATTGTTTTTGGATACTCTCATAGTTTCAGTCAAACACTTGCATTGTTGTATTCATCCCATTGCTCTTATACTAGAGCAGGGCTTCAATTTCTAGACAGGAATTTCTGTAATATTTTGCTGCTATTGTTTTTTTTTTTTTTTTTGAGAGAGAGAGATTCCGCTTGTTGTAGGGCTCAATTTGGGAGAGTTTAGGAGCTACAGATGTAGGCGTTTGCACACATTAATCCACAGTCAAGTTTACACACATTAATCCAGAGTCAAGTATATGCAGGTTATGCAGCAAACTTTGTTGTTCTTTTTATTTTACTAGTAAATTGCACGTGGATGATTCTACGGGATTGAACATTAAAGGTCAAAGTTAACAAAGTGAAATTTTCCTTTCTACTAATTTCTATGCTTCGTTCTTTTTTCGTTATTTTTTGCAGGGACGCTTCGTTGACTTCAACCGTAATCCTTTTCCTTGAACTTGTGTAGAATGATTTGCGCTACATTATAACCTTTTTTTTTTGTGTGTGTGTGGGTGGATGGGTGGGTGTACTGGAAAGAAATAGGAAAAATTAAATTCAATGATAACAAATTCCGGCCAAAATCAACTCAAAGAAGTTCTGTAAACTTTCTTTAGAGGGAATGGCCACCGTTTCCTTAGGTTGTGTTTGGATGACCGGAATTTTGAGTAGGAATAGGAATACGATTACCGGGAATTAAATTTCCGGGAATTTCTTGGGTAGGATTAGGAATATGATTACTGGGAATCGAATTCCTAGGAATTTGATACCTGGAGGAATTGCATTTCGGTGTTTGGATCAATTCAGTAATCATACATGGTAAACAATTATTTTGAAAATATATTAAAGTCAACATTTCCTTTTCTTAATAAATGAGCCCGGAATCTGAGATTCCCATGGGGTAAGAGAGGGATCAGATTCCCACTCAGTCTAGGAATGTGATTATTAGTTGAATATGTGATCATGAATCACATTCCTATTCCTGTCTTTGCCAAACGTTGGAATAAAAAAAGCTTGATATCACATTTCTGTTCCTGTCTGTTCCAAACGTTGGAATCATGGGCAGAAGACATCACATTCTCATTCTCTCTTGAGATTACTGCCATCCAAACTGAGCCTAAGTCTATCTTGGTATACTTCGCCCATCTTTTCCTCCGCCAGAGTATAGTTGCTATTCTGCTTCTCTTCTTTTTTCTTTTTTCTTTTTTTTTTTTTTAAATTAGCAAAAGATAAATCAATTAATCCCCGAAGTATTATAACGGGATTGAAAAGATAGAACAATTGATCGTTTCTAAGAAAAGTGCAACCCAATTATATTAGCACCCATTCTACCGCTAATCATATGTTTTTCTGTCACAGAGAAATGTTGGCTCAAAAAGAGGATGAAAAGGAAGCTATAAATATACTAATAAATCATCGAGAACAACAAAGGTGATGATACCTTGGTCTTTTGCATGGCCAAATTAGATGAGTTGCATGCAGTCAAAAAGCTGTTAGGGTGATTTTGAGGAAATATATCTAGCCTTAGAATTAATTTCCACAAAACAAATCCTCTGTGGAGTAGGGGTTCCACATGGGGAATTACAACCTTTTGCTCAAAGTCTCAAACACTTGGATGTCAAGTACAGTGGCTTCCTGTGAAGTATTTGGGATTACCTTGAGGAGCAAGTCCAAAAAGAAAGTCCACTTGGAAGTTGGAAACCAGTCATTGACAGATTTAAGGCAAAACTAGCATCATGGAAAAGGAGATATCTATCATTAAGTGGTAGAATTGTCCTAATCAAATCTGTTCTCTATAGCTTGCCCATTTTTTTCATGCTCTTTTTAAAATTTTTTGAGGGGTTGACAAGAAGCATTGAAGCTATTCAGACAAACTTTCTGTGGGGACGTGGGGAGGTTCTGATGTTGTACGAAAACTTCAATGTTTCACTTGGCTAGTGCATCTTGGTAAAATCAAGTTTGCAGAGTATCTTCTTAGGATTGGTATCATTCAAAATGTTGAAGATGCAATCCGCAAATTCTGCTCAAACCATATGGAAACAGTTGATCATCTTTTTCTGCATTGCAAACCAGTTGGGCAAATATGGTCTAAAATTGTGATTTGGTGGGGAGTTCAATGGGTTATTCCTTCATCGATTGTCAGTCTTCTAATTTGGTGGAAGGATTGGAAATTGAGTAAAAGAAGAAGAGTGATTTGGGAGGTTATTCCTTTAGCAGTCATATGGGCCATCTGGAACAACAGAAATGCTTTGATTTTTGAAGCTGCAATGCCAGATTGGGAAAAAATCTTTGATCTTATTAAGATTAGACTAGCTTTATGGTGAAGGCCAAAGATGGGGGCAACAACTTCCCTATGGATGATTTCCTCTTTAGAATTCAAAGCATTTTGAAGTCTTTGTAATCAAGCTTTCAGTATGTAATGTTTCTGTTCTGAAACTCTTTGGGAGTGTCCAAGAGTTTTCTATTGCATTTTGCTTCTTAGGTTGGTTTCTTGCTAACGTAGGGTATGATGTGGATTGTCTCATCTAGTGGATGAATGTTTCTCTACTAGTTGTAGTTTTTCTCCCATCTTCTCTTTTAATCTTTGTATCCCATTCAAAATTAATAAAGTTTTTTGCCTTTCAAGAAAAACAAACAAAAAAAAAACCTCTAAAACTGGAACCTGGGGACTCTACTGAGCGCTGTGCTTGGCAGGCCCTGCCGAGCACATCTTGGCCATCCAAATGTATTTTGAACGGCCTAGATTTGAGGGGAGTTAAAATACCCAAAACACCCTTTGCCACCCCTCAAATATTTAATTGCGGGCAAACGAAAAAACTAAAGGTACTGATACAATGTGTAGGGGCCCCACGAGAAATCAGTTCAATCGGATGTGTTTAAGTGTTTGATCCAAAATCTCCCTGTTTCATTCAAAAGAAAAAAAAAGAAAAGTAATTTCTCTTGCAAACACCCTAGTCCCGAAATGAATGATTTGCTTTTAACCAGAAATTGGATCAATCGAGACGTGGGTAAATAGGGCCGGACAATCTGTCCCAAAAAAAAGACAAGAAAATGATAGTGGAGATGTTGGGGTGAGACAATGGAGACCAACCAAACCAAAGCATTGAAATGAAGCCGTCCTTAAAGATCTCAATTGTGAAAAAAAGAAAGAAAGAGAGAATCTTCGATGTCAATAGGTGGGACAACCATTTCTTTTTGAAATTTATGTGATGCTAACAGAGCTGCTACGCGTACAAAGCAATATGTACAGGTCATGTTTAGACCTACTCGGAGACCCACTTGTGAGCCGTTCATTGATCTTAGAATGATTTTCTTATGGACTTCGCCAGAAATTGGCTCAATCAAACGTGTGTAAGTGCTCAATCTTTTACACCTATTGCTAGCTGACTTTATGCAATTGACCCATGCGTAAGAGTGTGAAGCGGTTTTTATGGGAAGAGTCGTTGGAATTACTCAGGATCAGGATACCCTATATTAAATTGTCCCCATTGTGCTTTAACAGCTACTTTATAAAGAGCACCGATACATACCCAGAAAACACACACATAATTTACCCAGAATTTGAATACCAGTGGTCCAGATTTAGTTGGATTGAATCTGGGCCATTAATATTTAAATTCTAGGTAAATTTTAGGTATTTTTTCTGGGTACTTAGACTTTCCCCTTTATAAAACAGGTATGTACCATGGATGTACCATGGCTCTCTGCCGCGTTCGACTATTTAAAACAGGTATGTACCATGGATTCCCAAAGCACGTGGCTTTATCAGATTTTGAAATTAAGGCAGTCAGAGATAATGGACTTACAATGAGTTTTCCAAACGATTTTATCAAGATAAAATTCTTGATTTTATCGAACGAGGAAGAGATTTTCTACAATCTCTTATTTTTTGATAAATTTTTTTGGAAAACTAGGCCATTCCTAATGTTTCAGGATTTTAAATACTTTTGCCAGCAATTTTTGATGTCATATAACTCATAAGCGTGTGGGACATGGACCCTTAAATAGCATCTCCAACCTTTTCTTTTATTTCTCCATTCCTTCCTCTATTTCTCTATTTTAGAGGAAATTCTTACTCCAACCCATGGTCTATTTCCAAAAAAAAAAAAAAAAAAACCATCTTTCATTTCCTCGTGTATTTTGGAGGATAAAATTTTATACTCCAATTATAGAGTATGGAAAAATAAATCCTCTAATTTCACTTTTTGAATGTACCAAACCAAACCAAGTTTTATGTTCTAATCAATTGGGATCGGCTGCATGAATCTTTTGTTTTTTGAATATGAAATGCAAAAAGTATTAGATATGGAATGAAGTGAGATAATGTTCGGAGGAAAAGTGATACTGTATTTGAAATAGAATGAGATATAGAGATACATAGAGTTGTGATTTGGAGTTTGTATGAATAGTAAAATTCTCTATATTAGCTTTACTTTGTTTAGAAAATGTAAGTTTATCCTTTCAAATGGAGAAATAGAGAATGTTGGGTTGGAGACGCTCTAAGAGTATCCACAATGGCCTAACTAAACTATAACGTTGTTGAAGTTAGCAATATTTGCTAAACAAATTGCTCAATAAGCAAACTTGTCAAACTCTTAACCTAAAATCAAATTTTGGCATTTGGATAAATCAAAACTAGCAAGCCGGCTTATTTTGATTCCCAAGACAGGTCATTCTTTCACAATACATCAACAAAAAAGCCAAAAAGCCAACCTTAGTGGACCACACACATCATTAATCAAGTACATCTATAATTACACAAAAATCCTCTCTCTCTCTCTCTCTCTCTCTCTCTCTCTCTCTCTCTCTCTCTCTCTCTCGTATAGGTTCGACAAATTTGAATAAGTCCCAACAGGACTTGGGTATAATAACCATGGGCGGACACAAATAGAGGCAAAGAAGGTCAACTGATTTCAATACTGGATTAAAATTTCATACAGACAATACATATATTTTTTGGAATTTTGCCCCAAGATTTCGTAGTCTATTATCTAGATCTTGCTCCAAGTTACATATTTATTTACAACCTTGCCCAAAATTGCATGTATTTTCGTAGGAGACTATCATAATGGGATGGATTTGCTGTAGATTCTTTTTTTTTGAACAGTAAAAAAGATTTTATTAATCTTTGGAAACAAATTACAAAGCTTAAAAGGATCCTAGGACGCTTCACAAAAGAGAAAGAGCCTGCCACAAAGAAGACCTCTCACTCTGAAGACACCTGCTGCTAAGAACCTTTTTAAGAACCGAAGGGAAAATAACAACCTGAGGCTGGTAAGAAACCAACCAAAACCCCCTGAAAAAACCCCAAATAGAAAAAAGCTCCAAAACAAGAACTACGAAACGCCCAAAACAAAGATAACTCAAGCCCAAAGAACCACCACAACTGAAAACACGACATCATTGGCTTTCAGCAGAGAAACTTCTTATGACTTCATCATCATCCCCTAAATAATCTTCGCCCAAGATCTTGTTTATTAACCGAGTAGCTTGAGCCGGATCAAGGTGAAACCTGTTGATGCCTTTAGAAGAAATAGATAAAGCAGTTGCTGCAATCGCAGATCTAAACGCAACACATTTATTTTTCTTTCGACCACCCTTCTTTCTGGATTTAGGAAAACCCAACCTTTCTAAATTTGTTTTATGTTTCCATTTTGCTTTCCAAGCAACCTTCACAACGTTAGTTGGATTGAGGTCCACAAATAGTTGGATACCCTCAACACCTTTTTAATTAAGAAAACCCATTTCAGAAAGATTCCAAAAACCTTGATCAAATTCTGCAACCTCCGTTTCCTTGTTGGTACCAACTGAATCGGTATCCTCCTCTTCATAAGAATCACTCTGAGTCCCTAATATCTTTGACCCCCGATGTGGAAACTTTATATCCATCTCAAAACCAATTGGCAATGAGTAGAGATGTCCCAACATATATTAAGTGATTACACATTCCACTTCTAAGCAATATTAAGTGATCACACATTCCACTTCTAAGCAATGTGGGACAACATTTCTTAACATGCCCCCTCACGTGCAACAGCATTTGAGATCTGCCACGTGTGGCCACTTTTTGGGTCCTATCATCGTTCAGCCTTTTTGATGGTCTGTCATCGTGGGGCGCGGATTGTGATATGTTTTTTTTAAAATGTGGAGTGGAATGGACCCTGCTCTGATACCATGGGGAAATTTTATATCCATCTCAAAACCAATTGGCAATGAGTGGAGAGGTCCAAGCATATATTAAGTGATCACACATTCCACTCCTAAGCAATGTGGGACAACATTTCTTAACATCCCCCCTCACGTGCAGCCGCATTTGAGGTCTGTCACGTGTGACCACTTTTTGGGTCCTATCATTATGCAGCCTTTTTGCTGGTCTGAAGGGAAATAGAGTCAGTAGGCTTCCTGAAGGGAAATAGAGTTTCATGAAAAACTACATGTCGAGATATGATTACTCGATCAGTCAAAGGATACAAACACCGGTACCCTTTATGTTTTTCGCTGTAACCAAGGAAAACACACGGCAGGGATCTAGGTTCAAGTTTATTAGCTGCATACTCACGGAGACAAGGGAAGCATCGACTATCGAAGACCCGTATACTAGAGTAATCTGGTTCTTTCCCAAACAAAAGTGAGCAAGCGGACTTCATCTATAATTTTTCTAACGGTGTCCTATTAATGAGAAAACTGAGGTCATGAAGGTTTCAACCCAATATTTCTTAGGGACATTGGCATGAAAAAGCAAGGCCAACCCATGTTCCACCACATGCCGATATTTTCTTTCCACTACACCATTTTGTTCCAGAGTTTTTGGACATGACATTTGGTGGGCTATACCATGTGCCGATAGATGGTTAAGAAAATCAGTCTTTAGGAACTCCCCACCTCCATATGATTGAAAAAAATCTTAATTTTCCTATCAAATTGGCATTCTATCATTTTCTGAAACATGAGGAAGTATTGAAAAAAGTCTGATTTTCACCGCAATGGATATAGCCATGTGTAGCGAGAAAAGTCATCCACAAATAGTACAAAATATCGAAAGTGCTGGACGGAACGGACCAGGACAGGTCCCCATAAATCACAATGCACTTCAAACAAAGGCTCCATTGAACAACTTTGAGAAACCAAAAACAACATTTTCTTACTTTTACTCAATTCACAACTGGAACAAATGTGAGGCTTTACATTCCATAATTGTCACATCCCAAAATGGGAAGTGACCGGCCGTGAACCACATAACTAACACATGGATCACGAAGCCTAAAATAAAATAAACCGTGTAACACTAAATGACCATTTTTATAATTGAATAAAATCAAACCAAATTTTGTCTCAACATAAGCATGGGGCACACCATCCCATGATCCAAACATTAAAAATGATCACCAATAATACCATGAATCCAATACTTTACCAAAAAGGTTTAACCATGTGCGGAAGCAAATAAATTAAATAACAAGGCTACGATGCATGCAATATCCTACGGAGGTTGACACAGTAGTTTCCCCAAGACGCCGCCAGAGTCCTCACCTATCGACTTGATTTTCCTGAAAATGGTGTTGGATTAAATCTGTCAGCTGACAAGCTCAGTGAATGACAAACATGTATATTAAATAAAGTTCTAAAGCAGGGATTAAATTAAAATACCATATCATCTTAATCTGGCACAAACGACGCAAGATAAAATAAAAATAAATCTTAATGGTGATCACAAAATGATATCCAATGACAATGGGGAACCACAACCAATAGTACCATGGCCAACAAAACAATAATCTCAAAATTGGATCCAATATCGAACATAGAGTCACCAGGCGTTGGCAAACCGTGGTACTCTTCCCTAAGTCGATCCGGCGAAAAGACAGCCGTTGAGCAAAAGGGTCACTGGCCTAACCCGAGTCTCTTCCCTAATGGCCAGGGTCACCTATATAAAGGAATAATTTCCCTGGACTTCCAATAATAAAAATTCCCAACAATATCCATAAAGTTCTCACCAAAAAGAATACATTTTATCGCGTGCCAATTTAGAGAACCAAACATAAATATTTTCCAATTAACAATTCCAAAATTTTCAACAAATAATTTAAGGGACACGGGAAAGTTCGAAAGTACGTAACATACTTAATCACTCACCTGATCCAAAGATAATGCACCTCGAACATGCAAAAAGAGACTAACCTATTACAAAAATAGAGAATACAATATAACTAACTATTCGAATAATATAACACTAGATACGTAAAGCTAGAAAAGTCTGTTGCTATTAAAGTACTTGAACTATGCCTAATCCTAAATTAGATTATAATCACCATAGCCACCGTAATCCCACTCTTCAAAAAAACAATTCCAATCTTAAGGGTCAAAACAATCGGTACCCATAATACCTTTTACTTGTACAATTCATACCACAGCTAATCCAAGACCCAAATTAGCCTCCAACTCCCACTTGATTTGTACCAATCTGACTCCACATACACATGACCTGCCTTCTTCCCAAATCACCCATGACAAATTAAACTAGGTTCGACATGAACTAAAGACAAAACATGCTCTAATCATCTCAACACCAGCACACCAGATTATAACTTCAAACTCATCGATATCGGTTCACCACCGCACACCACTTCGCACATGCACACACACGAGACAATCAAGATCTCTCCACCAACCCCTCAACTTCAAACCCATTTACTCTCACACCACAAAAAGGAATGTGTAACCCAAGAAACTCCTCCCCTCTATCAAACAGCATCAATCTAAGGTAATGAAAACAATAAAATTAATTTTACGTACCGCAATGGAGGAGGAGAACACGAGTATGAGGTCCACTTCGAATAACCCTTTTCGGCTGCTCTCTCTCTCTCTCTCTCTCTCTTTCTCTCTCTGTGCGAGGAACGATCCAGAACTCTTCTGCTTCGACTGCTGCGGCTCTCTTTCAAAAATCAGGAGTTCTCTAAATATTAACCCTAACCCTCTCTTAAATATATGACTAATTATGACTATTAAAACTACCCACTAATAACACCCCCCCTAAATTATAGCTAACTGTTACCTTGAATAACGTAGGGAAAATATGAAAATAGAAAAAAAAAATAATAATCTGATTAGCTTAATTCCATAATATTACTCAAAATGTCTTCTTATATATCCAAAATTACAATAATGCCAATAGCATTTGTAGGGCGCGCCAAAATAATTCACTTGGACCCAACCATAAAAGCTAAATTTCCATGCGAAATATAATTATTAGAAAAAAGAAAAGTTCGGGCGTAACAATAATTTAACTTGAATCATGTTCTTATTATTGAGATAACTCACAACTTTAGCTTGCGGATGCCCCAGATGCTGATGCCACACGTCTTCGGAGGTAGTCTGGAACCTTGTAGAGAATAGGGCCTGCTTCTCTGTTCCATTCAACACATAAAGTCCTCCTTGCTTATTCCCCTTTCCCATCACTTGGTTGGTTCTCTGATCCTTAACAACAAAACCATCTGATGTGAATTAGAAATAACAAGATAATTCTGAAGTTAATTGAGAAATAGAGAGCAAATTCTTTTTCATGTCCGGAACAAGTAAAACATCTCGCAGTTGTATATCATTGTGTTTAGAAGGTAGTTGGGCAATCCCCGTATGTGTTATTTCTAATTTCTCACCATTGCCGACCATCACACAGTCTCTAACATTATAAGAAGTAAGATTAAAAAGCTTATCTCTGTTACCTGTCATGTAAGATGTTGCTCTAGTGTCAGGAAGCCAATCCTCATCTATTGGTTTATCAAGAGTCATTGTTGCCAAGGCTTGTGGTATGTCATTAGGTTGATAAGAATGAACCGATTCCAGCAACGAAGAGCGTCATGGCCATCTTTGTTGCAGATTTGGCATGTCACAGTAGCCGCTCCACGACACTGTTCTTGTGGCTTAATCTGCCGCTGGGATGATTCAGCGCTAGTTTGGGGTTTTCTCGGACCAGCTTGGGGATTAGTTTGAACAAAACCTTTCCCTTTAGAGGAGAAGTTTTGATACTGACCATTGTATTTGTTATCTCTGTGATAGAAATTCTTGTTTCCACCGCCATTAGATTGTTGACCGCTGCCCCTAAGTTGCTGGCCAACGAATGCCATGTTGTGAGTTGTGTCTTCATTCAGAAACTTCTTGTTGCGCAACTTGTGGTTGTGTAGTAGGGGAAGTAGATCATTAAAAGAAGGCATGGGTGGTTTCAACATGGCGGTAGTAAAAGTTTCATATTTTGGTCCAAGACCATGTAACAATTGGAAAACTTTGTTCTTATTTGTAACCGGTTTTCTAATAGCATTCAGCTCATCGCAAATTGATTTGAATGAACAAATATACTCAGAGAGATTTCGACCATTTTTTGTCAGACTTCGAAGCAAATAAGTGAGCTCGAACTCCCGTGTTTAAGAGTCTTAAGCAAACGAAGTGTGGAGTGCGTCCCATACTTCTCGCAATGTCACGAGACCAACAGTTAGCCCCAACACTACCATAGACAGAGTACTAGTGATCCATGCGTACACCAATCTGTCTGTCCTCACCCAAGCATTATAATCTTGATTCAGGACTTTTTCACTTGCATCTTTATCAACGCTGTCCAAAAACTGATCTAGTATTGGTTCTCCACCATCAACAAAGCCTAGAACATCCTGGCTTTAAATCAATGATAGGATCTGCATTTTCCAAAGCAAATAATTAGTTTCAGTTAAACGAAGCGAGACAAAATTAGCTACGTTAATGTGGCAAGGATAAGGGTAACGTCCAACCACAATGGTTGTTGAAGGAGAGGACATTATAGAGGGAAAGAATTATAGAAAAAAAAGGGAAAAGAGTTGATGAAATAGGATCTTTTAGCTAGGGTTTCCCTCAAGCTCTGATACCATGTGGAAACTTTATATCCATCTCAAAACCAATTGGCAATGAGTGGAGAGGTTCCAGCATATATTAAGTGATCACACATTTTACTCCTAAGCAATGTGGGACAACATTTCTTAACACCCCACACTGTTGTTTTACAACAATTAGTCTCCATTGACTGATGCACCTCTTCATATTGCAAAGACTCCTTATTTTGATCCAACATTTGAGTTTCCTCCACTATCTCTAACCCATTCTTGATAATCTTCATAGGACTCTTTGCCATTCTTGTTGACTGATTCTCAAGATTCCCATGCGCTTCATAGTTAAAATCCGCAACCCCTGCTTGTGTTGATCCAATTCCAGTTGAAAGATCACACTTGTTGGCAAGACTAGCATTGTTGTCTTCCACCTCATTGTTTTCAACCTCAACAGTGAAATTTGAAATTTGGTCTACAATCCTTGACAATTGAAGCTTTCGAACAGATGGTTCCTCTTGAGAAGAAGCCGAGGCCTTGGCCAACGATAGCAAGACACTGGAGGAAAAACTTCTCGATGCCGACTGCGGAGCAAGAGAGGCAGAGGAAAGAGCGATGGCTACCGAGAGCAAGATTTCTGGGGCTGAGGAGAGGGCTAGCAAAGCTGAGAATGATCTCGAGAGGGCCAAGACAGAGCACGAGGAAATGCTGGTGGGAGTGGATACAAATGGCTATGAGACGGGGTTGGCGGAGACGCTTTGAAAATTCGCCAAGGAGGCAAACGATAATGAAGAGAATGCCTTCAAAAAGGGTTACACTTTCGGCCATGTCGACTGTTGGCCGAAGGCTTTCGGCCAGGCCTACGACATTCTCTCCGTCCCAGCAAACTCCGCCCTCCGGACCTCCATCCCTCCGGCTCCCGAGCCTAGGTCCCCGAGATGTCTTTCGATGACGAGGAGGAAGAGACTGCCGGAGGCGATAATGCTGAGGACGGGAATGCTACCGATCCTCCTGCCAACAACTAGCCTGATAACAACTAGATCACTGATGCTGTTGTCGTAGAGGCCTAGTCCTATTGTAATTTTCATTTTCTCTTCTTTTTATTTTGAAGTCTTTGAACTCGGTAGCTATAGGATTTTTGGAACGGACTGGTGCCAAACAGTTAGGCATAGGCCAAATCCCAGTATTGTAATTAAATAGGTACTCTTGGGGCCGACACCGAACGTTGCACTGCCGCCGAGCCCCTAATTTTGTCTTGATGAATGAATGGATGCTTCTTTCTCTTCACTTATGATTCGAAATTTGAATGTCTGCATCTGAATTTTTACAACTTTTCATTCTCGTATGTGGTTAGCCGAGAGCTATTATGATAGCCCCTGCTTTGGCTGGGAGCATATGGTAACAATATTTGCTTTCTGCCGAAGCATGAGAGTTAATGAAATTGCTTGGTTGAATTTGGAAATCAAGTTTGAATCGCCCCTAATTTCCAAATTTAGCCGAGAGTGTAAAGAGTGTGCGCCGAGCACGTGCCCTTGGCAAATATGAGATCGATACAATAGCCCCGACCAGGTAGATAGATAGGTCCCCAAGACCGGATGGTCATCTGAGCGATGATCATAGTGTTCCACCGAACGGGGTAGACCTTCAACCGAACTCTCGTAACCGTTCCACCAAACGTAATAACGGCCCTTCCGCCGAGGGCAATAACTCGTACAAAAATAAAAATGCAAGGACAACAATTGAGCAATTGGAGAAAGGATCTTGTCATTAACATCGCAAGCCTTTGGCATTACAAAAAGCTCCCGAAGGCACAAAAGTGTGAAAATGATAAAAAGAAGATCCTAACCATAGAATTTTTTGAGTTTGGAGGCATTCCATTGGTTACTTAAAGCCGTGCCATCCATCTCGGCAAGCTTGTAAGCCCCATAGCCAGCTTTGGCCACAATCTGGAAGGGACCTTCCCAATTAGGCATGAACTTCTTCTTGTATTTCTTTTGGACAACCTCTCGGAGAATGAGGTCGTCGATGTTAAAGGGGCAGATCCTGACATGTTTGTTGTACCCCCGAGCGACTTCCTGCTGGTATGCAACGTACTTGATGTTTGCATCGTCTCGGAGGTCTTCGATATGGTTAATCTCGGAAGCGAGGTGCTCAACATTGGTGGCGGGATGGAAGGCTTCTGTGCGGTCTGTTGGAGCAGTTGCAGCAAATGGAAGGACAACCTCCATCCCATAAGTCATGGAAAAGGGCGTTCGGCCAGTTCCACGTCGAGGGGTAGTGCGGTAGCCCCAGAGGACTTTGGGGAGTTTCTCGACCCATTTGCCTCTCTTGTTGGTAAGCCTGCGCTTGTAGCCAGATGAGATTGACTTGATTGAGGCCTCGGCCTGGTCGTTTCCTTGGGGGTAGGCCAACGTTGAATTATAGACGTGGGTATTTTTCTTCTTGCAAAGCGTCTTAATGGCCTCGGCGATGAACTGGGTGCCGTTGTCGAAAGTAATAGCGTAGGGCACACCGAACCTGGAAATGATATTTTTCCAGATGAACTGTTCCACCTCGGACGTCGTGGTATGGATGAGCGGCTTGGCTTTGACCCACTTAGTAAAGTAGTCCGTTGCTGTGATCAAATGCCTAATCATCCGAGAGCTGTAGGGAGGATTCCAACAATATTGATCCCCCATTGAGCGAACGGCTAGGGGTTGGTGACCAGCTAGAGTGAGAGAGTGGGTTGATGGAGAAGGGGAGAGTGCTTCTGGCACGCCTCGCATTTCTTGATGTACTCCTCAGCCGACTTCCTCATCTTGGGCCACCAGTAACCCTGGGTGATGGCACGTCCGAAGAGAGAACGCCCGCCCGTGGCAACCGCAACTACCTTCATGGAGCTCGTGAAGGACATGGGGGATCTCGGCATCATGGAGTACTCGGAGATCAGGGCCGATGTAGGTTCGGCGATAGAGTTGGCCTGAGGAAGAAAGAAAGTAGGAGCCTGACTGGCACCAGATTCTATGGTCTTCCTTTTTGTCTGATGGTAGGGTTTGGTCTCGGAGGCAAGAAACCAGAGAGTCCATCCAGTTGGGACAATAAGTAGGATGGTCATCACGTCTTCATCGCTAGGCTCAAAGCTTGGAACAGGAATATCGCCAAGGGTGACGGTACAGGTACCGCCGAGTTCGTTGCATGCCGAGCCTAGAGCTGCAAGGGCATTGGCATGGGCGTTGAGCGCTCGGTCGATGTGGGCAAAGTGGACATTTTTGAAGTTGTCTTGCATCTTTTGGACATGGATGATGCACTTCAGCATCCTGTGGTCCCCCAAGCCGTATTCGCTATTCGGCTGGTTGATCATTAGCATGGAATCACTATAAACCTGCAACTCGTCTACCCCGAGAGCCAGAGCTAGGCGGAGCCCGGTAATAAGGACCTCGTACTTAGCTTCTTTGTTTGTGGCTGGGAAGCCAATGCTCATGGCGCACTCGTGGAGTGTTCCCTCGGGGGAGATGAGCCGTCGAAGTGCATGCGCCATGACTCACCAGTGTATATGGTTGCCATTCGGGGGGTGAGCGTTTGAGGACGAACCCGGATTGTTCAAGGGTGGGAGTGTTATAGGTGGGCTCGTCTTCAGTTGCCTTTGTGATGGGTTTCTCCTGAAGCTCAGCTGCCAGCCTTGGCGTAAGTTTGGTGACAAAGTCGGCTAACACCTGACCTTTGATCGCCGTCCGTGGCTTGTACCAGACGTCAAAGTTAGCCAATTCCAGAGACCATTTGCAGATCCTATTCGAGAGGTCCGCCTTACGCATGACTATTTTCAAAGGATATGCCGTGATGATGCTTGACCGAAATCCTATACCTAATTTAATGGGTTGCCCCAAGCGTAGGGCGGAGACCGGTGTAGCACAATACCAGGTAAGACCGGAATCGAATCCACAGAGAAGGCAGGAAGTGCTTACTAAGTACTCGGGTTGCTAAGTTTAAACACAGCTCTTAGGTAGCCACCCTTGTGATTTGGTTGGTGAAATTACCTAAACTAAAGAATTTGATTCTACTTAAATTAATTAAAAGGAAGTACGGTCGTGGGGTTCACAACACTAGTGACCAGGTCCGGATATTCCCTGCTCCATTCGTTGTTCTAAAAACATTTGACTTCAGAGAGAAAAAGATACCCCGAAAGATGCGAATCCTTGTGGTCGCCGTTTACCCATGTACAGCGAAGAATGAGTTTTGGTCCGCCGTGCCTCGCGTTACATGGGCTCCGACAATGCCCGGATTCGTCCAACGGAAGTTCTTTAATAACCCAAAATTGCTTTTACCATTGTTAATCGTGAAAATCGGAGCAAGAACGTAACCAACCCTGGCCACGGCGTGTTAATCACCCCGCGACCATACTTACGAAACTACTCACTCATATTAACTTGAACGAATAAGAAAATTCTGAAACTAGACATGCTATTGTATTTGAATACGAATTAAACCAAAGATTCGAGTCTCAGAGCGCGGACAAACTCCCGCGAACTGAGATTAATATAAAGAAATCTCCCTCTTTACAGAGGTACTCAATCTGCTGGGCCGTCGCAATATTTAGGCCCAATTGGAAGAATGTCACCAACTGGTGCTTCTCATACCTGTGGTGGGGTAGAGACAACAGCAAGTCCTTGAACCTCTCCCAACACCTCACGAATGACTCGCCCTTTTTTTGCCTAAATGACTGGATTTGGCGAGTCAGGTGTTGCGACTTGCTCTCAGAAAAATATTTCCTATAGAATGACTCCCTAACAGCTTTCCATGTCGTGAGAGACCGCTCCTTCTGCATTCTGAGCCACTTGTCTGCACCATCTTTCAGAGAAGCAGGGAAAAGCTTAAGGCAAGCGTTTTCCCATTGAGCAGTGGTGGCCAGGGTGCGCACCAACCCCTCAAAGTGGCGGACATGCTCGTACGGGTCCTCATTTTCCCTCCCATAAAAGAGAGGGAGGGCATTGTGGGTTCCTGGTTTAACAGTGAAAGCGTTGCGTGCCTCCATTGTCTCAGTCGGCAGAACTATCGGGCCCAGGGGAGTAGTCCTCTCAGGACGCATATATTCCCGCATACTTTTCTGTTCTGCCATCTCGACTGACTCTATTTCCGATACTGACTCTGACTGGTACAGCGGGTTACTGATACTTACCGACTCAAAAGGTAATTCTATATAAAGACCGCTAATAGGAGTAGACTCTATATTAGAAAAGGAAGAACTAGAAGACTCAGGCTGACTCGACCCCACTTCTTTCCGAACTAATCGGTGCGTAGGGTCACGATAATAAAGAGGGTCCTGTATAGGAGAACCCTTCTTCTTTCTACCTATGGTGAATTAAACAATTAAAAGAAAAAGGAAAAGGACAAAATAAACTCTAACTACCCGAATTCTTAACACCACTTGCCTTCCCCGGCAACGGCGCCAAAAATGCTTGACCGAAATCCTATACCTAATTTAATGGGTTGCCCCAAGCGTAGGGCGGAGACCGGTGTAGCACAATACCCGGTAAGACCGGAATCGAATCCACAGAGAAGGCAGGAAGTGCTTACTAAGTACTCGGGTTGCTAAGTTTAAACACGGCTCTTAGGTAGCCACCCTTGTGATTTGGTTGGTGAAATTACCTAAACTAAAGAATTTGATTCTACTTACATTAATTAAAAGGAAGTACGGTCGTGGGTTCACAACACTAGTGACCAGGTCCGGATATTCCCTGCTCCATTCGTTGTTCTAAAAACATTTGACTTCAGAGAGAAAAAGATACCCCGAAAGATGCGAATCCTTGTGGTCGCCGTTTACCCATGTACAGCGAAGAACGAGTTTTGGTCCCCGTGCCTCGCGTTACATGGGCTCCGACAATGCCCGGATTCGTCCAACGGAAGTTCTTTAATAACCCAAAATTGCTTTTACCATTGTTAATCGTGAAAATCGGAGCAAGAACGGAACCAGCCTTGGCCACAGCGTGTTAATCACCCCGCGACCATACTTACGAAACTACTCACTCATATTAACTTGAACGAATAAGAAAATTCTGAAACTAGACATGCTATTGTATTTGAATACGAATTAAACCAAAGATTCGAGTCTCAGAGCGCGGACAAACTCCCGCGAACTGAGATTAATATAAAGAAACAGAAACGTTACCGAAGCAATGCGAGAATCAGCAAACAAAACTTCAAAAACTCAATGGAACAATCTCCAAAAGTTGAATCTCCAAAGGAAAATAATCGGCTGCTAATTAGAAGTTGAGAAAACAAAGTGCGAACCCTAATTCGACCTAAAATCGGAGTATTTAACCCTTCCTGAAGTCAACACACGTGGCAAGTCAAACGGCTGGTTTTAAGGCAACCGGTATCGATACAGGAGAAGTCCTGTATCGATACCCAGACGTTCTGTTCCCGTATGTGCACCCCGGTATCGATACAGAGAGAAACCTGTATCGATACCGACACCTCTAAATTGACTTCCAAGCTTGTCTGGTCATCCTCACTTGGGTCCCACCGGTTCCCAACATGCCCGACCGCCATGTGTCCATTTCACGCGCTTTCTCCGACCTGTTCCCTACAAAACAACCAAAAACAAGAACAACCAAAGACAACCCCGCATCAAGTGGAAAATGAAATAAATCGCGCCTTTAACGCGCTAATTCACCCTACTTAGGCGCTTGTATCTGTGACATTGCGCGCCTATCACACCCCCCAACTTGAGCGTTGCTAGTCCTTAGGAACGAACGAAATACAACCAATGAAAAGAAACTAGAAAAACACCAACGGGGGTACGGGGGTTATGACACCTGTAGAAATAAACAATCATGCGATAGATATTCGCCTCCTAATACGCCTGTAACTCAAATGCATGCATGCTTTGACAGAAAATTGAACACGGTTAGCATAGCACCACATGCGCGAATAAATACCCCTACAAAAATAATCGCGCTACACTCACTCACAGAACACTCAACATCCCATATAAGCGCTTGGCGAACTTCGTGAAACCGAACAAATGGTTGCCACGTGCCAATCAAGATCAACGCTCAGCAAGAAGAAACGCATAGTCTAACTAAATATGATTCCACAATGTAAGCAACATCATTATCAATCATGCATAAGTGAGAGTATAAAACACGTGCACAGGATCTACTAAGGACTTTTTGGATTATAATGACCTTGGTTAGAATAAAATAGGAACTGCAAAAACAGGTGCCGGCCTATAGAAGCTCAAGGTTAACTACCCCAACTGGCCGCACCTGTCATATCTACAACCTGTCAATGCACCCATCGGTGCCACCCAAACCAAGTCCACAAAATAAAAGAAAACAAACAGTATCCATGCAAGTTATATTACAGACCCCAAATAAATAAAAAAAACATAAGTTCCACATAAAATATCAAATCCTACCATGCAATAACACCACCAACTATCATCACCAGCTACCCTCAAGTCAGCTCCATGCAACACGAGTGCCTCACTCAGTCCGACTCCTCCCCGCCTCTATCATCCGCGAAGTCATCACTGACCTCTAACTCAGGCCACTCCAGGGGAACATACGGCTCTGAGGTTGACCCCTCAATTCGGCCCACCATCCACTCTTTCCTGTGATTCATCTGCTGCTGAAGCCTTGCGTTTTGTCGCACCTCCCTCTTGATCTTCTGATGACTCCGGATGGTAGCAACACCCTGACAAAAGATCTTTTGCAGCCAAGAAGTGTTGGGTGCGTTGGGGGCAGGCTCGGTAGTCAAATAAGCTCCACCTCTAACACCACGAGTCTGGGCTATGCTCTTGGTAAGAATAGTGCTGTCAATCGGCCCAGGACTCAGTGGATCATTGTTGAACCATTTGGCCCCCGACAACCCGGAGTCTCTAGCAATGGCTATAATCAGGCAAGGAAACGGCATTCGGGTCTGTGTTGGGGCATCGCGGAAGTCGATAATTTTAGAGTAAATGAACAACGCCCAGTCACACACAGTCTCCGACTCCATGAAGGCTGTCAACAAATTCCCAGTATTCTCAGAGGGTTTGTTCTCAGTCGCCCTCGGGTCCAGATTATAACAAACTATCTGGTTCACAAACCGATATGCCGGCTTAAACTTGCCCGGCCAGTGAGGAATACGGGCGTCTACACGGTTCTCATATAAAATGCCCGCCACCTTATGCGGGTCAAAATCTTCCGGGGGGCAAGGATAGTTGGTATCGGTCGGCCTCACGTAGCGCAAACTTGCAGCAATCCTATCAAGTGTGACAATAATGGGTACCCTAGCCACTCGGGAGGTAATCTCAGTCTCGGAACTAAATGCAGTCCCGGACGCTGGAATTTGAACATGCTTATAGAACTCCCTAACAAGTTCTAGGTTATACCCAGGGTTTGGCTCGAACCAGAACGACATACCTTGGTCTATAATGGCTTGGATGGTGATGTTGTTCGGAGGGAACCCATCACGGATAACGTGGCGCTCGTTCTTAACGCCCCTCCCGTCAATGGAAGCCTCCCATCTCTCCTGTTCATCCCGGGAAATCTGATCCCGTGTCCTCCTTCCCCGGCCCTGAACCGGGCTTCCTCCCTTTTCTTGTTCCGGAGGAGCGCTAGAAGAAGCCGCTCCTTTACCCTTAGCACTCGCACTAGTCTTCCTAGGTGCCATGTTTTAGAAGTTGGTTTGGAAATTTAGGGTTTTGGATCTGGAGAAATAAGGGATTTCGGAAGGGATGGAGAGGTATATGTGGTAGAGATGGAGAAAAGGTGCGTTTTGGTGAATTTTGGTGGAATTTGGGTGAGATTTGGAGGAGTTGTGGAGGTTTAAAGGGTGTAACAATGGAGGTTTTTCGGGTTAGAGAGAGAGGAAGAGAGGGAGGAAGATGATGAATGAAGAAGATGACCGGTCAAAACCCTTTTTAATTCGTGTTTAAGGGCCTCGGTATCGATACATGACTTCTTATGTATCGATACCCATAGGTTCTGTTCCGATCGAAGGTTAACGGTATCGATACAGGGAAAACCCTGTATCGATACCGACAGGCTTAAATTTTTTTTTTTTTTGAACAAAGGCTGGGGTTTATGGGTCTTGGTTTCCAAAACATGACACCTAATCCGACTTCTTCCAATATTGATCTCTCAGAACACATTACTTCACAAAATTTCCCCCATAGCAGTACGGCACTCATGACGCATGGAGCTTAACTTCCCCCCAACTTCAATCCAACCATACACCGGTTTCCTAAGTTAGACATGGGGACTGACTCGGACTAGTTTAAGATGGGTCAAGGGGACTCGCATGTGGTTTAATCATGCAAGAATGACTTGTTTCATCCCCTATGCATGTAATTCACTCTCACAAATGCATGAAAAATAACTGGTCTCTTATTTGCAAAACAAAAGCCTACTATTTTATGCGATTGCAGAAAGGAATACAAGGAACATGGGAATGTTATTCAGAATACGCTATTACCAATGTGGGGACACTGTTCACATGCCTGACAGCGCATCATGTTCAATGTATATAGCCAAATATATGCATGCATTCAAGTTAAACAGGCATACATTCAAGTTAAACATTCGCTCGATGATACTTACACGATGCATAACGCCCGTATCCCCAAAAACAACCTAGCAACGCTATATAAGTACAAAGTACACCCTCCCCCCAACTAGAAACATGCTATGTCCCCAGAGCATGGAGACATAAAAATTGAAAGAACAAGGGGAAGAACTGGACCTCCGGGTGGCAGCCAACCACCATGACCTCGGCCGATATACGAGGAATTTCACGTATGCTCACCATGCAACCTGCAAAACACGTCAGTCCAGCCCGGTACATGGTATCCGGGCGTACACAGAGAGAACAAAAGAACAAGAAAAAGAAAAGAAAACACACCACCACTTTCGTCACGTGAAAGGCACGGGTACTACTTTTCTCCCTAATCGCTCACTTAAATTTGTGTAGAGAAGGTCATCAGAACAATCCCGAGTAAGTCATGACTCAACAGGTTAAATTACTCAAGGTTTTTCCTCAAAGAAATCAGAGCCAATCGTCTTTTATGACTATCCGAGACACGGCAATAAGATTGTCAGAAACCCAGATACACAAACTTAAGGCTAGGAATTAGGTGGCTATACTGGACCGTTTGTTTCGGTTTTTTTTTTTAATTTTTATTTTGCAATTTAAAAAAAAAACAGATACGAAAACACACAAATTGCCCTTACTAACCGGAGCTGGGCACACGATCCTTATTTTAATAGCGGCGTGCGAAGCTATAAATACAAAAGTCAATGATGGGTACCCCTATCGCTAGGGGCCGGGTCCACACTTAATGAAGAGCACGGTACGCGTGAGCTACCCGTAAAAACATAGCCCAATGGCTAAACAACGGGGGTGTCCGAGTAGACCGGATCAACTAAGTCCTCCTCAGGTTCACCTATGTCTATGATTTCTAAAAATGGTTTAAGACGCAGCCCATTAACTTTGAAAATATGATTATCCTTAGGGTCGCAGACATCTATCGAACCGTTCGGGTACACCTGATGAACTATGTACGGCCCATCCCAGCGAGACCGCAACTTCCCTAGAAATAAGTGAATGCGCGAATTATATACTAAAACTTTCTGCCCAACACTAAAGGTTTTGCGCTGGATATTCCTATCGTGGTACGCCTTAACCTTAGCTTTGTAAATGCTAGTACTTTCATACGCGTCATTCCTAATTTCCTCAAGCTCACACAGTTGGAGCTTCCTATGGGCACCTGCCTCTGGCAAACTTGCGTTCACCGTCTGAATGGCCCAATGGGCCTTATGCTCCATCTCCACGGGCAGGTGGCAGGCCTTACCGTACACAAGCCGATAGGGTGAAGCACCCAACACGGTCTTGTATGCAGTGCGATAGGCCCACAATGCATCAATCAACCTTAGGGACCAATCCTTTCTACTCGGGTTTACCGTTTTCTCTAAGATTCCCTTAATCTCTCGATGGCCAGCTCAGCCTGGCCATTGGTCTGAGGGTGATAGGCCGTAGACACCTTGTGAGAGATGCCATACTTCCTCATCAATGCCTCAAAGGACCGATTACAAAAGTGGGTGCCCTGATCAGCGATGATGGCACGTGGCATGCCAAATCTCGATAACACATTACTCTTTAAAAACTCAAGCACTACTTTTGAATCACTGGTCCTAGTGGGAATCGCCTCTACCCACTTGGACACATAATCCACTGCCAGGAGGATGTACTCAAAACCATGTGACACTGGAAATGGGCCCATGAAATCAATGCCCCAACAATCGAAGACCTCCAACACATAAATATTGTGGAGGGGCATCATATTTCGCGGCCCGACCTTACCTAACTTCTGACACCTGTCACACGACTTACAAAAAACATAAGCATCCTTAAATAGATTTGGCCAAAAGAAGCCACACTGTAACACCTTGGCGGTGGTTTTCTTGGCGGAAAAATGACCGCCACACGCCTCCGAATGACAAAACTCTAAAATGCCCCTCTGGTCAACCTTGGGGACACAACGACGCACTATCTGGTCCGCGCAGTACTTAAACACATAGGGGTCATCGAAAATATACTGCCGGACCTCTCTCAGAAATCGCTGCTTTTTGGGTGTAGTCCAATGGGGTGGAATCTGCCCAGTCACCAAATAGTTGGCGATATCTGCAAACCACGGGCACGTATTAGCAGCGAACAACTGCTCGTCGGGAAAGGTATCCACGATAGGGAGATGAGAGGTGGGGTCCTCAAACTCCAAACGAGACAGATGATCAGCCACTACATTCTCTACCCCTTTCTTATCCTTAATGATAAGGTGGAATTCTTGCAGCAAAAGAATCCGCCGGATAAGGCGAGCCTTCGCATCCTACTTGGTCATCAAATACCATAAGGCCGCATGATCGGTATATACCACAATCTGCGACCCCACCAAGTAGGACCGGAACTTATCTAAGGCAAACACAACTGCTAATAATTCCTTCTCAGTGGTGGTATAGTTAAGTTGTGCCTCATTCAGCGTCTTGCTTGCATAATAAATCACACAGGGATCTTTCCCTCGCCTCTGACCTAAAACTGCTCCGACTGCGTAGTCGGATGCGTCACACATAAGCTCAAACGGCAAACTCCAATTTGGGGACTAAACGATCGGCGGAGTTGTGAGACTCCGCTTCAATTTCTGAAATGCCCCCTCACAAGCGTCAGACCACACAAAGGGTGTGTCTTTCGCTAACAACTGACATAAAGGCCGGGAGATAGCACTGAAATCCTTAATGAATCGCCGGTAAAAACCGGCATGACCTAGAAAAGACCGGATATCCTTAACAGTTTTTGGAGTGGGAAGATTTGCAATTAAGTCGATCTTCGCCTTATCCACCTCAATACCCTTGGATGAGACAATATGTCTCAAAACAATTCCTTGGGTCACCATGAAGTGGCATTTCTCCCAATTAAGCACAAGGCGCTTCTCTTCGCACCTAGTCAAGACTCTTCCTAAGTTCTCGAGGCATCCGTCAAACGAATCCCCAAAAACTGAAAAGTCATCCATGAAAACCTCCACTATCTTCTCTACCATGTCGCTGAAGATTCCCATCATACACCGTGAAAAGGTGCCGGGAGCATTACACAAGCCAAAAGGCATGCGACGGTAGGCAAAAGTACCATAGGGGCACGTAAATGTGGTCTTTTCCTGGTCCTCCATGGCTACCTCAATTTGATTGTAGCCAGAGTATCCATCCAGAAAACAATAGAACGCCCTGCCCGCAACTCTCTCTAAAATTTGGTCAATGAATGGGAGGGGAAAATGATCCTTCCGGGTGCTCGCGTTGAGCTTCCGGTAGTCAATGCAAACACGCCACCCGGTCTGAACACGGGTTGGCACTAACTCTCCCTCCTCATTCCTCACTACAGTCACTCCTGCCTTCTTAGGCACAACCTGCACAGGACTCACCCACTCACTATGGGCAATCGGGTAAATGATACCCGCATCTAACAGTTTAAGCACCTCCGTCCTAACCACCTCCTTCATATTGGGGTTCAGACGGCATTGAGGTTGCCTAGAAGGCTTCACATCCTCTTCTAGAAAAATGCGGTGTGTACACACCGTAGGACTAATACCCTGTAAATCAGCTATCGTCCAGCCAATTGCCCCTATATGCTCTCTCAGCAGGGCAAGTAATTTAGCCTCTTGATCTGCCTCCAGGGAGGAAGAGATCACCACTGGAAATGTATCATTACCTTTAAGGAAGGCATATTTCAACGTATCCGGTAGAGGCTTCAACTCAGGCTTCGGTGGCTGGACCGATGATGGGAGAGCTTTAGATAATGGGGCGCCCAACGGTTCGAGAACTGGGTCCCAAACAGCGCCACATACATCCTCAACTACTAGCATTTCCATCAAACTCCCGACCTTTGGAGAATCTAAAAATGATGCCTCGTTGGCGGTCAGCGCTATCTCCAAAGGATCCGTATACAACATATTTTCGACATGCTCTTGCACCAGTGTGTCGATCAGACTCACCTCTGTGAACACCCCGCGGAGGCGCGATATCCACGAAAACGGTTTTGACTGATTGAATGGAGTCGCCACCCGGATTTGAGGATTGTATCCGAGAAACCATTTGAAAAATGACTCTTTTGCCCTTGAAGTGGAAAATACTTTACCGGTCTTTTGAAAATGAGATTTCTCGGGTCCGGGAGCTAGATTACGCGAGGGGAAGGAATTCAGAGCACCCCACACGCCCGGTGTGACCACCGGTCTCTACTAAATGTTGAAAAGATATTGAAAATATTATTTTAATGGACTTTTAACTCGAATTCATACGAAAATGCTTGACCGACCAGGTGACTTAAAATAAGACTAATAAAGATGCGTCCCAAGCGTAGGACTCTTGACCAGTGTAGCACAATAATTCCGGAAGTACCGGAGTCGAACCACAGAGACGACTGGAGTGCTTGACTCAAAAGTGTAAAAGTGCAGTTTGAACTGGCTCTTAGGTAGCCACCCTTTGGTTTTATGAGAAGCATTAAACTCCAAAAATGCTTGATCGACCAGGTGACTTAAAATAAGACTAATAAAGACGCGTCCCAAGCGTAGGACTCTTGACCAGTGTAGCACAATAATTCCGGAAGTACCGGAGTCGAACCACAGAGACGACTGGAGTGCTTGACTCAAAAGTGTAAAAGTGCAGTTTGAACTGGCTCTTAGGTAGCCACCCTTTGGTTTTATGAGATGTATTAACTAATTGCTAAGCTAGTTTAATGCTTGAATGCAAATTAACTAAAAAGAGCACAGCTACGGGAATCCGGCGTCCACGCTTAGCCTAGCCAATATTTACTCGGGCCACAATTAATTCTTTTACTGATTTTAGAATACGAGAAAGGCTTCCTAACAAATGCGCACCACCTGTCACCAGATTCCGTGCGCATTCGAATTCCGGTAATGCCTGGGTTTGTTTGTTAGAAAAGTTTCTAGTTCCTAAAATTGCTCGAAAATTGAATTAGTTCGGCTCTGAGGTGAAATATTGATTAGTATAAACGTGGGCGCCTTAACCCCGCAGCCGCACTCAAGGCGACTACTCACTCATGCTTATATTGATTGCAGATAACAAATTAAACCTAGATCCACGCATGCTTGGAGAATAAAATATGAAAACAATAAAAACAACAATACCGTAATTGCAAAAGAAAATCTGAACTTGTTTATTAACTCGCAACACCAAACTGGAAGATGAAATTCTGAAAATCTGGAACAATGAAGAACAGCAACTGCAGCCGAAAACTTCAAAACATAAAGTCTCATGAAAATTCGTGGAACCCTAATCCAGATAAAAACAAAAATATATATACTAATCTAAGTAATCCCCATGAAAATCTAACGAAATTCGGAAATTATTCCTCGCGGACGACCGAAACGACAGCGTTTGATAAACCATGTAACCACCTCGGTAGCGCTACAGGTATTCCTGGGTAGCGCTACCGCTTAGCTAGCGTGCGACGTTGACCGGTTGACCTCTCTTTGACCGTTGACCCCCAGAATCTAACGCGCCGGTAGCGCTACATATCTTTAGGTGTAGCGCTCAAAAATCCTCTGTTCATTTTTGGGACCTTTTTGTGCCCACTTTGAGCGCTCCAACAAATTGGGGTAGCGCTCCCGACGGTTTTCGATCACTTTCATGCAAAATCCGTCCGCTTCCAACTCTGATCGACGTGCATGCTCTTCCAATATCACAAAATTGCACTCAATTCCCTGATTTTCCTGCAAAATACACTTAACACCCACAAACCGCCTCGTGCACATATTAGACGGAAAATAAAGCTTAAAACACACGTCCAACGTGCTCAATCACCCTACTTAGGCGCCTGATAAGCAAGCTTACCACGCGCCTATCAGAAAACATATTAAATGCATCAAGAACATTGATGAAATATGAGTGTATACTTATGCAAAGTGTTGCGAATGAATGATTTATATACAAAAGATGCTGTAATTACACTAAAATGCCTTAAAATGTCTCAGAAATTGATCACACATGCTCAACATATCACACCTGGACAGGGTTCAGGCGCCTAGAGAGAGTCAATCCAGGCGCCTGAATTGGGTCCAGGCGCCTGGAAAGGGGTAATCCAGGTGCCTGGATTGCTATCCAGACAAACTTTGCAATCTCATTTTCTGACAGAAATCAACAAATGCAATGCTATGATTGTACGGGGAAAATTCCACGTAACGCTGGATCACGTGCTTCCTTGAATCAACCCTAGATCTGCAAGACAGAAAAATGGGTTAGAGCACCTTTGCCTCTCGTTGGCAAAGGCCCTCCGATGCCTAAGTTAGTATCATGTACTTGAATTCTCAAATCACAATGCGTATGAAAATAGGTTTCACCGCGTACCTTTTGTCATGGTCATTGCCTTGTATTTATAGGTGAAGAAGGCTTGATTTAGGCATCTCGTGCCTTGGTTTCCTATTAGCTTCAGGAATCCATCTCCTAGTAGGACTTTCCTTTTAGCAGCCAGTTTCCATATCCTGCTAGATTTCGTCCAGCAGGGGTCTTTCTCTCCATATAGGATTCTTTCCTATATGGGGTATACTCCTAATCACATTAGGACTTCCCATATCAATCCCTTGCTTCACGGGATTACTCCTTATCTCATAAGGAGCCGCTGTAGAATATTCTGGAACGTCTCACCGCCTTGCCCGTGACGGTGCCGTGCTTATACGTAGCTCGTCATGACTCGTACATAACCCAGCTACTCATGCCGAGCTGAATCCATGTATCCCAGAATGCTATTTAAGCTTTACTCGTAGCTCCAGCTCGGCCGTACCAGGGGCATCCCCTTATGACTTATACCGAGCTGGCACATCCTGGTGTATTAATTTACTTCTTTACTTCTGGCCTTATTCATGGCCAAACTAGCTCGGCAAAGGGCTCATGTGTACCCTATGTGGTGCCGAGCTATTCACCCTCCCGTGGTGAGGTCATCATGCACGTGCTATGCCTAGTAGTAGGGCAATCAGATTTTACCCACTCCAATTGCTCCCCAGCTCTGTCGCTACTGTTACGTATTAGTAGCGTGCAGAGCTTCAACGGTTCTCGATGCACCCTCTGCACGCCTTCCCTCCACGTGGGTGGCAACGTCGTTTTCATATTAAATGTGAATGACCCTTTGGTGGCTCGGATAAGTCGAAAGGACGATTCCGCTGACGTTCCACGTACGTCACGCTCCACTTCATGGGTTTTCGGGCGGGATAATGATTTATTTTTCCCCCCAAAAACCCTCTAAAAGCAAAAAACCCCTCCCCCTTGTCCTTCACTTCAACCTCGTCTGAAGCAAAGGAAAAAACGCAGAGGGAGAGAAAAGAAACCTCGTCCGCCATTCCCGTCGTCCAACTTCTCTGCAACTTGCTCGTTTCCTGATTTTCGTTGGAAAACCTTCTTCCGCTCACATCGGAAAACACCTTACTAAGTCCGCCTTTCTCACGTAAGTGGTCCTTCATTTCTATTTCACAGTTCATCTCCCACTTTTTCTTCAGTGTCCGTTCATCTTCTTCCCTGGGTTTCGACTGTGAAACCCTAATTTCTGAAAAGAATGGGTAGACACAGGGTCCTTCTAAGTACCCCTGAGAGAGTGATGGAATTCCGTAGGACCTATGAGATCCCTGCCGATGTTCGATTCCGGCTAAATGGGTCAGAAGACTTAGAGGAGGAGGGCCAGGATGAATTTAAGATTCACATCCCCTTGATCTTCATAGTAGAGGGCGGCCTGAGATTCCCCCTACACCCGTTTTTTAGAGAAGTCTGCTACAGGTGCCAGCTGAACCCTATGCAGCTCTGCCCTAATTTCGTTAGGGTAGTTATGGGCACCCTTGCCCTAAATAGGCTGCTCGGCCTAAGTCTTGACTGGTGGGACCTTCATTACCTTTATAGCGTAGTCCCCACAAATGATAACAACTACTACTTCAAGGCCAGGGAACCTAATCAAAAGCTCATCACCGACCTGCCAAATTCCTCGAAGGGAGAGGCAGATGACTACCTCATAGTCACCGGCAACTGGGAGCCCAGAGATGCCGAGGGGAGGCCCATTGGCTTCGGCTGCCCTACTGCAACAGGCAGATTACGTTAGTATTTTCTCCCGAGCTGTCTTACTTTTTATCTTTCCAAGACTTATAGCTGATCTTTTTCTTTCAACGTCCATTTTGCAGCAGACAATCTTAATCACGGTGGGCGTTTGATTCACGGCAAACTCCACTGTGAGGATATCGCAAAAGCTCTCCACTTCGACGGTTTTCCACCAACCCCAGTTGGACTCGGCCGTTCCGCTCACATTCTGCTCGGCTACACTCCGTTCTATTGGGGAGGGATTCGCAGAAACGGCGAGCCGCGTTCAAGACATCCCTGGCCGCCAGCTGTCCCATTGACCATCACAGGCCGTCCTTCCGACCGAGAGAGGACTCGTGCTCGCAGGGGCCGAGCTAGAAGGGGCTCTGCACGTTCTCAAACCCAAGCAGATCTCCAGCGGCAGGTAACATTTGCCCACATTGAAGAGATCCCGACCGCCATCCCCATTCTCGTTCGAGCCGACCAAGAGCCCAGCACGTCTGGGAGGGTTGCTGAAGAAGAAGAGGAAGAAGAAGGGGGAGTTGGTGGTTTTGACCACCGTGAGCTCGTCCAATCCTTGGCCGAGCAAGCTGACCGTCTTGCGGACTCCGACGACTCACGAGGCTACTCCCCTTCTCCCGATCGTCCAGACATGCCTTTGCAGCCAATTAACCTCCTGGACCAGCTTACTCTAGGTGGAGCCTCCCGTGCTCCCCCTCCTTGCCGAACCATCCAACCTCCCCAATCACCACCCTTATCCCTCACCGAACGCCAGAGGGAAAAGAGGCCGGTGAGCAGCCCTCAACAAGTTCAGCCTCCCGCACAGAGGAGAAGAATTGGGGACACCAACTTATCCCCATCTGAACTCCAGCCGCTGGCGCAGCCCTGGGCCCCAACACTTGCTCGCCCCGACGGCACTCCTGTTAATGACGCCGACAAGATCTCCTCTACAGACGTGGCGTTTGGCATTGCTAGAGCCGCTCTGCTCCCTAATGACATAGAGAGGGAGAAAAACAGCTCCTACGAAGTACTGATGAAGTCCGTCTTTCAGTCTAGTGTCAAGGTACGGAATCACCCTTCCTCTGCCCTTAGTTTTATTTTAGCTGCATTATCCAAAGCTCTTTTATGTATTGTTGTTTCCTTTTCTGTAGATCATGCAAAAGGCCCATGTGGGTTTCGAAAAAGCTAAGGAGGCCGAGAAGGAGCTGAAGAAAGAGCAGAAGAGGGCGGAGAGAGCTGAGAAAGAGGCTGCCCAGTGTTCCCAGTTGCTGAAGGAGGCCCGAGCTGAGGTGGAGGTGCTGAGGGGGGAGAATGCTAATCTGGTGAAGAGGTCAGAAGAGGTCGAGCTGGGTCTGAGCAACCAGCTGACAGTTGCTGAGGCCAAGGCGGCAGCGGAGTACGACCGAGCTGTCCTGGAGGTCACGGAGCACTACAAAGCTCAAATGCCAGTCGTGCAGGATACCATCTGGGGGGCGGCTTGGCGACGCTGCCTCGAGAAGCTTGGTGTTGACGAGTCTTCTCCTCACTGGACAAACATTGAGCTGCCGAGCCAGACAACTGCTGCCGAAGCCCAACCTGATGCTCAGGCTCAGCCTGATCAGTCCGTGCCTCCCTCTGAGCAGCCGCAAAGCGAAGATGCCGTTCCCGACCTTGCTATTATAAATGATGGCAATACCGAAGGTTCTGTTGGAGGTACGGAAGCTGATCCCAATGCTGCCACTGCTGCAAATGAGCACAGTGAAGAGGCTTGATGCCTTCTTATCTTTTATCTGTTTTTTTTTAAACTTTATTTTTGGCCATGTGTGGCTTTATTTTGGCCGTCTGTGGCCTGTTGCTATGTTGGTATCTTTTGCTCTTGACCCTGCGTGGTCCTGCTCGGCCATGTGTGGCCTTTCGTACTTTGGATATTTTGATTGAGCATCAGTACGTAGTTTTGCTTATCAAGTTTTGCTGACGTGGTTGCCTGCATGCTAATTGATTTCGTGCAATATTCGTTGCAGAACCCTAAGTGTTTTCATACTTAGAATTTTTCATGCAATATTCGGTGCAAAACCCTAAGTTTTTTCATACTTAGAATTTTTCGTGCAATATTCGTTGCAGAACCCTAAGTGTTTTCATACTTAGAATTTTTCGTGCAATATTCGTTGCAAAACCCTAAGTGTTTTCATACTTAGAATTTTTCGTTGCGGATACACATATCTTCTGCTCCCCAATAGGAATCCAAATCTCGAGGTGGAAATTTTGGTTCATATTAATCAAAATCATGATAAAATTCCATAAATGCCAAAAATATCAAGAAAAATCTGAATACTGAATGCTGGGTATTTTATTCGTAATCCCAGCCAGGTCCTAGCAACAACTGTGAATTTATTCGTATTCACTTAAAAAAGAGACGTGATTGTATTCATAATCACGCAAACAAATTATTGGAAGAATTTCCTAAGGTTCTGGACATTCCATGGTCGTGGAACCGTGTCCCCGTCCAGGTCGGCCAAACGATAGGCCCCAATGCCAGCAATCCCTACAATCTTGTATGGGCCTTCCCAGTTCGGTCCGAGCTTTCCGTCTGAGGATACTTTGGTGTTGGCCAAGACCTTCCTCAGGACTAGGTCACCAACCCTGAACTCTCTTGGCTGCACCTTCTTATTGTAGCTTCTTCGTAGCTGCTCTTGGTATGCTGCCAAGGTAATGAGTGCCCGCTCTCTTTTTTCCTCGGCGAGGTCTAGCTGCTCGGCCAGGGCTTTATCGTTGCCCCCTGACTCCATAAGAGTAGTGCGGATGGTTGGCAAACCAACCTCTAGGGGAATCACTGCCTCTGTTCCATATGCCAAGGAGTACGGCGTCTCTCCCGTAGATCGCCGTGGGGTGGTCCTGTAAGCCCAAAGCACGGCTGGAAGCTCATCTGGCCATTTTCCCTTCTTCTTTTCCAACCTCTTCTTGAGACTCTTTAGGATAGTCTTGTTGGAGGCCTCTGCCTGGCCATTGCTCTGCGGGTAGGCAGGGGTCGAGTAGTAATTTCTGATGCCGTACTGAGCACAGAAGGCTTTGAACTTTTTGCCGAACTGGGACCCGTTATCTGAGATAATAGAGTAGGGCACCCCAAACCTTGTGATTATTTTGTTCCAGACGAACTTTTCCACCATAGCTTCTGTGATTTTGGCAAGAGCTTCCCCTTCTATCCATTTGGTGAAGTAGTCAGTGCCAATGAGTAGGAACTTTCGCTTCCCTGTTGCCATAGGGAGAGGTCCTACGATGTCCAATCCCCACTGGGCAAATGGCCATGGATTGGTTAGAGGCAACAGGTCCTCTGCTGGAGCTCGGATGAGGGGTGAAAACCTCTGGCACCTCTCGCAAGTCTTAACGAAAGCCTTTGCATCCTCTTGCATGTACGACCACCAATATCCCTGGGATATTGCTCGGTGGGCTATGGACCTACCACCAGTGTGTCCCCCACAAGTTCCAGCATGGATCTCATGGAGGAATTTCTGAACAAGGGCTGGGTGTACACACAATAAATATGGACCAAGGAAAGATTTTCTGTAAAGCTTACCTTCTGGGGAGAGCCAAAAGCGTACTGACTTGGTCTTGATTTTGTGTGCTTCCCTCTTATCTTCTGGCAAAGTCCCATCTCGTAGGCATGCCACTATTGGGTCCATCCAGCTCGGCCCCAGCTCTGTTTCCATCACGACTTCTACGGATCGGCCAATACTCGGTTCGCCCAGATAGTCTACTGTAATTGTGCGGCGATACTCTGTCTTGACCGCCGACCCAAGACAGGCCAGTGAGTCTGCATGTGCGTTCTGTCCCGAGCTGATCTGCTGGATATGGATCCTGTCAAATTTGTCTAGCAAATCCTTGGCTGCTTCTGAGTATGCAGCCATCTTTTCGCTTTTCGTAGCATATTCTCCTGAGAGCTGGTTGACAACTAGTTGGGAATCACAAAATATCCGTAATTTATGTACCTTGAGCTCCAGAGCACTTCTCAGTCCAGCAAGCAAAGCCTCATATTCTGCTACATTGTTTGTGGCACTGAATCCCAGCCGTAGTGCATGCTCCAGGACCAATCCTTCTGGAGAGAAAAGCACAACCCCTGCTCCAGACCCTTTGTTGCAAGCCGACCCATCAACGTAAAGCTTCCATTCGTCTGGTTCCAGATCGGCCATACTCGTTGGCTGCTCGGGGTTACTGATTCGCTCCTTTTCGTGGAGAGTTGGTGGCGGTGGGGCCACTGTTGGAGCAAATTCCGCTATGAAATCAGCCAAAACCTGCCCCTTGATTGCTGTTCTGGGCTGATAATCGAGGTCGAACTGACTTAGTTCTATTGACCACTTGGAGATTCTACCAGAGAAATCTGCTTTCCTGAGCAAGGCCCTTAGTGAGTATTCCGTGAATACGGTGATGGGATGTTGCAAGAAGTAGTGGGGCAGCTTTCTTGACGCAACAATGAGAGCATATACCAATTTTTCCAATGGTAGGTAACGTGTCTCAGCTTCTAACAATGTCTTGCTCACAAAATAGATTGGAGCCTGCTCCGTCCCCTTTATTCGTAGAAGGACCGAGCTGACCGCATGATCAGATACTGCTAAGTATAGTATCAACCGTTCCCCAGTTTCTGGAGTAGAGAGCAAGGGTGGTGATGATAAGTAGCTTTTTAGCTCCTGGAAAGCCCGTTCTTGTTCGGCTCCCCACTCGTATCCTTCTCTCTTCTTCAGAAGTTGAAAGAAAGGTCTGCAGCGGTCTGAGGACTTGCTGATGAAGCGATTGAGTGCTGCTGCCATCCCTGTTAGCCTTTGGACCTCCTTCGTGGTCTTTGGGCTTTGAAGGCCTTGTAGAGCCGTGATTTGATCTGGGTTGGCTTCAATCCCTCTTTTAGTCACTAAGTGCCCAAGAAATTTCCCCGAGCTGACTCCGAAGGCACACTTGGAAGCGTTTAGCTTTAGCTTGAATTTTCTCAGGATGTTGAAAGTTGCCCTTAGGTCGGCTAGGTGGTCAGGCTTCAACTTGCTCTTGACTACCATGTCGTCGATGTAGACCTCCATAGTCTTGCCGAGCTGTTCTTTGAACATTTTGGTCACCAATCTCTGATAGGTTGCTCCAGCATTCCTCAGCCCAAACGGCATAACCTTGTAACAATAGAGTCCCCTGGGCGAAATGAAAGATGTCTTTTCCTGGTCGGGCTCGTGCATGGCTATTTGATGATATCCCCGGTATGCGTCAAGGAAACTCATCCTCTCATAGCCCGATGTAGCGTCCACAAGCTGATCGATTCTGGGTAGAGGGAAGCTGTCTTTGGGACATGCTTTGTTGAGGCTTGTGAAGTCCACACATACCCTCCACTTTCCGTTCTTCTTCTTGACCACCACAGTGTTGGCCAACCATTCTGGGTAGCTCACCTCACGTATGGCATCCGCTTCTAGTAGCCACTCTACCTCTTCAATCACAGCGTCTGCGTGCTGTGGTGCCGACCTCCTTGCCTTCTGCACAACTGGCTTGTGCTGAGGGTCCACGTTCAGGTGGTGGCATATAACTTCAGGATCTATCCCAGGCATCTCTTGGGGGGTCCAAGCGAATACATCGATGTGGTCTTTAAGAAAGGTGACCAAATCTCTTTCCTCCAGCTCGGGGAGGGTCTCGCCGATCAGGAAATACCTTTCTTCATCGTCCTCTTGGATTTGTATCCTCTTCAACCCTTCCACCATCTTCTTTGTGGGATCACCTCCAACGTCTTCTAAGGTTGGTTGGTCTGGAACCTCCACCGTTTGTACCAGCTCGGCCCTTGGTGATTTCCTCAAGACCATATTGAAACATAGGTCGGCCACCTTCTGGTTGCCTCTAATGCATTCGATGCCATCTGCCCCAGGGTACTTGATCTTCTGGTGGTAAGTTGAAGAAACTGCCCTCATCTTGTGCATCCAAGTTCTTCCTATAATCACGTTGTAGGAAGAAGGGATGTCTACCACAAGGAAGTCTGTGCTTAGAACCACCGATCCAGCTCGGACGGGCAGTGTGACCTTTCCCATAGGCCATACTGTCTGTGCACTAAAGCCGACCAATGGAACCAGACACTTTTGCAATGAACTTGGAGGGAGTTCCATCTTTTTGAAAGTATTGTAATACATGATCTCTGTGCTGGCCCCTTGGTCAACAAGAATCTTCTCCACGTCGTATTCCCCTATTCGTAGGGTGATTACTAGTGCGTCATTATGGGGTACTGATACCCCTTCCAGATCATCATCGGTGAAGGTGATTGGGGTCTCCATGATCCCTTCCGCCCTTGGCCTCTTCATGCCGAGCTTCATTACTTGTTTTGCCTGTCCGTTGACCCTTTGGATGTGTCTTATCTCGTTGTTTGTGTAAGGGGCAACTAATCCATGTATCATATGGATTATTCCCTTTGGACCTTTCTCGTAGTCCACCTCCTCTACCAGCTCGGCATCGTTCTTGCTATCAGCCAGAAATTCTTTGAGATGTCCCTCTGCCACCTTCTCATCCAGGAACTTCTTATACTCCACACAGTCCTCAGTCATGTGTCCCCAATCTCGGTGGTAGCTGCAGTGCTGGTTAGTGGCCCTTCTCTTTTCTGGGTTCCCAGTCATCTTTGGGGGCCTTCTGAACCACTGTTCGTTCTTGATTCTGTACAACATCTTGTAGATGGGGATGTTGAAAGTTGCCATAACACTGAAGTATGACTTGGGATCTGGGTCGGCTTTCTCCTTCTTTTGCTGAGTGTAATCTTTCCTTCCTGTTGTGAAATCCTTTTTGTACACCCTTGATTCCACAATCTTCTTTTCTGGAAGTTGAGGTTGCCCACCTACAATCCTTCCTCCAGCTTGCAGGATGTCATCTTCTACCCGGGCATGCTCCTGGATTCTCTCCATCAGTTTGGCCACCGTTTTTACTGGATGCATGGTAAGCGATTCTCGTAATTTACTATGCATGGGCAAGCTCGTCTTGAATGTCGCCAGAGCATACTCCTCACTGCAATTTTCAATTTCGTTGAAAGTCTCCCAATAGCGTTTGGAGTATTGTCGTAGTGTCTCGTCGTCCTTCTGTCTCATAGAAGTCAATGCATCAAAAGTCTTAGGAGCCGCTCGGCTCGTTAAGAACCGAGCAGTAAATTCTTCAGCTAGTTGAGCCCAACATAGGATTGAACCCTCAGGGAGCTTGTGGTACCAACTCAAAGCCACCTTTCCCAAGCTGGAAGGGAACATCTTGCATAACAAAGCATCATCTTGCTCATGCATGAACATGGCCTGTTGGTAGTGTTGGATGTGAGCCACAGGATCCGTGCTAGTCTCATAAGGGATGAAGGCTGAGTGTTTCACCCTGCTCGGTGTCTTTTCTGCACGAATCCAGTGAGCCAACGGCGACTTTGAGATCTGGCCCAGGGCTTCTTTAGCTGCCTCTCGTGCAGTTTTGGGACCTCCATCGGCTCGGCCGACGTCCCTCCTTTTTGCGTACTGCTCGGGGATATGCTCATTGGATCCAGATCTCTCGTATCTGTCCCTAGCATGCTTCCTTCTTTCTCTCTTTTCCACGGAAACACTCCTGTCTCTCCTTTTTCGTGGAGAGGCAGCTCGGTCCACGGAAGCGTTGTCATGGTGACGATTTTTTCCTTTGTCCTCATAACGCACGGATCTCGACCGTGAACGTAAGTCTTTTTCTTTCTCCTGAAGCTGCTTTTTTAGGTCCTGAATCTCCCGTTCCCGTCGAGTGACTTCACGGGCCAATTCCTCTGCTTCTTGTTCCTTTCTGTCAAGGCTATCCTCCCTCTCTTGGTTCCTCATGTGCCTGTGGTCATTCCTCCTCGGGGGGCTCCTGTCCCGTTCACGTCGGGTGGAGGCCTCCCCACCTTTTGGTGGTGTCTTTGAGTGTCTCGCCCTTGGAGAATCATGGCGTATCAGGCGCGTATCCCTGAATTTTGGAATCTCAGGGATATTCCCTATGTCAAACCTCTTCGTTGCTGGTTTTTTCTGTGGTGCCCTTAGAACCAGAGGAGTTTTGTCCACCCTTGTGCTCTTTCTCGTAGTATACACAAGCGTGGTACCGTCATCTTCCACATCCTTTCGTCGTGGAGTGTACAGAAGAGGCTCTGAAAGCACCATTGTTGATCTTCTTTGGTAGGAATCAAGCTTTTTTTGTTAACCGTTTCCCACAGACGGCGCCAATTGTACGGGGAAAATTCCACGTAACGCTGGATCACGTGCTTCCTTGAATCAACCCTAGATCTGCAAGACAGAAAAATGGGTTAGAGCACCTTTGCCTCTCGTTGGCAAAGGCCCTCCGATGCCTAAGTTAGTATCACGTACTTGAATTCTCAAATCACAATGCGTATGAAAATAGGTTTCACCGCGTACCTTTTGTCATGGTCATTGCCTTGTATTTATAGGTGAAGAAGGCTTGATTTAGGCATCTCGTGCCTTGGTTTCCTATTAGCTTCAGGAATCCATCTCCTAGTAGGACTTTCCTTTTAGCAGCCAGTTTCCATATCCTGCTAGATTTCGTCCAGCAGGGGTCTTTCTCTCCATATAGGATTCTTTCCTATATGGGGTATACTCCTAATCACATTAGGACTTCCCATATCAATCCCTTGCTTCACGGGATTACTCCTTATCTCATAAGGAGCCGCTGTAGAATATTCTGGAACGTCTCACCGCCTTGCCCGTGACGGTGCCGTGCTTATACGTAGCTCGTCATGACTCGTACATAACCCAGCTACTCATGCCGAGCTGAATCCATGTATCCCAGAATGCTATTTAAGCTTTACTCGTAGCTCCAGCTCGGCCGTACCAGGGGCATCCCCTTATGACTTATACCGAGCTGGCACATCCTGGTGTATTAATTTACTTCTTTACTTCTGGCCTTATTCATGGCCAAACTAGCTCGGCAAAGGGCTCATGTGTACCCTATGTGGTGCCGAGCTATTCACCCTCCCGTGGTGAGGTCATCATGCACGTGCTATGCCTAGTAGTAGGGCAATCAGATTTTACCCACTCCAATGATCACCTCTTATACATTCTAGAAAGTACATTAACAAGCTTGACACTTCAAGTTTAACCCAAATGTAATGAGAGGGTACTAAAATGCAACAAAAATACATTGATTATACTTGCTTTGGACACTTATAATAGAGAGATGCTCACACACTATGGAAAATCCTGTTTTGAAACCTTGGGAATTAAATGATCAGAACCTAAACATACAAGCCTATTTAGATGATTCTTTCTTATGAAATCCCCCATTCAAAGTATGATTATAAGCTCAAAACGCTTGAAATGAACATATAAATGATGATTCAAACATAGAATGTAATGAACTATGTATCCAGGTATGAAAGTGATGTACCAAAGATGATCAGAATGTAAAAGAAAATAGGAAACATGTCAAAGTAAAACAGGGTCCAGGCGCCTGGACTCAATGCAGGCGCCTGGAGGGTGATGATCCAGGCGCCTGGATTGAACTTCTGATACACAAACTGATTCTTCTCTTGATGATTTTCAGACCTCTCTCAAACCCTCTACTGGTATAGATGACCAAAGAGAGCTTGATTGAGTCCCCCTCAGGGCCTTTTTGAACACATTGGTAGAAGAACTACCTTTGAGCTTGATTTATGAACTTTGAGCAAGGTTTTGAAGGATTTTTGGTGGTTATATGGGTTGAGATGGGTTTTTGGAATGAAGACAAACTGAATGCTTCTGCTTTGATTGATTTTGATGGTGAATGGTTGGAGTATGTAAATTTCTAGTGATCAAGGTTGGGTTTTTAGGCTAGAAGTTGGGTTTTTAGGCTAGAAATGAGTAGAACAAAAGGGGAATGAACTAAGGATGGATTTTCTGGATGATTTTCAGTTTATGGAGCCTAATTAAGACTGATTGTAAGCACTATAGTTGGGGGTTTGGATGTAGATGATGGAATATGGGTAGAATCAAGTGAGTTTGTGGAGTTAGAATGGGAAAAATTGAGTTTTGATGGTTGAAAATGGAGGGATCAGTTTGGGGATGAGTTTCTGGAAGTATTTGGGCAGAATAACAGTAAGGGAGAGAGGTGAGAGCTGGTCCTTTACAATGGGGGAGAGAGCATGTATATATAGGCAAGAAAATGGAGAGTTTTGGGGTAGATTTTAGAGGGAAAATGAGTTTTGAACTCAAAATGTGGAGGGATGATCTGTTGGAGGGAGTTCTGAGAGAAAAACACGTGAGAAATGCAAAGAGGAAGCCCATGGTTTCATCAAAAACCAGCAGCAGATTGTTCATTGGAAGTGATTCCAGGCGCCTGGAATTGGGGAATCCAGGCGCCTGGATTGAGTCCGGGCGCCTGGATTAGGGTAATCCAGGCGCCTGGACTACAAAATTCCAAACTTCGCAGGGCCTTTCCGGGTGCTACTGAACTCCGTTTTGTGCATGGTTTGAAGCGTTGGAAAGCTTGAAAGGTCTACTTTCTAACCCCAGTGGTTTGAACCCAAGATGATTTGTACATCAAAATGTGTGACCATTTTACCCTCAGAAGGTCGGAAACATGAATTGTTTCAGTAAAATGGGCATATCTCCCTCGTTTCAAAATGGATTGGGACATATTATATATAAAAAAAAAAAGGTTTTGAATGTAATAGAAGGTGGTGTAGGCTTGGGTTTATTTTGGAGAGGTATAGGAGGGGTTTCCAAGTTCACAATCAAGCTCTACGTGCTCTTATCGGGCATTTTCATCACCGGGGATGCTTGATAAGTTTCTCGGGTCAAAATCGGGGTGTCTACAACCTCATAGACCTCTTCATCATCCTCTACTCGACTATCTACATTGTAAACATTCACCTCCATCTTCAAGTCCCCAAATGATAATTGGACTTGTCTAGTTTTGCAATTCATTACAGCACTGGAGGTGGCTAAAAATGGACGGCCGAGAATAATGGGAGTCTTCTCAAGCACTTCCGGGATTGGACACGTGTCCAAGACAATAAAATCCACGGGGAACAGAAACTCTCCCACCTGGATTAACACATCTTCCACTACCCCCTTAGGAATTCTCACACTCCGGTCAGCCAGCTGTAGCGTGACTGGTGTGGCTTTAAGATCACCTATGCCTAATCTCAGATATACCGAATAGGGGAGCAAATTGACACTCGCTCCCAAATCCAGCAAGGCCTTATCAAAACTCTGACCCGCTATAGCTATGGGGTTAGTGGGACAACCTGGGTCTTTCCGCTTAATCGGAATATCAGCTTGGAGAATGGAGCTCACTTGCTCCGTCAGTAGCACGTTGCACTGACTCTTAGTTCTCCGCTTTGACGTGCACAGCTCTTTCAAGACCTTAGCGAACTGAGGGATAGCGTCAATGGCTTCCATTAAAGAGATAGGAAACTGAACTTTCTTGAACAGCTCAAGAATCTGAAAGTTCACATTGACGTTCGGCTTTGCCACTAAGCGATGGGGATATGGTGCAACAGGTGGCAAAGGAGTCGTGGGGTCCGCAGGACCAGGCACCACCACCTCAGGTGACTCTAACTCTTTCTCTTCCTCAATACACTTCCCCACAACAGGGACAACCACTGGTGCAGCGACCGGCTCCGGAGTTGGAACCGATTTTTGCTTCAGAGGAATTGTCTTATCGATCACCTTCCCACTTCTGAGAGTGGTGATCGCTTTCGCTTCCTCTGCATTGGGGTTCAAGTTACTTGTGCCTGAACCATCACCCAGATAATTAGTACCGACAGCATTGGCGTGAGGTTGAGAGGGAAATTTTCCCCTCTCCTGTTGGGTTTGCCCAACTACTGCCGTCAACTGAGTCAATTGGGACCTAATGTCTCCTATGGCCTGCTTGGTCTGTTCAGTAAAGCTCAATTGAGACTGCATGAGAGCCTTCAGCATATCATCAGTCTGCTTATCCCTCGGTGGATGATTTATGCCTGGGGGTGGTCTAGAATATGAAGGACTGAACCCCTGCTGATTCTGTGAGGGATAACGATATTGGGACATTTGGCCTTGCGGAGGCCGGTATGGTTGCATCTGTTGCTGAGGTGGTGCCTGGGGTGGCACTGGTGCTTTAGGATCTCTCCAACTCAGGGCTGGGTGATGAGCCCAGCCCGGATTATAGGTGTTTGAGAACGGATCCCAACGTTGGTTCACCGCATTCACCTCAGCCTGGTTACTTTGGTATGCCTCTTTAACCATCGGGAAAGCAGGGTAGGCAGTAACTGAATGCCCCGGACACTCACAAAGCACGCACACCTCCTTGACTCTCACATCATTAACCTGCTGGACTTGCTTCATTTGCAAGTCCTCCATTTGCTTGGTCAATCTGTCCAACTGAGTTTGGACGGTATGGTCTCTCACACTCATGGGGAAAATACCAGACCCACTAGGTCCCTGTGCAGCTATGGCCCTTTCAGCGAGGTCGGAAGGTTCCCAACTTCGGTACTTATCGGCCAGCTCCTCTAGAAAATCCCATGCCTCATCTGGGGCCTTATCTAAGAAATTTCCCTCTTTACAGAGGTACTCAATTTGCTGGGCCTTCGCAATATTTAGGCCCAACTGGAAGAATGTCACCAACTGGTGCTTCTCATACCCGTGGTGGGGTAGAGACAACAGCAAGCCCTTGAACCTCTCCCAACACCTCACGAATGACTCGCCCTTTTTTTGCCTAAATGACTGGATTTGGCGAGTCAGGTGTTGCGACTTGCTCTCAGAAAAATATTTCCTATAGAATGACTCCCTAACAGCTTTCCATGTCGTGAGAGATCGCTCCTTCTGCATTCTGAGCCACTTGTCTGCACCATCTTTCAGAGAAGCAGGGAAAAGCTTAAGGCAAGCGTTTTCCCATTGAGCAGTGGTGGCCAGGGTGCGCACCAACCCCTCAAAGTGGCGGACATGCTCGTACGGGTCCTCATTTTCCCTCCCATAAAAGAGAGGGAGGGCATTGTGGGTTCCTGGTTTAACAGTGAAAGCGTTGCGTGCCTCCATTGTCTCAGTCGGCAGAACTATTGGGCCCAGGGGAGTAGTCCTCTCGGGACGCATATATTCCCGCATACTTTTCTATTCTGCCATCTCGACTGACTCTGTTTCCGATACTGACTTTGACTGGTACAGCGGGTTACTGATACTGTCACGCCTTCGATTTTCAACATAAATAAATGAACAATTTCTTAAGAAATTTCTAAATTAAAGAACTCATAGCGTAATGCGAAATCATCTTACAACATTTTCTTACATTTATAATAATCTCGACACCCAATGCCCCATCGGATTTTACATGAAGATTACATTGTTTTACAAGGAAAAAAGGGTTACAAGGTTTCAAATGACCCTTCATGCCATGATTTGACTATGCTATGCACACCATGCACTCCATCTTGCACTTCAAGCGAAACCTGAAACAGCAAAGGGGTGAGCATTCACTTCGCCCAGTAGGTATCCCCTTTGGGTTTCAGACTCAAAAAAAAAATATACAAACAAAATCACATGTATCGAGCAAGAGCATAAAGTAGAATCAACATTTACAAGTAGGTTTCTGCACTTACCAACTGAAGTAAAAGCACTTCTCATATCACCCAAAGACATTCCCACAATCCAAACTCCCAATAACTAACCATTGGATATCCCTCTGTTCACACAACAAACCATAACTTTCTTTTCATGAAATACTCATATATTTCCCTCACGTTCTAGTTGATAGAACCCAACCACTATCACCCGATGGAATTCACTTTTACCGTTCGACAATCATCTTTCATTTACACACGCGGGTAAGGGTTCTTTTACATCATTATCCATTACATCCGACCACCCACGCCAACCAATATTGCACATACAACTACTAGTTGTAACATACCATTCACCGTGTCCCCAAACATTTCACACATACATACATATGCACATATATCAACCCATTATATGCTAGTCTAAGTATTCCCACAAGTCCACGTACCCCACCTTGCCCACACACTTATCAACATATTCCCCAATCACCAATGTGTCTCACTAATACTCACATACACCCCAACGTGTCCCATACGGGATAAGGCACACTACAAGTTCACATAAGTATCACTATACCACACCGTGTCAATGATTTACCCACGTGCCCACTCAGCACATCAATCATCAACCTATCGCATCTCATACGCATGTGTACGTGTGTACGTATACCTGACACCATACCGATGGTCAATTACTTCCCACGTGTCCTAGCGTGCTCCTCACGCGCCCATGTATCCCATGATCTTTAAACAAGTACTTCTGTATCCCGCATGCACTCCCTATATGCTTTAAACGTGTCCAAAGGCACTTTAGGTTCACCTCGTTCGTCGATTCATCACTTGGATTCTACAAATTTTCTAATCCTCTCTCTCTCTCTACACTTATTTGGATTTCATAGGTTCTTCGCATGACTCACCGAGCATGGCTTGCGTGTCTAACGTGACATTCATGACGTTGATCTCCTAACCTTTCCATCTAACCACATGTACATTTATTCCTTAATCAATGATAGTTAACACGTGTCTCATACCTTAGGCTATTACTAGGCTTTACTCCAAACAGTGCCGAAAAGTGCAGATTTTTGCCCCCAAGGTATGGAATTTCAATCCAATATCTATTTTGATGATCCAAACACAAATGTGATGTATGTAAATAACAAATAGGTATGGAGGGAGGATTAAACATCAACCAATTTAAGGATTCAACAACCAAAAACAAAGATCAAGAATCAATGAAGCTTAAAACCCACATCCATGGGGATTTCTACAAATTTTCAGAAATTTATGATCAACACAAGGGGTATAGCCACAAAATCAACATCATATCACTTATCAATCAAGTAAAAACCCCTACCTCAATGTTTTGCTTGAAAATGGAGGAAAGATGAAACCCTAGGTGGAGAAAACCCCAAATCCCGAAAATGACCTCTACCGAAGCTCCACTACGCAAATAAGAGACAAGATCATGTCAAAAATGAGTTACAAGGGTGAGGTTTCACTCACAATCAAGGAGAGAGAGGAAAAAACGTGAATGGAGCAAGAACAAGACCCAAATCAAGTGTTCTTACCTCCAAGAGTGCAAAACCCGAAATCCAAGGGAGAATCACGAATCCAATGTGTAGATCTTGAAGTTTTGAGATGTATTGAGGTTAAAATCACAAGATTTGAGGTGGGGGTGAAGAGAGAAGGTAGAGGGGTGATTTTAGGGTTTGTTTCGTGGCTATGGAGTGGAGAAATGAACCAAAGACCCCTTTTATAGAAGTCTGTATCGGGCTCAAAATTCGCAGAAAATGAAGCTGGATACCGGTATCAAGAAAAACCCATACCGGTATCTAGAATTTCTGATGGCTCAAAGTGAAGCTGGATACCGGTATCAAGAAAAACCCATACTGGTATCTAGAATTTCTGATGGTTCAAAATGAAGCTGGATACCGGTATCAATAAAAACCCATACCGGTATCAAGACCGAAAATTTCTAAATTTCTACCACCTTCACCAATTCGAACCCCGATCATTACTAACGCATTTTTAACACCTCCAAACACCCACACAACATTGTAATACGTATTCCTACCATTTACTTAACCCCCGATACACCAAGATATACACATCCATGCAATACTTAGAAAGAAAACACATTTTAAAACACTAATCAACTCACTTACGTTATCTAGAATGAATAAAAGATAAAAAGAATTTCATGGAAATTCCGGGTCTTTACAGATACTTACCGACTCAAAAGGTAATTCTATATAAAGACCGCTAATAGGAGTAGACTCTATATTAGAAAAGGAAGAACTAGAAGACTCAGGCTGACTCGACCCCACTTCTTTCCGAACTAATCGGTGCGTAGGGTCACGATAAAAGAGGGTCCTGTATAGGAGAACCCTTCTTCTTTCTACCTATGGTGAATTAAACAATTAAAAGAAAAAGGAAAAGGACAAAATAAACTCTAACTACCCGAATTCTTAACACCACTTGCCTTCCCCGGCAACGGCGCCAAAAACGCTTGACCGAAATCCTATACCTAATTTAATGGGTTGCCCCAAGCGTAGGGCGGAGACCGGTGTAGCACAATACCCGGTAAGACCGGAATCGAATCCACAGAGAAGGCAGGAAGTGCTTACTAAGTACTCGGGTTGCTAAGTTTAAACACGGCTCTTAGGTAGCCACCCTTGTGATTTAGTTGGTGAAATTACCTAAACTAAAGAATTTGATTCTACTTAAATTAATTAAAAGGAAGTACGGTCGTGGGGTTCACAACACTAGTGACCAGGTCCGGATATTCCCTGCTCCATTCGTTGTTCTAAAAACATTTGACTTCAGAGAGAAAAAGATACCCCAAAAGATGCGAATCCTTGTGGTCGCCGTTTACCCATGTACAGCGAAGAACGAGTTTTGGTCCCCCATGCCTCGCGTTACATGGGCTCCGACAATGCCCGGATTCGTCCAACGAAAGTTCTTTAATAACCCAAAATTGCTTTTACCATTGTTAGTCATGAAAATCGGAGCAAGAACGTAACCAGCCCTGGCCACGGCGTGTTAATCACCCCGCGACCATACTTACGAAACTACTCACTCATATTAACTTGAACGAATAAGAAAATTCTGAAACTAGACATGCTATTGTATTTGAATACGAATTAAACCAAAGATTCGAGTCTCAGAGCGTGGACAAACTCCCGCGAACTGAGATTAATATAAAGAAACAGAAACGTTACCGAAGCAATGCGAGAATCAGCAAACAAAACTTCAAAAACTCAATGGAACAATCTCCAAAAGTTGAATCTCCAAAGGAAAATAATCGGCTGCTAATTAGAAGTTGAGAAAACAAAGTGTGAACCCTAATTCGACCTAAAATCGGAGTATTTAACCCTTCCCGAAGTCAACACACGTGGCAAGTCAAACGACTGGTTTTAAGGCAACCGGTATCGATACAGGAGAAGTCCTGTATCGATACCCAGACGTTCTGTTCCCGTATGTGCACCCCGGTATCGATACAGAGAGAAACCTGTATCGATACCGACACCTCTAAATTGACTTCCAAGCTTGTCTGGTCATCCTCACTTGGGTCCCACCGGTTCCCAACATGCCCGACCGCCATGTGTCTGTTTCACGCGCTTTCTCCGACCTGTTCCCTACAAAACAACCAAAAACAAGAACAACCAAAGACAACCCCGCATCAAGTGGAAAATGAAATAAATCGCGCCTCTAATGCGCTAATTCACCCTACTTAGGCGCTTATATCTGTGACATTGCGCGCCTATCAGATGACTATGATGGTTTGGCACTAGAAGTAGGGCATGAGCTTCCTCTTGGCCGTGATCAGGGCAAAGGCCAGTTTCTCGATTGGCAAGTTCCTGGTTTCGGCAGGGAGCATTGTCTTGCTCGAATAATAGATTGGAGATTGCTCCATGCCCTCTTGCCGAACCAGAGCCTAGCTGACGGCGTGATCGGATACCGCCAAGTAGATGACGGCGTGATGGGTAGGTCACCATGTGGGGTTGAGCTCTTCTTCTATTTCTTTTGCAATTTTATCATCATCCGGATAAATAAATTCATTTGGGCAAAGTTTAAAATCCTATATATTCTTTCCCATAGATCAAAGAATTGAACTAACACCTTGAAGAACTTTTCGATGAATTTCTCGCTTTGAAAGATTTTTATATTTGGCAAAGTCTTCTGACATGGGATCTTGAAACTTTTGCCATAACTGTTGGGGTTATTCGGCGCACAATTAGCAAGGATGCTTGCAAATTTTCCCATTTTTCTTGATAACAGGAACAATATTTGATAACCACTCTACGTATCTTGCTGTTCTAATAAAACCAGCATTGAAAAGGTTTTGAATCTCCTTTTTTACCAATAAAATGGTTTCAAGAGACATCTTTCTTGGGAGTTGTTTAAAAGGTTTACAGTTAGATTTAATAGGCAACCTATGCTCAACCAAATCTCTACTCAAACCTGTTAATTCTTTATAACTCCAAGCAAAGCACTCTTTGTTCTCTTTGAGCACAGTGATCAATTTGGCCTTCGAAGCAGCATCGAGTTCTCTGTTAATCTGTACAGTGTTTGGAACAATTCCATCTCCCAATTCCACTTCTTCTAAAGGATCTTGGGAATCAACCTGACCTATAAAAGCCTCTTCGAATTCGATTGGCTTCAACCCCCAATCAGATTTCTTAACCAATAATTCCTCCCAATCATTTGTTTCTTGTAACTTCTGCTCTATTTCTAGAGCCATGAATTTAACTAAGGCCAATGAGTTGGCCTCTTCGAACTCTGTCTTGGACTCACATCCAAGCAGCCTCATCTGGTGGATTGTCTGATTCATAATCAACTGCTTGCTTAAGCTTAGATTTTAACTCTGCCAATTCTCCAATTTCCAATGCATTGGATGGAGGGGTGACAGGTTGTGCAATTTCACTCAGAGGAATGATTTCAGGTTTATACATTTCAGCCTCTGCACAATTTGCTGAAGTACTAAAGGGGTGTGGGTCTGCCTTTACTTCTTCGATTCCCACTTCCTTCCCATTTTCATACTTCACAATCATCAAGGCTTGGTGCATCGAAGATGGAATACAACCATTGACATGAATCCAATCCCTACCAAGTAAAGCATTATACTTACTTGTGAAAGTATCTACCACAAAGAAGGCTGTATCAGTTTCTACTTGGCCAACTTTCAGGCGTATAGAAACAATTCCTTTAGGGCTCTTACTCTCACCAGTAAAACCAGCAATAGATGTACTTGTTGGGATCAATCGAACCTTTTCCTTTCCCAACTTCTTTAGAGTCCTAGAAGGTAAAATATTCACTGCTGCACCATTGTCAACCAAAACTCGATTTAATAAGATCCCATCAAATGATGCAGATATATATAATGGTTTCAAATGGTGCCTCATATCATTCGAAGGTGATCTGAAAGGATAGGAAATGTCAGCACAATCCAAATCAACAATCAAAGGATACTCAGAGTTTGTTTCTGTTTCTGGAACAAAAACTGCCCTTTCGTTAGAGGTCACTTCTAGCTCCTCCATAGCATTAGCCATTATCATAAGCTCTTCCTTTTCTTCTTTCTTTTGAATCTTAGATATCAGGGCTCCCCAACCTTCATTCCAACCATTATTATATGTAAGGTTATACTCTTCATCACTTGATACATCAATGACTTCCATAGGAGCAACCGTTGGTTGTAATGCCCTTCGAACTGGTGAGCAGTCTGGTCCAAAAGGTCCAAAATTGAACGAAGGAGAAACCATGTTAATTTGAACTTCAGGCAGAGTTCCAAACTGAATGGTCTTCTTTTCCTGCACTGGTACCTCTGATCCATCATCTACTGACTCCAATTTTTCTGGAAACCCTGCTGTAGAAATTTCCATGGGGGAAAATGTTTCAACAGGAGATGAATTCATTCCCCCACCTTCTTCTTGTTCCACTATCATGGCCTCTAGTAAGCCAGATTGATAGCTTGCCAAGGAATTTGGTGAAGTTGGACTATTTTTAGGTACCTCACTGTCCATTCTTGCAGCCAAACTTTCCAGTGTTTCCCTTTCTGATTGAGTAAACCCCCTTCGAAGAGATTCTTCAGAATCTTCTCTTCGAAGCCTGTTAAACTTTGGATTGAACTTATCACCCCCATTATGATTCTCCTTGGTGGCATATCCTTCCATTTGGAAACTAGTATACCTCCTTTGCAGTTTTCTCTTTTGAGTTCTTGTCAACATAGGAATTGTACGGGGTAAAAACCACGTAACCCTGGATCACGTGCTTCCTTGGATCAACCCTAGATCTGCAAGACAGAGAAAGGGTTAGAGCACCTTTGCCTCTCGTTGGCAAAGGCCCTCCGATGCCTAAGTTAGTATCACGTACTTGAAAGCTCAAATCACAATGCGTATGAAAGTAGGTTTCACAGCGTACCTTTTGTCAAGGTTACTGCCTTGTATTTATAGGTGTAGATGTTCTTCATATTAGGCATCTCATGCCCCTGTTTCCTATTCTCTTTAGGAATCCTTCTCCAAATAGGACTTTCCTATTTGGAGACGAGTTCCCATACCCTACCAGATCTCGTCTGGCAGAGGTCTTGCTTTCCATATAGGATTCCTCCCTATATGGGGTATACTCCTAATCACATTAGGATTTCCCATATCGATCCCTTATTTCACGGGATTGCTCCTTATCTCATAAGGAGCTGCTTATAGAATAGTCTGGAATGTCTCACCGTCTTATCTGAGGCGGTGCCGAGCTTCCACGTAGCTCGGTATGACTCGTACATAACCCAGCTACTCACGCCGAGCTGAATCTATGTATCCCAGAATGCTAATTAAACTTTACTCATAGCCCTGCTAGCTAGGCCATATCAGGGGCATTCCCTTGTGACCTATACCGAGCTAACACATCCTGGTATATTTAATTTATTCAATCATCTTAGCCTTATTCATGGCCAA